>VMRM01000010.1:14829114-15457447 GCA_010277075.1 Poeciliopsis retropinna
AGAGCTCGACAAAGTCAGGGCGGTCACTCGAGCTCTGAAATTGATTTTCAAACCTGAAAACTAAAGAGTTTTATGGCTTTTAGAGAAGTGTTTTAGTTAAACAAATGATAGAAATGTTTCAAAATATGTCAGAGAACAGGTGCTTTGTAAATCCGAAGTTTCATGCATCTTATGTAAATAAACAAACAACACAAAGGAGATTTACAGTTACTGCTTAATGAATAATAATTTTCTACAAAGTACAAAATACTGCACACAATCACAGATTTGAGATGTTCCACTGGCTTCCGAATGAAAGTCATTTTGGGTCCGTGAACGAACTTTCTATCTATATGCCTGCACATATATCCTGATTATCTTTTATTTTTTTCATTTTAATCAAGCAATTTAAAATGACAATTTATATTAATCATCATCTCTATGTCATAATAAAATGCTCCTTTCCTGCCAATGTCTCTCACCTATCTCCCAGTTTTCGTGAAGATGAAATGATTAAGACGTTTCACTTTATCTAGCAGTAGTCATACTGTAGCTTCTGACTGGTTGTATCAAATACATGGTCACTTAATGTAGCTGGAAGTCGGTCCGTAATTAACCGCACTCAGACGTACACAGGTCTGTGTTAAATGAGTAGTAGCTTTTCTGTAGTATGATTCAGTTTACTGTTGTTTTATTGTTCTATTTATCTATTTCCATAGACAAGCTGGCATTAGAAATGAAATATCAAAATAACATGTGGGGTGATTTTTTTCTTTTCTTTTTGCTGTTCCAGCCATTAGGCAGATAATTACTGCAGTGAGTGTATCTTTGGTTTTGCTGAGTATGATATTATCGACTGATAGTAGCAATCATGATAAATGTTCTTTTTAACCTAAGGCAGAAGCATAGATCATTTGTATGAATTTGTTTGTTTGCAGCTGTTGCCTTGAGAAATTCTTCATATGCAGTGTTGGACTGTTAGAGTCGTGTGTTCAACTTTGATACAGGACGTCTTGAAGAGTTTTTCCTCAGTAAATCAAAAAAAGTGAAGTAGTGAAGTAAAATGACGAAAGGAAAAACTCTGCAGTGAGCTTGGTTTTAACACAGATATCTGTTCTTTAATCTTGGACCACAGATGGACTTGATTCAAGAAAACATTTTGTTCCCTGAAATAATCTGAAAAGCCTGCATGCCATATCATAAGTCTCATAGGAAATTTAATAATGACACCGTTCTATTACTATAAGCATCAATGAGACATTAAGAAATAAAATAATCCTTCATAGTGCCACTTTCAAGTACCACAATTTAATCCTCACCTGAATAGCAGTTCAGAGTATTATGAAGTGAATAGAGTAAAAACTGTGTCTTTAACGTTGTGAGGATTTTTTATTATTATTATTACAGTCAGCCCTAGAAGGGATGCTTATACAAAGAGAATACGAACAATGAGTTAAAAGGAGCTCTGTTGGATTTCGATGGATTTAGTTGTTTCCCCTTCTCCAGGAAATAAACAAAAGAATTCAGGCTTCTTCACATGTGCAAAACTGACAAGCACTAACAGTATAATGTGAATTTCCTTCTCATGTCCACTGAAAGAGGTACTTAAATCCCACTATTTGTTTGTATTTCACTTTTGAAATCAGCTGCAGTTTTAATTAGCATAACAGCACAGTTGTCACTTTAAATAAAAGTGACATCTTTGCAGCAAACTTGTAATTGATTTTGTGTGGCCACTTTTACAGTCACACATAATTTGTTGTACTCTGTGGAGGTGAAGTCATATAAATTTAAAGTAGGAGCAGTGAGTAATTGCACTCAAGCAAGATTTGTGTTATTTCAAAATAATTGTACTCAAGTTGAAGTACACACAAAAAGACATTACTCAAGTAAATGTAACTATTCGCATCCCACCTCTGCTTCCTTCCTCGACAAACCCAACATTTGCTTTTGCATTTTAAAACATTCAAATAGCGCTACATGAATGCTACCCATGTACCGGTTCCTGCTGATGCCTCATTGCCCGATCCCAAATTGCACACCTGTCAAAGAGAGGCCACAAGGTAGTGAAAAGAAAAAAAACAAAAAGAAAAACAATCTTTTTTCATTAGTCATCGTGGGTAGCAGGTCTCCACTGACTGTTCTGCATGTTTGGGAAGACAGCAGCACTACGTCGCAGACAGCGATGCCATCATCGTGAGCCCACGCGCTGCGACTGAGAGAAACACCTGAGGATGGTGGGCATTTTATCAGGTTTATGCTTGTACACTTGTAGTGCATGATACATATACATGACACGTTTTTAATATAAAACATGATGTGTGTTTCGTATTGCAACATGATAATGTAGCTTGGTCTTAAAGTGTGGATCTCAGGAGTGATTGCTCCTCTGCTGTGTCATTGGGATGCGGTGGGTGTGGATTGATGTTGTTTTTCAAGTGTGGATGCGCCAATGATTGTTTTCATTCTGAGTGACCACAGACCATCTATTGCAGAAATAAAGTAAGAGAGTAAGGAAAGAGGCTATTAAGTACAGACACTAATAGCTGCTGTTTCTGTAAACAGCTTATTAATAGATGTAGGCATAGCAAGTGCCAGACACCATAGGGAAACATTGAATAACATGCATAACTTGTGTCATTTTTGCATGATTCATCCCATGTTTTATGCCTGCAAATATGCTAAAAATGTGACTTTGCATCCGAATTTTTCTCATTAACTTTGCTTATGCATTCACCCAATTAATTGAATCGCCTTTGACTGTGGAGGTTTCTTTCTGCCTCCAGGCCCTCTGCACACTTTATCTTGGTACTGCCATACAGTATAACAATTAATAAGTGTATAATCTCAACCATTGGGCTTCTGCATAATAAGAAGGTTGAAAAGGCAATGTTGGTTTAAATAGCTTCTCTTTGCTTTTCTTTTATGTTAATTTTAATGTGTGGGATTTTATGTGACGGACCAAAACAAAGTAATGATTAGCAGTGAAAGAAAAGTGATGGAGGCCAGGTTTTCCCCCAGAAAACTTGCCAAGCCCGGTGCTCAGGGCGCTACAGCAGTCATCCAGCCACCCACCGTGTTAAAAAATGTTTAAACCTGACAGAAAATTTTTAAATATCATTGTTATAGTTATGCATTTTTGGAAGATTGGAAGATTAATACCTAAACATCAACTATAATTTTTTAAACAAAAGGTTATCATAAAAACTAACCTGAATAAATTAACAATGTTATGTCTGGAGGGTGCACAAGTAAAGCCTGGTGGCCCGCCAGGCTTATAATACACTGAGCGAAACCCTGGCGGTGTTTCAACATAATTTATTGATTCAAATCAGAATTGTGGCATTCCTGTTTTCAGATCCTTTCACTTTGATGCCTCTAAGTCACAAGTGTCAAACTCCAGTGCTCGAGGGCCACTGCCCTGCAACTTTAGATGTGCCTCTGCTGCACCACATCTGAATAGAATAATTAGGTCATTAAGGCTCTGGAGAACGTATCTAAACAAGAAGGAGGTAATTAAGCCATTTCATTCCAGTGTTTTGTACCTGCGGCACATCTAAAAACTGCAGGACAGCGGCCCTTGAGGACTGGAGTTTGAGTCCCCTGCTCTAATGAAATCCAGTCGAATCGATTAACATAAGAAATTTGTCTAACTCTGTGTAATTTAAGGAGACTAGGAATCCAGCTTTTCTCTAAAGGCCTCAAAGTTTGTTTGTTTTTTGAAAGAATATTGATGAACAAACAGCATCACAAGAACCAGAAAACACAGCAGGCAGAGGAGCGACCGTGTGGGAAATGTGGAGAATTTTCGTCATCCGAAAATTGAAATGTAAGGAAGAACTGCAAGCCTACCAAGTCGTGGCCTAAACTAACTGACTGGACAACTCATAAACAGTTATCAGAGAAGTTTCCCGAGCAGCCATTTTAACTCTAGAGGAGCTGCAAACACCAACAGCTCAGGTACAAGAATCTTCTGACAGGACATGTATTGAACTTTACAAATATATCGTCTAGTGGACAGAGATGGTAAGAGAAAGCGATTTAAGATTTTCACAAGAAATAAAGAGATTAGATAAAAATTCAAGTTTTTGACCTGCATGTCAAACACAATGTCTGGCAGAAAACCAATAGCATCCCCACCACAAAATATGGTTCCGTGAGGAAGATTTTCTTCCAGCAAGGACAGGAGAGTAGACTTTATCGACAGATGAAAAGAGCTAAAAATATGACAACTTAGAATGAAAATCTGCAAATGACTTGTAACTATAATTACAATGAAATAAGTTCATTGTAATTATAAACAATAATTATGCTTGCCACACTTTGCTTATTCTTGCAATTTTTGTTGATCAACCGCATAAAATCCGGTTGAATTATATGTGGTTGAATCAGCAAAGTGAAACTGAAAAAATGATGATACTGCTGATTGATTCTTTTAACAGTGAACTTAGGGTATTGTAGACTTGCTGAATACAAAGGGCCACTATATTGTAATTTAAAAATAAAGCTCTCATAAGATTAATCTACTTTTGGCGTAAAGTCATTTTGCTTGTTTATATCTGGCCACATTTCAAAAACTTTGTGGTTATTAGTGCACATCTTTCCTGATATTCAAATTAATCAAACCCTTCAGTGGGTTACGCTAAGTGATGACGCTATCAATTATCCGTTTGCAACTTGTTGGCAACATTTCATATTTTTACCACACAGTTTGGAATAAATGTCTGAATTCATACTCATTAGGACACTCTGGTAGAGGTGACCGATTGGCAGCAGCACGCAGATGCTCATTAAAAGTTATACGGGAAATGTGTAAACAGCTCTGCTTTGCTGTAAACCCAGAGGAGGTTCATGACCCGTAACACTACAGAACGCTTGTAGAGACTGATTTGAAATCATGTGTCACATTCAGTTGAGTGAAAATGAAAGATAATTGCGTGGTTCCCGGAAGATAATTGGTTCATAAAATTGCTCGTGAGCTGTCTGAAAAGTTTGAATTATAGTCGTCTTGTACAGTGAGCCAAATCTGGCTTTTCACTGGCTTTACTAACTGCCTCTGCTAGTTGAACTTCTCTTCCTCAGCAAACATTTACTAATGGTATTCTTGAAGGCTGTTTGTTTTATTCTCCAAACAGCCACAGGGCTGTGCATGTAATGTTAGCAAAAAAAAATCTGAGCACACATTATCCAAGCTGGTCTGGCTCTGCAGCGATTGTACCGTGGCATCTGCTTTAGGCCATTATTGCAGAGTGACATTAAGCACAATGTGAGCTGCATTATGCTCATCCGACCTTCTTAGCCTCCGCATTTTCTTCCAAAAAAAGAATTAAAATATATTGATCATCACAACAGGAGTCTGTTTTCACAGCTTTTAACATATTTGTGAGCGCAGCTTGACGGCAGAGTCGGATATTGTCTGCGGGCGAAGGACAATATGAAAGCTTTTGCTGGCTCAATCATGTTTGCTTGTCAAATATTGCTTGTTTTTGTGTTGCATTTTTGTTTGAAGCTTAATCCAAAATGTGCCCCTACCATGAGAGAGCAGGACCAGGATAGGGTTTCAACCACCCACCGTCTACTCCTCCATTGTCAGTCACGCAACATGGCTGTGGGTATGCGCTGCTAAATTAATTGAAACTAGTTTTACAACTAGAAGTAAATGAGTTCTCAATACAATCCTTCATTTGCAACCTTTCAACATTTAATGCAATGGAAATATTACAACGATTTGCTGCTGCTAATACAAAGAGATTCAACTGAAAGAACATTAATTTGTCTGCAATGTGTTTCTGTCGTCATCTATGTAATGATAGCTGTGTAATTCAAATTCAGGGCTTTCATGAGCATTTGTCAGTCCCTTTTTGACCATTTTGTTATTATTTCCAATTTCTGACCTTTTCCAGTTTGTGTCGGCTGTTCAAAAAAGTCTCTTTTACGTTCAATTTCGTGACTATATTTATAGTCACCACATATTGTCTGAAGTCTTAACCCCGTAAGAATGAACTCCCCACTCAAATGTTTATCATCCATCCATGAAAAGGTTTTTCTTTTGTTTTGTTTTTTTTGCAGACATGGTAAACATCTTTAATGGTGACATTAGCTCAGCCATTCTCTCTCCTCTCATTTTGTGGAGAGCGATTTTAGTTGTATTTTGGGTGAAAATTCAGAGGCTTTTCACCCAAAAGCCTTTGAATTTTGGGTGATGTTGTTCCAGGTTCCCATTTTCATCAGCGCAACTGCTTGGGAGCAAAGCAGGCAGACCGGTCTGTCTTTGACCTAAGAGCATAAAAACTTGATTCCACTCTGAATAAAAGTGGTAGATTTTCAGCTTCTTCTGAACACCATCTGCCAGCTTAAGCTGCCATGCATTTGGCAGTTTGGAAACCAAGTATTATATTCCTTCTACTTCTTAATTATGTGCTGGTTTGGGTTAGTCTGTCACATATAATCCCAATAAAACGTATTTCAAAATGTGGAAGGATATGAAAAAAGTTACTAAGGACTGTATTATTTGAGAAAATTGGAACACAATCAGGATGCAAGACATTTTTACATCGTACCTTGAGGTTGCACCCTAATAAAAACTTAATAAATAAATAAATATGTCAAACTTACTTTGCCAAACCACATTTCTAAAATAAAAGGATCAATAATTTACAGATTCCATCACTGAGACTTTATATGCTGCTCGCTTTTATCCACCTTCCCCAACCTTTCTCTTACTTATCCAACCTATCTGATTAAACTATCAAATGTTATTTTGGATTACTTTGTCTCAATAGCCTTGATTTATTTATTTATTTATATTTTTGGTTGTTTATTTTCAATCTCCCATCCTCCTGCTGCATCATTCCTCAAACAGGATCATGGGAAGAATGCAGCTTAAAGACTCTAATAGAAACGGTGACCTCAATCTGCAATTTCCTTTCAATACTACAACCACCGAGAATAAATCTCCGGCTTTTGTTTCGTCTTTACTGATATGTGAGTATCAGTATTAGAGTATTAGAAGATGTCACGGTCAAAATATGTGGATCTGTAGATGGCGACCGACACTTATCATTTTTGTTCTGGAAAAGGACTCAGAATCTGCAACCTCCCAAAGAGAATAATAATCTTTTTTCTCTTATTTATTTTTTTTTTTTGCTGGAAAAAAAAATAAAAGTGCATGGAAAGCACTGCAGTTCCATGTGAGGAACATTGTGTGGAGCGTGAAATAGTTTCATAGAGCTTTAGGGTTGGAGGTGTGTTTGATTTATAAGTTTTTCACATCTGAAATGGAGGATACTTTCAAGCGTATCCTTTTTTGATACCATCTGTTGTTTAGAAGCCAAAATGTGGGCTTCTGCATATATCAGAACTAATGGAAACCTAATGGGCCATCACAAAAAACGCCATGAATATGAGCTGTGACATTTGGTGGAAGCAAACAATCCCGCATACAGTGACATGTTTTGTTTCTCATTACACAAATGACTTTTCTTTTCAAAAGATGGAGATTTTTCCCTCACTCAGTCAGATTGAAAATTACCTCCACCTATTCACACTTTATTGTAATGGGAGAGGCTACCATCTGCCATCTGTCGCTTCTCTTTTTTTTTCTCTGTAGACCTAACAAGATATCAGCCATAAATATCCAAACTGCATTTATCTCTTGATGTGGTGTGCAACAATGTCGCAAAAAATGAAAGCAAGCAAATTTGAGATATGGGCCTGCATATCACTCTGTGTTACTTATTGTTCAGCAATGAGGAGTGTGTGTCTGCTTTTTTCTAGTCATTTCAGTTAATAGAGTGTCTTGAATATATATTTTCACATTTTTTACTACTGCAATCTTCAATATAGTGCATGGAGAATTTAGAGATCTAATACAATTTACGGTGTGAGGAGTGTCAATCAAGATGAGCTTGATTGACAGCGCTAAGACCCTCCTCCTCGCTCTGATTGGTGTATTTCTGCAAATGACAGTAGAACCAGAGGGAGGAGGCTCATGTTATGCTGTCAGGACATAGTGACAGTTTCAAACAAATATTTTAAAAATATATCTTTATAATATTAACTTTAAAGAGTAACACTGCTGGTATGACAAGTTGACACAAACTCACGATTAAATAGTCAAGAAGCTGCCTGACTTTAGTCTGGAAGCTTCTGATAGAAGGTGCAACAAAGATTTGGGATGGGAAAGTGGATTACAGTGGAAAATTGAGCCATGTTGCACAGAAGGAAATTCATGAATCAGTAAATTCATGAATACTGCACCCTGAATAGGCTGTGGTCCACTGTAGCACCACAAATATAAAAAATGTCAATTTACAAATTATCATAGTGGTTATAAACTCAGAAACGTAGTATGTATTTTCCAGAAGGAGCAAGTATTTCAATGGTATTTTCAGGATATTAAGAGTAAACAACAAGCTTCCACGTAAATAACTATGCAACAATGTGGGTGAGTGTAAAGGTTTATACTTTTGTGTTTCTATACTGTTTCTATGCTGTTTTGATGTTCTTTCCTTTTGAGATCCTCCAACGTGGGGTTTTTTTTCTACATTTTTATTACCAGAACAGAATGAATAATGCAAGATGTCTTTGTTAGCTTGACACACCTCTTTGTTTATTGCCATGCCACCGCGTGTGAGCTGTAAAATATGTCTATGGATGAAGCCTGTAATGGAAGTCTGCTATGACCTTGTCCTCTATGCAGACGGACTGCTCCAGTGACAGTGAGAGTGAAGATAACTTCATAGTTGTCCCACCACGAGACCACCTTGGCCTGGCTATATTCTCCATGCTCTGCTGTTTCTGGCCTTTGGGGATAGCAGCCTTTTACTTCTCACAGGGGGTGAGTCCACATACACACAAAAACACGCACGCCTTCAAAGCTGCGGTCCGATACACATGAATGATGCAGCATCTGTTTGTCAAGGTCTAACATTTTGTGCTTTCAAACACACAGAAATACACATTTTCATAGATTCATCAGTGTGCACACACTCACGTACATGTTCTCGTTTTTTTTTTTTTTTTTTTTTGTGGTTTGTGAGTCATTACCACAAGATTAAGAACCATCACTACCAGTAAAAACCTTGCAACTGACAGTCCTAATGCAAGGCCAATTTTTATTAAGCAAGCCATCAATAACTCAAGGCCAATCTGTAAGCCTGATGCTCTGTAAACACGATGAGAGCCTCCTTTAGTGGGAGTTCATAAATCACTTTTAAGGCTCTATCTCTGAACGCCAAGAAAGGAGGCTTTCAAAATCCTTGGGTGAGAAGGACCCTTTGAACTATTGTCGTTTTCAAGAGGATTAAAGATGAACCCAATTAAAGGTGTGCCATGGTCTTTAAAATGACGAGCTCTCGGAAACATTACACAGGCCTGTTTCAGCTGCTTTGCAGGAGGTCAGAGAACTAAATAGTTGGAAAAGGTGCATAAGTACATGAACAATTGTCCAAGTTTTCTTTCTTTTATCCACATTTACATTGTATTTTTAACTCTTTAACATAGAAATAACATAGAAATTATAATAGCCCCACTAGACATTCACCATGAAAAAATGTAATTAATTTATTTAAATAAAGAGTTTTCAGATTGCAAAAACTCTTTATTTAAAGAGTTTGTTAGACAACATGCATTTAGACGTTTAACTCATTGACAAATAAATACATTATTCCTATTCGGTGACAACTATATACTGTTATCAAAATAATGTTACAAACTATGTTACTTTCAGTATTTGTTTCTTCTGCAATCTCTACATGCTGCTTACGCTTTACACTCAATAAAACCCTCACTGCCAACTACCCACCCTACTTTACCCAGTTGACCTGTGTATGTTACCAATAAAAATTTCTATTTTCGTCCTTAAGCTCTCCCAGATGGCAAATGCTTAGCCTCTTCAGCATCTTAAACTGCCTCACCAGCCTCAGCTAAAACGTTCCTACAACTAGTGTGGACATAGTCTTCCTTTTCTGAGATACACTTCTATCTTTTTTTTTTTTTCTTTGTGGGAAAACAAGCAAGCAAACAAAAAGCACTGCATTTACAGAGTTTCACCACTAGCACTGCATTTACAGAGTTTCACCACTAACTCTGTTAGTATTTTGTTAGTTGATGTTACAATAACATCATTTTTACTTGTAAGGATCTTGAATGAAAAGATTGACAATATTCCAGAGGTGCTAACCATTTCTGGTTGCTTTCCAGTCAAGTAAATGCCTCTCCACTCTAGACTGTGTTTAATGTCAGAATTAGCTTAAACACCAGGTTATGTAAACAAAAGCTGTCTTTTGCTAACACTAAAAGCTAATATTAACTGGCTGAAAAGCAGCTAGGCTTTTGGCTTGGTTAAACTCTGCTAATCAAATATGTCGCAGTAAACTTTAGACATCCCAACTTACCTTCAAAAAATGGCGTTAATCATGACGTTGTTGGGAAATGGCTACATTTCTTATTAAAACAAGTAATAAGAGTGACTGCGATGAAAGATGCAAAAGAGTTGGAAAATCTTTGATCCAATCTTTGCTCACTTTAGTGAGCAAAGGTCGCTAGAAGTAAACCATAACAATAGTGTGGTATTTAAAAAAATGTAAAGTTTCGAAGACGTTTTAAAAATGGTAGCAAACTTTGAGACCAACAACTTGCCCCAGTTTTGTCCAGTGATATGGCTAATAAAAGCACTTCTACAGCTACCAAATCATTCAAGAAAATGGCTTCTAAATATGAAATTACAATAAATTATTAAATTAGTTAATGGATATTTGACCCACATTCTTATATCGAAATTTACTGTTGCACTATAAAAACTCACGTCTGCCGTATTACACATCCATGACCCCGGTGCATTTGAGTTTTAACCAGTAACAAAAGCAAAGCTCCTCTAATAGATGTCTGTCGGCTTCCATCTGGACTTCCTCCCTCTCCCACGGTTTGCAGGAAACAGCTTGAATGATGCCGTGTTGCATAAAGAAGACAAAGACCAGTCCCGTCTTGCCGCTAACCGATTCTTTCCCGTGCATCATCAGCAGGACAAAGAGATAACATATTTAAGGGATATCATTAGCACACCCACGTGCTCACAAAAGCTAATTTAAAACCAGGCACTGTACCCGTGCATTTGCTGCGGATCGACAGCCATTTTACTAAATTGCCTTAGATGATAAAGCTTGAACATTTAACCATCTTATCTTTGGAGGCAAGGAGTTCAAGTCAGTCAGTGAATTATCTTGTCAGGAGCTAATTTGATTCTTCCTAAGCAATTATGAGAACATTGTGGCAGTGTTTAGGTACGGTGGATTTTTCTGGCAGTCTCCCTGCTTTAGAAGTTGCATCAAGTAGAGCTGTCACGAAAGAACATAGAGGGAGTTTTAAATTACTTTATGTCATAGCTGAGTAACTCCTTGCTGTATCTTCATTTCATTCTTTTTTTTTTCTTAGGAAGAACAGCCAATAAAAATAGTGTGTATTATTTAGACGAATTTGACTGTGTTGAATGTTTTTAACTGAATACAGACAAAAAATCAGGGAAAAATTCCCTGGACTGTTGCCTATGTTCTGTTTAAAATGTGGCCTAATGTTTAAATTATAAACATTACTTTTAAATGATCAAATAAACATTCCACGTCAGTCTTGCAAATCAGCTGGAAAAATGTGAACATTTCATGTTTTTTTTCTTTCTTTTTTTTTAATTGACAATAAATCATCCTTCTGATCAGGATCAGTCTGAGATTAATGGCTAGTTTCTTATAAAAATAAAAATTTTACATTCAATCTTGTATATAATGATAGAAATCCACCTCTACATAACCCATCAAAAAGCACTGGGTTCAGAACTCAAAAAACTAAAGTAACATTCATTACTTCTGATGTTTGATGAAAAATATTTGGGAGACAATGAATCCTCCGAATAGTTAAGAACCACCTGCGAGCATTTCTTTCTTTCTCCAAACATAAGTTTGAAGAAATGATTGCCTTTTTGTCAATGAATGACGAGAGCAGCAGAGAAAGCTGAGGAATTTCAAAGATTTTAACGATTGCACATCAGCCTCACCTTTTAGATGAGAACATCAACAAACAAACCTGTTATTGACTGTAAATGTCTGCGTATGGTCGATCGGTAGTAGTGCTACAATACTTGAAGGTCGTGTTTAGTCAGATAGAGAGCTTCTGGAGAGAAGTTGAGTCAGGGCACCAGGATATAGATATAAGCACAAACACAGACATTGTTTGCCTGTATCTGTTCCCTCAAACAGCTAAATTGCTGCTTTGCTGAAGAAAACATTTTAAATCCCTTGTAATGCTTTTATGAATTCAGCATTTGTACTAATAAGCCTCAAACACGCACAACCGATAATGACTTAAGTACCCTGGTTACCTGAAAAATTTTGTCTTGACTTTAGATTGTAAACTGGCAATGAGTCCTAATTAATCTGACACTAATTGAGTGCGGGTTGTGTTTGGTGCAGATAGATTTCATTCTCTTCTCTGTCACAGCTGTGGACCAACGTGTGGAGCTGAGGGGGCAGCAGCGATTCCGCCCTTGATTATGCAAATATAACTCCACCGAAGCTAGATTATGGCTTACAAGTCATCATAATGAATGAAAATGAATGAGCTAATTATTGTTGAGCAGCTAAATTGTCTGCGTGTCTGTGTTGAGGGCAGTCAGGACAGTGAGCGTCAGAGATGGAGACCTTCCGCTTTTGCACATTGTTTGGTCAAAAAAAAAACTGTTAACGCTCCTGAAATGACTGCTGAAAGCAGAGTGAGTCTCCATGCAGCCAAGACTGAGATGTTATCTTTTTTTTTTTCCTATGACACCCCATTTCAGTAATTTTGTCAAGGTTGTGCAGATAAAATCCAGAAGCTTTCTAACCATTTTGCTCTCAAGGGTATCCTGACATTCACATTGACATGCACTATTAGTCTCTCACAGTTCTAATCTTATAAAGCCATATGAGAGCATTTCTTCATTTAGCTCTAATCTTTGCATATGCAGAGTGCACCAACATGTCTGATCTTCTGTCAACACATAAACCTTTTAGATTTCAGTCATTAGATAAAAAAAGAGGGATGTCTGCCTCAACTCTACACTGATGGAGAGAACTGATTGCTGTTTAGGTAGTATTGAGGTTTTAGCTTTACTAGACAGCAACAACAAAAAAAACCCTGTAAAAGATTTTTACAAATTTGTT
The DNA here is from genome assembly GCA_010277075.1 of Poeciliopsis retropinna. Lineage (NCBI taxonomy): Eukaryota > Metazoa > Chordata > Actinopteri > Cyprinodontiformes > Poeciliidae > Poeciliopsis > Poeciliopsis retropinna. Next base: position 14,842,284 of record VMRM01000010.1, read on the forward strand.
CTGTCTTTTTCAGATTCATGTCTGTATTTCTTTAAAAATCTTGTTTTTCAGCCATGACCTGCATCGTATTGCATTATTAAGTCTTCCTTGAAAATATTCCTTGACCTTCACACTGAACCAGTTGGTGTACAGTGGAAGAACACACAGTCCACTTCTAAAAGTGCCCAATGAGTTATTTATTTTTTATTTAATTTTTTTATGACAATTTGTGCCAGCGGCAAAGTGTTCTTGTTTTAGTGTGAAAGCATTCTGAATTGGTTTGCTGTTTACTGAAAACACGGTTGTGCATAATAGAAAAGCTCTTAGCGGAAAACAGTGAGAGCTCGTTTCACTTTTAATACATAAGCAGCTAATTTGCATATGCTGGGAGTGGGGAGAACTGTAATCACACTGTATTATATGTTATTTTGTGTTCTTTTAACATTGCAAGCAGCTCATTCTGGGTTTGGGCGACAGGCTTACCGCCTACAGGTTAAACTTTACATACACACAAAACTGAAATGTGACGTGAGAATGAGATCCAAGAATTTCACACCTGCATTGTTATTTTTATTTACTTATTTTAGTACTTTATAGTCTTCACAATAAATTTTACAGCTCACTGCTGGGATAGTAATAGGCTAGTAGTTATATCTTTTGCATTTTGCTGGGATTTTATAATACAATACCACTTTCATTATTTAAAAATTGTCATATATTGTATCAAATAGTTTAAAAAAAACATATTTTATTAAGAACAAAACAGTGATTGGATCAAATTGTGATTGTTGTTTTTAAAGTATCAGAAAGGAAGCAGCACATTAAGATTTGCATGATCCTGGTTTTTGTTCTGGTTTTCTCCTTCGGTGCTGTCTGTTTTTGGTTTCCTGATTCTTCTCCCTGTGTGTATTTAGGTTCACCTGTGTTTCTTGGCGTTTGTTGCAGCCTCTGTTTAGCTTGGTTTAGCTCAAGTGAGTACTGTTATGTACGATCGCACATGTGTGTGCAGAAGTTTCCCTGCTGAGAATAAAAGTAACAAGATTTGCTGCTCACCCGGTTCTGCTCGCTCTTCCTCATTAAACTTTGGCTAAACATGACAGTCTCGTGTCTTACCAATTGAATGGATTGTGTGATAAAGTACCATATAACATTTTTTCAGTTAATCAAAACAATAAGCTGAAGAGAATTATAGTTGTCTTTAATATGTCAGATAATTAGCTGTGTATCAAGATACATTGTACTGTAGCATATTTTACGTTATTGTTTTGCCCTTTATTATATGTACCAAATAATATTGTATTGTATCGTAATCAAAACAGTGATTACAAGTGAATTTTGTTTGTGGTCCTTAATATAGCACTAAATCAAGATACATATATCAACCACAAAGTGCAGATGCCCATCGTCTCGGCAGAATCAGCATAAAGTAGTTATCAGACTCCCTGTCCATCTTCAAATAAGAAAATACACCACTACAAAAGATCAGGCCCTGATTATGACTCAGAGCTTCTGACCCTGAGGCTGATCTCATCATACGCGGGCACATCACACATTGTTGTTGAAATGAAGTCTGGGATAATGAAGGTCATTCCCCACGCTGACATCCCGCACTTGGAAGCTTTGCTTCCACACTGCAGTCTGACCCGTCTGTTAACACACAGACACGCTGAATTACGGTTTCTTTAACTACAAAACTGCACTCTTCACCCTGCTGGATCCCATCAGCTGAGGACAACAAATGCATAAATGTGCCAGCAGCACTGTAATTAAGCCAAACAGAATTAATGTAGCGAAGGACAGTGTCGCTGGAAAACACAAAAACAATTTGAAACGAGAATGAAAACACAATGGAATAATTCCTCCTTCCTACGTTCTGTCAATTCCTCATAACACTCCAGTACTCTGACAATGAACACATCACAACACATTAAATGACTAAATTATGGACAATTGAGGACAGTCTAACAAAAGTTTTGATTAAATTGAAAGATTCCATCTAACCAGATTGGAACGGCTCCAAAAACAGGATCTACACTAGAATAACAAAATTACCTGCTACTTTAACTGCTTCAAATAAAAAGTATGAGCAAAAAAACGACAAAAATGAACATTGCACTTCGTTGCCAAAATTAGTTTTTCCCTTAAAGACAATAAAATGAACACTGACTGCACTTTTATTTGAATGAAGTTATATTTGTGGCAAATCATCTTTTTCATACCCTTAATTTTCCCATTTTTTAAAAATTATCCGCTTTACATCAGATCTCAGAAAACACAAAGTTACGACTGAATTACCGTCAACCGTGTTCGGAAGAAAGTCCAGCAGAGACTCTGCTTCTGGGTTGATCTTCCCTCCATCCAGAACTTTTACAGGTCTAGACTCAGGAAGACAGCAGCTGACGTCTTTGCAGACACCACACATTCTGGACACAGACTGTTTAGACTTTTATCTTCAGGTCGGCACTATAGGGCAATATCTTCAACAATCATATGTCATTGAGATAGTTTCTTCCCCAGGATGGCTCTCCGATAAAGTTTGCATATTTATACTATTTCAACCTTGTCTTCCTCTTCTGCATATGTATTTACAATAAAAAAAATTATTTTAATTTCCCTTCTTCTATATTTATATTTAAAATGTCTCCCTTGTGAGTCAAAGTCCTTGTTGGTGTGCACAGATTTGGTTAATAAACCCAATTCTCAAACTGCTTTCCTTCATTTTCTCTTTTCCAGACCACCAAAGCGGTGAACAAAGGAGACTTCCCACTGGCCAACATCGCCTCCCGGAGGGCTTTGTTCCTCGCTGCCCTAGCCATCACTATAGGCACCGGTGTTTATGTAGGAGTGGTGGTAGCTCTCATTGCCTACCTCTCTAAACCAGGACACATATAGCAGAAGCACCCTGTTTTCCATCTTCTGGGAGCCTGGGAAAAGAACAAACTCCCTCTGGGGAGACAGAGTTGCACCTGCAGACTTTGAGAAAACTTTTATGTGGATGTACAGTTTTTTTTTTCTGTCTTTTCTTTTCCATCCACCTTTCTCTCTTTTCTGCCTTTTCCTGCAAAAGACCCTCTGGTGTCCAGGACAAGCCACAGTGACTAGAGACAGGTCAAGCTTCAGGGGATTGATGGGGGCACAGAGGAAAAAAGGGAACTTTGACTTATTTGGCTGTTTTTAACTCCACGGATGTGATGACAAAGTTTCCTGTGGGCTTTTGGTTGACTTGGTCCTTGTTGTCTTTGACTGGATTTTATCTTCCCAGGTTCCTATACTGAGCTCCAAAGGAGAAAACAGAGAATATCGTTCAGAAATCAAGTAACTGACTATCATCGTTAAAGACGTTAAGAAATAATATGCTCATTTAAACCAACTCTGTATTTATTACAGCTAATGTTATATCTCAAGCTTCTTTGGGCAGACTTGTCTTGCAGATATGCCAGCTATGAATGCACCTTGGTCTTTGACTCATCAACTTAAACTATTGGCATTTGTACTGGACTGACTTCCTCACGAACTAGAAATAAGATTAAGTATTAATGCATCTAATGTCCAGATAATGTTGCGAAAGATCCTTTAATTTTTTTTTTCTCCTTTTGTCATGTCACAACACAAACGTCATTGTAATTTGTTTTTATTTTATGTGTAGACCAACACAAAGAAGTGTATTTTATACCAACTGAACTGTTTTATGCAATAACCTTTTGGAATTTAGGACTGACTGCATGGTTGTGAATCCATGACAGAAGTAACACAAGTCCTCTAAATGTCAGATTGTTCTAAGAAAGTCCCAAAAACATGTGTGTTTGTTTGCATAATCACAATGCTCCAGTCTCCACTCAGAGACTGGAGATGTCCACTCAGAAACTGGACATCTGCCCCAGTCTCAAGAGTTTTGGTGTGTTTAGCTTTTCCCCAGACTACGATGCTACCACCACTATTCAAGGTGAGGAGGGCATGTCCAGAGTGTTTTGCAATGCTAGTTTTCTGCCAAAATGATTAAATGCGCTCTCCTCTGGCCAGAGGACCTTCTAACACACATGTGCTGTTATCCCACGTAGCTTTTGGCAAACTGCTAATGGGAAAATAATATACTTTTTCTTCTTGTCTCTTTTACAAAGTGAATGGATTTCTAAAGTGGAGTGCACAATTAATAGTTGTCTTCTTAACAGAAAACAACACCTGGCCTATGGACCTCTGTAGCTTCTGCATAGGGCTCTTGGAAGACAGCAACGGCTATTTAGTTGTGCTATACTCTACATTTTTGGATGAGTTAAAAAATAAATACCATGTCCAATGCTGAAAACATGGGACTTTGTCTGAAAAGCTCCCCCTACTTTTGTCTCCAGATGCTGCTAATTTTCTAGAGTTCACAGAGATGTTGTAGGCAAAATGTTGTACCAGTTTTTATTTATGTATATCACAGAGAAACGGTACTAATCGCAAAGATACTAGACCACCTACAGAATTTCATTTGTAAGAAAAAACATGTATCGTTTCCTTTTTACTTTATTCTTATGTGCTAATTTACGTTGGTCATACAAAATCCCAACGAAATACAATGATGTTTGTGTTTTGTGAAATGACAAAATGTAAAAAAGCTAGATGGTTACTCCTTCAAGAGACTGTACAGTAGAAGATGTTGATAGAGGCTTTCTTCTCTTTAAAGTGTTAAATTAACATAAGTCACAAAAATACATATCGGTGCCTCAGTCCTGTATGTTTCCACAGAGAAAGTGTCCAAACACTACAGACACACCTGATGGAAGACAGACTCTTGGTGTCCCCTGTTGTTATAAAGGAGTCCTCACTAATCCCACTTGAAAGAATGTAAGAAGCACAGATTTGAGTCATTCAGATGGTCTGAGATTTACTCTCGATAGTCTCTAGGGACCAAAATAAAATATTTAAAATAAACCCTTACCCATGCACAGGAAGGTTATAAATCATGTAGATAATCTCATTTAAAAGAATGCCTTACATATTTTTCATGAATAAATGGAAAAATGCCATCTGACAGCTTTGAATTTTGCTCTAATCTGTTATTCCGTGCATGAGTCCTGCCATTCCGGCAGTATACTGCAATGCATGATTGGTTGGACAGTATAACTTGTTTTTCTATGTCAAATAAAAGTTTAAACTGCTGTAAAACAGAGCACACTTGCACAACTCTTGAATCTAAATTCCACTCTCCAGCTAGTAAAAAAAAAAAAAATCTGAAAACATAGTTATAGGCTTTTAATGAGTGAGATCCAAATGAAGGCTTCATCGTTTTTCTGTCATTCCTTCAATAACTTTCATGGATACTCAAAAAAATAATAATCTGGAAATGCAAAGAAATTTTAGCTGACTTGAATTGTTATTCTCTGGCATTTCAAGTGGCACTTGTGCGTTAAAGCTTAGAAACCAGGCATACTGTTTGAGCGGTGAAGTCTCAGGAAGTCAGATGTTACATTTTCTGCACAGGTACTGCATTCTTTGCTCCGGACGATTAGGCTATAAAACAAGCTTTGCTGTGCATTCCCCAGAGAACGACCTTGAAATAACACAGCCACATTAATTTCACTAATAAGCTACTTTTGGTTTTGCTTGTTGCTGCAAAAACCTTTGCAAAGGTAAAGAGTCGTTTTCTTTAAATGAAAGCCAGTTTTGAGTTGCCTTTTTATGAAAGCCAGATACAGATTTACAGCGTAATGCAGACTGATTCTAACTGTTTATTTTTCAAAGCTTGTCTGAGTTTTGCTGATCTGAATAAGCTGGTTTCATCGGCTCTTGCAGCCAAAACCCAATTGAAACTCTGGGTCTACAGGTTTCAGTGAACACATGCGTCATCCTCATCAGTGAAGTTATTGCTAAAGGCATTTTCCTCCTTTCTGCAGAAATGCATTTACATGCATTCACTCATCAAGCGTGTCTTTCAGACCTGTTTTGTTTTCTTACCTGGAACTGTACAGTATGTCAAAACGGTATGTGAACTTTTATGCTGCTGCTTTTATTTATTTCCTGTCCAGCGATGAACTGAGTCCACGCAACAAAACGATCGTCCTCAAAGCGGTTCTTAATGCCGGGGTGATAGCCGTCTGTTTGTGTTGTGCTTATATGTCACATTTATGTTTTTGAGTTCTTTCTTTCTATTTTCGTGTGACTGCATCGTGTAAATAGTGTCAATAAGATGCAAAAGCATTCTCAAATGTATTGGAAAAATAAACCTGAACAGATGGGTGTCTTCTTAAAAGCACAAATGTTTTTTTTTTTTATTATTATTTATTTATTTTGATTGTTTTGTTCTTTGGAAGTTGAATAACTTGAAGATACATAATTATCTGAAACTATCCCCACAGGCTGAGAGAATTGAGTTCATAAAGCAAAAAGGAGAGCCAGACTGAGTCACAGAGTGTAGGCTGTTTTGCTCGGAAGAGACACAAACTTGGATCTGAACCAATCTCATTGATTTATGCAAGAAGTAAAGCTCCCTTTGTGTTCTTGGAGTTGCTGGTATGTAAATATAATACCGGCATCAAATCTAGGATAGAAGCAGCGTTTATTTTATTTTTAGCAAACATGTTTGATCAGTTTTACACATTTACTTACACTCTGAGTTCAATGCCCACGTCCAAAGTGTTTATGACCAGTATGCCCTCATGTCAGCCTTATTTAACATTGTGTTAGTGTTAGAAAGCAAAAACCAGTTGGGTCTGAAATTCAAAAACGACATCAAATGGTTGTAATCACCGAATTACCATGCTCAACATAGTTTTTCTTTAAATGACTGTGTTCATTGCTGCACATTCAGTTTAAATATTGCTTATTACTTTTATAGTTATTGAACACAAATGGATCCACATATTTATTGGCTTTTAAAACTGAAGTGTTGCTTTTTCAGTTTCATTATGAGAGAATTGACTACATACTGTTTTTATTGCTGTAACAAAGCATGATATTTCCTTATTTGGGAATATTTTAACTGAATTTGTCCAAATTACCAAAAATACAACACAGGCCATCAAAAATACCAATAGAAACATGCAAAAAGCTGCTCAGGAATTATGAGAAAAGCTTGAAGTTTTCCACTGATTATTGAGAAAAGCATAGCAATTTTACATTTTGGGAATTTTTAATAAAACTATGAATTATCTGTTTCCAAGTCTTTTTAAATTGCTAATCTCTCTTGAGATTATCGGTTAATATTCTGAGCTCATTATATGAGTTGTTTCTTAGTGCATTTCTGGTAAAAACGTTAAAGGAGCAATATTGCAATAACATCTTGAGGGAGGAGTTTCAGAAAGAGCTGGAGTTTTTAAAGAGATCAATTTAAAAGCTTTAAATTACAAAGTCAAATTTATTTTAAGTCATATTTGACATAAGAGCAGCAATTCTATAACTACTGAATGGAGCATGACGGCTAGATTGTGCCATAAGATGGCACCATGTTTCTGGAAATAAACATAATACTTCCCCTTTAATTATTTTTCTGAAGAATCATCTTTCTTCAGAGGATTACTCAGTTGTTTGTGCTTGAATGGATTTTGTGGAATCTGGATAAAAGCTCCTTCTCTTGAGCAGTCTGAATACTTCTTATTGCTAGTCCTCTACCGATGGCTCGCACATAATTACACTCAACTGGGTACAGATTGAAGGGGCCTTCTCAGAAAATCAATGAACATTGCTCTGCTCTTAGACACATTTATTAGGAGGACGGACTCCACTTAACACCACTTAACGAATGCATTTATGGCTGGGCCATGATCTTGCTCCACGCCCTGCAGATTCTTTAGCGCATTAAGGGGCAGGCAAGACGGTTCTTTGATGAATATGTAGAAAATAAAAAAAAAGCTTGAAGCACAAAGCCTTGAGAGGACATAATGGAAAATGGGATCCTCTGGGACAGGTTAATGATCAGCCACCTTGCAGTTTAATGTCCTTTCAGATAGAATCACTGATCTACAGCTATGAATTGCAAATGACTAGTCATCTGATGCAGGAAATAAACCCGTGAAGACTTAATTATTCTTTGTGGGTCATGCTGTGTCACAGTACGTGCACACGGCAAGAAAACTGAGTTTGGTTCCAGCTGTGGAGAAGAACTCTTTGCAAGAGAGGAAAACATCTCAGGTTGCTGTCACTAAGCAAGCTGCAGAAGAACAGAGTCGGGAGTGAGCAATACTCATAGACAAACAAAATAAAAGGGTGGGGCTTTTTTTGCATAAACAAGCAATGCTCAACAGCAGACACAAGTGGACTGAATTAATAAGCACAAATGGATAAAAGGAAACTGGTTACGTTTTACAGAGTTTAGGAAGGTTAGCTTAAAAAAATATAAAACGATGTGTTTTTAAAATAATGTGATCTTGTGTGTCCAGCATGTGCATTTTGATGGACTATTTCATTTACATCTTTATGTTCGCACATACCATGAAAATTATTGCAAAAAATTATTAAACACAGAAAGGATATTCTTGATTAAGTCACAAAAACAGCCTCTTTGATCCAGATGTTCCTTGATTTTCTCCTCTCTAAATGACACCAAGAAATTAAATTCACACATGTTAATATTAAAGTGCCACTGCAAATATGCTAAAAAAAAAAAAAAATGTTAGATTAGCTTGCCTCTTATGTTCTGATCTGTCTGACAAGTTTATTTCTCAGGCATTGTATTCCACCCAAGCATGGAGCAGCACCCAGAAACCCTATTTTACATCTGCTGATGATCACCCACCCACATGACAGCATGTGGGAAATCATCACAACACAGTTCAAATAAATATTGCTGTAAACCGTTTTGTTCGCAGACAGATTGGGGGGGGGGGAAGACACGCAGAGCAGCTTCTAAAACAAGGCGTTTGTGTTTTGATTGAAACGTGTGTGTGCAAAATGTCCCTCAGCAAATTTCTATTGGAAGCTGACTCCTTTTTTTAGCTCCTGCCATATAAAATCTAAATTATATTCAACGTCCCTCAAAGGATTTCTGAGGTTTGTCTTGGGAAAATAAATTGTGCTTCTCAAAACTAACAAGCAAGAAACTTTTTACTCGTCACATCATCGAATCCCTACAGCTGTAAAAACTAAAAATTCAAATCACCATATTGGGCCTAAACATCACTTTAAGCTGATAGCACAGTGAGCAGGTGTTGGTTCTGTGTAGTGTTGTGAATATGAAGCGGAATATTCTTTTACCATGTTCTCAGATGAGGGGGAGATTCTTTTTCTACACAGTTGAGTGACTCTTTCTGAGAACTGGCATCCTCTGAATCACACACAGCTGTGTCAGGTTTTGACCAAAAACACAGCCATGAACTTAGAGCCGAAGAGAAACTCACAGGGCTTGAATGGCTAAAACAGAACGTAGAGCACGAGCAGAGCAGCAAAGAGTAATGAAAATATACGAGCCTACTTATTAGGCTGAAAGTAGAGAATGACATTGAATGCTGGTGAGTCAATCATGGGATAAGGACCAGCTGTGGAAGAGAACAAACAGGCAAACTGAGGAAAGGTGAACACAAAGGAAGTTGAACTAGATACAACAAAAGTATAAAAAGTGACTAAAACTAACAAAAGAGAAATAAATCAAGAGGCATAAAGAGGAAACTAGAAAGGAAACACAAAAGAATCCACAATCATAACACGTTTTCACCAAAAATGAACACAAAAAAGAAATGAACTAATTACAGCAAGACCTTTAAAGAAATAATAGAAAACTCAGAAGAGATCAAATAAAAAACAAAACACACAAAAATCATAAGTTCATTCCTGGTATGACTAAGGGCAGTCCAGGTACCACCACTAGTACTTGTACCAGTGTTTCAGAGCCACAGCCGTAAAGGTTAGATATAACATTGGTTCTAATTGTAATGTGTTTTATCTCTATATACATGCTGCATGTTTCCCCGTAAGTACAAATATCTATGAACTACACTCAACAGAACGCATTTATGTTTTATGCAGAAAACACCATCATATTTGGTAACTCCAAGCAATGCTAACAAAATCATGGATTTTTCCCCATTTTGAATAATGAAATTTTTCACAACAGTTGCTGTACAGTAGCTCACTGTGTGCAACATATTTAATATAATATAGACCCTCCAAAGTGGTTTGAATCCAGCATTATGTTTTATTTGCAACGCAGCCTTGTAACGGACCTCTGACCTGTCCAGGCCGTGCTCCACCTCTCGCCTAATGACTGCTGGCGAAAGGCACCCGCACCGTCAAGGATAAGCGTGTAGCTCTTGGAGAAAATGGCAGCAATTTCGAAAGATGCTATCAATCTTTTTTCCCCTGGCTTTAATGTAATAATCCAGTGATTCATCTGAATGCTCATAAGTCTGACCTTGGGGAGAGTTTACTGAAAAACAACCATCTATATGTAATGTCTGTCACTTCAGAATACATTTTCCCATAATAGAATGATTCAGGCATTATTTTTAGTTTGCTTTAAAATTATGTTGTAACCCTAACTAAATTATCAGTCAGCAACTTGTTTTTTCTTTTGCTTTCAGTGCCAACAATTTGCTCAGGATGAATGAAACTTCAAAGACAATAAATTGGGAAAATGTCTGCTTTCAAGACATAAGTACATTAAATCAAAGCATATTCACCTTTTAAATTGCTTGCTCGAAATTTCATTGAAAATATCAAGTTCTCCATCCAATATATTTGACATTGAGGTGTTTCACAAAGTAGAACATGCAATAAATTTAGTAAATGAACAAAGTTGTTAGAGACATTTCCCTTAAGTCTTGCAGCTCTAACTGCAATTAAAGGTGCTTCTGCAAAGTACTGTGAGGGCTGAATACAAATGCATGCCATTCATTTTAAACTTCTCTATTTAAAGGAAATGAAAACATTGCATTTTTTTATTCAGCTTTGTATTAATGCACTATACTTCGTGGTGAACTAACACACAAAATTTCAACATACATTGAAGTTTGTGTCTCTCTATTAAGGAAATCAGAACAATGCTGAGTCTGGTGAAAGATAATTTAATCAATAAAAGCAAATATTCTCTCAGTCTAGACTCACACAGTTTGCATTAGCTTTTTACCATCTTTATTCATCACTGTTTAAATTCATATATTAATATGTCTCGTTTCAAAGATGTTGACCTATTGCTTCTGCCTGACTAGGTTTCATCCATGAGTCTGTGGATCTTTTCATGGATGTTTCCTGGAAACCCTTTTCAAATGCAATGAAAGCAAGGGATTTCATGTTTTCTCATAGCTCTGACTTTTATCTGACTGCTGCACTAGTCAGTTTGTCTGCAAGCAGAAAGGGGAAAAGGGGGCTGAGATGAAACTAATTTTATGGGTTTTGAAACCCACTGGGAGACCAAGATACCCTGTAAAGATTTATTTATCAGCTGGAAAGCAACCAAAGGAAAGTGGATTCAGAAAAAGGGAAATCTTATGTTCATGAGATTGCACAGAGGAATCTGTGAATATACGGCTTTTAAAAGTTGGTCTGAGGCAGCAGCTGCCAAGGCAGAAATACTCTTTTGGAAGATAAGGTAAAAAAGTACATCAGTTATCACTGTGAATAGCAGATATAAACTAGACAATTTCTTCAAAAATTAAACAGGGCCTACCGAAGTGTCCCCAGGATTATCTGGAACCCAGCGTTCTGATGCTACAAAATTAGCATCAACGCTAAAGTAAGGTGCAATGTACTCAATAGTATGTGGAGAGTCACAAGCATGTTGAGTAACATGGACTTACTCCATTCAGTATGTTAAAAAGTGTATAAACTAAAATAAGCCAAAATGCAAATGTTACCCTAAATGCTCTCAGTACCATGTGGGGCATCACTAGCATGATGCCCCACATTGACTTCCCCCATTCAGTGTGCTAAACATGGCTAATAAAAAACCCAAAATAGCTTAAAAGCTTATTTTAGGGAAAAGAAGACTGTCAATGTTGGCAGCTCACTGCACCCAACTATCGGGGGGCGATAGTTGCAATGCAAATGTTTGCAAAATGTTTGCAAATGCAAATGTTTGTTCAGATTTTTACTTTGCAAAAGTAAAATTACTTTGTGGCACTTGGTCACTAGAAAACATGCTCATCTCTTAGCAACAGACTAACAACAAATATTTTTAATGTTAAAAAAAAACATAAGGTTTCTTCTGCTTTTCTGAAATACTACATATCGTAGACTACTTAGGGACTGTGCAGTCGATGCATTTTTCAAAACAGTGAAAATGTTTCTTTTTGTCTCATTATTTTTTTCTTAATTCATGTAAAAAATTGGATCTGTTTATTATGATTTGAAGAGGCAACAGTCAAAAGGTAAATCAAAAAACAAAAAAATCAGTTTGTTTGAAATCCACCCATCTGTCTGTCCGTCTGACCATCGGGTCACAGAAGAAGCAGAGAGGCCCAGACTTCTTTTTCTTTTTAATAAAAAGATAATAAAACATTTTATCAAACTAAAAAAAATACACTGAATAAACATTGTAGATATCATTGCTTTTATATTGCCAAGAATACACTGTTGAAATTAAAGAAATATTCTTGCTTTACACAAGACAGAAAACCTTTAATGCCAAAGAAAACAGCAGCCATGTTATTATTTTTATTTGCATTAGTAATTTATTTGCATTTGCATTTGTTACAATGTGGTAACAAATGTTACCACATTGTAACAATGTTACAAAGTAACAACATAATCACTTTCAGATGAGGTTTTATTCATCTGAATTTAACACCTGGTAATGAACTGACTTTTTTTTTATTATGTTCTGATATATAAAGCTTTCAAACTGAAAGCGGGAATGTTTACGTTTTATTATGACTGTAAACCATGAGCCCTCGCTTTGTTCGGGTGACAGTAAGCCTAGACGTGCTACAAGGGATACATGCAGACATTAACATTGTAATGTGATTCATATTTAAAATAAAACTGATTCACATTCTAACAACGGAGAAACAAATATTAACACAGTCTTTTAAATCCACTGCCTCAAGCTTCCATTCTTGGGTAAGCAGTCTCTGCTTCTGTTGTTTTGTTTAGTGTTTTTTGCCCGATAGATATTTATGCTCCGAGTGCAGGCATAGCTGTCCGTGAATTTTTGTTCTGAGACAGAAGTTGTTGGTAATATGAATAAAATACATGGCTATGGGTGTCTCGTGACACATTGTAGTCTTTGAGAACTTGGCTCAAGGACCAGCTTTCGTCCAATCATACAAAAAAGACTAAATAGAGTTGGTCATTTGCATAATTAAAGCTTTTAATCATAAAAGGTTCTAAAAACCGTTTAGTCTCCCAAACATTGAAAGGAAAAAAAGGTGCTCATTGAAGGTAAATGGGTTTGTTAATATTACAGGTGCACAGTCAGAGCAAAGTAGCGGTTCACTCAAAGTGCGCCTAAGGCAATGCTATGCAATGCTGAGGGGGAAGAATAGCATTCATTGCTTTTGAGACTAAATGGATGCAATTTACACAGTTTATTTAGCATTTTGACATCTAAAAGGCAAATATGCGTAATGTTCTATGGCCTATGCAAAAACATTATGCAAAAATGAAGGGATTTTGTGACGTTTGGCAACTGCTAATGCGTGTCTTGATACTTAAATTTATGAAATCAGCACCTTTAGCACCAGGTGTCTCTGAACCCTCCAATCACTGGACAGACGCTTAGAACAGATAAATGTGTGGATGTGCCAAAGCTTTCTCCATCTAAAGAGGAAGAATCTAGAGTTATAGATCTGGAGTCAATGCCAAGCTTCTGTTATTACAACTAAAAACCAGCTATCAGGCCCGAAACCTGGGAGTAGTGATGGACTCTGACCTGAACCTTCAGAGCCACATAAAGACGGTTACAAAGTCGGTCTTCTATCACCTGAAGAATATCTCCAGGATTAGAGGATTAATGTCTCAGCCAGATCTAGAGAAACTCATCCATGTGTTTATCTCTAGTCGCATTGATTACTGCAACAGCGTCTTCACAGGCCTGCCCAGCAAATCAGTCAAACAGTTGCAGCTGATCCAGAACGCTGCTGCTCACGTTCTGACTAAAACCAGGAAGATAGAGCACATAACACCAGTTTTAAAGTCCCTGCACTGGCTCCCTGAAGCTCAAAGAATAGACTTTAAAATACTGTTAGTTTACAAATCACTGAACGGTTTAGCACCACAATACATTAAAGATTTGCTGTTGTTGTATCAACCTTCCAGACCTCATAGGTCTTCTGGTTCTCGTCTGCTCTGCATCCCCAGAACCAGAACCAAACGAGGAGAAACAGCATTCAGCATCTATGCACCACAAATCTGGAACAAACTTGCAGAAAACTGTAAAACAGGTGAAACACTGACTTCCTTTAAATCTCAACTAAAAACCCACCTGTTTAGAATTGGATTCAAAACATAATCAATTACGAATTTAATGGTGGCGCTTGACTTAATGTAAGGTTTTGATTGTTGATTCTATGTTGCATGACTTTGTGTTTTTGTGTTCAAAATGCCTTGCTGCTGAAATGTGCCATACAAATAAAATATGATTGATTGATATGGATTTAGAATATTTATTCTACCAGGTAGGTCTAAATAAGATCCAATGTCTCTTTTACGAGGAAACCCAACATAAATGCACTTCAGTTGAGATCATATTATTAATGAATTGTTTAAAGCACCATAGCATGAAAGTACACATTAACTGAAACTGCATTTGCTTTTTTATTTGTTTCAGAACCATAAACTGTTTATACTCACACTGCTCATATCTTGCTCCTGCTGACAATGTTTGTATGCTGAGAATGTTGCTGAAGTGCTAGGCAAATATTAGCATGTTCATTATCTGTCTTGATGATGCATTGATTTTAAGGTCTTTCCATTCAGAAGTTACAGAAAACATCTTTAACTTTTGTGTCTATTGTTTCTAGTTTTTCAGGGCATTTTGGACAAAGGAGCTGCAGTATTTCCGTGTGACTGTAACGATTAAAAGTGGCATTACAGTTTGTTGGATTCATTAACAAACCGTTAATGATTCATGAGGTCAGCAGATTCATTAGATCAGCAAAACAACTGTGCAGCCTTCTGTTGCAGAAGCTTCATACATGCTGATAGGAACTGACCTTTAAAATGTTTAGTGTAAAATGTGGCTACATGTTTCATCTGGGATACGGTTGGCTACAAGATGAACAGCAGGGCTGCAACTTTTGTGTGAATATCGCCAGCAGGGGTTTTGCTGGGCTAAGTATTAAGAAAAAAGAGGGATGTTGCAAATTGTACCAATTTATTTCTTGGGAGAAAAAACAGAACATAATTTTTTGTTAGTACTTTGTCATGAAAACAACTGAATGACACGGATTGTCAATGTTGCGTGGTTTACTTTCACACTAATTCCATTTCTAAGGTGTAGGGGTTTTTATTTCCTCTCTATCACTGGAAGTCAATCAGAGTGATCTGAACTGTCCGAATACCACTGAGTTTTGATTGACCCAAACTCAGAGGGTCAGCTTGAGAAAGATAGGAAAAACTTGTCTTTAGAATTATCAACTTGAGTAGAGTTTAGTAATTTGTGCATCCATTTAAATATATGAAAAAAAAAATTAGCTAAAAAACACCTGCCATATTGTAGTTGCAATTTTCTCATGAGAGTGGATTTTTGTCAATAAATGCAAGCTTGAATCAAAGAACAAAATGGAGAATGTTTTCCTTGATTTTTTGGATAGCTATAAAAGGCATCTAAATGTTAAGCGTAATGATACGCAACGTTTCGGAGCAATAAATCTGTCTTCCGATTTTATCTCCAGCCCGATAGCTGTCACGTTAACGATTCTGCATTTAAGATAGATGACATTTGAACCGCCTTGTCTTCAGGGTGGTCCTGCTTGGCTGAGGTAATACCACCTCAGTGGGTCTTTTATTATGGCTTCTCTCAGCAGACTGGATGCGTATGCCACAGTGCGGTGCAGACAACATTAAATAGAAGCAGTGACTCTTTGAACAGTGCCAGTGCCTCCTACACACTTGCTCTTGCCATTATCTTTAACAGTACACCTGTCTCATACCCTGCAGCTGTCATTCAAAACTTCTCCGGTTCATAGTTTTTTGCTTCCAGCTTTAGTCATCCCACAGTGCTGGTAACTTTTATAAGTTCACTGTCTCCGCCTCTGCTCTTTGGCACTCTTGTTTACTTTTGTTTTAATATGGAAGTGCATGACTACACCTATAATCCCCCCTGATTATGTTTCTCAACAAACAGGAATTTGTTTGCAGGAGGCTCAGCCTGGCATCCACCTCTATTATCTGGAATCCACAGTCAAATTAAGAGTCCACCAACAGTTCAGGTTCCAAATTACACACTAGATTAAGCACTTTACTGCACTGTTTGAAAAAGCTCAAACCTGGCTGGAGAGGCGCTCTGCAGCAGGTTTGTTTGAATAGTTTGTTGCAGATGAAACAAAAAAGTGGCACGTTTAACTTGTTCTGCAAAGGACAGTCTTTAAAAAAAAACAAAAAAAAAAAAACAATCAATACAGTAGAGCGTCGTCCAGGAGAGCGATGTTTGTGTTTTCCTCTTTGAGCTTTTATCACAGATTAGTTGAAAACAATGCAATTGATGTGTCTAAGCAGCGATTAACGAGTTTTACCACAGATTCACAGTTAAATTTATGTGTTAACTTTGACAAAACTATTCCAACACATGGATGTGCTTTTGTTTCTAAGCCAGTATTGTGAAAGAGTGGCCTGCGTCTTTCAAAGAAAGTTTCAGAAAATAAATAAAACATGCTTTTTTTCCAATAATCACATGGTCAGTTGCTCTGGTTGAATGACTGACTGTAATGTAAATTGCTTTGGAGTCCTCAGACTTGATAAAGCCATTTGTATTTCAGCTGTGGTTGCAAACGTTTTATTTCTATTTTCATGTCACTGTGACCTGTTACTTGGTGCTGTTCTCCTACATAAAGTCAATGTAAACACAAGTGTTGTTGGAAAACTTGTAAGAAAGTTCAAAGGGTATAAATGGCTGAACAGAAAAGAGTACTTTAAGAGGAACCTGAGACGTTTTCACCTTTGAGGAAAATAAATGTCTGAGTGAGAGAACTCCTCTTATCTCTGGTGGATACTTTTCACATCAAAACCATTTAGTCGATTACTTAGACCAAGCTAGAGCAGTCGTTTTGCAAATATGTTTGAAGAGAGGAAGCAAGATATAGTCATTGGCACGGTAGATAATATCACCGTGAGTGGCACCAGGCACCATGAGAGACAGCCTGAAGAGCAGGATATTTAGGAGTGAATCCTGTCTGGGAGAGAAACAGAGACCCAGAGAAAGGAGAATAAAGACAAGAGCAGAGCAGCTGAAGCCGTTTGACAGACAGGCAGTGATTTACTGCCTTCCCGCTGACTCCTGTGTTGTTGTCTCTGTCGCTAATTGACAGTCAATTATCTCTTGATGTCAGCACCATCCAGTGGCGAGTCAGTCTGCATGAAGACTTTGTTGACATCCCCTGGGAACGGACAAGTTTACAAGACTCTGGTGACGAAACAATCACGCTTGCTGACATCCTTCCTTTCTCCTCTGAGAACCTGAGGGCGGGGTGAGCCTATTGTGCGAGGGAACTCAAGCTCATTCTGCGAGGAGGAGGAAGAAATGGATCTCAATAATGAGTGAAAGAGGAACAGCAAAGTAAGGGATTTGACTTGATTAGCATTTTAAAAGAGGATGAATAATCAGACTGACATGGAGGAAAAGAACAGATCCAGGCTAAAAAATGTTATCTCTTCCAAAAGCAGACGGCAAACCCTGCAGCCAGCTCAAGTTACAAAGACTTCTTTATTCATCTAAAACTAGAATCTGGATCACACAACCAACCTGGCTGTGCTCAATGTGTCAATAGGAAAACAATTAGGACTCATTGTTTATCTGTCTTATTGGAGAGGCCATCTATTTTGCACACGTTTGAGCCAAAACGCTACAGAAAGTTTATGTTTGTTTCCAGGGACATAATAATGCCGTTCCAAATGTCGATTATTTCTGCAAAAAGGTGAATGAATTCCACGTTGACATTTTATAAGAATCCAAAATCATCTGATTATATAGAAAGAAAACCTTTTGCATCAAAAAGGGATTTTAAGTTTAAAATGTTGATTATTTTGTTGATGGTAGTTTTCAAATAAAATGTGATTAATTTTGATTAATTAATTAAATATCATGCACTTAACTTGATTAAACCTTTTCGTAAAAAAATAATAATAATATGACTAGCAGTTCAGGAGCAATGAAAGAATTTTAGAGCATGGGGTTTTGCGCAAAAGATAAAACACACAGCGAGCTGTCTGCTCAAGGTTGACAATCCTAAAGTTTTTTTTTTGTTTTTATTTATTTATTTTCTTTATAGATGCAGACCCATTGACTGCTAATCAATTATTAATTATGTTTTGGGCAAAGGAATCCACCTGAAAGGCTTTACTGTAGAAAAACTCTTGTTGCAGGTCAAAAGGAGGCTTTGCGTGGAGGCAGCGAAATCAATGTATTGTCATTACTGGAGTGGCACCAGCATCACAGCACTGTGAAGCACAAGGATTTACTAAAAAAATTAAAAAAAATAAAAACTTTCAAGCGTTGAAACATATTGAAAGCTTGCGTGTTGGGGGAGTGCCGCTCCCCCCTCTGCACGTGTTTCCAGGTCCCCAAGGGTTCGCTCATCCACAGCTGTTGTTGTAGATGGCTCCTTTTTATGCAAGGTCTCATTTCCCATGCTTGACGGATGCAGAGAGATAAGGGTGTTTACTTGGCGTGGTAATGACACGATGTGCTGCGAGGCGAAGCGAGTGGTTGCGATCACCCGGCAACACCTGTCCAATCAGCCCTCAAGACGCCTTTAAATGTTTTCAATCAGCGCTCCTGGTGTTTAGATGCTCTGAGCTCACAGGGAAGCATTGGTAATTGGCTTCTGTTTGTCCTGCTCTTATCGGTGTGTTGCCCTCATGGATAACTTGGAACTAATTAATCGGTGTATGAAGGGAGGGCTGGGATTTGCCTTTTCTGTTTCGCTCCATTTCACTTTCTTTATAACAACAATGTTTCCAGCGGTGTTCAGTGATCCCTTTTGTAACAGTGTGAATACTGATATGAACCTTAGAAAGTTTTGGGAGATAATTGCCTTTTTCTTCTATTTAAGAGGCTTTGTATGCACTTTCCTTAATCTCTATTTCTCTCTCTCTCACTGCTGCTGCTGCTTCAGTTTTGCTTTAATGTTTACAACATGTTTCTGCCAGCAGCCCCGCAGCATCATGCACTTACACAAATGGGAAATAACGAGATTTCGTTCTAAAGAAATCATGCTGTTTTCAAATAATTGCTTTGATATAATCCAAGCATTTCATCTATTAAAGCCCCAGGAAGTTCTTTAATGGAGTCTTATTGAACAATTCTGCTGGATATTCGCTCTCAGAATCACTTTATTACACGTAATAAAGGATCCACTGTGGGACATCAATATGCATGGCCTTTCCTTAAAAGACTCGTGATGCTGCTTCTTTTAATTATACCCAAGTCTAAGAAAGCAGTATCACTCTTGTTT
This sequence comes from Poeciliopsis retropinna, assembly GCA_010277075.1. Classification (NCBI taxonomy): domain Eukaryota; kingdom Metazoa; phylum Chordata; class Actinopteri; order Cyprinodontiformes; family Poeciliidae; genus Poeciliopsis; species Poeciliopsis retropinna. Next base: position 14,861,783 of record VMRM01000010.1, read on the forward strand.
CCGCAAAATTGTCTGTACATTTTTAAACAGGCTCTCAGGAAAATGTCCTAAGTTTGTTCTGTTCTTCTTGTGCCTGTGTATTTTTTATTTTTATTTTTTTACATTTGCGCCTCCTATTAAGAGTGTGTGTGCTAATAAATATTAATGATCTACAAAAGAGAAATTTAATTTAACCACAGATCAATGTCTTCAGTCCGGGGAGAGCCGTTAAATAACAATGAACGCTTTAAAGGGCAAGAAAAAAGGCAACAACAGGGGGCTACTGCTACTAAAAACAAAACAAAAAAATTCTATATTCTCTGCAGGATGAGATTATTTAATACAGTCCCCCCACATGGCTCTATGAAGTCTTCACATAGCCAACTGTTGTTTCTATAGTTTGTTGCCAAGTCACCCTGAGACACTGGTTTAATGCTGTTTGCACAGAAGATGTGTAGTTTTAACTACAGCCTGAGTTAAAATGGTGAATTAGAAGGGCCTTAATTTACCACATATATGAATTAATCAGATGGCAATAAATCATACAAAGTGTGCTGTTCTTTATTAAATGTTGTTTTATTATTATTGTCAAATATGCATGTTAATAACTTCAGACAACAAAATTATTCCATTTAGATTGAACATCTTTAACAATGCACAGCTCTGCTCAGGATTCAGACAGGACCAAATTAATTTGATAGGCAAGCAATACGTTTACACAGCGTTATATATCGAGAAGGGATTTTGCTCTGCGAATTTCAACCATGTATCGGTAATAGTCTTACACATTATGAGGTTGTCATTATTTTATGGTTTTCAACACACTTGGGTTAGAAAAATAAAAGCTGTCACAATTTATGACAAGAATCTCAATCAGATATGGAGTCTGGAGTTTTAGTCTTTGTCTGTCCTTGCAAACTGCATGGTGAACATCTCATCTCTTGTTTATCAGTTCGATAAGATGCAGTTGAAACCAAATGTTAGAAAAAGTAACCTAACCCTTTTTTTTTACTTTCCACCATTTATTATTCTAAACCTTTCCTGCTTTATGTCAGTTAGAGTTGTCTGAATTTGTCATGATTGGTTAGTTTGTGCATGCAGAAAGGAGCTGGGAGCATGGATCATGTTGAATGTGTAATTTAATGAAAAAGAAAAACTTGCAACAAAAACAACACAGGGTGCCAGAGCAGAACAAAAATAACAGGAATGAGGAACAACAGGGAGGTGACATGATTAAACAGGAGGAACTAGAAAGAAGAAAGCTTTAAACCTTGTGAGGGTGAAACTGATAACCCAGCCCTTTTTTGATAAATCAACTACATCTTGGTTGGGTTGAGAGAACACAACAATCCATACTGGATCCTTCTTAATCCAGCAGTCTTCAGTAAGCAGTAATCAACAAATTAAGACGGTCTTCACCTAATATAACAAATAATCTGAAATAATTTATGAATCGTCGTATGTCGGAAACAAAATGTTATATCTGTTAATCTAGAACAATTAGCTCTTCACAAAATGTTGGATGTGAGCTTCCCAGCACATTTTAGTTTTAGCTGCTGGCACATTAGCTTCTATAGTGGAGCAAGCAAATTAAAATGTACTTGCTCCACATTTTAACCAAGATACCGCTGTGTCTTGGTCTCATCATAATTTTTTTTCTCAATAAATTGAAAATATTGTATTAATTAACAGATCCTCCAGTACAAACAACTCAAAGTAGAATCTTAGCAGGAAAGCACTATTTTTTCTTCTCCAAACACGGGTCAAATAGTTTCCAGTCATGCAAAACTCTTTATCTGATTTTTTGTTTGTTTGGGTTTTTTTTCTTAGCTGTAAGTTAAACTAAATTTCTGGTACATCACAGATATAACCAAAAGCATATCCAGGTTGATGGTTTTTCAAACTACAAGCCTGTATACATAATACAGCAACCTAATCTATGAGATGGAAGGTCCTGGATTAGGTTTACTGATCAGGAGAGGAAGTGGGAAAAGAGCAGCCGTGAAGAGGGTGTGGACTGATAATATCTTGAGAATTTCAAGAGGTTTATGCTCATTTTTGAACTTCAATTATACAAATGCTTCCCAATCTACTTCAGATGAAGTAGGGAGCAATTTTACAATCCAATAAGTCACACTCTGACTAATAAAAGTAAAAAAGAAATGAAAGCAAAAACAAAACAAAAAAAATGCAATTAGGATGCCAGTCACAGAGTCTCAGAGTGATTGGTTCTCAGTGATCTGTGTACACTTCAGTTTCTTTGTGCCTGTTTGCAATTTCCTGTGATTGGACACTTTGAGGTCTTGTCACAGACTGCTGCACTCCAGTTAAAATCCACTTGGCACAGCAGAGATCTGTTCTGTTGTTTGAAATCGAAGCACTGGTCGCACAGGTTCCCATGTAAGAACAGCTTTGCAGATGCATTGTGTCTCTAAATTCAAAATTTTGTCTTCAGTTCATGCAAATAACCAATGTTCAATGAGAGTAATAATCATATTAGGATGAAAACATTTGATGGATGTTTCCCCAACACTGAGAGAGGATACGGCGCAGAAGTTTAGGAGTTATAGATGTAATTCCAAAATGCATGAAAACCACCGAGACTGTTGTCGTTCAGGAACATCCCATCCTACCCTGGCATAATAAAATTTTTGTCTTGTTTTATTAGTTGTTCTGTACTACATCTCACTTAGTCACATGTTCTTGCACTTTATGATTTGGAGGTAGGTATAGAATTTATTCCTGCTTAATCCCACCTTTTGAGAATTCAATACTTTGCAAAGAAACACATTTGACAGAAGACAGGACAAAAAAACTACCCTGTAAGTTGAAGAAACCTGAAACTCCAGCAGAACCTGGCTCAAGACCAGCAGCCATCTGCCACCACCAACTGGGGATTTGAAAAGGCAGAGCAGAGAGACAAAAAAGAAACAGAAGGTATTATATAAGTTAAACAAAAGTGAAAAGTTAATAGGAGGAGAGGGAAAAAGTTTAGTTGTTGGCAGCCATAGCTCAGCTGATGCCATCGTCCAAAACAGCACAACCGCCAGAAAGCCAGACCAGATGTAGCTTTTAAGGAGATAAAAAATACTGAAAGGAAACAAAAAGTTAATAGCTGAAGTAACTGCAGAAAGATATAAATTCTCCAATTTATAGGGTAGTAGCAGAAGAAAGTGGTAAAGTGGGGGAAAATAGTCAGTTTGTCCTCTGGTAGCAGAAGCCCATAACAGTGTAACTACAGAGATAGTTAAAAGAGGTGGAATCAGGGAGAAATTTCTTTTTGGACTGCAGAACTCATTTTGGATCAACTGAAGGCTTTAAGCTGCATTTTATGGACTTCCTAATGGAAAACAATTCCAGTAGTCCAGCCTGGAAATAACAAACCTATGCTGAAGTCTCATTCCTGATCCTCAAAGATCTGCTCATTCCTTCCCTGGTCGAGTTGGCTTCTTCCTCCTGTGAAACTCTCCTTGAACCTCCTCACTTCTTCTCTGACAGCCTTCCTGGAAGACACAATCCAAAGCCCTCACCAGCTCGTTATGCCATTCACTCACAGCCTCCAATACCTTCTCCACAGTACCAACAGTGGAACATGGCGGTGGTAATGTGACGGTCTCTGCTTTCTTGCTGAAATTGATTGAACCATAAATTCGACAAAATCATGCAGACGTCAATCCATCAGGACCTTATGCAAAAATGCACACGGATTATGCAAAATGACAAAGATCCAAAACTTATCAGCAATTCTTACTCTGAATAACGGAAGGCTCTGAAGTGGCCTTGTCAAAGTTTGGAGTAAAATCCAATTGAGGCGCTGTGGCTTGACCCTAAGCAGGTCTTTCAGGCTCAAACCCACCAGGAGGGCCTAAAAACAATTGAAACCAATTATGTAAATAAAAATGGGGAAAATTGTAAAAGCATTTGCCAGTTACTACCAATCCTTTACTCCAATGGGTGGCACAACGAAGGGGCAGTCACGTCTTCACATAAAACAGCCGTCTTCCTGACACATGCGATATTTAATATTCATTTATTTTGTTTTAACTTTTTAAAGAGGCGAGTTAATGGGAACTTAATGGGAACGGAGGACAGATTTAGAGTCATCATTAGACAGTCGACACAAAGAATGGTTGAACGAGCATTTAAATGTGTTACTTTTTGTTAATTAAATGTATTTGACTTGACAAAAAATAATAATAATCTGTCAGAAAAAAAAACTCAGATTATTCTTATTGGATGTCTTCTATATGGGACCGTTTAGAATAAGTAGGATTTAAAACATTTGTTCACAACACTGAACAGGGTAATGCCTTTTAGATGGATATCTTATTAGACATCATCATGTTGTTCATGACTGTGTATCTGATCTTATTTCCATGCAACTGGGTTCGATTATTTATCAAAGCTCAAATATTAAGACGGAGTGTAAACCTTAAGTGGCCTACTGTCATTAAGTGAACTGCAAGAGAATCTATCTGGGGATATAAAACAGTTTGGCACATCTCTTTGGTGTGAAATATATCCTCGTGCTTGTGCCTACAATGAAGCACTCGCTGCACTCTCTCTACAAATCTATCATTTCAGCAGCAGCCCATGAGAAATCCATCTTGTCATTTTTTCCCCCCCTTCTCGCCTCAGCCTGAGAGTGTGGGAGGAGTGCAGAGGAACCTTGCATTAATGCCTCTTGCTTTTCAAACGGGAGCCCATCGACTGGGGATATGTGTTCATTTCATTTGCTTTATAGCTAACTCAGAAGGAGGATATGGGGAGTGCAGGGATTAGCAGACAGACACACGCTTTAAGGATGTCTGTCTGACTCTGTTGACTCTGTGGGATCCCAGTAGACTCTATGCACACTAGTACGAGGGCAGAAAGGGGAGAAATGAGGCAGCGGAAGATTTAAAAAAAAAAAACATGCACATAGCCTCATTCTCACCTGAATATACATTAAACATACTTGTACCTCTAGTAATGCCTGCACACTTATGCTCCCGGCGGAATAAATCCACATAATTTAAGAGGAAGCACAATGTGATGGTTTTCATAGCTGCCTTAATATTGAAGGGATTATAAAGAAGGCTTCAGAAAATTAGATAAAATTGCACAAAAATGCTGAGTAAAAAAACAAAACAAAATAAAAACTTCCAGGTGTGTGAAGCTGGAAATTCAGTCGTAAGGCAAAGAGAAATATATCAAAATGTAACAGCAAAATATTTTTAGGTCAGCATGTTGGATTCAGTTCTCTGTTTCTGATCATTTTTGTGTTTTACCTGCTCGCAAATGCACTTTGCATGACGGCGGTACAGATGTTTTCTATGCATAATTCAGCACATAAACACTAGTTTCAGGTAATCAGCACAACAAAACAACAAAAACAAAAAATAATGTATGCAGAAAGGAAAACATTATGCAAAAATATGCAAAAAAAAATATGCTTCACCAAGATACGTTTTCAAGCCCTTTTTAGAGCCGCATGTGCCCACATTGTGCATAATGGCGTGTTTCTAGTAAAAAGGGTAAGTGCGGGATTTTTTAAGTGAGATTTTGCAGAGCAGAAACATGTGATTTCTCGCTTTTAGTGTAACTGTCTTTAAATCTTCATTTAGTATAAATCTAGATTAGCTGGTTCTGTAAGTGAAAGCCATCAACTAGTCTAAACAGAGACAAGACCAAAGCAGTCTTGCATTTTCTTAAAACATTTCCAATCTCAAAATCATAACAGTTTGAATCTGATTTACAGATTTACTGAACCCATCAAGAAAAAACTGCCTGTTCTAAATGTTGTCTAAACAAAGACTAATTAAGTATAGACTCAACAATAGAATGAAGTGTCTTACTGGACACTGGATCAAAATGTGTTCATATTTCTATACACCTGACTTTGCTTCACATGTGTAAATCCTGAGCTTGAATGAGTGCGGAGCACAGCTGTTCTGGTAGAGATCCCTGTGGGTGCAGGTGGCAGATATGGCCAGATTTTTCTCTGATATCCGTGAGGCTGAGCTCAGCTGTGATGCAGCAATACACCCAGCGACGGGTTCAGCTCGGTCTATTCATACATCACTCTCACAGTTGGACGGCCCTGTCATTTGTAAGGATGCGCTCGGGTAACTAGCTCATCTCCAGAGCCACTCCAGTGCCGGGTACGCCACTTGGCACAACAACATCAATATGACGCCAGCGGGACTCTTTGGAGTCAAAAGTGTGACAGTCTTCAGCAGCGCCTTTTCATGTATTTTTATCTCTGTAATTGGGTTTTATTTGCGCATTCATCTTTCTTTTGAGGATGTTGTGTTCAGGGGTGATCATGCGAGTGAGTGTCTGTGCAGTCCACGATTGTGTGGGTGGGCTTTCGGGGCTGAGATTAAAAGCTTTGGGATGAGAAGTACAAGCCCTTCTTTTTTTTTTTTTTCCTTTTTTTATTTTCTCTCAGAGATTTAGGTGCAATTTTCTGCTGGGGCTCAACAGGAGCTGGAAACGGAAGCCGGTAATCTCAACTATTGATTTGGTGCCTGAATCGAAAGGTCAACAACCTCTCTCCCAACATCTGATGAAGACCCCGAACCACCATTTTCTTTAGGAAAGAGCCAGAGCATCTGGATATAGACAAGCGAGCTCTGATTTCATCGCCAAATACAGTAAAATATGATGTAATCAAATGTCATCATTAATTTACAAGCAAACTTTCTTGCAGCACTTATTATACACAAGTGAAAAGGGAGCAGGAAGGGAAGAAATAAAATAAAAATAGAAAATAAAATAACATTTATTTTTGTAATGATTATTATTATACAAACCTGCCTCTTTCTCAATAATTACAAAATATATTTTTAGGAGTATATGCAATACATTAACTATAAAGCATTATTAACTCAAGAGATAATAAGCCTTTTTTTTTGTTTGTTTTTAATTGATTTGCAGAACAACATTTTTTTTCTCAACTCCTCATTCAAACTTCCACAATTTCAGTTCATGCACCAAAAAGCACATTAGTTTTAAAGTATTATGCACAATTTTACTTTTGAAATCGTTCTTCCTTCTGTCGTTTATGTCACTTGAGGTTGGAACAACTTTTTAACATTTCTAAGCAATGGTCTCTATGGTTTTAAACATTTCTAATAGCTTTTTAACTTAACCAAATCCCTCACTTTCAAGATATTTCACTGAATAAACAGTTTATTAGTATGTTCTCTAGCATTCACTTTGTATAAAATTCTCATCGCTTTATTTTGTGTTACAAACAAAGGTTTAGTGTTGGTCTTATGAGACAACAAATTAATGGCATAATATATGGAGTGTAGAAGTCCAACACCTTTTGCACAGTGTTTGTTAAAAGCAGCAGCTTTAATTCAGCTGCTTCACAAAGCAGCTCCTTTTCAGGGAGTCAACTTTGGGTGTGCAGCTGCTCCGTACTGGACCCACCACAAAACTCCACATGCCATACATAAAACATTCTCCTTCAATATAGGCGGTCTGGTGAAGCTCCAAAATTCCTCCCCCGCTCTGCTTATCTATGCTGCCACTGCTGCTACCTGCTCTGCATACAGCCCACTTCTCCTCATCCACCCCAGCATCCACCCTGTGGGCTTCAAGGCCTGGATTTCTCAAGCACTTCTTGCAAACTTGGAAAACATTTCAGCAGGAGTGAAGGGATAATACTTTTAAACACCCTAATAATGATTCTTATTTAGTTGTAAAAGCAGAAAAAAAAAACCCAATAAGCTCAGGATAAAATACAACCTGAAGACAATGTCAGTCCATCATGAGGTGAACTGATGATATGGCAGCTGAAGCTAACACGTTAGCGACTTAATCCTCATTATTGTCCACCGTGGTTGTTGTTTTACGTCCCGCTTCTTTCTGGACTCAGAACTGAACCGGAGCGCTCCTTCAGTGACAAACTGCTGCATCACACAAAAGATTTTGCAGATTGTTCCTCCCAGCAGCTGTTAGACTCTATAGCCATCACAAGTCGGAGCAGTATTTGCACAGTTTTTCTCATTTCAAGTAACATTTCTGCTGGTATTTGCAAAGCTCTGGAGTTTACACAGTTTTTTTTTGTATTATTTTACATTTTGCACATTTCTGAAATTATCCCACACAGCTACACATTCCTTTGTGTTTCACATTGTAATTTGCCCTTACTCCACAGTATAATATTCCTAATTCTTTTCTAGTATATCTGATATTTACCTTTCTGCTTTGATTGCCTGACACTTTGCTGCTGTTACACCTAAATTTCCCCTGTGAGGGACAACAACCTCCATTGGGAGACAATTTCACCATCCAGCAGGTTGGTTGTACAAAAAGGTCTTCAAGGAGTGCTGGTTTTGATCATATTGTCCTGGATAAGTTCTGACCAAATTCCAGTTCAGAATCTGTGCAAGACTTCAAAATTGCTTTTCACTGATTCTTTCCATCTAGCATGTCTTAGCTTAAGCTATTTTGCAAAGAAGAATGGGTATACAGCTGAATACAAATGCATCCCACTCCCTTCATACTCGTGTGGTTTTGTTTTTTAAGTTTTAAACCATTAATACTATTCATTCAACTCCACAATTTGGCCCTACTTTGTCCTGGTCTATCACATAAAATCTAATTAAAAGACAGAAGCCAAAGCGAGACAGAGTTATGTGAGTCTTGTAAACATCCAAACCATTTTAAGAATTCCCATTTCACCTTAATAACCCATACAAGTCATTTCTTGTTTAGGTTCCTTTAAAACATCCATTCATCCTCCTCAGACATATGGAGCAATTGCAATTTTTTTTCTCAGACAAGTTTCATTTTGTCAACTGCATCCAATTCAACTCAAACATATTTAGTAATCCCAAAGGAAAAGTAAATGTTTCTTTACATAGTAATATTCAAGTTTCTTTAAAGAGATGTTGTAGATCGTGATGGCAGTGAGTGGTAAGGATTTCTCCTGTTGTATGATATTGCTAACAAAGCAGATGATGGAAGAAAAGATTGGACTTTCCACAACCGATTAATAGACGATGTAGATAACAGATATTTAGAAGCATTTTGCTGCAAACATTGAAAAACCTGAGCTTCTTACAGTCTGGCAGTAGTAACATGTTGAGGGTTTGCTTTACTTTGCAGAAACAGGAAAGCTAGATGGGACTAAATACAACACAAAAGACTGGAGCATAGGTTAATTTCCAGCAAGCCCATGTTTGACAACAGCTTAGTCAAGATCCAGAACTAGATCCAATTGAGAATCTATGAGAAAACCTGAAAATTGATGTCAACAAATACTCTTCATTGAATGTGGCTGAAATTCAGCTACTTTGAAACGAGGGATGGGAGGAAACGCCTTGTTTTCTGAGCTGGGTTGCCATATTTTGCTGATACATCTGCTCAGCCTTCACACAATAATAAACTGACGGTCAGTGCATTGATGCAGACGTAAAATCGCTTGAAAGCATTTAGGCTTTCCGCTTTATGGTATATAAAGTACTTTTCCTGTCACTGAAGCACAAGTGGCAGTCTCTTCCTTTTTAAAGTCTCCAGTTGTATATTTTTAGCTCTCATCTACAGCTGCTCAGCTGTGAATGATGAGCTTAAAATACATTCTTTGAAAAGATGATTTATCCAAGAGAGGCAGTTCTGGTTTTTTATTTTTGTTTGTTTGTTTGTTTGGAAAATGTAAACGATTGCTATTTCACAAAAAGTGCCTTTGTTGGACGTTTGGCATTGAAATTTTTCTCTTCCCTGAGCCCATCCGCTTCATTAATATCCCCAGGGACAAGGCCTGTTTACAAGAAGACCCAGTGTTGTTATCTACATCCATAAGCCACACTCTAAATGTCTCATTACTGCAAGTTTTGCAACGCTTTTCTGAACAGATGATTTTGTCTTCCTGAACTCAATTATGCACACCTTCAAGACCTTTTTGTAGCAGTGTTTTGACAGCAATTTCTTTAATTGTTTCTTTAAAAAAATATTTAATCACAAATGCAGGAATTTGTAGTTATCTGGACAGCAGCCGTAAGAAAGTGAAAAAACACGTGGTGACGAGGCGTGAGGAGGGTGTAGATTGTGTGGATCATGCTAAAACTTCATGCCTCCGCCTCTTACTTGCCTTATTGACCCTGATAAAAAAACATACTGTTCACCTTGGAACGGACGGCAGTTCCCGATGAAGCCATTTAGTGCTGAAAAGTATTTGCTTTATTCCATTCTTGTTCAGGTTTCTTTCCCTCTTTGCGTTTAAACACTCAAAAAAAAAAAAGAAGCAGCAATGTCCAACATGTCGATATATCAGAGACAATCTTTTCGCAGTTCAGTTTGTTTTGTGATTATTATTTCAACACAAAATTCAAGCCACACTGTGTAATAAAAATTTCAGATGGGAGCTTAACTGAACATTAACTACTTAACCTTGCAGTCAAAACCATGTCTTACTCGCTAAAAGCCTGGCAACAGCTGCCTTTGCGGACAAAAGTGATAACTGCACAATTCTACCCCCCAACCCCACCTTTTAACAGTGAAGAGTTCAGCATCGCCTTCATCAGCTGTCCAAGCAATAAATACAAAATCATCAAGTTCAAGGCAGTAATTTTTCTGTCCATAACACCATAAAATCCTGCTTTGGCCAAGAGAAAATGTATAAGCCGATGTTTTTATTCACTTTTTTATCACTTGACTGCTTATTTTGAGATAGAATGACTTGTTTTGTCATTCAATAGATGTGGGGAAAGATAATAAGGGAGATTTACTTGAAGCAAGGGTAGAACTATATATTTTACTCAACAAAATGCATTAAAAGGTCCATTTGTAGCAGAGGCGTTGACAAAAGTATTATTTTTCTGATTCAGGAAGGACAGAAATCACAATAATTATTTCCACCTGACTTCCCTCATAGTGTAGTCCCAAACAAACAACATGTGATTGAAATAGAAATAGATTCAGCATAGGTTCAAAATGGATAAAAAATAAAAGAAAGACAGCAGCCTAAGAAAATATGTGGCTTTGAGAATATAATGCTCCAGTGTTGCCTTTGTTGTGAAAAACACTTTTGGTCCTTGTTGCTCATCAATTTAAAGATTGATCCATTATAACTTCTTTGAACAGCGCTCTGCTGAGTGATGTTAATATTCTTGTCTTGCGCACGTGGGTCACTTTGAGGTTGTAAAAGAAAATCTGAATTGGGACTTATACTTTTCAATAACCTTTTCTCTGATTTTTGGGGGGGAAATTTTCTTTTGTCTTTACTCTGTAATAGTAGCCAGGAATACTTATTACCCAGTTACCAATACTTTATACTACAACCACTGGCGATACTCTCGCTGCACTCACATGATTTCCATTCCAAATCATGTGAGTGTGAGACAACCAGGACCAACTGGCTGGACCTCGAATGAATTGGATCAGTCATTTTATAGTGGGTGAATATCTATGCAATCGCTTATTTTCTTATTTGTCATTATTTTTGTAAAAAAATCTGTTTTCATTGTAAAAGCAATGAGAGGGTCAAACATCTAAAGGGGTAAATACTTTTAACAGGCACTGTGGTGGTGATGACTGTTTGTGTGCTTCGTGAAATAGAAATACTGTAACTGAATTTGACCAGACAAATTCAGTTGCAGTGTTGAGTGATGACTAATAGAAATAAATGATGGAACGTCCTGCCATATCACACAAGGTGAAATCCCCCCCAATCATTGTCAAAAACATATTTTCCAAAAGGCCTCAGTCATTCCAGGAAGTTACCTACCTGTGTGGAAGAATAACAAGGCAAATGGAAGAGTAAACAGCCGAAGGTGTCGAGAGCTTTAGGGGAGATTATTCAGGTAGCTGGTCCCATATGCATCGATATCTGTCAGTGCAGAAGCGCCGTGCTTCTCCTAAGCCCTCCTTCTGGGGTTCCCTACTCCGTTCCAAATGTGCTGAGCTCCTATTTTGCACCTTTTAAACATGAGTGGGGGAGAGATAAGTGCGCACTTGTGGAAGTTTATATCAAATTTTATTATATATTCCTAAAGGAAAATACACATCAGCTGATTAGGGAAGGCTTGAAAAAGATGTGGCTGGAATTTGTGTTAATCAAATTTTTGGCAGCTTTCAATTGTTTGTAATTCCATGCGTGAAATGTAAAAATGCCTCATGGTAATCTTGATATGCACAGAATGCAAGAGTGTATCTGAAAATGGGATGGCACAACAGCCCTGGTGCTCTTTGGTGAATTTTAATAACCCTCCACTATTCCACAGCGGAGTTATTGACTGTTTCCGTCAAAACTGACACAGCGGGAAAAAAAGACAATATTTTTCAAAGTCTTCTGCATGTGTAAATTGATTGCCAATTAGGAAAGCACCCAGCCGTCTCTTGGTCCAGGCTTAGAGACCCACATTGATGCCTCGGGCCTTTGTGCATAGTTTTTTTTATTCTTTTTTGTGTGTGTGTTTGTGGTAATTTGTGGGCAAAGAAATGAAACATTCTGTTATTTGTACTCTAGTGTTCTCTCACAGTGAACTGCTTTGTGAATGTTAAACATTACTGCTGTATCCAGGATGGATAGACACCCCTGAGCAACAGAGGACTTTTCCATCAAATCTGGGATCAATTTACCTCTGCTCTCTTCCCAACATTTCACCATCTGAAATTGAAAATAGCAGACATAAACTGAGGATCTAGATGGCGGGCAACACTTGCCTATCTATCTATCTATCTATCTATCTATCTATCTATCTATCTATCTATCTATCTATCTATCTATCTATCTATCTATCTATCTATCTATCTATCTATCTATCTATCTATCTATCTATCTGTCTGTCTGTCTGTCTGTCTGTCTGTCTGTCTGTCTGTCTGTCAAGTTAGAAAATTATTTAATGGGCTAAATGCCATAATAATAAAAGAAAAATATGTCAGAGATTTACTTATTAATATCTTCAAAAACAGACGTTTGCATACAGCATTGCTATCTCTTTAAAAAAAAAAAAAGGAAATGCCGAGATGATGATGTTGACTGGCACATCCGGGTTATTTGGAGGCATACCCATGAATGTGTTTTACAAACTCTTTAAACACAGTGTTTTCCTCTTTGACACAATGGGGAAATGAACAAATATCTCAGCAAAAGAGTTGTAGAGGTCAAGTCTGAACAATTTCTTGATGCTTGAAGGTCCTAGGTTCATCCTTTCAAACAGTTATGCACAGGTACAGATATTCTGCTCCAAAAGAAAATGGATTTTGACCCAAAATGTCTATGGACCCCAAAGAAAAGCCTTGTGAAGATGCTGCCTGAAGCTGGAAAGACGGTGTCATGATCCAGATGATCATGATCTGCAGCAACATGGACTGAAAGGAAGAAGTCATTACTCCAAAAGAAGCATGAAAAAGTAAAAATTAAAATGTGAAAATGCAGGTGCAGAGACATTAATCATTTCATTGTGGAGGTGGCAATCCAAGATAGAGAGATCACATATAATTATAAATGGGAGATTCTCTAAAAACCTTACAGTAAACCCTATTTATGTTGTTGTTTTGTCTAGTTGATTGTGTGGCCTGTAAATTTGCCAAACAATAAATGATGTTCAAACAAAAAAGTCAATCTGAGTCTTTTTATGTACGAATGACAACATCTGCATGTAGACTGAAGAACATCTTTGTTTCTCTCCTCTGCATTCCCATGCCAAGGCTGGATGAATAAAGCTTTTTTCAGATGAGATTTTGCCTCAAGCAGAGTCTTTTCTTGGGGGGGGGGGTTCTGGAGATGGATTGATGGATCTGGGCTTCATCTGCTGTAATATAGATATTGTGAGCTTCTTTCATAAGCTGATGAGACTGGCAACAGAGCCACAGTGGTCGTTCTTAGCATGCCTCGTGGACACCTTCCTTTCTACAATGGTTCAGATCTGGACTATGAAAAGATGGAGTGTAAATAAAAACCGGTACAGATTCTGATTTTAGGGCTTGCGTGGCATTGAGCCTAATGATGTTTTCCTGCTTCATTGCTCATAAGCAGATCATGATTTCTCTGTTGGTACGAAGGCGTCTGACAGGCATCTGAAATGGAGAACAAGCAGGATGAAAGGAAACTTTACCCTGTTTTTATTTTAAAATTCCTAAGAGCGCTTCGTGGCATTTTTCCCAGACTTACTTTGATTGTCTGTGTGGTTCAGCAGGTGAAAGACGAGACAAGTCGAGATGAATGTTCATCAATTCCTGCTGGGAAATCAGGTTATAGACACAGACAGCAGAGGCATTACATTTTGTCTCGTTTTTATTGGCTGAACAAATGCAAATTAGCAAATACTTTTGAAATGCAATGAAAAAGTAACAACAGAACGCTTAGGAATATTTCTGCAGTTAGTGTAATGATTTCCATAGCAAATAAACAAAATAAATATCAGGACATATGAGGGAAAAAAATTAATTTTGTAATGTTTTTTCATTGTCTTAAATATAGAATTGATGACATGCATTAAAACATGACAATTTTTATGAAATGGGAGTTTAAATAAGTTGAATTTGTGACCAGATGTTATAATCCTACAGAAATTTTAGAGGGTAGCAATAAAAAGGAGGAGAAATTTGAAATCTCTTAACTGCTTTTGATCCAGCCAGCCTTCTCAATTCTGTTTCTGTGACTCTTCGCTTTGTATTTATCACCAGAATCGATACAAAAAGAAGTTTTCGTCAGGAAAGTAATTAACTGACACACACTCAGAATTGAAGTAAGAACCAGAATCAAAACCTTTGATAGTTGTGCACTAAATTAGACAATACATAAGATATGATGCAAACAAAATGGCATATTGCAAACTTATCTGTTTGCAATATGCCAAACAGATAGGTAGGTGAGTAGGTAAGTAGGTGATGAGTTCTGGCTATGACCCATTTTGATTCCCTGCTTCTGTTTGACTCCAAACACAGAAAAGCCTTCCAAATAAAGGAAAAGTCACAAGAGACTGATGGTCAGTCAATCGGAGGTAGATCTTGGTTCTATGTCATGCTACACAGGCAAAAAAAAGAAGCTCTGCAGGCCAAAGGTCAATGATTATATGCACTACATATGGAGATTTTGACTCAATCAGACTGATATTATTTTATTTATCTATTAATCTCCATAGGATAAACTCAAACAACCTGATGGGTTACAGAATGGTAAATTAAAAAGCTATAAAGTTACACAGTGGCAGATATTGAGGCAGGTGGGAAACACATGATAGAAGAAAAAAGCATCATCTGCTACTGAAGGCTCTCTTTTTTTCTTTTTATCCACTCTTCCTCTTAGAAAACTATCTCACTTATTGTATATTTACCAGCACAGGGACGTGTTGCTTATTTTGAGTAATGCAGTCAATGTTTTCTCGACAGATAAGGTTTGTTCAGATTGTGCAAGCGGTGAGCCAGCACAGCTGAGCCCGTTTGTTTCAGATGAAGGATCGGGCCCCGGGGATCGGTTGGTCATCTGTTTCGCTCCTCCCCGAGTTTGTTTCCCAGGGCTAATAAATCAAGACAGATTGAAGCTCCAATCCGCTGGGAAAATGCCATTTAATTTAGAGCAAATGAAAATAAAGAGACTGTTTTTCCTCCTCAATATTCTCTCCTCTTCATTTGGAGGTAAATTTCTTTTGGGGTTTTCTTCGGTCATAACACTGAGTGTTAGTATTGTTTTTAATGAAAAGATAAACGGAACAATCTGCAACAATCACGAAATATCAAAGATGAACAAAAAGTGCGTCTTTGTTCATCTGCCCAACAGAAAACTGACCCACTTAGCTCAATGTGTATAAAGGTATATGCTTCATTGAACAGTTGAGAATAGGTCTATGAGCTACACAAAACATGTTCATTAAATTTGTTTTGCACAAAGTTGTTGTTAGATATTACTTGAAATGTTATTATCATAATGACATTTTAGTTTAGTTTTGTGCCTATTTTTAGCTCCTTCCAGGAGTTTTGGAGCGTCTCGTCACTTTAAATCCAAGTAAGCAGCTGCTTGCCATGCCCCTGAACTCAATGTTTACGGTCAAAAGAGCTGCAAAGAAATACGGAAATATACAACCATACACTCAACAAGAATGCAAAATCTGAATTCTGGATAGTAAGTCAACAATAAAACACTTGTCTTTTTCCAGCAGCCATTGTACAGTGCATACAGCAGTAAAAACAGCTGAGCAAATGTGACCTGGTGGATTATATGGTACCGGGAACATGGCCTGTTAGGTTCAGCGCATCGCAAGCTTTCAGTTTTTATTTACTTTCTTTGTATCACATTTAACATGATAAATACACAATTGACCGGTGTCTGTATTAACGAGAACCTAATATGTTCAGTCAGTCAGTTAAGAGTCACAATCTTAAAAATATATTTTAGTTTTGGCTGTTTGCTCAAACATCTCCATTCAAATGAGATTTTTTTTTCTGTGTCATAATATACCCATTTCTACCTTTTCTATACGTAAAAAAAAAAAAAGCTTGAATAGTTTTTTTTTTTCCTCCCCTTTGATATGAAGAAACATTGAGGCTCTACTTTTGGGAGGAAGGCAAGTGAACAAATGATCTGAGATGAAGGCATTGAGAAATTTTCTGTCTTTTTGTGAAATATTACATACCTGATTAAAAGTGACAAAGCTATCATTCAGCATGGCAAGAAGACACATTCCTATTCATGCACACACACAGGGACCATATGTGCATTTGGATCGTGGCGCTCATTTTCTCCCCGTTTTATACAGTAAATCTTTACACGGGCATGACTAACAGAATTAAATCAGCTGTAATTGGGCTGCCTGTTGGGAAGATAATCAGGACTAATACGGTGTCCAAATATTTTCTTGAAACCACAGTTAATTCGTTTGCAGTCTTTAAATCACGGTAGAGTAATTAGATGGTTGGGAATGTTTTTAATGTGGATTTCATGTCCTGCAATGCTGGCACTATGAAATTAAATGTTTTACAATAAACTACAGTGTACAACTTACCTGCAAAAATCTTTGAACATTCTGTATTTTCCGTCAGAGCATTTTAAGAGGAACTAAAGTTAAAGCTAATCATTTTTTTATTATTATTAAGATGCAATGAAGATTTGCATATTTTTTGCTCATACTGCTGACTAGACTTTAACTATCACAGTCACAAATAAGCTTGTTTAAATGGTCAGTAAATACCTAAACATGTAATTAGAATAAATGTTATACCTATATTTTATATTTATAAATTATAACCAAATATGTGTGAAAACTATAAAAGAAATCTTTGAATTTAACCAGCTTGAGTTTTCCTGATCTTGGTTTGATCCTCTCACAGGAACGGATTTAAAGGCTTACCATATTGGGTGAAATGTGTTTCCTTTAGCCTACATTTAAGATCTTAGCATTGGAAATTTCGTTAATTATTACACTCTTAACCTCAAAGCCGTCTGGGTAAAACTTGAGAAGCAAAACTAGGCCTCTGCCGAAGGAGCAGAAATAATTCAAGCAAAAGAGTTAAACTGACGTGGGGGATTACATGATTCCCACAGCTGCCGCAGGACTCGGAAAGAATTCACATTTATTACAGTGTCGGTTTTTTAACTTTATTGCATCCTTGGAACTAGGCTTGGTGTCGTTTGCCTGGAAAGGTGTGTTTTTTGTGAGTTTAAAAATCTTCACATGGATCATGAAAATATGTAAGGCATATATGGAGATTCTGAGAAAAACTGAATCTGATTTTGACTAAAATTAAGAAAATATTGGTGTAAAAACAGATGTATGAGCCCAATGAAGGACACAGAGCACTCCAGGTTTTTTATTTCAACTTCCCTTCCAACCACAACACGTGTAACGTTAGCTTGAAGTTATTTGTGAGAGCCAAGCTACACATTGTCACATCCTTACTCTTCTGAAACCTTTGCTTGGTCTCAGTTCATTTCAATGGGGATAGTTACGTAACTATCACAATTTACAACCTAAAACATTTTTGAAAAGGAAAAATTTCTGAAGAGGAAATTATATTTCCCATCTGATAAGGTCACTTTATTATAAATTGTTGGAGCGCAAGTTGCTCAGGTCAATTGCAGTGCCAACAAAACGTAATTTTTAAGTTAATTTTTAGGTTGAAACATCATTTTTCCCTTCCCCTAAATTTTTAAATAAAATATAAAATATAATTAAATTTTCATTCGCAAGTTTAATGGCTACATGTGCCATTAAAATAGAAATGGTGTCATTACAAAAGCAAAAGGTCTCATTTCAGGTGTTTGTTCTGAGTTATTGATGATGACACCCAGTTATTAACTGCTGCCTTAATTTCCTGTCTCCACTCCAAAGTTACTCCCCTGGACGCCAGTCGCCTTTTCTTGTACTGAAACAAAAATCTGGCAATTAGCTCTTATCTCCTTCTTCTGCAGACAATAGCTGGCATTGAAATGGGTTCATGGTTCACAGCTGCATGGCTTTTAATCACAACCCTGAACGCTAGCCATTAGGAGGGAGAAAGGGGGAAGGGACCAGCAGCTGTGCTTAAACTCACCCAGTTCATAATAGTGCCCACATGGTCATTATATGACATTCATCTTGTGGGGCTGTGGTTGCTAACAAAGCACTCTTATTAACAACAGGGATCAAAAGAGAGCATTAGCAGTGGACAGCGTTCCCGTGGTGCTGGTGAGCGGGGTTATCAAGCCTTCAAGGCTGCATCAAGGCTCAAACACTGAATCCCGCGGGACATTAAATGAACGTATGCGTCACATGTTCTTAGTGATACACTGATAACAGTGATATAATTCAGTTCGCCTACAGTTTTTTTGTTTTGTTTTGTTTTTCCCAGTGCTGTTATCTGTTTTGGGTCACTAGAAGAAGTGATCTTCTTCATGTCATTTGCCACAGTTCAAGCCTACAGGAAGAAGAGGGGACTATAATTAGCAACACAGACAGCTGCAGCTTCCTCGTTGAAATCTGCTTGTTTCCAAACGTGTTTATATAGAAACAATCCCCTGCTAAGAGATTGCACTGTGTTCTTTTTATTTTGTGAGGATCAGTGGGTAACATATGTTTGCAGTAGTGTTTTTTTTTTTTTTTTAAAGTGATTTTGTTTTTGCTTGGCAATAACAAACTGATTAAACATTTAAAAACCTGTCGGAAATCCAAGTACGCAGGTTACATGTCTCATTTAACAATCGCAAATTTTCCTTTAATTCAACTCAGTTCAACTTAATCCATCCTCCGGGGGCATTTACAGAGGGGCAGAGAGCAGCAGTGGTACATACAAAAATAGACATATAACCAAATAAAAAGGTCTTTAAAAATACAGAAGCAGCTTGAACCTTGAGGAAACTTGGGGTTTCTCAAGGCTCCGTTGTAGGGCCACAATTCAATATCTGAATAATTTTTAGAATGAACTCTTACAGGAATAACAGACTAATGATTAGGTGTGTCTTAGAACTATTAGCTTTGGTCTTGGGGTGATCCTGAAATAATGACGTGTGCTTATGGACAGTGAGACTAAGTCCCTCTGTAGCAAAAAAACATTTCTACACTCTTCAAAGAAATGCTTCTTTTTTACAGTGATCAAATTGAAACAAATCCTATTTTAATATTATACTGTTTTGCCAATCACTGGTTTTTAATAAAGCTAAGTTTTCCCATTTCTCATCTGCACTTGCATTTCCTCTGTAAAAGAAACAAAAGGTTATATTTCAACAGAAGTATTGACAATGCCAAACTCAAACAGAAAAGCAAATAAAGAAAGTTCAGTCTGCTCTCCCTCCTTATTCCCAGAACTTTAAACCTGCAGATGGTTCTGACACGGATGGTTGAACGCACATGAAGCAGATAAATCCTTTCCTGCAACTATATCTCTTTGGAACCAACTTAACTGAACGAGGCACGTCAGAAGTTACATCGATCCATCAGCTTATGGTGAAATGTTAAAACTGTATAAGTGTTAGAAGACCACAGGCCAAACATAAAGGATTATTTGACCACCAAACAATTATTACCTGCCATCATGTGGGCTGGTGTAACACCAGAAACTGGGATTAAAGTTCCAGCACCTGCAGCACCTCCCTCTTGACTGTTCAACATTTACAAAAGCATCACAGAACAAACGGTTCGTTGCAGACAAAGAGTGAAATAGCTGAAGGAGGACATAGCTTTTGGAAATATATTCTCTGCAGCTGAAGTATATTCCTTAAGAAATAAAACAGAAGGTGGTAAATACACCAACAGCTCTGAAGTGCATCACAATGGTAATTGTGAAGGAAATAATTATACCCGTCACACGCGGCAGCACTAAATAAATAATATTCTGACTGAATTAACTAATGTTTTCCTTCCCCTGTTCGCATTAACAAAATCTTGCACGCCGTGCCCTCAGGAAGTGAACGTGCCCTGGAACAACATTATTGCATAATTAAGCATGAAAATACACATTACTCATGGAAAATTTACAAAAGAGCTCCTTGTCTCTTTAACCGAGTCCTAAATTTCACAAACACCTTCGCAGAAATGAATTCGCTCTGGCTTCTTTTCGATCCGTTAGTAAAACTTTATGGGTTTAATTAAACTTTGTGGCTTTCTCTAACATTAATCTGCTAAATATGGTTTGTTATGTGTTCAGGTAAATCACATTAAATTACATACAGTTTATCAGAAGTTGTATACAGTAAATACAACTATGAATGTTACGCTAATATCAGGCTGTTAATGATTCAATAGAGCCACCCTTTTACTTTGTGGAATGATTTTACAGCAGTGCTGCATTTTACAGCATTGAGGCTCAATGCTTTTTAAAAACAACAGTTTAAATTTATTGAGGAATCATTCATCTAATACTTACAGAAATTAAACATACAGGTTTAGGTGTATACACCTCACATTGTTTGGTCAAATGTCCTATAGCAGGATGCACCAAAACCACTTTTTTTTTAAAATAAGACAATCATAAAGCTTCTGTCTGAATATTTGACCTGTCTCAACCAGAACTGATAGTCTTAAATATAGTTTAATTGGATTTAAGTGCAGGCTTCCCTGCTTAATTCAAACATACTTTCCCAACAACTAAACTGGTTTCTATGTGTGTTTGGGATCGTTCTACTGATTTGGGTTGAAGTGAATTTGAAGAAATTGGAAATAGTTCTCCATACTGATGATTCCATCCCCATTGTGCAATGAAGGGGTTCCACTTGCAGCAAAATAGACTCCCAGTGTCTTCAAGGTAATGATAGACTTGAGTTTAAGCAGATCTCTAACAATTTCTCTTCCTCTGAAGAGGGTCGCAGTGTTCAAGCTATGTTCTGACTCCTATTGAATTTGTATTTTGTAAATCACCCTGGAAGAAAATGTCCAAACGTGTCTTTAAAAACCAGTGTTGTTTATACCAGTTCATGGCATTAATTTTTGATCACTTTTTTTTTTTTTATTGTGAATTTTGATTAATGTTTTCTATTAAAAGTGCAGATTTCATGCCCCGTCTCTTTCCATGAGAATTTGAAGTCGCAGCTTCTCCACTTCATCCATATGGAACCATGCTTGGGGAAGGAGCCGAACCCCCATACACTCCCCCCAGGTGAGCCAACGCTGGCCTGAATATCTGAAAGAGTACCGTGCAACTCAACTAGCTGTTGAAAATAGTAAACAAGACTCACAGGTAGTAAGTCTATTGTTTCACCTTCTGCCATTACGAACAGAAAAATAAGACACACATCATTTTTAAAAGTGTTTGAATCCTCAAATTTCAGATTTTCCACATATTGAGAGTATCTAGAAAGATTTATCCAAATACATAATATTTTTGATGTTGCTGATTGGACGCTTTCTAGCAATGAGTAGCTCAAGTAAACATTAATTTAAGAATAGTCAGATTGGTCATATGAACTGAAAAAAGAGGATTTGTACAAAGAACAAAATGTACTGACCTAATGGGGGAATCTCCAAAGGTTGAGAGTTTTTGTGTTGTTTCATCTGTTTGTCACAGC
Organism: Poeciliopsis retropinna; assembly: GCA_010277075.1. Taxonomy (NCBI): domain Eukaryota; kingdom Metazoa; phylum Chordata; class Actinopteri; order Cyprinodontiformes; family Poeciliidae; genus Poeciliopsis; species Poeciliopsis retropinna. The sequence goes on from VMRM01000010.1 coordinate 14,883,675, forward strand.
TAAAATATTTTACCCATTATACATTTTGGTGCTACATATTTGTAGCATGCACAAAGATTTAGCATCTTTGTGAGACGTAAGGCTTTTACCACTACAACAATTGTATTGCATCGTACCTCTGTGACAAAAACTGGAGGGATTTAGGGCAAATATCATTAGATTTTATGGCATATCTCAAAATTAAATGTGTAATAAAAAAAGACTGTAAATGAATCCCTGTCTCCATCCACTGCTGTTCTTATTGCTTTTTTCTTTGTTGTGTCCCAGTCACGATCTGTCTTTTGTATTATCTGACATCGGTGTTCAATTAGTTTTTATTAATAAAGTTATCACAAAAATAATCAGCCTGGCACACCATGAGCTCTGCAGCAACCGGATCATTTAAGATTTGTGAACACAGACTGGAGGAAAACAAACCAGGATGAGAACCATTTGAGGAAAACCACTGCCACCCAGTGGATGACTTGCTGAAATGCGTGTTTTTGCGGCGGTTCCACGCCTCCTGATTGTGCAAAATTTAAAACTGAAGGCAATGATTGACATATTTTATTAGCCTCCTTTGAGTTACTTTGTCGACACCTGACTTTTTAGAGCTTCAGAATGAAAAAAAATCAAGCTTTTCCATCTTCCTCTCATTCTGTGTCATCCATGGCAACATTTAGACTGTTCCCAGCTCCTTTGGCGGCTCCTGTCAGAGGTTAATTGGCAGCTCACTGGAAGCCTTAAGAGTTGCTCAGGTGTGTTTGGATTAGTGAGGAAACCTGGCAACCATTAGATGCCTTCCTCCCTTTATCGCACTGACTTCTTGAAGGCAATATGCTAATCCATAAACACTTCAGCTTCCACCTGCCAACCCTCATTATTTTCATGCTATTTTAGTAATGAAAAGCGTAAGGCAGCTCACTGCCAATGTAATGTTTTTTTTTATATTTATGCATATCATAATTACAAAGATGAACTAGCAGACCGGTTCGAATCCAATCCAAGAAATCAGACAGGGACTTTTGGATTTTCTTGTGTCAATGTTGGTTTCCCCGACGACAAATGATGATGAAACTGCTGTTTCATGACTGTGGCGTTATTATGTAAAAGATTTCTGTGAGTTTGATCCAAAAGTGAATACGGTTTCTGTTTATTATTGAGAAATGAGCAAAAGAGTACAACAAAGCACCCACACTGAACCTATGGTTGCATCTCATTAATTTAAAACATATTTGAAGAAATTATGCATACGTGATACAAAAATATGAAACTGGTATGTAAATTGATTACACTCTCTGGGATATATTTGACTTAATTTTGATGATTATAGGTCACAGCTAGTAAAAAAAATTAAAAAATCTTCAATCCAGTTTTAGAATATTGCATAAGATCTATTAAAAAGTAGATTGACTGTAGAAATATTAGTCTGTTAAACAACATGTCCATTGGCTGCACAGCACATGCATTAATTCTTGTTTGTGGCTCCTATAGCCTGAATTGCTGCATCATTGCAGCACGGGCTCTGCAATGTTAGCTCATGCAATTATCATCCTTTTGTTGATTATATTTCGTTGCTTCTCTCTGGGTTTTACTGTTGGTCTGGTCAGATTGCTGTTGAAGGAAGTTTTGGTACTTTTGTTCATTTGGGCAGGTGCCAACCCCTGCTGGGAAATGAAGCTGGCATCTCACTAATGCTTGTTAGCACAAGGAGGCATACACAGCCCCTAGCATTTCCTGGCAAATCGCTGTTCTTACATTAGAGTTACAAAACACAGTGGACTAACACCAGCAAAAAAAAAAAAAAAAAAAACACCAGCAGATGACAAAACTCTCCTCTGACTGTAGAAACTTAACACTGGACTGATAGTCTTCCTCCAAACTCTGGGATCTTGATTTCAAAAGGAAATGCAAAGTTGCTTGCATACGAAAAGAGAAAATTTTAGCACTGAACAACATTCCTTTCTTTTGTCCAACACCTCTGCTGCTGGTGCCTCAGAGGAGTGGTCTAATGAAAGGAATTGCAGCCGATCTTTATCTCATTGATGTCCCTGAAACTGTAAACGGGTTTTGCTTCAAATTCCTTTCAAGTTCGCAGTTATCCCGCCTGCTTGTGCATTTCTGTCTACACCTTTTCCTTCCACTCAATTTTCCATTAACTTTCTTCATCTGCCAACTTCTTAAGTTAAACCTACAGCACTATGTGTAGTGAACTTATTAAATCCGAATTTGTCATTTTCAATGGCTGTAATAATTTTAAATTTTTTTCATTTTTGTTTAGATTTGAGCCTGTTTGAGGGTCGTAACACGTCAACCTGTGTGTCATGAGTCAGTTTTGACATGGTCCACATCAGGGACCATCAGGGATGCCAAACTCATTTTCATCTTGAGACTTATCGAGATCATGAATGTCCTATTATTAAAATATTAATAAACATCTGTCTCTGAATTCAATGAATACGTCTTCAAATGAAATATATTTTGACAATGTAATGTGGCAGTATGCAGATAAAAACTTCTTTGATTCGACTCATAACTATTATTATTATTTAAGCACATAACTATTACCTTGTGTCCCTTCACAGTATAGAGGGCCGCATAACAAGCCATGGGGGGCCGGATTTTGCCCCCAGGCCTTGAGTTTGACACATGTGGTCTACTAATTCCAAATTGCCTTGAGCAGACCCAATCAAACTTTTGAATGAGAAATCTCTGGGAATGACGGGTATGACTGAAACTAGAGCTGGTGTGCATGAGAGGTCGAAGTTCATTTCAGTCTCGTTGAATTATTTGTGAACTGTTAATAGAAACTTCTATGGAAAACCTTCCACTAAATTACCCCAGTACTTCTAACAGAGTTAAGACAAAAAGACACACACAGCCCCAGCCCCCTTTTCTGCTCTGTATACCTCAGGCCCCCATCCTCCCTCCCTCCTTCCCTCCACCTCCAAAACTCTTGGATGTTCTTGGCCTTATCTCACTTCTAACTCCATGCATACATACAATTAGCCCCTCCTCCCTTTTCCCTACAGCTCCTGGCTGTTAACATAATCACAATAGTTTAACAGAGAGGAGAAGGTGAGAAAAACACAAAAGCCCTCACAGCTATTCTGCTGCCAGTGGCTTCATTTGACCTGCTTTGGCTGAGGTTACCACGGGATTTTGCTCTTTTCAGTTATGCTTCACATTTTGTTTTCCAGTTATGATTTTAACAGGGAGGTTGGTTGCACCGCTCTTCTTTATTTGTCAAAATAAATCAAATATACTGTGCCTTTGCAAGTAAAACACTCAGATTCAATACTTAAACATATGTTATAGCCTCTTGCATAAAGAAGTAAATAAAACAAATAATAATACAAATTCAGTTGTGTTAATGCATGCTGAATTTTAATTGACAAACAGCTGAATATTACATACCACTCATCCAGCCATCAAAAATGAATGTCAGTGGTTTGGACATGCAATGAACACAAAAACATAAATCAAGTATCAAATGAAATAATTCAAGTTTAATGGATTGGCTCATTTTAAAACAGAAAACATCCATCTGTGGAAAGATGTAGCTTATACAGACAAATCTTTCACACTTCATGTGGAATAGGTAGTTTTAAAATGCTACAGAGTAGAAAAAAAATAAAACATCAATTACAATTCAAGTTTGTTCCCCTCAAAAAACAGATTGAAACCACTTAACAAGATTGTTAAGATTGTACATAATGGTTAATGTTATACATTCAGTACTGTTGATGGGTATCATTTCAGTGCAAATCTAGTGTGACAAAACCAAGTGAGGGTTTCCTGAAAAACAGGCATTTCAAACAACAAAAACATAAGAAAAAGGCGTCAATCTTCGGCACACAATGTGAACGTTTGCATTCTGCATCTTAAAGATAAAAATGGGGCTTGGACGTTTGAACAAAGAGGAGTAAATCTGCATAAACAATCAATTTTCAAACTGGAACAGATGCCATCAGTTCAGAGATTACATGCAAGCACACAACAATAAAAAGCTACTTTAAAAAAATCCTAAGTACAAAAGTCACATTCTAGAGAATTGAAAAAAACCCAGCTTCATAGAAAAAAAACAAAAAAAACCCCAAAAAGATAACAACTAAACAACGGGCCTGGACTGCCTTTTGCCTTCAGTGGCAAAATGTGGAGTTTTAACAGACCGGCAACTTGGTTTCTCTTCACACGTGCAAATGTCCAGGAGTAGAAATGATCCAAGGCAAGGCTAAGCCAATTTACTTAGCATTGATTGAACACTGCAGGTAGTTTGGATTACTTCAAGCTTACACTGATTTACCCATGAACCAGTGACACGCCATGATACAAAGCTCGCTTCCACATGTAGTATGTCGAACGTGCGGTGAATGGGAAGTGAGATCGAAATTCTTTGAATGTGGGGAAGGACTTCTCCTCGAAACGCTGCTGAAGGAACAGCTTGGCTTTGGCCTTGAAGTTGGCGAGAGCTACGACATCCCCTGAAAACATCTGCTCCTCCGTGGGCACCCTGCTGGGGAAGGGATGCTTTAGCTGTGGGGCGTCAAAAGAAGGCACGGCGGAACATCCCAGGTACTGGGGGATTTGGACAAATGGGAGCCCATCCTGTTTCTCTGTTGTCTTGTTGGCGTTACTTTCTGTGCTCCCTGGGACATTGACCTCTGCAATCTGGGTGGTCATCACCTTCTTTGTCTTGTAGTTCTGGCAGCCACGCCACAGCCAATAGAAGCACAAGGAGATGGAGGGGAACTTGAGCTTGAATTTTGTCAAGGACCAGTTAGACTTCTGAACATACAACTTTGCAGCTTCTCTTAACTGTTTGTTACTCAGATAAGCCAGCCTGAATCTTCTGTGCTTCTGTCCCCAGACCCTAATCTTCGGCACGGTGGGTTGAGTAAAGCCAGGCAGCATCAGCAACTGACCTTTTGGGCTCTCGCTCTTGTCGGCATCTGAGCTGTCTTCACTGCTGCCGACGGTGCCTTTGTACCCCCGACTGAATAGCAGGGCTTCTCTTCTCCAGTTGTAGTAGGTGGATCGTGAAATTCCTGGGAAGTTTCTCTTGAATATCCTGAAGGGGAAAGAAGTGTTCATGGCAATGCAGTTCTGCAGGCAGCGTTTAGCTTCCTGCATGTGAGCTACATTCTGAGCCCTCTCCGCATCCAGCTTGCCCAGATGAAGGCCGAACATGCTGGCCACGCTCTGATGGTGGTCCGGCTCATCTTGCTTAGTTTCGGGTGAGGACCACACCTCCTGCTCCGTGCTCTCTCCGGGACTAATCTCTCCAGTCGAGGAGGATGTGGAGAAATGTCCCCCAGTTTTCAGGAGCTCTTGCTTCCAGTTGTAGTACGATGACCTTGAGATTTCGGGGAAGAATTCTTTAAACTGGTGCAGAGGAATGAGCTTGCCCTCCAAGAAGCAGGCCTGGAGGAAGTATTTTGCCTCGTACCTTGCTGCGGACTTTTTGCAGTTTTCCTGCGTCTGCCTCTTCCAGCGGTAGAAGGTCCTCTTGGTGATGTTGTACTTGTTCTTCAGACTTGAGTAGGAAAACTGCGACTTCTGCTTCAGCTGGTCCTTGCTCCTGTGCGGAGACACCATCTCCTCACTTTCAGGGCTTCTGCACATGAGAAGATTCGCCTGAACCAGGGAGACAAAGTATTTGGGCCTGAACAAGGACTCAGACTGCATGTCCCCTGACCACATTATGTGAATGGTTTGTGGCTCCGAGTCTTCAGGCCACGTTCTTGGGCGTATCAGTCGATTGAAATAGGGTCTGATCTTGAGGTTGAACATGGGGTAGATGGAATAGATGTTGAACCGGAGGACAGATGACAGGGCGTAAACATGCCACATGTTGGCATAAGAGCCAGGGAAGCAGGACGCTTTTACGTCTGCATCAAAGATGGCCTCCAGGACGGCTACAGGCAGGTTCAGCATGTCTTCAGACTCTTCTGCACTGAGACTGAATCGAACAGCTTGGAGCATCATCTTAGAATCAATCATCCCTGATAAGTAGTATCTTTTCCACAGCACCATTTCCACCACAGTCCTTACCTGGGAAGGGGAACATCATTAAATCTGATCCTGTAAAGCTACAAAAACTCAACACAGCAGGTTGCGAACATGCATACTCATATGCATGTAGTTCTGCCCACTAACCTGCAGCTCCAAGCTGAGTCCAGTGTTCCCCACAAGCAGTGTGCTTACAGCATCAAACAGCAAGTTGCCTTCTCCATTACAGCTGAGAGGCAGGAGACCCCCAGGCGCATCGGCAGGGTACAAAGCATGGGCTGCTTTGTCCACATGTGCCCACTCTGCAAAGTCCTGACAGGGAGACCTGGGGGGCTGAAAAGGAGTGAGAGTCCGCTCTACATCCACAGCCACTCTGTTCACAGCATCCAGGCCAGCGCTCTCTGTGGCCTCCTGGAGCTCTCGCAGGACAGACAGCACAACCTCATTCCTTTGGATCATACCTGCAGGTTTGAGGAGAGCTGCAAGGAGAGCGGAGACAGTATTTCATTGTCGACATGACAATTTAAGCACCAACTGCAGCACTTTTTATCATTTATCAATGGATTTGAGACAGTCAATTACATATACTGAAGGATTCTTTTTCCTTACCATTTTTGTGTCTCTCACAACTAATATTGGAGGCAAATAAGAAGGTGCAGCTGACCACCACATTTTACTAAATAAACTCATATTCAACATCTTATTGAACAATTTCTATAAACATGGAAAGCACACCCAAAACACTGCAAGAAAAATATGCTTCTATGAAATCCTAACTTTATGGCATATATACAATGCCGCTGTGACAGATGGCGTAAATTTTTAAAGCTATGCCTATGACACCCAGCTATATACGAGCCACAGCTGGCAGATAATTTCATTCAGCTTAACAGGATAAAACAAAAGTTTTTAAAATTAGTAATGACCTTCAGATGAAAAACTTAAAACTAATCCAGAACTCTTCGTGCCAAATTGAAAACCTGGGTTTTATAATAAATAAAGTTTAGCTTTCCTATCACATCTAAAACATATAACGAAAAACACATTTTACTGCCAGGAGAGCAAATTAAAGAGTTTCTCTTTCAGTCCAGACTTTAATGAATGTGTCTAACCTGAACATATAGAGTGCTGTGAAGCTTTGCTTTCTTGTCTGTCTACAAAAAATAATAGGTCATAGTCCTGTATATTCAACAGATCAACATTTATTTTAAAAACCATCCAGATCCCTAATAATTTCTAATCTAGTGTTTTAATCATACTTAAAAGAAAATCCATATCGAGGCATCATTTTTTTGTTAATGCCATGAGGAGTCTTCTTTATCTATCTATCTATCTATCTATCTATCTATCTATCTATCTAGATAGATAGATAGATAGATAGATAGATAGATAGATAGATAGATATAGATAGATGAGATAGATAGATATAGATAGATATAGATAGATATAGATCTATCTATCTATCTATCTAGTATAGATAGATAGTAGATAGATAGATAGATAGATAGATAGATAGATAGATAATTTGTTTTCACTTTTGATTTAACTTCATATTGATCAATATCGTTTACTCTATTTTATTGATAACCTGTGTGCCAATACAATAACTTGCTGTGACTAAAGTGCGTTAAGCCACAATTTATTTACATTCCTCTTCATTATTTATTATATTAATTTTAACGTCCTTATCCAGGATGATCATCGTCATCATCATTAAAATCATCCTAATTAGAACAACTGAGTTATTTAAGTCCTTCAATTTTATTTACATGTTTGGCCTTTAACTCGTTTTTTGTTGTTGTTTGCCTTGTTGAATTTCTTTTCTTTATTTCCTGATTTATTTTGATATTACGCCGTCTGTCTTGCCCCTTGTATATGAAAAGTGCTGTGTAAATAAAGACTAATTGATACTTTATGTTTACCCAATTCTATAGCAAGGCAATCGTCGTCGTTTTCATTGCAAAAGCTGCTTACAGTCTGGTTGTTCAAACCGAATCAGTCGACGTAATTTAACAGGGTTTAAAACATTAGAAAAACAGAATTTCGTTTCTTACCTGGGCGTCCTGAGACCAACATGAGTCTCAAACAAAGTCGCACTCAATCACGGCGGAAGGCTACACCGTTCGAGTCGTGGTGATCTGACACTGTGAGCTCGTCCATCAAGTGACTCCGGGGAATCCTGTCCGGGCTGATAGGCGGAACCTCGCATCAGGAAATTGTTAGTCGCCGAGTCACATTTTTCTATCCCACTTTTTGTCAGCTCCTTTCTATCTCTGTTTCTGATTATGAAACACCCCCCTCCGCCCTCTTCCTTCTCCTTCCCGTGTCTTCACGTTGAACCGGGGTCAATTTCAATGTGAAGTGTTAACAAAAGCCAATGTGTTAGGGGTCACAGGAACAAGAAGAGGGAGGTGATTGGGTATCGGTGCTTTTATAATTATATCAACTCACTTTTGTTTCCGCTCTGTTTCAGTTGTCAGCAGGTCACTTCCAAGGTTATTTGCCAAGTCCTCAGCAACAGTGTTCACTCACTGCTCGTTTGTGTTCAGTGGCAATTGTAGCCCTGGTGGAGTTTTCGCTTTCATCAACAAAACAGCAAAGTAGTAATTTATTTAAAAATAATAATAATAATAAATAGGGGAATAAACTTAAAGAGACTGTGATGCTTGTAACTTTACTAAACTCTAGGTCTGACCAGTCTAAATATAAACAGTTCTGAAGGTTATCTCAATGTGCTGTGGGTTTTAAAGCTTCAAATTAGCACACACACAAAAAGTGCAATTTTATGTGTTTCTACAAATGTTTACAAATGTCACATTTGATGGTGCTTCCAGAACATTTTTAAAAGCATGGACCACTTAAAATCTTGAGAGTAGGAGATCAAAACCAAGAGCCATAATAGAGTTTTAGGAGCATTATGTTGTGTTATAACCCTTGTGTTGTGTTTAATGGAGGCTACCTTGCCTCCATTAAACTGCAGGCAAGGTAGCCTGCAGTTTAATGGAGGTGACCAATCCCAAATCTGTCAGGTTATTTATTTTTTTTAATTGTGCACCCTGGATGGTAAGCCTTACCTCTAATTAAAAACAGACTCTGCTTCTGTCTGAATGATCAACCCTTATTATGACTATTAAAGTTAACATTACCTCAAATATTAATAAAAAAAAAAGATCTTACAATTGCTGTAATGTTAGTATTTCTTTTTAAACACTGTTTCTAATTTGTCCTTGGTGAGATGGCATGAAAGCCAGGTTTGTTGATTAGAAGAGCGAATGTGCAGACGGGGTGTGGGCACGAGCTTTATGGGAGCGAGAGGAAGGCACCTGAGCTCCAGCTCAGAGGGTTTCTCTACTGTATCACTTTTGACACCTCCTCTCCTGCCTTTTGCAGGATTTCTCTAATCAACGCCTTTTGTTCCACACACGCACAACAATCCCAGCGACTCTTTCCCCAGCCCCCCACCGAAGGCCCTCTCACACACACATTTACACTCAAAGGGACGGCAGCATTTGGCCCCCGCTGATCAGCTCTCTCCGAGGCCTTGGCAGACAAATTGGTGCCTGAGTTCATTGGGTTCAAGGCTTCGCTTTTTTTGTTTGGGCTTCATGAAAAACTTATAATTTTACATATTTAGTTTGTAAACACCGGATGAAGGTCTTGTCTTTTGGGGATAATGATAATGTAATTTGTTTTTATCTTCCTTAAGGAAGATAAGAGTGTGAGATTTGATTGAACACATTTCCTACTCTCAAACTTATTTTGTATGCCTTATCTTGCAAAGGCATTCATTTTACATTCTATATGTTTTATACGTAGCATAAACACACAGCTGATAGTTAGTTTGTAGAACCATGTCTTACACCCATAATAACTTTAAGTGTATTAAAGCATACCTAGAAGCTGACATTTTTGCCTGTTTTTCTTTGCATAATATTTAGTCAAGGGACATCAATTTTCAACCCTGCCAGTTTCTTAATTGTGTTTAGGTTCTAAGTTTGACTGGGCCATTTTAATGTGCTTCAATCCAAACCATTATTGATGCTATATAATTTGAGCTGTTGACATGTAAATTCAAAGCCTCAGTCTCAAGTCCTTTACAGCTTCCAGCATGTTTTCTTTTCTTGTTACCCCATAGTTAGTTCCATCCAAATTCCCATTTGTAGCCAGCTGCTGAACAAAAGCCTTACCACATCATGACACTGCCACCACTATGCTTCACCATGGGGGTGGTGTTTTCAGAATGATGTGGAGGGTTGGTATTCTCAGGCACATAGCATATGCATGTAGGTCAGCTTATTCTTTATCCTGCCGATTCCCTAATGTTTCCTAATAAACCTATAGATGAGGCCTTCACGAATTAAACCATAGATTTATTTACTTTCATTTTAACGTCAAAGGGCAGCTGTTTTACACTGTTTTATTTCAGGGTATCAAAATATTGAGGGAAAGTTACATAATTGGAGTATATTTATATGGAAAAGCTCCTTGTCTTCATTGATCATTGATCAATGAAGACAAGGACATCATTGTCCTTATCAAACATCATTTGACATCATTGATAATCTTAAGAATATTTCAGAGATGTCCAGTGGAGACTTTTCTGCCGTTCTGAACACGAGCTTCTTGGTGTGTCCTGTTAAACAACGAGCTCAGTCTGCGTTGATTCTTCCCTGGCTGTTTTCCAAAAAGTTTATGTTCCAGTTATTAACCGAAAGCACCAGAATCTGCTTCAGCATATATCTTCTGTACCGTTCACCACCCATGTTTCTGTCCGAGTCGGTTCCATCGCCTCAACCCCCGCAGACTCCTATCTATAGCCAATCACGCACCTTAGGTGTGTAGATTAGCTGTGCTGCACTGCACTGTGAACACAGTAGTGGGCTTGCTGGAAGCATTTAAAATGCAAATAGGGCAACACCGGACCGGCTCCGGCAGTCTCTTACCTGCTGTGGCTGTGTGTGACTCTGTGCTTGTGTGTGTGCAGGTGTGGGGGTGTGCGTGTGTGTGTGTGTGTGTGTGAGCAAGGGGGAGAGCAAACAGATGTGAGGACGGGAGCCAGGAGTGTACTTCATGTTTAAAGTTAGTTCAGCATATTTGCTAAAGTGGTTTGAATGAAACTTGAGCCAAACAGATTGGCAAACAAACGTCTTACTTCCTACATACAACGGTAATAATGAAAACTGTGATTAAAGACCCAACTCTCAGCAGAGCTCTCTGTGAAATCAGTCCAGCACTTTACAGTTCGTCTGTTTTCACAACAATGCCGCAATCTTTAACCCCGCTTTCTAAATGCTTGAACAATAGATTGCTGTCGGACCAGACTGATCAAATACTCAAATTTGATCAGCCTCAAGTGGCCTGAATGCACTGGCGGCAGGCGAAACCTGATATCATCAGTTTATATATTAGTTTATTGCGTTTCTTTTTTGACCTCATCTTCTATGATGGAGTGGTTCAGGACGACAACATCATCTCTGTGTTTTAGACCGGGCAATATTCTGCTACCTCTAATGCTTGTAAATCAGACACTGAGTAAGTAAGGTGCATTCTGTTGGCTTTTATAGATACTGTTAGATAAAATATGCATGTTTTGCCTTCATAAAATAGTTTTAAATATTTTTATTGGCAAAAAAAAAGTCACAACAAGGCAAATAATCCACTCTTACAAATACATCAAAGCGGATTATTCCATAAATGAAATTAAGTTAGATTGATGAAGTGAATAAATATTGAACACACACACAAAAAAACCTCTCTCTCTCTCTCTGTGTGTGTGTGTGTTTTTTGTTGGGTGTTTTGTGTGTGTGACCTCGTGTTCCTTGTATATTTTATAATTTCCCTTTTGTTTCATGTGTACATTTGGGCCGGTGCGTGTCGGAGGATGCATCGCAGAAAAAAAAAAAAATGTGATGAGGCGGAGCATGTTTGCAGAGAAATTAAGTGCCACAGAGAAGATATTCAGTTTTCTTTCTTCCATTTTGTTTTATGTGTTACCAAACTTGGTATTAAGTCCGTTTGTTAAGGAGCCGAATGGTTCGCTCATTCGTTCTAAAAAGCTACCTCTGAGTTGTTTTCATGTTTGTTGTTGTCGTGCTTTTCACGATTATGCTTTTCGTTCAGGCAGTTAGAGGTAAATTTACTAGAGTGGTCGTCATTCGGACTAATTGACTGGTGAATTATATAATTTTGACCTGAGTTAAAAAAAAAAAAAAAACTAAGCGTGAACAGATGGTGTTTGGAGTCACTGGACTACGTTTTCTTGTAGTCAGCTGTAGACAACAGTTTGTGGACACTTCAAATCATCAGTGAGTAAAGAGATTGCAAAACATTTGTGTGACACAACCAAAACTGGAGATGATAATCTACAATTTTTTAATCTTCTGAAAAAATAAGTCCTATAATAAATGCCTATTGGTGTTCATTTAAAGTAATAATATTCTTTGAGCATGTCCACATCTTATCTGAGTCTGAAGTGAGAGAAGTGGAAAGAAGGGTGTGGTGTTCCAGACAAAGAAATTATTGAACCTCTGTATTAAGATTGTTTAGACATTTTTGGTCTGATTATGCTCCTATGGTTTTTGGAGGCTGTTTGGCGTCTCAATGTAAAGGAACTATAATGATTCGCCATTGGTGGCGCTCTCGCTGTATTAAGACAGGTGAGCCCTGACCGTGTGGAAGAATGTTCCCTCGCTGGTTAATAAATGTTGCCATGTGCTTATTCCAGTCGTCTGCTTGAACATTATTTTATTTGAACTAGAAAATTCCTGGAGAAATTTAACCGGGGCCTGCCAAAGTGTGCCCGTCGGATTGGACCCAGCGTTCTGATGCTAAACATTAGCATCAATGATAAAACAGTACAAAGTAGCATGTGGACAATCACAAGAATGTTCACTAACATGGACTTGCACCATTCAGTATGTTAAAATGAGTGTATAAGCTCAAATTAGCCAAAATGCTAATGTTAGCTTGAATACTGTCAGTAGCATGTGGGGCATCACTAGCATGTTGTCTGTAATTGACTTACTCCATTCAGTACAAGAAACATGCCTAATAAGTTTTAGAGATAGCTAATACCTTATTTAAGGTATAATGCGACCTTAAATAATCAGGTAATGCTTATTTCCTGATTATTTAAGGTAAAAAATTTATTTGGGGATCAAAATCGCTCTGCTTCCCACACTCTTAACGAGACGTCAGTTACACTCTAGTTTCAGCCGTTTCAAACTTATAAAAATTTTTGATCGTTTTTCGCTTTTTACGTCGCCATCGTAACTCCGAATCCCACCAAAAGTAATAGCTCCAATGCCGGCGCCGAGCCGCACGTTTTGATACCACTTTTGTGTGTGGGCACGCAGCGGTACGAGCGCATTAACGGTCACGGAAGAAGAAATTATAATAATAAAGAGATATTCTATTGGGTGAAGAACAATAGGTGCCTGCCATGCAATGCATGAGCTCTCCTTATGCATTGCTATGGGCAGGCCCCAACTAACAGAATTTTTGACGACGAGGATGGGATGTTCAAGCTGGAAGGCACAGAGTCTGCAGACGGAGCTGCTCCATAGAGGCAACACGGGACCGTAAAAGCCGAGCGTATTGGTGAGTGAAAGGACCACTGAACCAGAGCTACAAAGATGGCGTTTGGAAAGCCAGAAGATTTTCACTTCGAGGAAAGTGAGGAAAGTTTCGACAACTACCGCGAGCGTCTCGAGCAGTATTTTGCGGCAAACGACTTGGACACTAAAGAGGAGAAAACTAAGTCGGTGTTTCTCACGGTGGTGGGAAAAAGATCCCACAGCTTGCTGATGGACCTTTGTGCTCCCGATAAACCATCAAAAAAAAGCTATGAGGAGCTGGTGGATTTGCTGCAGAGGCACTACGTACCAAAGACGAACTTTATTGCAGAAAGATGCAAGTTTCACGGAAGAAACCAAAAGGACAACGAAACAATCAGTGAGTACGTGGCTAGTTTACAAAAATTAGCAGCTACGTGTAAATTTGGGACTTTCTTAGATGAAGCACTGCGTGTTCGTCTGTGGGGTGAAGAGCAACCGCGCACACCAAAGACTTGACGCTGCCGCTGGCTGTAGAAATGGCGCTCTCCTTTGAGGTAACTAAGGACAGTGCACAGCAATTTGCACAGAAAGCTTTCAAGGCTCATGTAGTGGACAAGAGAACTAAAACAAAATACCGCGAAGCTGAGAAAAGTACAGCTACCGGGAAGCCCTGTTATCGTTGCGGTGGAAAAAGTCACAACCCGAATGACTGCAGGTTTAACCCTTGTGTTATGTTTCGGGTCAATTTGACCCGTTTCAATTTTTGAGTTGACCAAAGTGCAGGTTATTCTTATTTTTTTTCCATGAAATTTTGTGACTTTTCTTCATCTAGGGTAATGAACTTCTGAGTAAACTCTGGAGTCTTTGATGTGTTGAGGAGTGTCTCCACACAGTTTGTGTACAAAGATGATGTTGCGGGTCATTTTGACCCAGACATAAAGTAGCCGTTTAAAATACAAAATAGACATGCCTCTTTGATGTGATTTTTTTGATTGCCTCAGAATAGCTATTGAGAACCAGGTGTGTGTGGAGGAGGGACTTTCTCTTCCCTCTCCTTGTCACTTTTACATGCCCTTTCTTTGAGAGATATATCCAAAATGAGCTCCAGAAGATTTACAGCTGAAGAAGCTTCATTGCAGATTTTGAATTGGGATAGCGATGTCGACATAGAAATTTCAGAGATGGAAGATCCTTCAGAGCCAGAGGACAATGCCGTTGATGATCCAGATTGTCATTTTTCCCAAGATGAGGAGGATTCAAAGGACGATTCTTCATCAGATGAAAATCAAGAAACGCAACAATCCTCATCGACAAAGGGGACGTGGACATCTAAAGATGGTAAGATAAGATGGTCATCATCAAAACACCAAAGCCAAGGCAGATTGTCATCTTCTAATGTCATCAAAATGACTCCTGGTCCAACAAGATTTGCCGTCACAAGAGTTAATGACATTGAATCAGCATTTCAGCTTTTCATATCCCCACCCATAGAGAAGATAATTCTTGAGATGACCAACTTGGAGGGGAGACATGTCTTTCAAGAAAAATGGAAACCGCTGGATCCAACTGACTTGCATGCCTACATCGGAATTCTGTATACTCCTGTATAGCTGGTCGAAGGGTGAAGCAACTGCAGGTTTGTGGAATGAAGAGAATGGAAGACCAATCTTCCGAGCAACAATGTCTTTGGAGACATTTCACATGATCTCTCGTGTCATACGATTTGACAACCGTGACACCAGAACTGGTCGACGCGAGAGAGACAAACTTGCAGCAATCAGAGATGTCTGGGTTAAATGGGTCGAAATCCTGCCTTTATTGTATAATCCTGGACCCCATCCTACTGTCGATGAGCGTCTCATTCCATTCAGAGGACGCTGTCCATTTTGACAGTATATGCCAAAGAAGCCTGCAAAATATGGGATCAAAATATGGGCAGCCTGTGATGCAAAATCAAGTTATGCATGGAACCTGCAAGTATATATTGGAACCGAGTCAGGCTAGCTCGGTCCCTGGCAGCCGCAGCCGTCATCGCAAAAGTCCAGGGCAGGGCATCTGACCAACCTACAATGGAACCTTTCGATACAGGTGCAAAAAAACGCAAAAGATGCCAAGTCTGTTCCTCCCAAGATGACAGTAAAACAACTACCTCTTGTGTGAGATGCAGGAAGTACATTTGCAGAAAGCACACTGTCACATTCTGTCCATCATGTGGGGAACACTGAAAATGTTGGACATTGACAGAGAAAATGAGGCAAGGCCAATGAAAAACAGTGTTCATGAAGAGTGAAAATTTTAAATAAGCAGTTCAGTGATGTAGTGTTCAAGTTGTGTATCTGTTCTTCTCATCTCTCATAAGTGTGTGTAATCTAAAATAAAGTTCTGACTGGTTTGACTTCATTTTTGACTGTTTTGAGACGAATTACACAATACGGGTCAAAATGACCCGCAACATCATAAATGTAATTATTTCTCAACATAATACAAGGGTTAAAGAAAGCGAGTGCCACGAGTGCAAGAAAAAGGGACACATCGCAAAAGCCTGTCGCACACGTAAAGAAGGAGGTTTTTCAAGTACGACCAAGGGAACCATGCATCTGGATATTAAGAGGCGACCCAGCGCTCTCAAGCAGCGCCATGATGTCTGCAGATGGCCCGGTCCGCAATTTCCCCCTGAAGGTGGACCCCAGTATGCAGATCCAGGCAACCTGCACGGATTTAAAGGGGATCCAGAGGACAACCGATTCCTGTCATATCAAGTCAGAGAAGACAGAGCAGTCAGTGATGTGGTTCAGTGCAAGATGGAAGCTGCACCGAACTCTGACACTGTTCCAGATCTGACATTTGACAGTCCAGATTTTGGTCTTTTTTAAATGAACACAGGTAATGATGACATTGTAAAGCCTTATTATGTGTATGTCAGTGTAAATGGTTCAAGAGTGAAGATGGAACTAGACACTGGTGCCGCAGTGTCAGTGATTTCTGAAAATCTGTATAAGCGCAGATTCAAATCAGTCAAACTTAGTTCAGCAAATTGTGTACTTAAAACGTACAGCCAAGAGTCATTACAGTTGATGGGTAAATTTGTGGCAAAAGTGAAATGTCAAGAGACCATTAAAAAACTAGAACTGTTAGTAGTAAAAGGAAGAGGCCCTGCTTTGATGGGTAGAGACTGGATTAGCCAGCTGAAGCTAGACTGGTCACAGGTGAACAGAGTGGCTCCAGAAACAGTGGAAGACGTTTGTGCTCAGTAACCATCAGTGTTCAACCCTGACCTAGGCAAGTTGAAGGGTATTAAAGCCAAGCTACATGTTGCTCCAGAAGCAGTGCCAAAGTTCCACAAACCAAGAAATGTTCCATATGCATTAAGAGAAGCTGTGGAAAAGGAACTGACTAAATTGGAGGCAGAAGGAGTTATTTCCCCCACTAATTACAGTGAGTGGGCTGCTCCAATAGTGTGCATACCTAAAAAGGATGACAGTGTGAGATTATGTGGAGACTATAAGGTTACCATAAATCTATGGTTAAACGTGGATCACTACCAAATCCACTACCAAAAACACAAGATCTGTTTGCAAAATTAGCAGGAGGTCAGAAATTCACCAAACTAGACTTATCTCAGGCTTACCAACAAGTCCAGTTAGAGGACAGCTCTAGGTGTTACCTGACCATAAACACTCACGAAGGGCTGTATCAATACAATAGGTTGCCCTATGGTGTTGCCAGTGCTCCTGCAATTTTCCAGAAAATAATGGATCAAATACTTCAGGGCATGGATGGTGTTATCTGCTATCTTGATGATATTTTGATAACTGGTAAAGATGCAGAAAGCCACCTGGCTAACTTAAAAGAGGTCCTTAAGAGGCTCCAAAGCTACAACCTTAGGGCAAAGCGAGAAAAATGTGAGTTCATGCAAGACAGTGTTTCATATTTAGGACATGTCATTGACGCCACCGGCATTCATCCTATGAAGGAAAAGACAACTGCCATTCAGAAGGCTCCAGTTCCAAGTAATGTAACTGAACTTAGGTCATTCTTGGCTTTGTTAAACTACTATGGAAAGTTTATACCAAACTTATCGACACTGAAGTGAATGGAAAGTGTGTTAAAAGACATGTAAATCAGATTCTGTTTGTAAATGGAAATCCAGCTCTTTTTACACAGACAGACTTTTCTGCTGGAAACTTTTGGAATGATGATGATCTCGATACAACCAGAGGTGTGGATCAACGGATGGAAGAAAAAACTGTTGGGAATCAACCAATAGACTTGCCATCACCTACAGTCGAACGGAACACTCGTCCAGTGAGGGACCGGCGACCCCCTGATAGACTGAACTTGAAATTAGAACTCTGAAATTTGTTTAAAAGAAAGAAGGAAAACAAGTTTTCTTGATTTCAGTTACATTCATAAAAAAAAAAAAAAAAAAAAACTGAAAATGTTTAATTGATTGAGAAGTATTGATTTTACAGGGGAGGAGCTGTGGTGTTCCAGACAAAGAAATTATTGAACCTCTGTATTAAGATTGTTTAGACATTTTTGGTCTGATTATGCTCCTATGGTTTTTGGAGGCTGTTTGGCATCTCAATGTAAAGGAACTATAATGATTCGCCATTGGTGGCGCTCTCGCTGTATTAAGACAGGTGAGCCCTGACCGCGTGGAAAAATGTTCCCTCGCTGATTAATAAATGTTGCCATGTGCGTATTCCAGTCGTCTGCTAATATTATTTTATTTGAACTAGTGTGTCATACACAACAAAGGGAATACGTGTTTTCCACTTGTTTTAATTCTGAAAATAAACAAAATCATGACATCCAAGAAACACAGGAAAAGTTCAATCTGTAAAATGCAATTAATATCTCAGATTACATGTGTTTTCTTCAATTTGCAAACCATCAAAAGTGTATTTAGTTGACAGTATAAGAACAAAAGTTGAAAAAAATAATTTCAATTTCTCTGAATACTCTCTATCTATCTTTTCCTAAGAATTTTCAAACAAT
This sequence comes from Poeciliopsis retropinna, assembly GCA_010277075.1. Lineage (NCBI taxonomy): Eukaryota > Metazoa > Chordata > Actinopteri > Cyprinodontiformes > Poeciliidae > Poeciliopsis > Poeciliopsis retropinna. The sequence goes on from VMRM01000010.1 coordinate 14,902,223, forward strand.
ATCTACAGGACCATGTTTTTTATTCACAAATAAGTAAACGCTCTCTGAGCCACACTCTGAACAACCTTCAACTGTGCTGATCAGCATTCAGCTGATCTCTCAGGATGACAGCCAACTGCTTTCAAAAAGATGTTCATATCCTAGAGGGCTTTTCCTTTATTCTGTCTTGAGAGGTTGACCTTCGGACACAAAACAGGATGATATGGAGGCTTACATAACCCGAGAGAGGACTCTGGGGGAGCTTTTCCTGCAATCAAAAGATGTTTTGTTGGTGATGATGTGGCTGGGCAAAAAGATACATCTGATGACAGTCTTTAGTTGAACTTTGCTTTTTATTAATAGACACTGCGTGCAAGGATTTTGGTCCCAGAAAATATATCTTTCAATTCACAGAAATAGAGAGCAATAGATGTAAATCAGTTTAAAAATGTGCAATTAAAGAACCTCAAAGAAAATGTGCAGAAGTAAATATTTGGGTGAAAATCCCTTTTAAAAGGTCCCTGACAACATTTTCAGAATTTATTTCCTATATATATATATATATATATATATATATATATATATATATATATATATATATGCCTGTGGTCCACCACTGTGGTCATCGGGGCCCTCGGGGCAGTCACCCCCAAACTGGAGCAGTGGCTACAACAGATCCCAGGAACAACATCAGACATCTCAGTCCAGAAATGTGCAGTTCTAGGCACAGCAAAGATACTGCGCAGAACCCTCAAGCTCCCAGGCCTCTGGTAGAGGACCCGAGCTCAGAGGATAAGAACCACCCACGGTGGGTGAGAAGGGAATTTTTTATGTGTACATAATATATATATATATATATATATATATATATATATATATATATATATATATATATATATATAATATATATATATATATATATATATATATATATATATATATATATAAAACTTCATATATATCAGTTAAAACTTCAATTGACTTTTAGATTTAATACAAATCAAAATAACCAAATGTAAATAAATAGTTAAATTGTACACTTATAAGATTACCTTTGCCTTCATTTACAATGCAAATAGCATTACGTATTTGATTTTATTCTATATTTGAAAGTGGTTTTTCATTTCCCATCTTTAATCAGTAGAGGGCGTTCAAGATTCACATATTGTATAAAAAATATTTGTATGAAAATCTGTTCTTTAAAGTTCCACTTTATCTAATGAGGTTTTGTTTTATTTTAAGATTTGTTTGCATTTAGCGGTGAAAAAAAAAATCAAGCTGCCGTTCATTTTTTCACAGCTTAATTTACTCAGCTTTATCAATGAACTTGTTTCAAAGCAAAATTTGTTTAAAAACAATTGACTAGGTCATAATAAAAGTATGTAATTGTTACATGCAGTGGTGGCTGCATGTAGGATCTCCCCCCTATTCAGGTTGCTGCTGATCCCAGCAGGTTAAGCAGGCCCAGCTGGTTTCACTCTGCATCTTGATTAGCAGAGAATAAGGCTATCTGGGCAATTGACTTTCAGGGCCTCTTGGCTGTATGGTAGAGAAATAGAAGTTAGAGTTGGGACTACTTTTTCCACTAGATATTGTGTTGAGAATGGTACACCACAAGGCAGTGTGTGTAGTCCAATTCTCTTTAATATTATGATAAATTATATTTTTGATGGGATAGATAAAAGTATAGGAAAATCTTTATTTGCTGATGACGGGGCTCTCTGGGTGCGGGGGCATAATCTTATATATTTACAGAAAAAGATGCAGGATGCCATTTTGAAAGTGGAAAGGTGGGCAAATAAATGGGGATTTAGGATGTCGGTTGAAAAGTTTAAAGTCATTTGTTTTTATGGAAGACATAGGGAAGTTAATTTAAGTCTTTATAATCAGAAGCTTGAACAAGTAAATAAAGTGAGATTTTTAGGTGTCATTTTTGATGAAAAATTAACCTGGAGACAGTATATAGAATTAGTTCAAAATAAATGCAAAAAAGTGAATAATTTATTGAGATGTCTTTCTGGACAGGAATGGGGAGCTTCAAGAAATGCGCTGCTGGGAGTTTACCAAGCTCTTATGAGAGCCACTTTGGATTACGGATGTATAGCATATATGGCAGCTGCAGACAGTCATTTAAAAAAACTTGATGGAGAGCAATCGCAAGGATTGCGAATATGTTGTGGCGCTTTTAAAACATCTCCTGTAGCTGCTTTACAAGTAGAAACTGGTGAGCTTCCTTTAAGATTGAGAAGACTGAAGCTTATGTATATGTATTGGGTTAATCTACAGGGACATAATTCTGATCATCCAGTAAAGGCTGTGTTACAGAACTGTTGGGAACATCATAAAACTGCCTGTAATAGCTTTGGATGGATTGGGGACCTAAAAGCTCAAAATTTTGGTCTGACTCAGTTCCAGTTTAGTATTACGAATCCACTGTCACAACTATACTACAACAAAAATATCATTCAGGATAAAATTATTAAGGTTTGGCAGGAACAATGGGCTAATCATGACACTGGCAGAGAAATATATAAGATACAAAAGTTTGTGGGGGGTAATAAATGTATAAATGGAAGACGGAAAGAAGAGGTAGTCATATCTCGGCTTAGAATTGGCCATACTGGACTTAATAGTTCTCTTTTTAGAATAGGGAAACATGAAACAGGAAATTGTGACTATTGTAATCAGAGGGAAACAGTAGAGCATGTGTTATTAGAATGTAATAAGTATTTTGAGGAACGACAACAATTAAAATCGATTTTAAATAGGGAAAAAATTGGATTCTCAATAATAAATCTTTTAGGAAATAAATCAATCTTTATTAGAAATAAATTAATTAGATTTTTAAAGAGTACAGGGTTATTTAATCGTATTTAAAGTAGGTATGCATGTGTGTGTATGAGCACTCATGCATATACATATGAGTATATATGGATGTGAAGTTACACTTTAATACATACCATTGAAGTATGTATTATTATTTTCCCTCTGAGATCACTGATGACCACACTCCAGTCTGGTAGGTGGCGGTAAATGCACCTTAAGTTGGTTGCCATCCGCCAATTAAAAAACAGAAGAAGAAGAAGGGCCTCTTGGCCAATTGGGCAGCATGTGTGCTGCAAGTTTGTGGTGCTGTGATTGAGGAGTTGCTGCTTGCTAGAAACCCTGTTGTTATTCTCCTGTTTCTTTTCCTTTAGGTTCTCATCTTCACCTTTAAGATTTATTTAGATCATTTTTTAAACAGTAATCAATAACTTATAATTTTGCCAAATACATTCTCTAAATAAAAACATAATTTACAGTGATATTATTCCAGCTTTCCTACACAAATTTCTTCTGTGCACATTCCTAGTCCCAGTTGTTTGTATTCAACTTAAAATATAGAATTATAAAATTAACAATAAATTTAAGGCAAATATTTGCACAATAGGTGGGAGTTAAATATGTAATCTGCAAAAACAAAGGGGATTACGGAAGGAAGGCGATAGGAAATAAGAACGCCAGGCCAGAAAGATAGAAGACGTAAAGAAAGAAGGATGGAAGCAGCAAAGAAAATGAGTAGTGCGCTGAAAAAAGGTTTGATTCAATCAAGAAAAGAACAAGTGACACAAGGACTGAAAGAACAAACACAAAGAGAAGGGAAGAAAAAAAGAAAGGCACATGGAAATATTTAAGGAATGAAGGAAATGGTACTAAAAAAATGGTGGGAGCACAAAACGATAAATCTTTTAAATACACATTTATCCATTTATTTATTTTTTTAAAATATTATTTTAAGCATGTCCTGGCAGCTGTGACATTGTTGTCTTAGGGTCAAACTGAGGTCTAGCAGATTTACTTTCACAAGTGGAACATTATGGTTTTTGCTGTGATGCCCCACTTAAGAATACAAATTCAGACCCTAAAGTCTGCTTCTACACCTGCAGAAAGAGCGAGAAAAAAAAGGAACCCTAGCAACAAACATTTGGATACATAACAATTACATCGCTGAGCAGTACACAGTAAAAGTTAATGCGAGATGTATTTAGTAGTGACTTCAACCCAACATGGTGTGTCTGAAAAACACCCGACTCTATAAACATCTTGTATGAACTCTGTTCAGAGCAGACTGAAAACACCAATATGCTCTGCTAATTAGTGCTGGTAATTGTAAATAGTTTTTTTTTTAGTATGAAATGAATGTTGAAATAACAGGCACAAAAAGCTGGTTAATTGTTTTTATTCTCTTTCAGAGACAAACAGGTTCTGCGTGACAAAAATATGTCATCGATGTTTAATAAAACACCTACAGGAGGAAGCTCAATCTGACCAAAATGATTCATGGAAAATTATATCCCATTCTTGAAAATAAGTTTCAAATTTTACTATTTAATCCTGTACATATTGCTTCTCTCACATCGGCTGGATTGGCTCTGTGTCATTATTGAGACAATACTTATATAGCATTGTCACAGAGGTGGAAATAAGAAGAAACTGCTTTCTTTGTTGTCCTTTAACACAATGAGCTGGGATTCAAAAAGCAAGCACTTTCAGCAGCATTTAAGAAAATTAAACAGTAACATTTTTACTTGAAGGTCAGGAAATTCCCAAAATAATGTACAAATAGTCACATCACCCTCCAGGACCGGCTGCGTGTGAATACAAGTCACTTACATTCAACATCCTTGAGGTTTTAGTGCAGCTGGGACTTTCTAATCTCCAAACAGAAGTGTTTCACGCACAGGCGGCAGCAGTGCTTTTACATTTCATAAACCGTACAACTTCAAACAACCTTTTCAGCAAGCAGATTGTCCATCAATCTGACAGAATCACATTGGCCTGCCTTTTGAAAAGTACAATGTCTTCATTTTAAATACAAACAATAATTTATGCAATAGTAGGCACACAAAGAAAGAAGTCAGTTGCCATCCTTCAATGAAACTTTCAGGTGCTTGTTACAGATCAAAAACTGCAGTGCGATTTAATCTCTGATCCAGATAAAGTGCAGCAGTTTTGTATTGCTGAAAATTCAAACTTCAAGTATTTTTTTATTCTTTAGAGTTGGCATTCCCTGCCTTTGCAGATTATGTCAAAACAGAACTATATTTGAGCCAACAGGAGTGCCTTTTAAGAGTCTTTAAATGAAGAAAACTTCCAAAATAAGGGCTTACTGCACACATTTGCATGTCTTATTTCTTGGATGTGTCTTAGAATCAAACTCTGACAACATTCTCTCCTTTGGCTTACATGCAAAATGCGATGCAGCAGCATGCTGCTGCCACCAAAACGTAATCCTGTCAAAACTGACACGGATATATAGGAGAATCAAAAAAATAAATAAATACATTTTTTTTTAAATGCAACACTTTTCAAAGTTAGAAAGGTTTTAAGAGATCTTAAAACTAGTGCATTTATTATTTGTCCTGATGAAGAGGTGTGGAAATCCTTAAAATAAAGAGAAATCTCCAATGGCACCCAAACAATCCTCTTAAGAGGATTTATAATTCCAATTTCTCCGGGGTATAAATATGAGATACAGAGAGAAAGACTGAATAACATGCAACTCAAATAACATGCATGCATGTTGATCTGCAAATCAGAAAAAGTGTGCAAAATTTTTTTAAAAATAAAAGAATAAAATGAAATCATTAATTTGACAAAAAAACAACTGGAAATGAGATCATCAAAACCGAGCCTCAATAATAACAGTTTTCTTTAAGGCTTCTCTGCACATCTTCACCGCGGTTACCAACAACAAATAAATACACAAATATTTGTGCAACTTTTCAACTGTAAACATACTGAACAAGATGAAAAAGGAAAAAAATAGATATGGACAGTGCATTGTTTCACATTTCACATCTGGACCTTTGATACAGCAGCTGAATTACAGTAAGAAATCTTCACATTTTCTGGTAGAAACATAAAACATAAAATGTCACAAACACCAAACATCTACAGAAATCAAAACAAACTCTGAAGGGTCGTTCATACCATGTGTGATATCGTCTGCAGTGGATACTACTGTAGAGTCAACAGACACACAGGGACGATGATGATAATGATGATGGTGTTCTGGTTAGATAAAAGTAGTTCCGCACATTTATTATTTGCTACAGTTTCTCAAAGTTCATGTAAAATTTGAGCGACACCTTGGGCCAGATAAAAACATTCAATAACGCAGGAAAATAGAAAAAAAAAAAAAAAATAGTAAAATTATTGGTATACAGACACATTGCAAAACACACATCTCAAGATATGCTAAATATATAAGGAACTTCAAACTGTACAAACGACCCTGAAACACCATCAAATTTCCGTTTTTTTTTTTTAAGTTTATAAGAATATAAGCTACACATCTGTTACATATATATCTCTAATCTCATTAGAGGTGACTTCATTCTGTTTGTTTCTTAATTTCTGGAGTTACAAAAAGGAACATAAGTTAACAAAAATAAAATACATCTCATTGTCCCTTCTTCAAGAGTGCTTATTTATACGAGATATTCCAAGACTCACAGCTGGGAATGGCTGATCTACAGTAACGGAGCCATAGAGCATTAATGGGATCTTCATTGGTCATTTCATGCGTTTCTAAAGTGCCAAAGCCAAGAGCCAGACCTCTGCAGTTACAGGCTAGAGGCCCTCCTCCTCACCGCGGGCGTACATCAGCACCAGGTTGACGGTGGCGAAGGTGGTTGCATTCACAGGAAAGGCTCGTAGCAGCGTGGAGGTGAGGCCTCGTGTGAACACCATGTAACCCTCCTTCCTCACGCTCTGTCGTACACAATCTGCAATGCTGCTGTACTGCTTGACTCCGCCCACCCCGTCCGCCTGCAGCCGAGATTTGATCACATCTACAGGATAGGTGACGATCCACGAGGCGATGCCGGCCATGCCGCCGGAAAACATCAGTTTGGGGATCATGTAGCTGTCGTTGGGCTCGCAGCCTAGGCTCTGTGTCAGCACGGCGTAGCTCCAGAAATACACGCCGAAGCCAGGCGCTTCACGGACCAGCGTGGTGACCATTCCTCTGTAGATGCCCGGCAGACCCTCTCGTCTGTAGATGTGCAACAACAATCCAGGGAGTTCTTGTACACCTTCTTAGAAGAGGACTTCTTCTGCCCGGTGCCCTGCATTTGCATACGGGTTTTCGCGAGCTCCATGGGGCTGCAGATGACAGACTGCAAGATTCCTGCGGCGGCACCGGCCAGAAATTGGTGTGTGGGAGTGTCCTCTCCAAGCAGACGCATGGTGTTGCCCTGAACACCAAAAACTATGGCATTGATGAATGTCAGGCCCATCATGGGAGATCCAATGCCTTTGTATAAGCCAAACACCTGCAGAAAACATCAGCAGTGACATCAGGAGTTAATCTTGAATCTTATTTTTATCTATATACTGTTGCTTGAACTTAAAGAACCAAATAATTCAACTTGTGAACAATCCCTCTCCTGAGCCAGTGAATTCAGCTAATTTGAAAACGTCGATAATATGAACATAACACCTCTGAAACACATGTGATTCTTATCATAGCCATGATTGCTTTTCAGTACTTTTCATGAGAACTTGAGAAATAAAGTCACCTGAATTGACTTACCGACTCCTGTCTTATGATGGACTGGAAGCAGTGGAACGTTCCACGATAAAGCGGCTTATCGACGCTCTGCACCTGCAGCCTGACCTGGAGGGGAAGATTTTTACTTTTAAGTTAACAAAAGTACAAAATGTGATTCAAGAGCATGGTGAAACCATTTTACTTGTGGTATCTAGATATTACTATGGATTTCTTTTAAATATAAAGAAATTAGGTTTATTGAGATGTACATGTTTTGGGTTTTCTTTTTTGAAATATATGCAAAGAAAAGACTGCACTTCTTACCTTCACTGTGTCAAACGGATGTCCAACCAAGACTCCAGCAACACCTAAGGACAACATTTATCCAAGAGTTTAATTTCATTTTTGGCCATTAACATAGCAAATAATTATCAATCCGTGGATATAAAGCACTTCATAAAACAAATAGCAGTCATATAAAATAAAATCTACTCGAGCCCGTAACTTTACTGTTAACTTAAAGAATATAATCAGGGGTTTCAACCTGCTTTTCCATCAGGAGCAGCTGACAGCCCATAGGATGGATCCCAGCTGTAGTAACTTACCTCCTATGCATCCAGCCACAAAGTCCATCATCTTTCTGCAGCTTGTTGAGGATGTTATTGTCAATTATTGCTAATGGCATAAACTTTTTTTTTTTTTTAAACTTTTAATATAATGCTTTAATCAAACACTGACAACTGTTCTGTTAATCTTACTGTACTGATATCTGGATGTTTATTCAAGCTAATGAACCAACGTTAGCTGACACCGCCAGTTAGCCGACAGAACCGGCGAGCTAGTTAAGGACTCACTTTAATGGGTTACGGACGCATAAATAGCTCCGTTTTCTGATCCCCGGTCCTCTGTTTCCTCAGATAAAGCCCACTAGATGACCAGTACGGCCTCTAAAAACAGCTGTGCTGCTGGTAGCCAATGCGAATCGTTTCAGTTAGAGATTTTGTTGCAGGAAGCGGTAACTCCAGAGGGGCGGACCCTATTGCGCAGGCTAAAGTTTCTGTCCAATCAGAGCGAAGAGAAAACGCCGACACCTCGCTCGAGGCGTATTACTTGTCATCTATTGGCTCACACGTCTAATCAAAGGGACGTGGTCTAGGTGACTAATACATTTGGAACACTTTATTTATTGTACAAATCTCTTGAACGAATGACAAAGATTGTGCAACATTTATATAGAGCGAAAAATAAGTTTCAGAATGCTGATGGTATTGTATCGTAGTAAGTTCTAATGTGAAAACATGTTTCCACACCGGTTGCTGTCACACTATTGCGCTTCTACACGGTGTTTTATGTAAACGTGCCACCGTAAAGGACCTTGTAGAATCCCATATGGTGCATTCAACATGCAGACGTATTATGAAATACTAATGTAATTTATATTAAATCCCGTTAAGACTGCATCTGGTCAAGTACTATTCAGTAGCAACGCAAACAAACTGAATTCAAAATGCCTGTATCCATATTTTTGGGGATGTGTTGAAATTTGCGGGCCTGGTCAGGTTGAATCATTTAAGAAAAACAATGTACAATTTGAAATGATCAGTTATATCAATTCAAATAGCAGTTTATTCGATTTGGGGGGTTAATTCAATTTGGATATCAAATGTACGAGCTACCTTGAATGCACCATCAAAGCGTAACCGTAACATACCATTGAGAAGCGCAAATGGTTTAGAAACATCTTGACCCTAGATGATGGCACACGTAGTGAGAACACCTACTGTTAAGTAACAGCAGATGTAACTTCAGACAGTGAGAAAACAATGTGTGTCTTTTTATTTGGTTTGTCTAAATATGTGGTTTTAACTGCAATTGCATTGCCTTCAAGTTCAGCTTTAGTCTTTAGAACGAGGCATCTTCCTGTTCCAGTAGATCCTACCAAAGAGTTATGGAATAATTTCTAAAGGTTCAAGTTCTATTATTGTCTTCATGGAGTTAAATTAGAAGATAATGGGTTTTTCTAAAAGACTGGATATCCCAGCAGATTCCATTCAAGATCAAAATGAGAAACAATGCTAAATCAAACCAAATCTTTCTCAAATTGCAACATTTCTCACTTAACTTTTATTAAGTTAAGTTTTGTTATTTACAATAACAAAACCAAATTTACAGCCTGTAAGAGTATAGAAAATGTTATTTTGCAAACTGTCCAAAGATACTTTAAAACACAACCTGATTTGTCTGTATTTATTTTCAATAATGGTAAATAATAATTATTTTAATTTCTCTGAATACTGTCTTATCTATCTTTTTTTTTAAGGATTTCCAAACAATATCTTCAGGACCACGTTTTGTATTCACAAATAAGTAAACGCTCTCTGAGCCACACTCTGAACAACCTTAAACAACATTTAGCTGTTCTCTCAGGATGGACAACCAACTGGTTTCAAAAAGATGTTTATATCCGAGAGGGCATCTTCTTTATTCTGTCTTGAGAGGTTGACCTTCGGACACAAAACAGGATATTATGGAGGCATACATAATCCGAGAGAGGACTCTGGGGGAGCATTTCATGCAGAGCAGCTAAACGAAAGCTGCTAATGAAGGTGTGGCTGTGCAAAAATATATATCTGGTAACAGTTTTCCACTGAACTTTGTTTATTTTATTAATGGACAAGATATTGTTCCCAATTTTAAGGCATTGAGTTACAAGGTCAAATTTCTTTTGAGTTATATTTGATATGGAGAGGATTTTTATGACAACTTCTGTTATTTCATTGCATAATGGCTCAATGGGGCCATTGTGATATACAATGACAGTATGTGCCAGGAAAATGCATAATGCTAACTCTTTAAGGTGCCCTGGCTTGAACAGTTACACCCTGGAAGTGTGTAGGGTTGGTTGGGATGACCTGGCTCAGTCTTCAAGGCCCTCCTCCTCACCGCGGGCGTACATCAGCACCAGACTGACGGTGGCGAAGGTGGTTGCGTTCACAGGAAAGGCTCGTAGCAGCGTGGAGGTGAGGCCTCGTGTGAACACCATGTAACCCTCCTTCCTCACGCTCTGTCGTACACAATCTGCAATGCTGCTGTACTGCTTGACTCCGCCCACCCCGTCCGCCTGCAGCCGAGACTTGATCACATCTACAGGATAGTTGATGAACCACGAGGCGATGCCGGCCATGCCGCCGGAAAACATCAGTTTGGGGATCATGTAGCTGTCGTTGGGCTCGCAGCCTAGGCTCTGTGTCAGCACGGCGTAGCTCCAGAAATACACGCCAAAGGCAGGCGCTTCACGGACCAGCGTGGTGACCATTCCTCTGTAGATGCCCGGCAGACCCTCTCGTCTGTAGATGTGCAACAGACAATCCAGGGAGTTCTTGTACACCTTCTTAGAAGAGGACTTCTTCTGCCCGGTGCCCTGCATTTGCATACGGGTTTTAACGAGCTCCATGGGGCAACAGATGACAGACTGCATGGTACCTGCAGCAGCACCAGTGATAAACTGGTGTGTTGGGGTGTCCTCTTCAAGCAGACGCATGGCGTTGCCCTGGACACCAAACACGATTCCATTGATGAATGTCAGGCCCATCATGGGAGATCCAATGCCTTTGTATAAACCAAACACCTGCAGATAACATCAGCAGTGACATCAGGAGTTAATCTTGGATCTTATTTTTATCCAAGTATCTTTATATACTGTTGCTTGAACTTAAGGACTGATTTTTTAGACAGATCTGTGAATACACTGCTGCAGTATGGATGAGCTTCTCTAGATTTAGAGAATTAGTCATTAGACATTAGTCCTCTAATCTGTTCTTCAGGTGATAGAAGGTTGACTTTGTAATTGTCTTTATTTGATTCTGACCAATAAATTCAGCTAATTTTGAGACTTTGATAACATGGATTTAAAAACTTTTTAAAAAATCAATATAATGATTGATTTTTTTAAATTGTCAGATTAATTGTCAGAATCTTTTTTTTTTCTTATGAGACGCTGAAGAACTTGACAAGTGACCTGAATTGACTTACCGACTCCTGTCTTACGATGGACTTGAAACAGTGGAATGTTCCACGATAAAGCAGATTATCGAGCCTCTGGACCTGCAGCCTGACCTGGATGAGAAGATTTTTACTTTTATCTAGCTGATCAAAATAAACATAAGTTAACAAAAATACAAAGCCTGATAATGGAGCATGTCATAACTGTTTTACTTTTGGTATCTAAATATTACAATGGATTTATTTTAAATGTGAAAAATAAAACCATTGAAAAAACAATATACATATATATATATTTTAAATGTATGTAAAAAATATGATGCACTTCTTGCTTTTACTGTGTCAAATGGGTGTCCAACCAAGACTCCAGCAGCACCTGAGGGCAATATGTCAAGCAATTAAAGGTTTGGGAGTGTCTTTTTACATTGCATTAACAAAAATGTCCACAAAGTGCACAAATACAAGATTTTAATTTCATTTTTGACCAAAGGAATTTAAGGTAGCAAAGTTGCAACAACACAAACGTCGCGTCTCATAGCATTTGAAATATGATTCACCGTGCCAGCTACTGTAAATAAGGAAAGGACCGTCCTCGGGTGTGGGTGTGTACTGGTTCTACGTCTTTGTCATGTAAGAGAAAATCCCAAACAAAAAACTAGACTCATCGAATCTGGACCATGTTGTTCTGCACTGTAAAAGAATTATGAAATCACAAAACATTTTGTTCCACTTGCAGCGTGGCATGCAGTCTGGCTTGTCAAACAGGACTTGTGCCTATGTTAAGAAAAAAATATATAAAAAATGTATCTATCTTCTAACACAACGGATATCAATGGAGCAACAATCAGCAATATATACAAATCAATTTGAACGTTTCAATAAAATGTGTTCCATATTTCTAGATGCCATTTCATTGCCGGTGAAATAATAAGTAATAAGTAATTTTTTTTTTAAAGTTATCCTTTATTTATTTATTCTTTGTTCTGGCATATACTCTTATTTATTTTTTCTATTTCTTTGCTTTCTTTTTCTCCCTCTCTTTTCCACTTCCTCAGAAAAAATATCTTAGGTTAATCACGCAGAGAACTGAAAAATAACTCAAATTAGAAAATAACCGATTAAAAGGAAAAACAGTATATCCTCATCCACATGTAAATTAAAATTTTGTTGTGACACCAATTGATTCTGTTCTGTCTTTCGTTTTTATGTTGAATGTATTCATTTTAATGTATGTTTGTATTTTTGTTTGGTTGGTAATTTTATTATGTTTATTGCTGTTACTCGCTTTATTATCTGATTAAGAATTTTGTAGATCAATGCCCCTTCTTGCTTTTTATCAGTTTGTTACATACACATACAATTGGTGAATCAAAACAAAATTCCAAATGTATGATAGGTTTTGGTTCAAATGTACGGGGCCAAGTGGAGCCAAAAATATCAGAGCAGGGCTTTTATATTTTGAAGCAAATCGGTGAAATGTACTGAATTATTTGTGAAGTGTGAAAATATAGTTTTGCATCTGTGACTGAAATATTCACAAGTTATTTTTTTTGCACACTTGTTTTGCACCATGTGGGGCAAAAATGCAAGTATAAGATTGTTTTTAAAAGTACGACACAAGACGTACAATTTGTGCCGTGTGCTTAAAAATGTGAAATCAGCGTTTTTAACCTGCTTTTCCATCAGGAGCAGCTGACAGTCCACACGATGGATCCCAGCTGTCGTAACTTACCTCCTATGCATCCAGCAACAAAGTCCATCATCTTTCTGCAGCTTGTTGAGGATGTTATTGTTGTGACTGCTAATGGCAGAGACTACCAAAAAACTTTAAATATAATACTTTATCAAACACTGACAAGTATGCTGTTAACCTCTGTCCTTCTGGTAGTCTATGCGAATCATTTCACTCCTTTGTTACAGGAACTGGTAACTCCAGAAAGGCGGATCTGTTTGCAAGTTTCTCTCCAGTAAAGAGCAAAAAGAGAACACCGGCACCTCGATCGAGGCGTATCACTCGTCATCGTAAACTAAGGAATGTGGTTGTAGAAATGAATCAGAATTAGCTTCTGTATACACATAAGAAATTAAACATACTACACGTTTTCATTTGTTTCAGGAGAACTTTTCACTCGTCTTTGAGTAAGATTTTAGTATAATATAGTTTCATGTGCATATGGAACCTAATTCAGATTAATGTCCATGGTGGCATCCTAAAGCTCCCCAAATGGTGCATTGAAGAAGGGAGGTATTTTGAAATAACTCTAAGATTTGATTGTGATCACAAGTCTTTATTTGTACTACAGCACATCAGAAAGTTGTACAGTATTTTTTTATTTCACCCTAGAAACACCATTCAACTTTCAGTTAGCAAATTCTTTCGTGCTCTGTTCAGAAGCAAAGACGATTTACAAATATCTTTTATGTTTTTTCCACAACTTGATATATGCTCATGTTATCCCCCTGTATGTTGACCTCCATATATTCTTTTCTAAGTTGCGCTAAGCTGCATCCGCGCTTTCACTTTGATTGAGGTACAGATGTGAATGGCGGGACAGATGTGAACAAATGTGAAAATCGGCCCTGTTACACATTTTGAACATTTTTCCAATACCTTTTACTCTTCCTGAATGGACCGGTTATTTGTGTCAAAGTGCTTGGCTCATAAAGATCAAATTCTTTATGCCAGGTGACAGACTGTCATTAATTACCATAGCAACAGAACACTGACTTGACCCAAGTCTTTCCAGTTTGGCAGGAAAATATCGCCAAAGGGCATGGTGGGAGAAGACCAAAGGAAGAAGGTTTCTTGTGACTCCTGAGACTTGGACAGTCTAAACTGACAACTGGATTTTCAAAATAATCCAGTGTATGCCTACACATACCCTACAAAATAAAGGGCATAGGACGTAGGCTCCATGCTTGAGATAGTGCATGTTCTGGTGGTAGCACCAACATAACAGGTCCACATGCTAGTGATAACACGCAGACCAATGGTAGCATTTAAGCTGACGGCCTTTGGCAAGTTTTTTTTATATAAATGCCAAGTATTTATATGCTTCACATTTATATGCCAAGCCTGATAATATTGACTATTATTATCAGTCAATATTAGTCAATGCGCCTGTGATAAGCCACATCCTAGTAGCAGCATTTTAGCCAATTTTTGCTTACATGCTGATGTTTGCATGTGTAGTAAAGTCACTGGTAGAATCAGAATCCCTTGATTGTCAGATTTTAGAAACATCAACTCTCCAACGCACTGCAAATAAACGTATAAGTATTTTTAAATAAATGTAAAATATAGTGGAATCAAACCAACACATCCTTCTTCAGGGCAAGAGTTTGAAGAGTGTGAGGGGTTCTTGGTTATGCTGTGGGCTTTCTGGAGGCAGCAGGTCCTTAGATCTCCTCCAGAGAGATCTAAGGGACCTGCTCCCTCTGGAGCTGCTTCCTCTCTCAGTGCCACTGGAGAACCACAGTGAGACTGAACCCCAACAGCCATAGAGCAGCGATTCAGTACACCAAGAGCTCAGTACTCAAATTGTTCTTCCTGAGAATCACCACGAAGGACAGTCTCTACTGTGCCCTCATCAGGATGGAAGTCGTCAGGTCAGGTCTTCAGAATACTTGATATGAACAATGTAAAGTCTGCACAATGCTATTTAGTCCTTCTGACTATCTAAACAGATTTCAGGAAATATATCAAGTTAATAACAATGTCTTTTTTTTATTATTATTATTATTATTATTCAATTCAGTTGTTTAAATCTTTGCATCTGGTCAATTACTGTTGAGCAGGAAAAAAACACACTGAATTCAAAATGCCTGAACAGCTTATTCTAGATTTAATATACAAATATACAAATTAAATCTAGGTGATTTTATAATTACCTAGATTTAATTTAGGTTATATATATATCTATATCTATCTATATCTATATATATATATCTATATATATATATATATATATATATATATATATATATATATATATATATATATATATATATATAATATAGATATATATATATATTATATATATATATATATATATATATATATATATATATCTATAGATATATATAAATATATATATATATATCTATCTATATATATATATATATATATATAGATATATATAATATATATATATATATATATATATATATATTATATATATTGTAAAATGTAACATGAATGCACCATGGCGGGTTAAAAAGTAACCGTAAAATACCGTGACAAAGCGCAAATGCTTTTGGAAACATCTCGACGCCTGATGCGACGCAACACCGGCTGTCACGTAACACGCGAAGCAGTCAAGGTTACTGGTCGAGTTTCAGGGCTCACATGGCTTGATCTCTCGACAAGATGCATATCGTGGACTTCGTGTCCGGATCTGTTGCAGGTAGTGGATAAAACTAATCTAGCCACGCTGGTTTGTTAGCGTTTAGTGCGGTTGCTACATGGCTAGCCGCTGTCAGTGTGTGATAAACACGTAACGACGTATGCAAAGATCAGATCAGTTATGACTCCACGGCTTTTGTTTAAAAAAAGGAAAATACTTTCCTCGTGTTTAAGCTGGTTTTAAACCTGTGCAGACATCTGTCAGTCAACATTTCTTACTGTTTCTGTTAAGATGAATTAATAACAGCTTGATTCCAAATGGAAAAAAAAAACAACCTTTGTTGCTTCTGCGTCTGTTTCCTATGATTGCAATGTTTGGGAAAACTGCAGATAAGAACAAGATCTTGCTCATGTGTCCGTGTGCTGTCCTTGGTCCAACAGGGGCATGTGGAGTCACTGTGGGTTTCCCACTGGACACTGTGAAGGTACAGTGAGGCTCAGATACAGCCTCTGATGGCACATGCATGACTTTGACATCACAGCTTTTCCTATTTTCATGTTATTCTTAACCCTTTTAGGTCAGAATCCAAACTCAGAAGCAGTTCACAGGAGTGTATCAGTGTGTATTGGAGACCATATCAAAAGAAGGGGTAAGTATTTTATTTACAGGATATTTACACACAAATTGATTAGATTGGCGTAAATCCAAGTAGACCTGATAATGACATGGATTTGAAGGTTCTCTGTAGGCCGTCGTGAGATTTCCTCTTTGACTACAATATATTTTTATTTTACTGCACTGCAATATTTACACAAAAATCCTATATACATACATGTATTCTTTCCATACATAGAAAGAATGAACATTTTATGTTGGATAACCATTTGTGTAATCGCTGCGTGGTTGATCTGCAACATTTCCAGTTTTCTGAAACATGCAAATAAGTTTTGCCACGTTGTCATGTGTGATGCTCACTCCATGTTTTCTGTCAAAGTTTAGTGCAACCACGCGACTGCTTTCCCATCAGTATGATTTCAATTCTTTGCTCTTTTGTCAAACGCATCTTCTTGAGTATCTGAAATATAAAAGAAATATACATTTTACATTCTCCTTTGCATGGAAACCCTGTAGATCCATTAGCAGTACAAATTATTTATTTAAAACCGGCAAGCAATAGTTATTGCTTAAGAAAAGAAGCAACAGTTATTTTCTTAATTGTAGATATTGATTTTAACAATTAAATTTGTAGTTAAGTAAAGTGCAAACTGGTAAACTGAAAAAAAATATATAAATGAGGTTGAGGCATTTTAATTGAACTACTTACACAAGAACCTGCATATTTAAGTAACACCAATTGTCGGAACAAACAAAATGAAGTGGAAGATTTTTGTCTGTCTTTTCCGTCCGTTGTTCGATCAGGTGCACGGCTTCTTCAAGGGCATGTCGTTTCCCCTGACCACAGTCTCGCTGACGTCCTCGGTGGTGTTTGGCACCTACAGGAACTGCCTGCAGTGCATGAAGCAGGCAAGGGGAGCTGACTGGAGTCCAAACACCAAACTGGAAATCTTCTTGGCTGGGATGGCTGGCGGAGTAGCTCAGGTAAAAAAAAAACAAAAAAACTTGTGTCTTATTAATCTTACTAGTAAACATATATCCTTGCACAAACTGAACAAATTTAACTTCATTTGGGTGTTTTAAGCTTGTGCCTCCGATCTGTTGCCTACAGACGTCAGTCATGTCTCCAGGTGATATAGTGAAAGTGCGTCTACAGTGTCAGACAGAGTCGACGCGGGAAGGAGCCAACAAGCTCCGGCCAAAATACAGCAGCCCGGTTCACTGCCTGCTGAGCATCGTCAAAGAAGAGGGGCTCAGGGGGCTCTACAGAGGAGCTCTGCCGCTCATGCTGAGAGACGCCCCATCGTATGCCACCTACTTTTTGACTTATGCCACCGTCTCTGAGTGGATGTCAGGCGGCAGCAATAAGAAATTACGTGAGTAAAAGGCAGCTTCTTCCAATCCGAGAATCCTAGCAAAATGTAGGAAAAAAAAAAAGAGATGTAATGATATTATTTATTTGGTTTCCCTAAGACTGGACTGGTGTGATGCTGGCTGGAGGAGTGGCAGGAATGGCAGGGTGGTTTGTCGGAACGCCCATGGATGTGATAAAAGCTCGTCTGCAGATGGACGGAGTGCGAGGGCCGAAGCAGTTCCAGGGCTTTCTCCACTGCGTCGTGGAGACGGCGAGAGCCGAGGGAGCCACGGTTTTCTTCAAGAGCTTGGGCATCAACTGCCTGCGCGCGTTCCCAGTGAACATGGTGGTGTTCTTCACGTACGAGGTTCTCACTGGTTTTCTTCGGACTGAACCGGAAAGTGTTGACTCACCTCATGTGAGGCTGGAATAGGAAAATCTCTGTTTGACCGAGTGCTAAATATTTAGTTTTCCAGGAGTGACTGTTTCCACAATGATCACTAAAATTGTTACATATCATGCTTTCAAAAAAAAAAAAGAAAGAAAGAAATACATCAGTTATTGTGTTTTTGGGAAATTCCATCAGTCAAGTGTTGCTGTTAACGGATTGTATGTTTCTCTCTCTGGCCACTGGATGGCATCCTCAACCTGATTGTTACGACATGTTCTCACATGTGAAAATCTTCCACAATTTGAGACATATTTAACTTCTTGAGACATATTTAACTTCATTCACAACCATTAAGTGACTTGAATCAGCTGTCGTTGTTTGGACAGTATTAGACGTCCGTCCCTAAACGGGCCATATGCTTTACTTCCACTGCTTTTTCACAAACAAAATGTTACAAGTGACTCAAACATATTCAAACATTGCTGCAATAAGTTGAACTACATCAAAAATAGGAGCGTAGATTCTACTTTAAGAGCAAATCTTTCCTCTTTTTTAAGCTTAATAAGGAAATCTGCTGTCTAATCAATGGATTAAACTCATGTATTCATATTTTCATTGGAGTAATAATTTAATTTGGTCTAAGGGAACGGATTCTGTTACAAAGGCAGGGGCAAGCCGGGGTTCTTTAAATGTTGGAAATGCGTAACTCGTTATTTATTTTTTATTACTACAATGAATGTTTATTATGTCTTGTTCAATAAAGCTTGATAATACTTTGTGAACCTCTTTATTAATGCATTGAAGAATGCATTGAAGTTTTACACTTCATTCAAGATGTCAACAAGCAGAAATTGAAATATTTAGCAGGGAAACACTTAGTTTGTCTTTGGAGATTCTGCAGCTATGAATATCAAATGTGTTGCAGTCAGAAGGCAAAAGGAGAAGCAGCTGAGCCATGCTAACACACATTAGCAACCATGATGGAAAGAAAAGTGACTGAAGTGCATTTTTCCAGAGTGCATGCTTTCGTTTTATTCTGCAGCAGTTAATGCATTTATGAAGAATTTTTACTTTGTTAATTGCATATCAAACTAGTCATCTCTCTTCTTATGCCACATGTCTTGTCTGAAGACAACTTTTAAGAGTTTAGTTAGCCTCTGAGCTTCAGATATGGATTAACTTGATCCAGCTTTTTGGATAAAATGGTTCACTAAAAATAGCACTACATCAGTTGTCTACTACTATATTTTTTAATTAATAATGCGACAATTCCTCACAGGTATTAACTACAACTATCCTTGGAAAAGACAATGGCTTTCTCACCTGTTAGGGCCGACAGAGGTCTTTGCCTGCCTCAGAAAAGTTGCACTTGTATTCAATGCCGGTATTCTACAGAGAGTGGTTGTTTAATCTACTGTCATTTCAAACCAGTCAGCCTAATAAATAAATACTTGTTTTACATGTATTTCCATGTCAATTAGGTTTATGTTAAGTATTTATATTTGCAGCTGCAGGTCTTGTGGAGCATATCTGCTCAGACTGAACAGAGATGATTTGGCGACATGACAAATTTCCAGTTTGAATTTGGTCTAGACTTTGAGAACATAATATAAACTGGTCCACTGTATCTCTTGATCATTGTCCTGATGGAAGGTGACCATACAGCTCAGTCTACAGTCTTTGGCAGCATCTCACACATTATCTCAAATAATCTGCTTTTGTTTAGGTCTATCCATTCCACCGTCAACTCCAACCTTTTTCCCTGCACCTGCTGAATAAAAGCTTCCCTGTAACAAGATGCTGTCACCGCCATGGTGCGTTCAGAGGGGCAACTCTTCCGTAAAGCACAGATTTAATCACCATCCCGTCAAAGGATTGTCCAACCTGAACAATGGATCTCTGCAGCTCATTCAGAGTTACCATGGGCCTCTTAGTTGATGCTTTGAACAAAGCAGTCCTTGCCTGTTGTCCTGGGTTGGGTGGACACCCACGTCTTGACGAGTTTGCATCTTTGCCATTTACTCACGATGAGTTGAATAGTCCTCTGTGAGATGTTGAGAAATCGAGACATCGTCTTATAACCTAACTGTGAATTAAATTCCTGTGAGCTGTGTCCCTTTAGTCTTTCTGATGTTGGTTTGCGTTTCCTATCTGCAAGCTTCCCCCAATAGTTTGTTGGAGTTCTGGTCCATTCCTCCCGACAGACTCAGACGGTTTCATAGGCTGCCTTGTTTACGCGTCCCAAATTTGATGTAGGATTGTGATCGAAGGTTTGTGATGGACACACCTAAATATAGCTTTTGTTGTCCTTATCCACTTTACAACAACTCTGCTTGTGTGCTTAATGGAAGACCTTTCGCAGCCAAGGTTCAACTTCCCCCCTCCTGGCGGTTGACCCCTGGATTTTCCTCTGGGGTCAATTTATATATTTTGGACCAAAACACATTTATCTCTGAGACACAGGACTGGTTGGTCATTCCCATTATCTCTACACTCAGGTACAATTGTTTAATCAGATGAATGAATCACCTTCAGCCATCTAGATGATGCTCCTATGCAGACTCCACTCTTTTCCTGATATTGTGACTGATTGCTTTTGGTTTTCTCATCATGCCAATCAAGAACGTTTCCAAAGTCATGCCATCAATGTCTGGGCTTTCCCTCATTGTTTAGAGAGATAGCAATCATTCCTTATGTAAACTTCCGATCATGATGTTGTTGATACATAAATCTTTTTATTGTGTCATTCAGTAAACAGAAATAATCTTAGTGGTCCCAGTTGACATAAAACAAGAAAGATTTGGAGTGATTTAACTTCAGAAAATGAGGGGGGAAAAGTTAAATGTGTTTGTTTTTTATTTAACATAAGTAAACTTCTGGTTTGAACTGTAAAATTTTATGGTTTATTTTGTGAGAAAATGTAGCCAAATACTTTTGCCAGGGATTTTTAATCAGATCAGAAAAAGCCTGCAAAGATATGATTATATCTTCAGTCAGAGCACAAAAAAAAAAGAGGTTTGAAACGACTGAACAAACGAGGCTGGACGTGGAGCCATGGTAATTTTGCACAGTGAGGATGATGAAATTATGCGATAATGCCGCTGCAACAGGACGGGAATCCACTTCAAGGCTCCCTTATATCCTAACCAGGAGAACAATACATATGGGTGGGACGTCGAGCTGAGGTTTCAAGTTATCTTAGGACTTCACAGTCGAAAAGTATCACATCAGTTTCAGCTTTCCTAAAACCATCCGTCATCTTTTGAAGCGTCTCCCAAACTGAGACAGAGAGACAAACAACCCTGTTATTTACTGAACTCACTCTGTAGCACAAGCAACATCAAGGGGAATCCTGGAAACATTTTTAAGAGCTGATTTAATGAAACCGCCATCACTCTGAGCGGCCCACAAACATTATTACTGCAACAAAAACTTCATCTGTCTTTTTTTTTTTTTTTTTCCTCAGAGAACCCGTGAGAACAGACGTCTCCTGAAATATGTGTTAAAGTGAGGATTTCATCTGTTTTACATCTGTAATTGGCTCATGGTTTATCCCACCCTGGGAGCACTAAAGATCTATTGTAAAGAAGTCAACTGTAATGATTTAATTGAAAGACAGATTTACCAAATGGATGAGGTAGGGTCATGTCAGGAGAGAGCCCAGGAGTTCTCGCTCTGGGGCGTCTTTTTTAGATTAAACGCGGTTAAAAAAAAAAAAAAAAAAAAAAAAGCAACATTGTGTCTTTTATGGTTTGATAATGTGCATATTCAAATTCCTTTTTACACACGTAAAACTCATTAGCCTGACTGTAAACACAACTTCAAGACATAGCTCACAACTACGAAAGATAATGGTTGCCATCAGTTAATTAGAAGTGACCTAAAAGAGTAATTACAGGAGGTTATGTGTAGTTCACAGGCTTTCATGTGCAAGGGTTAATAGTTTGGCCATACATAAAGCGGAACAGGGTCTGCTGAGCTGTGCGCCTTTATTGCAGTTCCAAATCAGCGCTGGGATCCACAAACCAGGCGTCTCCACAATGGGAGACTTGCTGAGATTCTAGGAACAGCACTGCGTACAGTGAAATGGGAAAAACTCGTCAATGTTGTCTTTGTTAGCTGCTTTTAATTAAACCCTCCATGTCTTTTCTCAGGATCCAAAACAGCCCACAATTATACAAGCATCCAGAGATCTCATTCAATAAAGCTGCAGGCTCACCACTTGTGAAATGACCAGAACTGAGAGACACCTCATTGCTGTTGTTTTTAATAGATTTCTGGTTGCCTTCGATTCCAGGGAATTCGGGAATAATAAAATAAATAAATAAATAAATAAAATAAAATAAAAAAGCAGTGATCCTAGATAGGCGACGCTCATGTGTTTAGATTTTATGCCCGTAATCTTTCTGATTACTGCCGTGATATTACCAGAATTTCGCCAGAATGTGACATTTTAAATAAGACTGTTTCCTGCCTGGGAATGAAAAATGAAATAAAAATAAATAAATATGGTCGGTATGAAATTCCAAATATGCAATAATGTTTGGACATTTTTTTTACAAGCATTTCTGGTTTCTCTTTGGGTTTAAAGAAAGGACTCATGACCCACCATTGAGTTACGGGATCTAGCTGCAGTTTTTAGGGAAAAAGGAACAGGAGAAACAACGAAGGATTCAAAAGAGGAATACCTTTGTGTGCAAAATGTTATCTTCTAAAAAAACAAATGGGATCAGTCATAGTTAAAGGGCTCTTTGACAGATATTGAGAAACATTGAAACAAGCAGTTTTTGATTTTGGCAGGAAAATCTTCTAACATCGTCTGCAAGAGAAGAAGTTAATCTGAAGTTATGATGAGAGTTTTCTAAAAAAAAATTAAAAAAATAAAAAAATTCCAGTAGGTACCTTCACAAGTCTAAAAGATTTGATCTGAGGAGTTTAAACTATTTATGTGATGGTTCACTGACAGAAACTGATTGCTCCTCCACCTCATAATGCTAAAAGCAGTCATGTCAGTCATTCTTGCAGTATTTGTTTACATTTTTTTAGTGAATAGCACATCTATTTTTCTACATACCTCTGTTTTTGTTACTTTTAGAATTATCTAATATTTTGAGCTGCATCCTATACATTTATTTTGTTAAATGTGCTCAAGTTTATCCTAGATGACCATTTTACTCAATCCTAATTGCTATAAAGCGTATGTTATTAGGTCAAGAAAAAACGTTTTCATTTGCTCACAGTGCCAATAATTGCATCTTGTAACTCGCAAAAAATGAAAAATGTAAAGACAACACGTCTTAATCTAAATTTTGCATTTAAATAAAGTCTTAAATATTTCTTGCAGCTGTGCGGTTGAAGCATAGTCAATCAATCAATCAGCTCACTTGTGTGGCTGAACCATTGAACTAGTCTTGACAAATTCCTGGAAGGCTTCACTTTGTTATCAGAATTGGTCCTTGGTAACGAATCACTTGGACGCTGTTTTACCAATTGCTGTTATGGGCTATTTCGGGAGCTCCACGCTCCCCTTTTAGTGACGTGTGCTGCTGGGTAAATCTGCAGCTTCGATAGCCTGGGCCTGCAACCTCAGATGGCATCAACATGGGGGAAAAAGGAGGAGAAAAAAGAGGAAGAGAGGGAGGGAAGTGAAAGAAAAATACCAGATGACACGATGGCTGGAGAGGAACATGCATATAATCAAATTTTAATGTGCTTAATAACAAGTTAATTCTTGTGTTGAAAATACCTAATGTGTGAAAATATGTTCAGAGTGATGTTAAAGCAGATATGCCATTTATTTCACAGATTTTATTGGTAGATAATAACAGGGAAAAGCTTCTATTTCATTGGAAAGAAGCTTTATATTTTTTAACTAATATAAAAAATTTAATAATAATAAGGTTGCAGTCATCCCAAGAGGCGCAGCAATTAAGCTAATCAGCTGGTATTTGTAAACTATGTGGTGGTTCAGTGACTTCTGACAAATTTTGACATGGATTGTGAAACTTTCAAGTTGTTGTGAGACCTAAGAAATGAACCGTAACAAATCTGATTTGCCCCTAGCCATATTCATATCACACACAAAAACAAAGGGATATATTGTACTCCTATTTAAATAGTTAGAAGTTACAAGTACAGTGTCATTGTGTGCAATCGCATCATCTCAACTCAAAAAACCTTTTTCTAACCTTAATAGCTTCCCTCTTTTCACCTGAATGCTGTTAATGGTATAGGAAGCCATAAGGAATATAAATAAATACTTTTGAAACAGAAATTTGGTTAAAATATATTAGACAAAATTGACATATTGAAAAGAGCTCTTTTATGTGACCAGGCCATGTTCAGGTGGAGTTTGTTTTTATGACAGCAGAGTTCACCTTAATTGGTAAAATCATGGTTTACCATTACTGAGCATGACGAATAGAAAAAGTGACTGTGACCGGCTGTATTATTACTAAAAAAAACTTCATCTAAGTTGGGTTTATTTCACAGGAAAGTATTGGTCCTTGGCTTTAATAATAAACCGAGTCTGGGAATAGGGCTAGGGTAATAGGGTTAGGGTTAGGGTTAACCACAATAACACAGAATGTGCCTGAAGCATAATTTGGACCAGATCTTATGAAGTTGTTAAGTCGACGACCACAACATTTCTTAAAGAACAAAATGTCCTTAGTGACTGATTCAAATGGTTTAGTCACTTAAAATCAGAGCAGCATCGCCTTTCTTTGTCCTTTGGATAAATACAGTATGGCCACAGAAAGAGACGTCCTGAACACGCCATCCATTATCACCCAGGTCTGTTTTTTTAGCAGATAAATGTGACGTCAAAACACATAATGAGAATTTATTACATATTAGATGCATGTTAATTTCATTTGCATTACATTACATGACAGCAGGGTAAACCAAAAGGTAATGCAATAAAAACACACACTGTACTACGAATAATTTGTATTCAAGCTCATTTGGTTTACTTTTTATTTCATTAATAACTAATTAATTAATTTATTAACGTTATAAATTGTTGTAACAGATCGGCAGGAGTCATGGTGAATGACTTTGACTTTTCATTTTGATATTAGTGTTTCAAATCAACGACACATCGATTACCAAAGCCGTGTTCAGTACCTCCTCACCGCAAGAAGATCACAACATTTCCATGGCTCGGTCTTGGAATGTGTGTTCATTTGGGTTTTTCCAGGTACCGCTGAATTCTCACTCAGATATGAATATCAGTGTTAGGGTCAACTGAACAGTCCACCAAAGTACCTTTTTTGTCACTGTGTTTGGTTTATGTTAAACTGTCAATCTGTCCAAAGTTTACGCCTTCCTCTGACCCATTGACCTCTGGAAGGGCCTGAACCACCTAAACGACCCCGAACTGAGAGAAAGTGCCACAGAAAATGAGTGAGTGGCTGAATTTGGAAGCTAACCATAAAGCAAAAAACATTAAAAAAAAAAAACATCTACAACTTTTCATTTATTTATTTTTTATATTTATCAAAAAAAACAGTTCTGGTGTTTGAGTTTAGCAACTGAATCTGTCAATATGAAGTTTAAAAGCTCTCACAACAATCCTTTCCAGTTCATTAACAGTGTATTTAAAGAAAACACAAATGCAACCTCATTTACATTTCACTGGTGCCAACAAGTCCTTTTTAAAATATTCTTCATGGACCTGTCAACTAATCAATCTGATAACATTTATCCAAACGAAAGTTGTTACAAAGATATTTTTTATTCAGTGAAAACAATTACAAGTTAGAAACATGCTGAATATGAAAGTACTTCCAGACATAAAATACTTTATCCACCAGGGTAGTTTGTACATTTATGTTCTCTCTGAGTTTAAGGAATGTGGCAAACAAACAATAGCCACCATTTACTTCTTCATTTTTCCACTTCTGATTGGCTGATCAGCACCTTGTGACACCAGGTTCCCCAGAAGAGATTCAGGCAGAAGAAGACTAAGACACTCCATTCTGCTTTTTCTGTTTTTGTATTTTATTTTTTACGTTGAGGCGGTTTTCCAAATTGAAATGTGCAGATGGTTTTGACAGGTTTTTTTTTTTTTTCTCTCCCAAACTCTCCGCCCCCGTGGCATTTAGACCTCAAGATTTCTGAGCGGTCAAAACCTTTTCCATAAGTCCTGAGAAAGTAGAAAACTTTTGATAATGTTAAGCTTTAATCAGCTTAGATAATAGTTTGGAAAAGAATTTCTTAAAAAAAAAAAAAATCTTCCTTTTCCATTGTTACACTTGATGTAGAATTTGTGTTAGCCTCTTTGTTTGATTGGGTTTGTTTGTGTATTTTTACATTACGTCATGAGTGTGATTAATAATAAATATGATAATTGATTAACACATTTTTTTTTTATTAATCAGTTATGTATCCATATATATTGATGCCATAATGTGACAAATTCAGGACATAGACTGGACAAATTATGTTGCAGGATGGAAGACCACGTGTCATGACAAGATTATTTCAGAATAGTTCTATCGTTTTATGGGAAACTTTATGACAAGTTGCACATGAGTCTAAGTTCACATGCTCAATCATTAGTTTTATTCAAGCCAAAACAATGTATTACACTAATCAGGATAAAATAGGGTGATGGCGTTTCCTCACTAAAGCTGCTTAAATTAGGTTTTACAAAGATTCTGAACCCAAAAACCAGACCAACCAAAGAACTTCGTGCAGGCAGTTCAGGTAACGCATTCGCACTTATTTACCCCCGACGTTTTAACATGGAATTTGTATTTTTGCCACCCAGAGCATATTTTTATAAGACACAACGTGTAAAAAGTAACCAGCTGATGTTCTGACGAGGAGCAAACACCGACTTCATGCTGTTCGCAACGCTCTGCGTGTTTGGGAGAGCGGAGGAAAATGTGGTCCTGCAACAGAAGAGAGCCTGGCAACAAGTTTTATAACAGCATCTGTAATCGCCTACTCATTCTGACAGTCTGGTGCAACAGGCGAGGGTTCAGACCGGGTCAGCCACCCACAAACACATGACCGAGTTTCTGATTCTAACGCCGTCTTATCAGGAAAAACCCAACGAGATGGAAACACAAGACGATTAAATGAAATGTTCAACAGAGGAAACGTTCTGCCCCCTTCCTCATCAGCTAGAAATTGTAGATGATGAAACTGTTGCACGCTGTGTGCAGGAGGAGAGCACAAGTTTAGCTTTAAAGAGATGGTGGAAGACTTTTGAAGTGGGGTCCTGTTGGAAGTTTATAAGCAGTTAACATCTTACCTGCAGGTGATACCTCTCTTGCTGTAATCATTTAGGATTAGTTGGTCCTGGAGGGTGAAGTTTACAAGAAATTTAATATGAGCCAAAATTAAAGCAGCGGTTTTTTTCGCCATGCTCGAAAACATCAAAGCAGTTTTAGGAACCGCCATAATCTGAACTTTTAAACTAGGGCAATCCGAAATGGAGTTGACATTTCAGAAATGCCACAAATATTGGATGTTTCAGGATTTGAAAATCATGAATGCAAAAAAATACAAAAACATTACATAAATCCTCAGCTTCTCTGGAAGTTCACTGATATCTCCAATCTTTATTTTCCATGTAAATCATCTTAAAAGGATGTTGAATGCTTATATTTATGACATTTTGAAATGGCTCTCAAACCAGCCTTTCACTTCAGAATCCAGGTGAAGATAATCTGGATTCACACTTTGTCATCAACTAGCCTGTAGGTTCAAAATACCTAAAATTATTTATTTCCTCATTTCACCGTCTTTGACTAAATTGTGCATCTATTTGCTCATAATATCACCGAGAGCAAATGTGGAAAAAAAAAAACCCAAAAAAAAAACAACCAAAAAACGCTTTTTTAATTTCAGCTTTTCAAGGTGCTCATTAAAAAACAAATAATAATCCAAACACTGACTGCGTTGTAGACTTTTCCCAAATTAAGCCCAAGTTTACAGTTAAGCTGAAAAAATAAAAATAAAAAAGGAAAAGTATGCAGTTAACAAGCCAAAGGATTAGCAAACAGATTGACCACGAGCAGTCAGAGCAGAAAAAGAATGTGGCAAGAGTTGTTAAACATAGTACAGAGAACAGCCTCAGCACAACACAGTTATTAATCAAATGGTATTTAGGCAGAGACATCTTTGGCTCCCTTATAACAAAGACAGGAACAAAAAGTCATGTTCCAAAGCATATTTGGGGTATTTAGAAATGTCAAATGCCTGCGTTTGTGTCTGGAAACTGTGGAGGGGTGGATTGTTCAAGCAAACAAGTACAATCCACATTTTTATTTCTTTGTGGTAGGGACATGTGCTATCCATAATTAGACTGACAAGAATAACACAAACCATATGGCTAAGGAAGCATGGGGGAAATAAATCTGTGCAAATCATTAGGAAAACACACGATCCAGTTCAGTTTGTAATGCTCTAAATCACAAATTAGTATTTGCTAAATTTGGAGGTCTTGATTTTCGCAGAAACAGGCTGCGCACAAACAATAAAAAGGACGTGAATACATGTGGCTATATTTTTCTCTTCTTAGAAAATACATGCGAGCAAAAACAGGAATCAAAGGAGTTTATAATTAGACAGCGAGAGCCAGGAATCAAAAACAAACACTTGTTTTATAATGCAACCGGTTGCCAAAGGCAGCGCGCTATGAAGGTCTCGACAGAGAGGAGACTCTGGTTAGTGTTTGAAATACAAAAAGGTGCAGATAAACATTTCAGTCAATCACTGTCAGCATATTAACCAAGCAAACAATTGCGTACGCGAATTACCAAACAGCATCTGCGCCGAGTTAAAATTTATTGCTTTGATACATAACAGCTGGATATACCCGTGTAAGCTGTGATGCACCGACGCAAACAGCTCTGGGATTTTAATGGCTGTAATAACACTAAAAGCTTTTGGAATAGGAGAGTTTTTCTCACTCTGTATTTGTATTTAACACCCCATCAAGTTTTCAGTAACATTAAAGGCTGCACCTGCTCATTTGCAATCATCCAGCTTTTTTGTTGTGTTTTTTTTTTTTTTTTTAATTCCAGGTACTCATCAGACTCATTAACGTTAGCTTTTGCATACGTTGAGTCGAATCCAATGATACATTTATGGTGATGAAGTCTGAGCAGTATGTGCTCGAACCAGAGTTGTGCTGTACAAAACGAGGCTGATCTGGGTTAAGAAAGATGCTAAGGGGCCGTGTTATGTATTTTGCAGCCACATAGTGTCACTTTATAACACAACTGAGTAACTATGTTGTCTTTAATTAAATGCTGTATATATCAAACACCACTTAGAAGAAATTGGACTGAGTTTGGAGACTGCAGCTCCGAGGAGGAAATTTGGTGACGCTTGGTGAGTGTAAACTTCAGGCAACTCTAAACGGTTGCCATGGGAAATTAAAGGATTTTTCATACATGCATATAAGAGTGAAAAAACACACCAGGTATTTTCTTTTTTTTATTTTTTTTTTGAAAAGGGAATGACATTATAACATGATGTAAAAAAGTCAATTTTATATAATGTTTTAAACAGGCACAGTTTTAAAGTGAATATATTTTTTGAGTTTTGTTTTGTGTTGTTTTTTGTGTGTATTCTTCCTTCATCAAAAACACACCTGGTGTGTGGCTTTGATTATTTTCTGCTGTTTTGAGAAATCTTTGATCATGCAAACTACTTTTCAGTCCAACGCTCGTGAGAACAGCTATAATCGGCTTCCAGGATAAACTTTGCAGTTTAAGTCAACAAATTGCAAAGTCAAATTTATCTAAGTTGTGTTTGAGTAAAGCAATTACTTGATGGTCTTATAAAATGACACCCTGGAAAATATATAATACTCCTCACCCCCTTTAAGGTCAATTAAAAGTAAGAAAATTTTGATTTTTTTTTATTATGCTTTTAAATTGAAGAAAAACATGCCTTGCTATTTGAAACTGAGTGAGTCGAATATGACCATTGTTGCATTTGGATGAACAAGAGACCATCATCGCAACTTTGAAGCACAGGTTTGGCAATATCGCAACATCATGCTTTTGAGGAGTGCTGCTCAGAGATTGTAGCTCTTCCCCAAATTAACAGTTCGATAAGAAATGAACAAAAATAAGACGTCTGATATTAGATAGATTGGTCAAGTAGTCAAATGGGAGTTTTAAATTGCCATGGGATCAAATTCCAGCGAACTATTGTAAGAAGGTTGTGACCTAAATCAAAGAAATGTATGAAAACTTCTGAATTTGAAAGAGTCATTAAAACAGTCAGCTCCTCATTTTTGTGAAACTTAGCTGAAACAGGACAGATTTTGCCTGATTTACTGTCAGGCAGTAAATCTGGATGTAACCATCGCTGACATATTTAGGTGCAGACTTTAATTCAATTCAGTTTTATTTACACCAATTCACAACAACAACAACAAAAAAATCTTTTCAATTCAATCATCCATCTCTTCCAATGGATCCTAGTTATCAACGAGCTAAAAATGAACTAGGTCTTCAAGTTAAATTAAGTCCTTAAAGTATTAAAAAGTTTCTATTTCAGGAAACCCTTCAGATTGCATTAAGTTATTGACTCACTCCTCCTGGACAAACATGTAGCATTAATAAACTCACATCTTACTCCTGCGGTTTGCTCAACAGGCAAACGATAGCATAATCATTTCTAGTTCTGACTTATAACAAATGTCAGCATGAATCACGAGAAATGCAAATTAAAGCGGAAAACACGGTAGATTTCAGTTCCATGTCTATTAAAAATCATTCCACAGTGTAAAAAAACAATGTTTCAATTAATGAATTTTATGCTTTGTTAACAAAAAAAAAAAACCATTACAGGAGAAACCGAAAAAGAAAAAAAAAACATTTCGACTCAGAGCACAATGTTATAATTAAAACAGAAATACCACGGAGGACTGGAAGTATTTTTGGGCTGTTTTGCTGCACTCACATGAACCCTCTAATTCTGTCACTGCTCAGGAGGATATTGGGCTTCTTTACAAAGGAAGTGTTGTATCCGATTGGGACGCTGAATGAGGCCTGAACCTTTTGTTTGTTTCACTGAAGTTTCAGACTTTTGTCTGAAGCTGACTTCCGAAACAAAAAAAGGATGTCACGACTTTAGAATATCTGTTCATTTTGTGGGGAGATTATTTACTAAACCTGTAAGAACTGCAGAGCTGGGCAATTTATTTAATAGAGAAAGTTCTGGCATCATGTACCTTCCTACATTTCTATAAGGAGGAGTGTTTTAAATTAGCTTCCACGGCATATTACATCAGACAGCACACTTAAGAGAAAAGTAAGCTTGTTTCACATAGCCCTACAATCATATCTTAAAAAGATCGTTTTAAATACAGAAATTAATGCTTAGTAATACCCTGTGGTTAAAGTGGAAAAAATAAGTACCGGTATTCCTCTAAATGTCTTATTAATATTTTCAAATAGATCTATTTCATATAGATCTATCCACCTGGTTGCATCTGTAGGTTCTGGTTTGAAACTCTTTCCTTCCTGGGGATAATCACAGGAGCTATGTGAGGAAGGGCTTTTGGTGTAAAACATCCGCCAAGTTTGTGTGCATGCAGCTCTGTAGAGTGGGAAAACAGGAAAAGAAACTATGATAAAGAGGTTTCTAAATCTTGCCAGCGGCTCATAGAGATGTTTGCAGGACCCAGCTTTTATTTTGGTAGTCCACTTCTGCCCAAGTGAATTTGCATGTTGCCTAAATATTTGGCTTTTGTCTAAATGCTTGGTTTCAAATGAAATATTTTGTTTGCTGATAGCTAAAAATTAGCTTGTAAGTTAAATATTTTGTTTTAAATTGTAAAAAAAATAATAAGCAACATAACAGCTAGCCCAAATTATTGCTGCTCATTTTTGCCTGTATAACTTTACACATCATGGCATCCCACAGTTAAGCACACAAGTAGGTCACGCAGAGTTCAAGGCAGCAAATAAACGAAAGACAGAGAAATTCTGTGTTTTCTGCCTGTGTGTTTTCAGCTTCACAACTTACATCTTCAAATATTTTCAGACATGCTGTACGAAACAATTTGAGAAGCAAATAATTTGGAGTTCAGTTCCACAGAAAATACCGTAAATACTGAATGGAACCTGCTGTACTGCAAAAGCTTACCATTGGTGAGATTCATGGGGAACTAGGTCCTTTTTTATTATACCATATTAAAATTATACCATATTATACATATACTGAAGATGTCTGGCAGTTAAACACCAAAACAGCCAGTGTGTGTGTTGAAGAAGAGTTTACAAGAGATGGAGACAATGACCGTATAAAAAGACATCTCAAATGACCGTGAAGCATCTTTTATATGTGAGTGTATCAGAAGATTATGTCTGGCACAGCAGGGAAGGAAATAATATCTCAAGGGCACGAAGAGGCCTTTTCTGTGTTCTGCCACAAACAGGCTCTTCTGAAGCAAATGTGAAAAGATATTCAGAAGGACGAAGAGTGAGAAGAAGGACAGCCGAGGAGAGGAGCTGAAAGATTAAAATAATAACAAACCAACATTTATTGCAATAGCAACACATGTAGATGTGGCTTGTTAAATTAAATACAGACTCTGACAAATGTGTTGGTACCCCTTTGTAAAAAAAAAAAAAAAAAAAAAAAAAAAAAAGCCTAATAAACCCTAAAAGAAATCAATCTTCTAATGTACAGTCCTTATGAAACTCTTCACCCCCTTGGTCATTTTGCACTTTCTATTGCTTTATAAATCATTCACGATAAATGAAATTTGTAAAAAAAAATAAATAAATAAATAAAAATAAACACACAAACTCATGAGAAACATTTGTTTGTGGGGCCTTTGTGGGGCTATGAAGGATAATAACCACCTCAAAAAAATGCACAGCATGTTCTGCACATTGTTACACAAAGGTTCAGGTCAGCTGGTCTTCAACGACTTAACATGCCAAACAGTAAAGAGGTCACGCAAGCAAACAGTCCTCTCACACAGAGGCCCGAAGCAGCAGGCTTGCATCATAAAACTGACGCTGCTTTTTTTTTTTCTTTGCACGGAAACAAACGGGCAGCAAATTTTCAGCTAAGTCTCGTTCTCCGCCAATCACGTCGAACTTTCCACTTCTCGTTCTAGTTTGACAAATTTCAGCTTCCCGTTTATGAGATCGTGGGAACAAACGTGGGGGTGAATCTTAATTGTCACCATTGTTTTGTTTTGGCACCAACAAACAGTAGAACCAACACTCATTGACTTAGACTGAATTATTTTGCGTTGGGGGGTTAGGCTTGCTTGCATTAGATTCGCTCAGTGAACCTTTGTCTCATTTAACCTCTGTGTTGCTGCTCAACACGCCTGCTTGTCTAGCAGATGCATTTGAACTCTGCCAGCAATGTGACTTCACTTTTTTTTTTTTTCCATAAGAAGACCACCAACCCAAGCCTCATGATCTTTATATAATCATATAAAGAACTTTATAGGTTCTTTATATGCAGAAATGTATATAAAGGTTCTGCACATATGTGCAGAACCTATAAAGTGCCGAGACATGTTGTTATATCACCTGACCTGCTGTGGAAGAAGAAACATAAAGCATGCAGTAAATCAGTTATGAGGAATCAGTTGCTACTTTCAGGGTGACATTTATTTCCTAAAATTCATTATTTTCTTGTAAATGAACTGCTCATCTATTTTTCAAGTTTGTTTTGTGTAAGGTCCAAGAGTTTGCCATTCATACCCGGAAGAGAGGCGCGCATGTCAGACTGAATTCATATTGGTCAGATGTTGCTCTATTAAAAGGGAAATAATCACCTGTTAATCTAACCGTTAATCTAACTGTAACTGGACTAAATACAAATAAGAGGATTTATTATTTCTTTGTCTCAACATAGTTTCTAAAATTCCACAAAGTGAGATTAACGTAGTGGAAGATAGGGCCGAAACAACAACAACAACAAACAACAGCAGCAGCAGCAGCACATTAATGGCTACATTTGGTTGAACCTGACAGTAAAAAGGAAGAATGGTGCAGGAAAAACTGACATCACAAATTCCTAACAACCGCAGGACATTATGTGCAACAAAGGCAAGATGAAGGTCGTCAATAAAAATATTCATTGGGTTGCAGTGTTCTTTTTGGTATTTCTTTATTTATTTTGTTTTATTATTATTATTATTTTTATTTTATTTTTTTACCATTTTAAAATAATTACTACTATCTGTAACTTTCGCTCGTTACAGAAAGGAATTTTTTTTCTGTTTCATGTTAACTATTAGCAGATAAAAAAGCAAAAGCCAGGTCACTGCGCAAACCTGTAGCACTGCTAACTGCGTCAATAAGGAAACAAAAAGCGGCCAAAATGGGAGATATTCTTAGCTGTGAGTTCGAATAAAAAGTCCCCTCATTACTGTTTCAACACTCGGTTGTAAATAGAGCAAGCAAAAAAAAAAAAAAAAGCCAGATTTTGTGGAATTTTGATGGTGTGTCTGTACATGTCACAACAGTTTAGATTAATGGCTGCTAAACCAAAAGGATTGATTTGCACACGTAAATAAAGGGAAGGCTTTTGGGTTACCAAAATGTCTGGGCAAATAGGTTTATCCCCACAATTAAAGCATTTGTTAAGCGGATGTAGGTCTAAGGCTTAGGTGTTTTCTGACAAAAAAAAAAAAAAAAAGAAAGCATAAATTAGGTCACTGCTTATGGCTGTGAATTAGCCACATTTAGCAGAACTCTGACCAGTGCATTGCTCTGTGCCTCCTGTAACATGAAACAGCTTTCACGAAGAGGGCACTTTGGTCTTTCCTTGTGTTTTTCTCAACAAATCAATTATTTATTTTAGTTTCCACTGATTACAAGCCCACAGAGCATAAAGGGCTCCCTTGTGTGTGAGTTATAATCATTGTCTGTGTGTTTGGTTATCTTTAGTTTGGGTTTTTGAAATGGAGCCTAGGTGAAAAGTCAAGCTGGGAGACTTGATCCAGCTTCTCCACATTATCTAATCGCCACTCCCCCACTGCAGCCAACCAGGACCGGACCGCCGCGCCATTACACCCAATCATCATTCAAGGACGCCTTCAAAAACTCACGCTTCCTTGGGTCTACCTGCTCGTCAGCCGTGCTTTGAACTACGTGTGCGCTTTTCCTACCTCTGTAAAGTTCACTCAGCTGGTCCAGCTGCCTCGCCTCCGGCCTGCAGAACCACCCTCTGATCGTTTCTTCTTTCTGTCATGGCCCTGATCCAGGGAACTTCCCGCTGCTGCCTCCCTTCTGTCCGCCCGGAGAAGCGCCCCCGATCCTTCCCCTTTCAGGGTACGGATCCAGGTTGCATCCCTTGACTGCCGGCCGCACTCCCGTTGACGTCCAGCTGCTCCTCACCGATCTGACTGCTCCACTGGTGGCAGAGCAGGGAATCTCCCGCCCTTCCCTTCTCTCAAGCCAGGGACATCTCCTGTCAACCGCCTGGGTCACCGCTCCGGCTCACCAGCGTTCTACTGCTGCGCTCCATAGCGCTATCCCCGGCAGCCAAGGGCCGGTTGTCTCCCCGACCCGCTGCGGCTCCCCCGGCTCTTCAGGCTCGCGCCTCATCGTAGACTCACTCCATTGCCCGATTCGTCTCTCCCCGTTCACCTTCGGAAGAACGTCGCCTCCTCCATCTTCAGAAGGCGCCTGCGTTTTGGGAGCTGAGTAGCTCCGATCATCATCAGAAGCCACTTGCCGGCTCTCTCTAACTGCCCTATGCAGCCAGCAGGCCGTTTTTCATCCGCTACTCTTTCCGTTTCTCGTGTCAACCTCCAGTATCCAACAGTCAACTTCCACCTGCACACCGATTCGACCTCCACGTACATCCTCTTTCCAGGTCATTCATAGTCTGCTACGCCACACGCCCCGACAACTCCGTTCCTCGTCATCTGTTGGTTCTGTCTCCTACTAAGGAGACACACGCAGGCGAATATGTGCATCAAGGAGGCTCAGGTCATCCATACAACAGTCAGTTCGGCATAAGCGACTCGATGAATCCAGCCAACCCTTCTGCTGATAGCTGTTGGTCACTCATGCTTATCACGGCGCTATGCGTAATTACCGCAGTAGCAGTTGCAGTCAACCTCAAAGCTCAACCCCATAAACCAGGCCTCCCGATTCCTCTTAGTACCCGCCGCCGTCAATAATGCTGACAAAATCCAACTCCTCATTGTGCGACTGATTACGAAAAAGCTCTCACAGTAATCCCTTGGTCAATTGCTACCATCCGTTGTGCCGGTCGTTCATCGTTCTTTCATTCGACGCCTCGTCAGAACACTAGTCCCCAATGTCATCCCGTTGTCTCATGTACAGTGCTCCAATTTCCACCTCAGCGGTAATTCTGACTTACTCTACCCTTCTTTCTGCGTTTCCCGTACGATAAAATTTTTGGGGGGCTCTAAGGACAGGTGAAGATCCCCTCTATAGGTGCTTCGCTTTACACAAAGTCATGTCCTTCTCTTCATGACCCAAACTCCGTCTCATCGCCCCCATGCCTCGCTTGACCATGGACTAAACTAACCGCATGCATATCATTTGAGAGCTCAGGAACTCACCTGAGTAAAGTTCATGGCGATTGGTTCACCATAGCCTTAGGCTGCTAACAGCCATCGCAATTGTTAGCGCACTCGTCAGTCTCAGTTGAGTAAAAGTTAGCAACGCTACCGTCAAATATCGTTCAGAGCTGTTCATTCAAGAGTCCGGGAGCGGAAGTGAATACAAGTAAGTTCATCAGTATCCAAGCAGGATACGGAAGCAACAATGTGTTTTGTAGTTTTTCGTGGCCTCCTGCTGCCATACATGGATCAAATTAGCAACAACCGCTTATAGGGAACGAGAATAATAGCTTCAATTTTTTTTCTGATATCCTTATTTATAGACCACTTTCAGCTATTCAAGAAACCAAGACCTAAAATATCTCCCCTCATCCTTTACCGGATGCTAGTGGTTACATACCATTTATAGAACTCGCACTTATAAGGGAGCCTAACACCTCCAAAGTCCCCACAGCTCCAGCTATTTCACAGCCTTACATCAAGATAACGGGCAGCCTGGTCTCCTGGCTCAGTCATAACTCCCTCTCATCAACCCAGCCGCTGGTCCCAATAGCGGCCTCTCCTGGTATTCTTTCCTCAGACACGATGGCCCATTCTCGCTGCTCCCAGGCAATCGGTAATATCATAACATAAGAAATGATTGATGGTGGAGTGTTTCTGCAATTCTTACCTCTTTTTCCGTTTAGATGGACAGCGCTCCGGCCCTTCAGCCGGCCGGCCTCAGTCCAGCCGTGACAACAGTCTTGCCAGACTGCAGGCCCAACCAACGCCGCGTGCCTATCAGTCTGGCCAGATTCCAGGCCCCAACCGACACAGCAACACCTATCAGTGTTGTCAGACTGCAGGCACAGCGACTGACGCAATGACGTCTATCAGTCAGTCTTGTCGGACTGCAGGCCCAGCGACACCTTTCAGTCTGACCAGATTGCAGGCCTGACCGACACAGCGACCCCTATCAGCTTTGTAAGGCTGCAGGCCAGCTTGGCCTCGACCCGGCACCCTCTTTAGGGGGGAAGACTATTCCGAGCTCTCCCGAGCCGATCTCCTGCTCGCGGTGATCCTCGGCACACAGTCTTCTGCCGGGTCCGAGCGCCAAAGATCTTGTACCATTAAATCCTTTAACTGCTATTTTCTTCTCTGTGTGAGTCTCTCCAGATTGAATTGCTTTTATCCTTTTGCTTCCTGCAAAACCATCATCATTGCATCATCTTTCACCTTATATATTTTTAATAATCATTCCCACAAATATCTCTTTGATATTTGTGCATCAGAAACCATCGGATTCTCCATTTCACCGTAGGATCTCTCCCTCAAAAATAAATATGTTTGCTCAACATATGTTTTCCACATACTGAATGTTTTGCTTTTTGATCCTGCAGCCTCCCCACACTAAGAGACAGATGGGAGTCTATCCTTTGGGCAGAAATTTAAATTCAAGGCATGTGTAGGTTTTACACATTTATTTACATCTTGTTATGTTGGACGGCACTGAATGATCATGAAAGCAAAGCTAACATCTGCTCTAAGCAGCAACACTGTAAACAAAGGCTGTAAATTGTTGTAGCGTAATAGTTGAAGATTTATAGTTCCCAAAATTTATGAAAACAAGCAGTGTGTCTGCAGCCGATTTGGATTAACGTTGAGCAAAAGTAAAAGGCCACGATGGTCAAGAACTATCTCTGTGACGTTTTGAGTTTTTATTTCGGGTCAGGGTGGGTCTGTGGATCTTATTTTCAAACCAACGCCATTTCAGGCTTTTAGACTTTTGGATTAAAATGAGTTACTTGGATTAGGATGTTTCAAACAGACCATGCTAAAAAGTCAAAGGTATTTCTCACCTATTGGCCATCGGAGATCCCTCTCAACACTGGAGAGAGGAATAAAGTGGGTGTAGAAAACGTATTAATATGAACAACAGCTGTCTTTTCAGCAGAACAAAAATGTATGTGTGAAAAAACTGTCTTCAGTTCAAATAAAAATAGATGTATTTTAGTCTTAAAGATTAAGCGATAAATTGAACTACTTTTTATAATTAAGAAAATGGTCCAGACTTTACTGCAGGAAAGCAGAAATCTATGCTATTCTATGACGATGTTCAGCGATAAAATCGAACGAAAATGCACATAAAACAGTTCATTTACGATAGCTTCTTATTTTTTTATAAATATTTACAAGTAGAAATTTCTTCTGTTTCTTCTTCTTTAATGCCCACAGTATGGTTGAATTGTTTTTACTATTTTAAGCAGGACTGTGAAAAGCCAGTGAAGGGCACTGACTGCGGCCGATCATTTGTGATAGCTGGCGATGAGTCTTTTACATTTTGTTCCAAACATTGTTTTCTTTCAGCCATGTTGGAATGTTTTCCAATCTTGACCGGCCTGTGTCAGGCAGCTCAGTAAGATAAGTCCAGACTTTGACTGGGTCAGTTGGAAGCTGTAATGTTCCTTATTTTTAATCTGTTCCAGATGAGCATGTTCCAGATGATGTGCTCATCTGGAACAGTCGGAAGGTTAACGCTTGTTCCATGTTCACTCCAGCCGTGTTCACTGAAAGAATTGGCTTTGTGATCTTTTCCTGACTGATAAATGTCAGAGCGGTTGTTTCTAATTTGGCCTTTTGGCCTACTTCATATTGTCAGGCAGGCTTTCTGTTGATTTTTGTTCTCGTTTTTTCCAGCCTGGCAGCAATCAGACCGGGAGTAAAACATGTGGTCACTCCCACTGATTGCTGATTGGATTGTTTAGTTGGAATTTCTTTTTTCCTTCACAAAAAAGTAATCCTTAATCCTCATCTGAAACATTTATTTGTGAGGAATCTGAAAGAAAGAAAATACTCTTCACAGTACCGTGCATAAAAATCTCAAAGCTTGCCAAAGCACACAAGTGGCAAGAAAATATAATAGCAAACATTAAAAAAAATTGAATTTGATCAAACCTGGGATGCGATAACCGTAGGCCTTCAACCAAACATTTAACCTCAGGGAACCAATCATATACCAAGCGATGAGGAAATAATTGTACTTTCAAGCTTCTGTGATTTTGGTTTAACAAAATTCGCACATAAACTTTTATCTACGGAAAACTATGACTCAAATGATAAGTTTGCTGAGCACTGAGTACTGATTTGGTGTGAAATAAATTGGATAAATTGGACTCAATGTCCACAACATCACACTCCTCTTACAGTCCAACAGAGGGCAGCCACCAATCACCCTCCATTACAATACACTCACTGTCACATCAACCTCAGATCCCCCAGTTTTTTCACACATTATTAGTCACCAATTAAGTGATCATTTGGCTCAACCACAAAGTTTAATTCACCATTACTTTCAAATGAGCATCGAAAAATGTAACTCCAAATAACTCCCAGTGACGTATTTAGTCAGTGGGACTGTGTTTCACTTGTTTGTGTACTTTTCAGGGTCAGTTCAGGTGAATTGTTTGCCTGGCGTGATGACATTACTTGAAAGGCGCATCAATGGGGGGAAAATCAGTATCAACAAGTGAATTAACAGCGGGGTCGTGTCCTCTCCGTTGGCTCAAAGAGCCCGTTTTGGGTCCAAAATCTGCCTGCCCATTCGTGAGAATTACTGGAGTGCGAAAGACCGGCACTGCGGGTTTGCGAGGGTACGAGCAAGTTCTCATTTCATTTGTAACAGACCATCGCTTTTCAATGACTCCTGTCCACACATCAGAAAAGCATCCAGGAGCATATCTGTCTGCTGCTCACCACAGAACGTATTCTTGTTCCCATAAGATCCATACCTGTGTGCGAGGAATCTATTACTCGCATGCCGAATCTTGTGTGCTTTGTTGTGCGAAGGAATTTCAAGGAAGCGGAGCAAGTTCTTCGACCAACTGTGGGGCCGAAGCCAAGGGGAAGGAAAGCAATGCGGGGACAGGATAAGAAGCAAAAGGGCATGAGAGGACAAGACAGGAAAAGAAAGCACGAGAGAATGTGACCAGACACAAGATGAAAGGAGTGGGAGAGGAGGGGAGGGGTGAGGAGAGGACAGAGGATGAGGCGAGAAGACAGGAAAGGCAAAGCCATGTTGCCTGTGCGGAATCATGGATACCACAGTAATTAATTGGTACATTCATAGACCACCTGGCATAAGCACCCTCCCCTCCACTCCTATACACACGGAATGGACAATTACATAACAAGAGAGGTCTCCACATGTACCTAAACTATGCTGTTAATTATCTTTTACAGAAGCCGAACAAAGGACCTCAGCTTTGAGCGGTTTTACAGCCATGTTGTGGTTCTTGTTACTGTTTCAACACTGATTGCGCTGAAAATAAAAACCTTTACCACCCCTTTGGCTTAGTCTCACTTCTCCACCATGGAGGCTTGCCATGAGAATTTCGTGTTTGTTGTCTCATGGAGGACTATGGACCCTTTGGCGCGGGGCCCCCCAGGCCCAGGGGGGATCTATATACGGTTCAAACAAGGTGACAGATTTGAGTTCAGCAAGGCCGGAGTTATTTGAGGTCAGTCGGTCATAAAGATATAAGCTCACGTCCTCAAACCCAGGACACTCTGCCCTCATGAGGATCACAACAAAAACAGGGGCAGGAGGGGGGAGAGATGGGTGCCGTAATGTGTTTGACATGTCATGACTCATTTGCTGCCTTATTTCCAAAACAAGTTGTTGCACACTGCAGGGAAGCTTTGATATCTGGTTTTTTTTTTTCTTCTTTTTTTTTTTGCTATGTGCAGCA
Source organism: Poeciliopsis retropinna (assembly GCA_010277075.1). Classification (NCBI taxonomy): domain Eukaryota; kingdom Metazoa; phylum Chordata; class Actinopteri; order Cyprinodontiformes; family Poeciliidae; genus Poeciliopsis; species Poeciliopsis retropinna. The sequence continues at coordinate 14,943,721 of VMRM01000010.1, forward strand.
GGCCTGACTTTCAAGCTAATTTTTAAAAGTTGCTATAACACAGCAGGAGCTCTTTGGAGAGCACGTAAAGACCTGATTCTGCCTCCGGAGGGGCCTCGGTTCGACTTGGAAAGGGTCCAAGACGGAATAAAGATTGTGAAAGATTAAACGTTACACTCGCTAACAGCTCACGCTTCTCACATTGGACCACAAGACAAACTGGATCACTGAAAGATAACAGAGATGATAGTCATAACAAGAGGGTTTTTTAAAATATTTTTACGCTATACAGTGATGTAAATCGAGCCTGGGCGTCGGGATCATCATGACCCGACTCAAAGACTGGCTTGCCTGGTCGGTCAGTGGAAACTCCACAATCAGCGAACAATTTGCATTCGCTGCGTTGATGGTGGAAAACATCTTAAACATGCAAGGTAGTTTGGCCTGAGGGTGAGGATTACAAAATGCGGGTGTGAAGTGGGTAGAATTTTCTTTTTACTACGACAGACAAGTCCACGCATGTGGGAGGACCACCTTTCCTGGAAATGTTTTTGGGGAATTTTAACACTTCCTCTGCAACAAATTATGGCAGAATTTATTGCATAATTTTCTAAAATTCTTTTACATTTTAGTTATATATATATATATATATATATATATATAGATGTATATATATATATATATATATATATATATATATATATATATATATATATATATATATATATACAGACTTATTTTATTTGCACTCTGATGTAATTATGACAACACAAAGAGATGAAAGTAGATGGAGTTTTGGTTTGTGCTTTTGACATTTCTGCACAATTTATGCACTTTATTTGATACTTTATGTATTGACTTTATGGATATTTTGATAGTCATGAGTAAATTTTCTATGTTTAAACCAGGGCTACGTGTTGCACTAATAGCTCTAATGCCAACAAATGCTCATTTCACTGATTGCGCAGAAGAAAATAAATCTGTATTTCACATATTTATGAATATTAGCAAAAAAATTATACTCCTTTTCTATTGTCCAATTATTTTGAGGGGGATCGCCTGTATCTTTCTCTGTCTGCAATACAGTTTAGTTGAAAAAGTATGGCTCATCAAAGTCTGTCCACACTGTCAGCAAACATATATTCCTCATTACCAGTCCTTGCTATTAAAGAGAGACATTAAAGTAACCTTATGTGGAGAGCCAATTTTAAGAACTTCCTGAGCACAGTGGGGAAAGTAGTCATCCTCGAAAATATGTCCAAAATGGTCAACAGACTAAATGGAACCCATAACGTTTGAGGTGAAGGTTCATGTGAGTTCATGATTTCCATTCATTTGACTTTCTGTAGCAACTGGCTGGGCTGCATTTCTGACACAAGCTTGCACAACAGTGACATAAACTGGAGACTTAAGCGGCTTTACTCACTTCTTTCAATATATCCTATTCATATTAATCCTACCACACCACTTTTATTTACTTTTATTAGGATTCACTTTTATTATTGTTATTCTCTGAAGATGAAGAAGAAGAACAGCCACTGCCATGACCCTTTCTAGTGATAATGGTTAATTAAGTCTTCTACAAATAATACATTTACCTAAATGCTTCAGTCAGAATACACACAAATTTGTAACTTCTGGCCTGTTGAGTGTCGTACGCTTGGTTTCAGCTACAAAACTAAATATGGCTGACAAGTCTTGTAAATACTCTATCGGCCAGTCCCATCACACATATATCAAATTTTCTGTTTATCTCGACACACATGTGACTTTCGCTGATGCCATCTTACATTCTCAGAAAACCGTCATGACAAAAATATGGACTCTGGTCCCTTTTCTATGTGGGCGGCTTGTTAGCACCTTACTTAATGGGGGTAACTTGGAATCTGGCTTACTAGAACAAGTTGGTGAATGAGTCATATGGTATATCATGTAATGTGTAAGTTTCTGACCTGCTAGTTGCCATGTCACATTGAATAGGTGCAAAGTTTGTACGCTGGCTCGTCAGCCCTTGTCAGCTCTCTCTACGGCATGCGAGGCTTAAAATTAGCTTCTACGAAGCTGATGCTCCGTAAGGACAAAGTTTAGAGACACATTTGTTGTCACTTATATGAATCAGAAATTACATTTTAGAATCATTTTGCAAAAAAAATGACAAATTCTGTCGATGGACTCCAGTGGAGTTCAGTTCAGGCTATCCAGGGCGGCAGTAAACTGCAAAAATCCCATCATAAAGTGATTTACAGACTTTCACGCGTTTTGTATCATCACGAGCCAGACAAATAGTAGAGACAGGAACAACTTAAAGAGGGTAATTCAACAAGATCGCTTTTTTTTTCTCTCTCTCTCCTCTCTACAACTTAGAGACTTTGTTAATCGTTGCCCTTTCCTGCTTGTTTCGAAGTTCCGCACATTGCTGCTGCTGATAAGATGCACTTTTAGACACGGGGTTAAGAGAGGTGAAGCTGAGATAGCTCCAGGTTATGAGTCAAATGGTAGCATATAAACTTAATGGCATATAGAGCCAAGCAATTAATCACAGTTAACAGAGGGGGTGGTGTAGCTGGTGAAACTATAGCTGCTGCTTGAAATTACTAATAGGATGAATTTGTATTTTACTTCCTCTTTTACTGTAATATTACACACATGACTCATGCCGGCTGGGGTTAGTCACTGTAAGCCGTTTGATCCGTGTTGGCACAAGTAGATGCTAAACAAGTCAATTACCCCCAATACCACCAGTCAACCAGTGACGCTGCTCAAGACGTTGCTGGCTGGAGAGTGTTTTGCAACACTGCTCCAAACAAAATGTACCAGTTTAGGTCATAAAATCCCCATGAGGCGCGTTAGGGGGCGGGAGGGATCAGAACTGGAAAACAATGTGCACACACTCATCTCAAAATCAAAAGGACAGGGCCACTCATTCACACAGGAGGATGAATCAACATTCTTGGAACATCTGCTTAAAAAAAAAAAATAAACTGCAGACGAAGCCTCATATGGTTTATGCAATTTATAATGACACACAAGTCTTGGCAGCGTTTCAGAAGGGAAATCCGGAGCATTTTGAAGACTGCATCCATCATGGAAATATTTAACAGCACCTTAGTTGACCTTCTGGTGAAGTGTTGCTCCATTCCCTGAAATACGTTCTGCTGTCACGTAGACAGTGGGACGTCTCTCAGACATACACATACATGTAAGAAAGAATATGACAACAAGAAAAAAAACAAACAAAAAAAACAAAGGTATTAAAAGTAAAACATTTTAGTCAGAATGTGCATGTTTACTATAAACATTTCTTGTGAGAGCCTTGAGCTTTTCTCTTTCTTGGCACACTTGTTGAAACACAAGCTGACAGAAACATTTGCCGTCTGACACCGGCACATCTCGTGTTTCAGGCTTTGAATAAAACCAAACAAAATAAACCGTCAGAAGAGTCTTCCCCACAGCATGTCAGTTGGTGACTAATATTCCTCACCTCAACATCCTTATAATCAAGAAGATAAGGCTGTAACTGAACTCAGAACTGCTCCTCAAGTGATATTCCGAGTATTGTGCAACACCTGCCAAGAAGTAGCTCAAAGTTCAGCTCCCCACATACTAGATTTCAATGTTTTATGCTACATCAGGTCACAAAGAGCCACATGATTGGCAGCTCCTGAATGAATATAGGAGGTTACTCGCTCATTAGACAAAAAGAAGTATGTGTTTATTAAGGCGTTCATTCACTTCAAAAAAGCATTTAATTCAATTCATCATCTATCTCAGGAACAGGCATCAATTTGTGAGAATTTATGATTTTGGGTCGTCTTGCTTGGACATTGTTTGTGGTTTCCTGCAGGGGTCAGGAAAATTGTGTATTTCACACTAAAATTATGCATTTTGTTTTGTGAAATTCCCACTTGAACTCAATGTACAAGTGGGAATTACAGCAGCTCTTGGTTCTTGGCAGAGGTCAACTCTGGGTTGTGCAATCTACAAAAAGTGTTTTGATATTAGCAAATCGTCATTAAATTTGGATGAAACTAAGTTTATGTTATTTAGTAATTGTGAAGGTGATCGAGATTTACATATTTTTAATTGATAATGTCAACTACTGAAATTTATGGGCGTATTGATGAATTATAAGATCTGGTGGAAACACAAAAAGCATAGTATCTCCTTTTTAAGCAACGTAAGACAATTACTGAACTGCACTGTGGTGCATTTATTATGCTGGTCACTTATTTAGCTATACATTAACTTAGCCTGAGGAAGATTGGAGCAACAACTACTAAACCTCACTTTGACCTCTATAGGAAGATGAGATTAGCTCAGAAGGAATGTTTTTATGATCATCCCGACAATTCACTTCTATTCAATGGCATTTTGATAAAAGCTGAAAGCAATATAGTTACTAGAGTGTCTTATAAAATAACATTCTTCTTAGATTGTTCTGCTCCTGGTTTGCAGAACCTTGTGAAATCCTTCAAATTTCCAAACACTTCCGGAAATGAGGGTCAGCCAACATGCTTATTTAGCACTGACAATTCCGACTGCAGCTAGTTAGATCATATAAGCGTTGCGTTTTTCAGCCCTTCCTGTTCATGATTGGATATCTCTTACAAGCTTGCAAAGATAATTTGACATAAACAAGTCTGTGCAGTTGACCTCAGTTTGCCTGACCTGGGCTAAGTCAATACTAAACCTTCTCAGTCACATGTTTTGTGTAGTCTTTAGAGGCTTGTCGGGTGAAAACATGTTCTGATGTCAGCAGGTCAGTGCACCCACATGTGGGATACCCAACACAGTTGAGAAATGACTTCTTTGCGCCCTGATCCATGGCACCGACCTAACCTTTTGACCTGTTTCCCTGCACCTAAGCTGGTCGGCTGCAATTCCTTGCAGAATTATGCGTTTTCTAGAAAATACTTGCAAGGTGACAGGATTGTCTGGGCTATTTCTGCTGAGTTGATCAGGATTACGGTTGTATACTACTCTTGCACAGCATGTTTACCTTACTTGCAGGTGTAATCCAATTTGTTTTCGTTACCCGGGGAAAGATTTAACACGATAAGAATTTAGTTTGATGATACTAAGGTGCATTTGCTTTAACATTTAAACATGTGCAGTGCTCTGTTCACTTCGACTCTGATATCTCTGGCCCCAATAATTATTTATATTGGCCTAGTTCATGAAGGAACGTTCTACATACAGATTGCCGTTGCTTTGCTTTTTTTCCACATGTATGGCACAAGCATGACCCAGTTGTGTGTCCTGCTCTGTGTGATAGTTACTGATTAACACTTCAGCAGATTAACAGTCGAAATGGGATTGCTGTTTTTTGACGTTAATGTTTTCAGAAAAGCCCATATGTATTGTCTTACGGTTTTCTATGTTAATGAAATCAAAACACCAATTTAAATATCACGTGTTCCGGCTACTCTGTAATTGCTTTGCTTCATTAAGACATCGCATGTGTTATTTCTTATAGTGCAGGTTAAAATAACGAATTTCACAATTGAATTAGCATTTTAAGGTTAAAAAATGTGCTAATTTTGAACACCTAACCATGTAAATTTTGAGCATTTTGTCCCATTACAACAATAATCCAACGGTTTGGGGCCACAACTTTCTACAAATGGATGAAATCCGCAAATAATTTGATTCCTTTCGAGGTATCAGGAGAAATGAGGCAGGATACTTGTGTGTCCATCTAGCATCAATTTTCAATAAAATATGTCGTAGTATGTGGCTGTACATTGACAGAATGTGGAAAAGTTCAAGTAGAATGAATATTCTGCAATGCCAGGTTGGTTTTACACAAACAAATGTCCTTCAGTTGCTGAGGTGTAAGACTTTTTTCTTAAGCTGTAATGGTTCATGCATCATTACAAAAGGAACTCATTTAGAAATGAAGTTATAGAAACCTCAACATTTGCTCGCTTTATGCGCGTTTAAGCCGTAGTTTGCAGAAAGGTTGCAAACAACTAAAGTAATCTTCTTCCATTAGTGATGTGTACCATCTCACAATAGAGAAAGATGTCAATAATTTAAAAAGAAAGAAAGAAAAACTAAAGAAAATATGGGATAACAGTGATATTACAAAGACTGGAAACTTTTCCAAAAGCATATAAAACTGTTCTCCTTGTCAAAGATTTGTCACATTATTTGTGGAACACATTTTGCAATCGCTTGCAATGAACTCATGGTAACTCGGTTGAATTTACTTTTGCGAGCCATTGTTCCGCAGAGTTTCATAAGTTTATAGTTATGATTTATCGGTTCACTGCTAAAAAAAAAAAAAAACAGAAAACATTTCTTATCTAATATTTATTTATATATTCGTTGTCTTACTTTGTTAAAGCCGTACGTAATCATTGCTTTCAGTTGATGTAACACTATTATCTAAAGTCACGGATCTAACTACACAGACTCGTCTGTTTCATGAGGGTCATTTTTATCCATGTCGTCAAATAAACACAGATAAGGCATCATTCTGACGCTTCATCGCTCTGCTGGGTGCATGAGGTTTTGTGTCTCTCTGTGTCCAATGCCCCTTTTCCACAGCTATGTGCTGGAAAGGCGTGTGGATTACTTCGTCAGTGCGTCTGGCAGCACAGTCGGGAGCGTTTCCTCTGATAAGATCTGGGCTTACAAATCGCAACACTCTTTCCATTTGGCCCTTTTACTGAATAACAACCGATTCTGTGACGCTCCGTCTTTTAACTTCTGTTCAGCCACATTTGCCTCAACTCTGCTGCCGTGTCATGAACACCACCGCTGCTCCTCTGGCACCTCGGATGACCCCAGTCCTCCTCCACTCTTTCTGGCTCAGTGTTTCCTCTTGGGATGAAAGAAAAAAAGGGCTCTCTCTCTGTGTTTCCACTTCTCTTTATAGCATTATAAAGGATAGGGCAGAGGACACAAACTTTTCTCTCTTTTTCTTTTTTTTTTTGCATCCATTTTATCTTCCATTTTGCAGATTATGCTTAAAAAAGAAAAACTGCGATCAATAATTTCTTACATAATGCGACAAAAAGTTTTTCACTCGTGTCATAATCGCTCGGGATGTTATGAACTACACCATTCAGTCTCCCCTACTCTATAAAATGCGATAATGTGTGTTAGATTAAGTGTGAAAGCACATGGTGACATTCTGCAATTTACACTTACACCCTTGATCCAATGATGATGTATTGGTCAAGCTAAAAAAAAAAATTAAAAAATGAAGAAAAAAATACCGTGGTAATGGTAGGAGGGATGATCAGAAATATTTTAAACCAATCTCTCGGTCGGCATTTATAAAGATGTGCAAGTTGCTACATGCACTCTACTAGTGAATCTTTGTCCTGCATTTAAGTTTATTCACTGCTGAAATGATTGATTCTGCTCAGTCAACCAGTTTTATACCTGCACTCTGATCAAAAGGTGACATAAGCATTTCTATTTCATCCAGCTAAGGGTGAAATCCTCTTCCTTGAAAGAAGGCTGTACGGATAGATACAAATATAAATCTTTCGCTCATAAAGCCAAGCAGCTGGACAATTTATCCTGGCTCTGTGCTGAAAAAGTAATCCCTCCTGAATACTCACGTACGGCAAAGATGATTTTTATTTATTCATATTTACTTATTTATTTATTTATTTGTGAAGTCTTATTTCCTCACCAAATAATTTTCTCTCGGCTTTAAAAGTGGCCAAATGGCGTCCGTGGAGAATACAGAGGTAAAGACCGCTGCTGGAACACACACAGTTGCCAGAAATTCTCTGGATGATCCCCAAAAACGTTTGAGAGCAAATAAAAACAAAATTTAAAAAGATTTTTAAAAAAGGAGGGGAGGGGCTTTTTTGGAATGTCTCATAAAACTAATGCAGCATTTCAGAAACAGGTCATTAGATAATGGGGTAATTTTGTGAGGGTCTGAGACGGCTTTGCTGCTTCAGGATCTGGGTGATTTAAAGTAATTGGTGGAACCATAAATTCTGCTGCGTAGCCGAAAAATCCTACAGTAGGATTTCTCTGTCATGTTTGCACAGTTTGACTTGCATGTCAAAAAGCAGCACTGACATGCTGAGGCATTTTAAAGGGTTTTATTGACAAAACCAAATATTTACTGACTTTCTCAAGCCTTGTCCTCGGTGACAGACTCTTGTCTCTCTCCGTACCGAAGACTCTGGCAGAACGGAATAGCCGGTCAGCAACAGCGAGGTGAATAAATGTGAACAGTATATATTTGTGTGGATGGTGTCATAAAAACAAAAAGAATGTCAGTGTTTTCAGTGAACCGCAAAAAACGACCTTTTCGACAAGAACATGTAAAAATGCAGTTTGAATCAGTTCTCCCAGTTCATTCATGAGCATTAGTTTCCTCAGGAAGGAAAATTATTATTATTTTTTTCAGTTGTTTCTACTCTTTGTGCCCTCTGTCGCATTTATTAAACTTGTGAGGTCAAATCAATAAGAACTCCAACCAAACAATCTTTGTGAATTTTCACTCATGATAAATAGCCACATCATGCAATTGCTTTAATTCTTCAGTGTCTGAGCCAAATGAATGGCAGATTATTTATTAGTAATTTGTCATCCTTGGTTGGAAGGATTGTGAGGCACTGTGAGATATAATGGACTCAGAGATTTTGAGTGACATGATGGATGATGTTGTTTGGAGTAGCATTGTGATGGCTACTTCACCGTAGTGCAGTTGAGTCATGAGAAAAAAAATTTTTACACAATGGCTTGTTGGCTTAAAGTATTTTGATGATGTTGTAGGGAGAAATTTGCTGGTGTACATCAGACAAACAACGTAGTCAAGTCAAAACAGTTGCAGAAATTGCAAAAAATCCGTCCGAATCCTGGCAAAAGTTGAAGTATTTAATTTACCGTATTTGTGCCGAACGATCACGCTCCGCTGTGGCGAGTGACAGGCAGGTCGGACTCTCCACTGAGTGCCATTAAGTCCTTGTGTTGATCCGTTTGGTCTCCAAGCTGCCGCGTTTAGATATCTTTCCTGACGTCCTCCTCCTTACTGGAATAACCACCATCAAAATCTTCGCCGCATGAGCTCACGTTTGAGGTTTATTACATAACGGAAAGCAAAGAGTTATGTCCTCATGGTAACAGTATGATCCCCCCTCTGGCCTGGTGTGGTCTAAATTGAAGCAAGCCATTCAGCCACCCACCTCACATCTTCTCAAGGTACCAAACAACTGACCTGGCAGCACCGGGCCAGGGACTCAACAATAGTAGATATAGAAAGAAAGATTGTTAAGACTCAGTCAGAGATTATCTGATAAGAGGAACTGAAATCAAACAGAGAAGAGAGCACTGCTATTAGTAATTAGGATCCAGACAACGCTACGTAGCCTCAAGCATTTAGTGTGCTTCTGTTAGTAGTTTTTGCTCTTTGAAGCAAACCCCAGTAACAAGAAAATTCAACAAATTTTGACAAATTACACATGATTCCAGTTTGTTCTTTTTATAATTATTTTTTGTTTCTGATGGTTGCTTTTTTTTTTTTTTTTTTTTTTTTTTTTTAACCCTTTGTTAGAATATTCTCTTTGTAGTTATTTTATTTGAAAGCATCTTCTATTTGGGGTTCTTGTGACAAAGCACATCTAAGATTGAATATGTTAAAGACAATCAGTCTATTTACAATATAGACTGTATTTTTTAGACAAAAAACATTTTTGTTTTTTCAACCAAAATGTTGGTTCAAAAAACATTTATGAACCAATTCAAAAAAATAATAATAATTCGGTCTGCTACCAGATTTTTCAATTAAAAACTGCATATTAACTTTTCAGTGAGTTTATACCATTGTAATAAAAACCTTAAATATGCACATTTAGGGAGCTTACTTTATCATAGCGCAAATAATGGGACAAAAATAAATAAATCATGCTTACACACGACGTAAGATGACACATAAATCTGATTCACTAAGCTTTTAAAACCACCACAGGAAGCAGTTTTAATTGCTGACATCCCAGGACGTGGACTACGTTGGTCACCTGGCGCCCAACCTCTATTTTTCTTAGAACAAACGAAAAAAACATTTCCTGGAAAAAACAAAAGGCAGAAGAGTCTCTTTCAATCCGTCTCTGCCGATATTCAGACAAAAGCCGACGCCCACGGGGAGATTTGCGTGAGGTTATGCACCCATGTCGACAGCAACCCAGAAACTGGAAAGTCAGGAATATTTCCTACGTGCAGCCTATCACTTTTTTCTGTAAAGTTTTGTCTGAGCAAAGGAATACTGAGCATTGTCAGGGACACTCTTTGGCCTTGTTTCACACATAGCATTCTCTCATGGACTGGAACAAAGTAGTTTGGACTTGTTTTAGTTTTGTTGTCTTAGAATGAGGGAGGAGATTCTCTGCATTTGCAATATTGCTAAGCAAATTCATAATAAAGATTTCTGACCTATGATCGTATTTTTTATTTTTTTTAAACCTTCCTTATCATTTGTTCAATCTCTTTGGTATTGTTAAACACATAGCATACATAGCAACAGGCTATCATTAGCAGGCCAGACTTGTGTTGTCTTTGTCATTTTTTTTTTTTTTTTTTGCGGTTTTATGAGTTTCTGATGTGTTCTGATTACTCTTCTCAGGAAATTCGTGTTTAGTTTGCTCACCTCTACAATCTCTTCTTGTCTGAGCTGGTGAAAAGACTTGTAGTAACATAATTTGATATTAATGAGTTTTTAATGCTGTTTTCTGGGGAAAATCCCCAGTTAATCAAGGCGTACTTCGCATTTATTTTGACCCCTGTCATGTAATAGCACTGTCTCTGAGAGGGGAGTTTTATGGGAAACACAATCCAATATGGAAGTGTGAGAAAAGAGAATAAGAAAAGAATGTAAACATACAAATTTTGTCTAAGTAATATAGATTAGTACATGTGGTATCTAGCACCAGTTAGTGCCTGCATGATGTATGACCGGCTGAGGTCATATGTTTTAAAAAAACACACAAAAACACACCTGCCTTCAGTACTATGGGAGAGTGGGGACCTTCACCTTATTGAACCAGTTTTCGAGTGATGTGAGGTGAAAACGGTTCATGTGACAGCAGGCTCTAAATTATGCAAACAATACTTTGCTCAACTTCTTAAAATTCTTATCAACCAGTTGGGTCCAAAGGTTTCAGGGAGCATAAGGTATAGGTTTTAGGTTACTAATTGACTTGATTCATTTCAGCCATTGCTTCCAACAAAACAGAGCATATAAGTTCACAATATTGTCAACTTTTATTATTTATTTATTCTTTTTTTTAATTGCTTTACTGTTTTGTTTTATGTGGTATGCTTCAGTTTTAAATTTAAGGCATTAAAATATCTTATTATAAAGCATTCGTGGTGAAGTGATGTTACTAACAGAGGTAAAGATTTAAAAAGTAAGTTTGTTTTCATAACGACATGCAAAATAAAGCAATACTTATCAAAAAATGGTCAGACGCGCAAACGTGATCTATGGGTTAGTTTCAAAATTCAGTAAAATCCTTGGGCATTTATGAATACGTCTAACTTCATGTTTTACCGTTTTAAAAAAATATATACATATAAAATGTTCAGGCATTAACTTAAACTCTTAAACTGCACCCTGAATAGTCCCAAAATCAACAAATATGATCCACACACAGTGCAACACAAATGTTAGCTCCGTTGTTTCATCGGTTTACTGTTTGCTGTGTGGTCTCTGTTTGCATCTGTGGGTTTGTTTCCTAGTAATCTAGTTTCCTCCCAGAGCCTCAAAACATGCATCTTGGTTTAATTGGAGAGCTTAATTTGCCCTTTGGTATGAATGTTAGTGAAAGATTGCATGTCTCTGTGTGTTGCCCTGGGATGAACTGCTGATCCTGTGTACCCCCACCTCTCGCCCACCAATGACTGGAAACAGGCATCACCATGCATTTACACGCTGCGCTTGCAGCACCGTTTGCCCAACATAAATTTTTCCAGTAGGAGATTAACAAATAAACCTTGTACCTTAACCACAGAGGTAAAACAAATTATGCAAAAATCTATACTCACAGTATAATCACAGGACATATTATGATGCTGTGAAGCAGCAACCAGAATTCCAGATTGTTGAGTCGTACTGAGCAACAAGAAACAACAAACATTAAAAGTTTTCACTTTCAAAATTAGATTTTTGTCTTTCGTATTTATTCGTTTTCCTGCTCCTTCGTTTCCACCCCCCAGTTCACATGCGAGCAGGGTTTTATGTTGAGAAAAACACATTAGGAGCTTTTTAAAAATGATTTCCAAACTGGAGTATAGAAGTAGACTCTCTTATTTTGAGACAATACAAAATAAACAAAAAAATAAATAGTCGAACTTTGCAAACGTTCACAATCCCTATCTCCTGCGCTGGAAATTGCAACAGCTACTTACAGTTGTTCTGTTTAACTCTCTCAAGTGTCTTTTTCTTTAATTCTGTGTCTCGACAATCCTAAATTTTACTGTTCTGAAACGTCCGTAACATTTCATAATGTTACGGACGTTTCATGTTATGTGACGTGTTTCCTTTCTGCATAAAAACAAGTTCTGTCCCACTATTATGCAGCTGCATAATAGTGGGACAATTGTCAATAACATTGTTAGCTTTGGAGAGAAGTGGAGAGAATGAAATTGTCCAGATCTTGTCCGAAGCTAATTTTCTTTAATCATTTTTCTACCACAGCTGATATTCACCAGAAGTGCACCGTCGCTTTAGTGCAAATTGCAACTATGTTATGCCACACCGTAGCTGTTTGTCTTCCCTGTGAACTCTTGTTTTTCTCCCACTTGGGTGTTACAGTAAATGTTCCAGCTACGAATTTAAATAAGTCTTGTATGCCTGTGAAATGTTATTTTCTAGAAACTTGTGTTCTCAGAAACATGCTTTCTGTGATGTACTTTTGGAACACGACGTTTTTCTTATTGTGCAACTGTTTTGTGGAAATTATGTGGTGATTTATGTTCCCTTAAATGACCTGTTTTCCATGCTATTGTGTTTTCAGAACAACATTTTGTCCTGCTAGGAAGACGAGTGTAATTTTCTAAATCAGCCGTTGAGATTTTGTTCTGCTCTGTCTACTGTTGTGGTATTTAGAGCCACAGTCCTGTCAGCAGGGTTACCGGGTATATAATCACATTTTCCAAAGTATTTGATCATGCCTTAAACAGTGTTGTGCCTCCCTGTCTCTAGTTTGAAATATGAAAAAAATGCACTTCTCTGCAGTGCTAAATGCAAACGCTCTGCACAACTGGTATCACATTGTCCTTTTTAAACAGCGTATCATGACCGCATTATATTTCTCAATTATGAAAGCAAAAATAAAAATGCAAATCAAATTTTAACGGGCTCAGCAAGTTTGAGTAAGTTAGGTTTTTAGACTTTTTTCAAATTCACTTTTACAAAAGCGAATAACTTACTGACCTATTCAACTTGTGTTAAATATACTTTTGTTTTAGTAATCAAAAGTATATTGATACTATCAATAGTTACGTTGATTTGGAAAGGCATTTTCCAGGACAAGACAACAAAAACAAACAAACTCTGTGAAAGGTCAAGTACTTTTTCCACACACTCTATATTTGTTTATAGTAATTTTAGGTGATTTTATTGTAATTCCCTGAACAAAGCACTAAAAAACAATTTAAGGAGAAAAATACTTTGATTGGGTTGCAGAAAAGAAGAAGAAATTAATGAGCAAACATGCAGGTTTGTGATATAATCTGTGGTAAAATGTTTTTTTATATGTATACTATATACTTTTGAATGCCCTGTGAAAATCCTGTTCACTTTTCTATTTTTCCGCATTTCTTTTCATTTCATTTTATTTCAGTTAAATTGGGTCCCTGAATAGCAATTCACTCACTCTGATTTTTGGCAGCTGTTGCACACTTACACAAACCTTTACACAGCAACTACTGGCACAAAAGGATCAGGAGATTCATCTAGAACCTAGATTTTTTTTTAATTATTATTATAAAAAAAAAAAAAAATTAGTTAATTTTGAGATCAAATAAAATAAAATTAAACTGCAAATAAAAAAAAAATAAAAAATCAAACCCAAGGGAAGACTAATTAAAATTTCCAAATACCAAGCAATCTTTTAACTGCTCCTCAGAGAGTCTCTGGTGAGGCAGAAACTCATAAAAAATGGGGCGAAGTTCCTGTCCAAGACTAAATTAAACAAGCAGCCTTGTTGGAAATCTCCTTGAGATATTAAATCTATTCCGCTGACACAATTTTTTTTTTTATCCACTTTTATCTGCTAAGGTTTGGTTGATGGTACATGAAAAATGTCAACAGGATCTGATGAAATGCAGCAAAGCGCATCCTGTAAGAGATCGTTCAAAGTCTCCCCCCCCGACCCTAAAATGACCCAAATGTCAAAAGTTAAGAAAGCGATTAGGTATAAAAGAAGGACGGTGGATATATCAAAAGATGCTTTGGGCAAAAGATGCTAGGGATGTGAGGTGATAAATCGGCAGCCACTTTGGCCTGAACGGATTAGCTTGATGGTTGCTTAGGAACTCCAGCTCCAGCCTTTAAGGAACATAAAGAGACAAATCTGTATTTTCCCCAGTCTGTATTCAAAATGTATGAATCTGCTACCCAGCTTCAGCTTCCGGTGAATACATCGTGTTAGGTGATATAACAGGCACGGTTAAACACCTGAGCTTTATGTTTTAATTATAGGTGTAGCACCGAGCGCACGTCTCATTCCTGAGTTGTGTGTGTTCATTGACTTTACAGTGGCCCTAGTAGGAACAGTGGTTTAAGCTGGATGCCTGCCACTCTTGGTGCTTTGCTGCAGGCACTGTCAGAGCTGTTTTTCCTATTCTGGGATGTCCTTGCATGACCCGAGCTCTGATGCCAAGAACCAGGCTGTGTTGTGTCTCATGAATGCAGGCTTCCAGCAGGCTCAGGCCTTGATCTTTTCCGATATAAATTTTTTTTTTTTAAATACTGAACGGAGAGGATTCAATTTTTTTTTTTTTTTACATTCTTTATATTTTGTATAAAATACTAAAAATGTTGCATTTAAGACCTAAAAAAAAAAAAAAGTTGAAAAAGATTCATCTTTGCTTGTCTGAGACATTGCATTTAGTCACTCTGATCGCCTACGATGGGTTTATATGGAGTGATTATTTCAGTTATTTTTGAAGCGAGGGCACCGTGAGGGTGACATAGTTTGCAGTTTAGCCACACAGTAAGAGGTTTATCTCCTGTTTTCCAGTTGGTTCAGCTGAAGAATTAAAGATTTCCTCGGCCATCTTGGGTTGGCGACATTTAGCCTGCTGCCACACTCCTCAGCAATTTATGGATGCCCTGGAAAAACAATTATTTATAGCTCATTTACCAAGAACTCCAAGATTAAAGAACCCTAGCATACTGGTGTGACCCAACTAAAGATCCTCCCCCCAAGGGTGAAAGTGATTTGATTGGAATTTGGAGGGACAACATCTACCATGAGTGCAGCGGGGGTAATCTAGGAAGTGAAAGTGAAGGTAAGTCGATGGCCTGTTCATCCCATCAAGTCATTAGGCAACTCAGCAAAGGTTGTGTGTCTGAATGTTGATAGTCTTTATAGAGTTAATAAGCTTAGTTGACTTTGTATTTCTGTGATGAACCCCTCAGTCTGTGAGGTTACACAAAGCTAAAATCGGACTGATCTGATCTGATCTCTGAAGCTCTTCTATTATTCCGAGAAAATCAGATTCTCCCCAAATAAGAAACACAGGCAGGGAATTCGTCACAAGCCAGCACAGATGCTCCCTTTTCTTCCTGTAGCCTCCATATAAACAACCAAAGGCGGCAAATGGCCTAATCCAGATCACAGCGGTGGGTAAACCGAGCACAGGAGAAACCAACAACGCAAGAATCCCTGATTACAGAGCCATGACTGGGTAAATGTTGATGCTTCTTTTCATGGTACATGCCTCAATACGGTTGCATTCCTAAAAGATACGAGGCGCATAAAAGGCATTGGGCACCAGCTGATCGGAGTCAGTTCTTTGGAAGCCATGAGTGCACTTTTTTTTCTTTTTTTTTTTAATCATTTCGAAACTGAAAGAAGACACGCAGGGAGAAATATCTGACTCACGTCTGGGTTGATTTAATTTCAAAGGGCTTTCTGTTCAGTTATTGTTCTTGGAAAATGGAAGATGCAGCACTTTACGTGCAAACGTAAGAAAAATGTTTTGATTCTGCTTTTTTTTTTTCTTTTTTTTTTTTTTTTCTTTTTAAACCAAAGGCAATCACATCTCCAGAGGCAAAGTTAAGAATATGTGATGTATTTTTATCCATTTGGTCGCAGCTATCATAACTGCCACAATTGGCATTGCTTCATAAAAACCTTAGAGGTTTCGGAAGCAACTGCAGCTCAAAACGCGATTTTCAGATCTCTTGGTTGTGTTTGGAATCTGGCATTCATTTCTGCTCCAATGTTTACAAAGTGAGCTTCGCTCGTGGCATGTAGATGCTTTAACAGAAACAGCCGTCACAGATGCACATCTGGTTTGCCACGGCTGCTTCTCACCGGGTCGTCTGCTCTTCTCTTTATAAAACATCTAGCGCTGTGTTTTATCAGTTCAGATGGAAGAGATTACTCTTTAAAATACATGACAAACACATCTCGGTAAGGCAGAATATGGTTGAAAAGTCATTTTTATTTCAATAATCAGTTCAAAAAGTGTGCTATACATAGACTGATATATTTTAAGAGTTTACATATGTTAATTGTAAAGAGACTGGCGTTTAGCTAATTAAAAAAAATAACACAAAAAAAAATATTTTTATTATAGATTGTTTGCTATGGCCTATACAATCATGGAAGAAGATAGCCACTAATACCCTCCATGAGAAGGGAAGGACACAGGATGTTATTGCTTACTGGGCTTACATTCCCCCCTCCAAACTTGACTGGAAAGTTGAGTGGAAGGAAAAGTGTGACCGAAAAAAATAGGACTGCGAACTATAAATAGAAAACTACTGAAAATGCATCTGGAAAAATATTCACAAAGTTTTTTGTTATGCTGCAATCTATGCATACATACAGTGTACCCCATTATGCCAATGTGGTAAAGGCTTTTGGGTTTCTTTGTAAATATATCAAAAGTAGAAAACCAAAAAACGAAAAAGAAAATCTAATTTTTATGAATATTCGCTGTAGCTCAAAATGTAGCTTTTGCCACCAATCATCCTTGAAATGTTTCATTTGAATCCACTTGAGGTAAATTCTGTTGATTGGACTTGATTTGGAAAGGCCCAAATCTGTCTATGTGAGGTTTCACAGTGGAGTGCAGATCAGAGATCGCACAAAAAGCATTCAGTCAAATAAGCTGTCTGTTGACCTCAGAGACAGGATTGTCTCGAAGCACAAATCTGAAGAAGGATACCAAAATATGTTAGTATCCCATTGAGCTCAATAGCCGCTTCTAAACTTCAATGAAAGAAGTTTAGAAGCGGCAGGACTATTCCTAGAGCTGACCAGCTATCCAAACTGACGAAGAAGGATGACCATCTCTGCAGCAAACCTACCTGGTAGAGCAGCCAGACAAAAGCCAGTCCTTACTAAAAGACACAAGGCTCCCTGTCTGGAGTCACTGAATGATTTTCTGACCATCAGAAACAAAACGATCTAGTCTAGTGAGACAAAGATCGAACTCTTTGATGTAAATGCCAGGCGTCATGTTTGGAGGAAATTAGGCTTGGCTCATCACTGAGCCAGTATCAGAATGGGCGAAACTGCCTACAGCTTGCATTGCCTCAGCGGACCGTGGCATGGAGACGAACAGCCGGTGCCAGAGCTGAGGTGTTAAAGAGGCTTAAAGGTCGCTTTTACATCAGCCTTCAGCTCAGCTGCATCATTAATTCTGGTGTCTCTCAACTTTCCCCTGAAAATACCTCACCGAACCGATGTCTCAAAGTCAAGAATCCTGAGATCAAACTTTGTATGCCGTTGTAACATGCAACCAGTCTTGCTGCACCGGATGCCTGCATCTCATAATACAAATGACAGAGGCAAAGATGCTGAACTCAAATCCTCATGTGAAAATGTCCGAAGCTCTCGTCCAAAAATCACTTGTAGACTGGAATGAAAATGTATTTCTGTCATTCAGAGAATATCGACGACGTTAAACCTTTTTAACGTTAAGAGGTGAAAGATCACTTGAGAGTGAAACGGCACCAACGCCGACTCACTCAACTTTTCTGTCCAGGTGCTGTTGTGTTTTGGATCCACCACATAGTAGGTCACTGTCGCTCAGTGAACTATGACCTCGTCCAGATTTGTGAGTCCCCGAGTTGTTTGAGTCAATGCATCATTATGTGGAACATTCTGGATCGAACACGCTCCGCTTAGCGTGCTAGCATCTTGGCTGTGTTGTGTTCTCGTTCCTTTATCTGAAAGGCCTGTCTCAATCTAACAAATTTAGCTGCATGATAAATTGTCCTGGTAATTATTGTGATAAACAATAATAATGATGTTTGAGACTAAGCAGTATGTCGATAATGGCACAACAATGCAGGTTTTCCCTCTCAAAGACCGATAATCGTTAATTTTGTGAAGAATATTTATATTTTCAATATATCCAAATTAGGGGCAAAAAAACCCAACAAATGATTTAAAAAAAAAGAAATAAATAAAAACACAACCGAAACCATAAACAAAAATGGATTTTGATGTTTCTGTTAATTAAATTGGCCTTCAAAAAAACATGAATGGAGTTTGTTTTAATTTACCCTGAGATTAACTGATTAATTTCTTATTGCAGCGAAGAGAAAAGAATAGACGAACAAAAAGTGTGTCTTTGTTACGAAGAGGAAATATGTCCTTTCTTGCACATTTAAAAACTTTCAAACTGTTTTGCCAAACATTTCCATCTCTCAAATAAACCATGTAAAAAAAAATAAAATAAAAAACACTGCAGAGGCAACAGTGCCCAGCCTCCTTGGTCTGGATACTTTCAAATTCCGTTTCATTCTGCCATCTTTATTAGTTCACTCGATCGTTGTGGTGAAGCGCTTTAACTACGGCGGTTATGTTTATTCTATGGTAGTTCTTGGGCAAAACGCTGTTAAGAAGCTCTCTCTTCCACAAGATCTGTGTCAGATCCCACGGGACATCAATCTCAAAGCAGAACAAAAAAGAAAAAACTAAAAAAATACCTTGTGAACTATTTCTGCATTAATGAGATATAAAGATGCTTTTTCTTCCTTTCTTTTCTTTTTTTTTTTTTTTTTACTTTGATCAATAGGACTGGGTTGGGCTGGATTAGGATGCAGCTATGTCTTGTGTTGAAGACTGCTGCCACTGCTTGTGAGCAGAGCAGGTCAGCTCGCCCTCGGTTACCAAGTCGTTCGTCTGAATAGCCTCATTTAGAAACCGGAGGAGCTTACTCAGAAGGTGGAAGTGCGGAGCCAGACAGGGTTGGCCGGGATGACATCGCGATTGTGTGTTTTGTTTTGTTTTGTTTCTTAAGCCAAAAGGGGCAGCATTTGGACTCATCCCTCGCGCCAAACGCTGTGCCACCTCGTCAGACGCCGATGCCTGAGCTGTAAATTCACCCAAGCGAGCAGAGCACTTGCAGCTGTGTTCACACGCAGCGGCTTGAGACTGTCTTCGGATAAGCCTTTCAGAATGCGTAAAAATGAACTTTAAACGCAGAACACATTGTGCGCAAGAGAACGCCGTTATCCCTCCGGAATCACGCGGGATTTCGTGACTTATTGCTCCTTAAAGGCGATCTGATGTTCATTTTGGTCACAGTGGCACAGTCCAACTAAATTTACTGTTCTACTTTCATTGTCGCTGCTACACACTCAGTGGAGATTTACAGTGACTGACAGGCAAAGTGTTTTATGCGAGTGTAAGTATTTGGGCGGCAAAAACGTCTCTAAGATCTGCTTACAGTGCTGGGAAAAATGTTTCTTCCCCTACCTTTTCTTTTCTCGTGTAACACAAACGTCTCAGGTCATCGAGCAAACTTTCAAATAAGGCAGAGGAAACTTGAGCAATTTTGACGTGCAGTTTCCAAATGATGATTGAGTTTATTGTGGGGGTAAAGGTTATCTTAACACTGATGAATTAACTGCACCTACTCGTATTTTTAAGTCGTCGAAGCTCCACAGAGCCAGAGCAAGTCGTGATTCATATTTCCAGCCGGCCAGATTTCTTGAGAGAGCTCAGCAGCAACTCCCCCCGGAGTCACAAAGTAACTCAGATTCAATGAAAAGAAAGACAGCCAAAAAATGAATAAATAAAAACAATTGCATTTACTGTAAAGTTCCAAGGCCAAAATGACTGCCAACCAAACATAACACAAAAGTCTAACTTATGTTTAAGTTAGATTTCGTGATGAACTCCAAAACCTTGGTCTTGGAGGAAAGGGGAGACTTTCTGAAGGTGGGTGTCCAGTTTTGGATTGGCACAATGCTGGACTTAAATCTTCTTGAGATGCTCTGGTTTTGCCTCAAATAGACTATTTGTGCCAAGAAAGCCTTCAATGTGGCCGAATTGAAAGAATTTTGAAGAAAGAAAAAAAAAAAAAAGTCTTGGACAAAATTCCTCCAGGGTGATCCAAAAGTGTCAGGCTGCTATTTGAAGGGGGTATGATGACAAACAACACTGGGAATAAAAAAAAGAAAAAAAAGAAAGAGGACTCATATGGACGTCTAATTGTGTTAATCAATTCGAAGAAGATCAATTTTAAAGCCATCCAAGATCTTCATAGGGGGTCAACATTTAATCAATCCCAGTAGGTCCTATACAAGAAGCCTATTGTGAGCCTCCAGAGTTACCATGGGCCTCTTGGCTGCTTTACTGATTGGCTTTCTGCTCCTTTGTCTTTATGATGCTGTTTGATTTTATTTATGGGCGTCAGAGATAGAGGGCCTGAATACAAATGCACGCCACACTTTGAAGATTGCATTTCCACAAAAAAAAAAAAAAAAAAACTGTTTGTCTGTCTCGTAAAATCCGACTGAGATGAAGGGGGAAACCCGTTAATACTTTTTGAGGGTAATGTAAATCCTGCTGGAAAAAAAAGGAAGTTACACCAACGTCATGCAGAAAAACAAAAGACCCACATCATCAGATTCAAGAATATCTGAGCTCATAAGCAGGTCAGATATGGTTTTATTTCAATAGCACTTGATATGATATGCTAATAACCCAATACTAATCATTAAAAGAACACGTAGAAACAATGTCACCAATTGTTCTAAGTTATTTTAAAGCCCAGCATCGTCGAGAGAACAATATCTCATAATTTTCAAAGTCAATACTTCTTATTTAAAACAATCAAAGTAAAATAAATAAATAAATTTTATAAGACATTACATACACTGTTGCTGACCTGCGGAACTGTGTGAACGGAGAGACAGAAAAAAGCGGGAAAGGAGGGAAGGAAGAACCACGGCGATTGGACACATTCTGCTATTGTTAAGTCAGAGAAACGGAGCCCAGCAGTCACATGGTTTCCATCTCATTAACGCCTGCGAGGTGGCGGAAAACGCTTCAGGGTGAGGTAACAGGATTTGGGGGTCGAAGCAAAAGATCGGACTGGCATTGTTTTGTCGCTGGACCCGACGGAACGCATTCAATAACCCCCATGTTAGACTTAATTAAGGCTCTGTTTACCAAACAAGCGCCGCCGAGGGAAAAATCTGGACGGCAGAACGCGAGAAATTCGGCTGACAAGATAAAATACCTCGGCGAAGATACACAATGCTAAGGCTAATTGAATTAAAGATAATTAAAACCTAACTGTGATTGCGCTGGGAAACGCTTATTTGGTGTCACTTCAAAATAACGAGCATGATCCGGTGACTTTCATTCACCGTTAGCCAGAGAATTTGGCCAAAAACACCAGAATTTAGTTGACTGAAAACAATTAGCACATCCAGGCTTTCCTTTCTAAAATGTCGCTCTTGTCTCCACCCGTTTTTTGCAGATCTGGAAGCTGAAATTTCAGCCTGTTCTTCTGGTCAAAACAGGTTAGGACCAATCGGGTTAGATGGAAAAACTTCTTGGAGGAGCAATGATCCCACAGGATTGTCTTGGACTTTGATTGATGTGAAATCATTCAACTGAACTCATGGCCGAATGTTTAGTGATGCTGGAAGATGAACCTCCGCTCCAGTTCGGAAGTATTTTTGTTTCCAGAACTTGTCTTGTATTTTTCACACAGTTGCCACTGCAGTTTGGTTTTGCAGATTTAGTTGTTGTGGGGGGGGGGGGGGGTGTTGTTTTTAGTTGTTTTTTTTTGCCACACATTGTGTTTCGTGCGTAATCCAAAAAAATTAAAGATTTTCCTTATCTGATTCGAGACGTGTAAATGAACCTGATTTTTTATTTGTTTTTTTTACTAAACTCTATTAAAAAGGTTTTATGATGTCTGTTTCCTATCTTCTAATCTCCACCTGCAATAAGTTTATGTGATTCTTTCTCCAAACAATAAACTTTGAGCCCCATTGAGTCGACACTTTATATAAACCAAGTTTTCACACTCAGTGAATTGATTTACGAAACAAAAAAAAAAAAAAGAAAAAGAAAGAAAGATAGAGCGAGAGTTTCAGTGAATAGCAATCTTGATATTTTGCAACAAATTCTTAACTTGATTTAAATCTGGACCACAGCATGATGCTGCATTTAAGTTGACCAGAAAGCCATCAGTTTGCCGCTTTTCCCGCTTCTCGCTCCAAGTGTTCGTGGGGTCCTCGCTGCTTCTGAAACGCGGGGCCTCTCGTCTGGCGTCACCGCAGCGCCGTCTGGCGGCCGCTGGCCCGCATCGTGACAAAGTGATCCCGGTTTCCCGGCGGATGAGACGAATGTTTTCCCCGACTTGCAGGACCTGCAGTGTGTGCGGGAAGTGAACGCGTGGGTTTACCCCCGCCATTCAACGGAAACAGTAAACACAGAGCGGGGAAACGGCCCACTCAGTTGCACGTTCTCACAAGGAGTGTCATGTTGAACAGGCATCTGGACTGACAGCCACCTCCCCCCCCCTCCTCACCCCACCGTCACTCTTCTCCTCTCCTCACTCCCCACCTCTGTGTTTCTGAAGCTCAGAGTTGACGGGAGGTAATCCCCTCCATGTGAGTGGGCGGTGCGGGTACCGGAGGCGTGTTTTTTTTTTTTTTTTTTTTTTCCTTCTATTATTCAAATGCTGCTGTACCTATAAAAAGAGGTCTTGCCTGCGTCAGATTGTTTTCTCCAATGGCTAAAGGTGACTGAATATTAGTTGCCTCCGCGTCGTCCTATCGGCAAGGGAAGAGATGATGGACGACTCCGGCGGTGTCCAAATGGCGAGGGCGCTGAAACACGCAGCCCTGTGCCTGATGCTGCTGCCCCGGTTCCTGCTGGCCGCCGTCATGCTGTGGCTCCTGGACTTCCTGTGCATCAGGAGGAAAGTGCTGCTGAGAATGGGCGAGCGTCAGGACAGCCCGGACGACCCGCCGGTGTGCGTCTCCGACTCCAACAAGATGTTCACCTGGGAGTCCCTCAGGGCCGTGTGGCACGGCCAGAAGCTGGACTTTCTCAAATCGGCGCACCTCGGGGAGGCTGCCCCCAACACCGAGGTGGTGCTGGTCCAGGAGCGGCGGCAGGTCCGGATCCTGGACTGCACGAAAGGGAAGAGACCGCTCGTCCTCAACTTTGGCAGCTGCTCCTGACCACCGTTCATGACGCGCCTGGCGGCGTTCCAGCGCGTCGTCAGGGAGTACGCGGACATCGCGGACTTCTTAGTTGTGTACATCGAGGAGGCGCACCCGTCGGACGGCTGGGTGAGCTCCGACGCGCCTTACCAGATCCCCAAGCACCGCTGCCTGGAGGACCGGCTGAGAGCCGCGCAGCTGATGTTCACCAAGGTGCCGGAGAGCAACGTGGTGGTGGACAACATGGACAACTCGTCCAACATCGCTTATGGAGCCTACTTTGAGAGACTTTACATCGTGATGGACAAGCGGGTGGTGTACCAGGGTGGGAGGGGTCCGGAGGGCTACCGGATCTCGGAGCTGAAGAACTGGCTGGAGCAATACAGAAAAGAGGTGATGGACCCCCAGACGGCGGTGCTGTGTGTGTAGCCGAACCCGCCCTGCTGCTCTGCCCTCCGCTTCAGTGTCCAAACCTACAGTGCAAAATATCCAGATGCTGCTATCAAACGTTCACACATGACACATTATATATGAATATATATATCTATATCTATATCTATATATATGTGTGTGTATATATATATATATATATATATATCGCAAGAAAAGATATATCTATATATATAGATATATCTATATATAGAATATCTGATATATATATATATATATATATATATATATATATATATATATATATATATATATATATATATATATAGATAGATATATAGATATAGATATAGATATATATCGTTTCTCTTGCATTAAGATGTTCAAAACTGACACAGATAGAGGTTCGGTTTAAGTTGACACCTTTAGCCTATAGATTGTAGGCTGTGAAACTGTGTTGTTATGACTTTAAATTGATTTTTTGTTTGTTTGTTTTTGTTGTTTTTTTTGTTTTTTTTTTTTTGTTTATTTTTTGTATGGAAAAAATATTTGAATCAATTGAAGCTGGGTTCAGTTGGTGACCACTATTTTTCTATTGTGCGTGCGTGTGCGTGAAGGTGTGCGTGCGTGCGTGTGTGAAGGAGCGTGCATTCAGCTTAATATCTCACTCTGGCGTCTGTGTGAAGTTCGGTTTTTAAAAGGCGCATCCAGAAAACCGACACTGATGTTTCTGACACTGGAAGCAGAGCAATATCAGCTGGATGTTCGCTCCCTCTGTGGTTCACTGCCAAACGATGTGATGTTGAAAACGATGTAACTGAAAAAACATGCTGTTTTTACAAGAAAAAAAAAAAAAAGAAATCAAATCAAATCAAATAAAACTCAAATCAGATTAAAGGTGGGGAGACACCTTATTTATTTTGTTTATATATCTATATATAAAAGTGTGTTGCATTAAATGGGCGTATTGTTCTTTAACTGGACCAAGAACCTAGAAAGGTTTTAATCCAAACTAGGGTTATCAAACGTGTTGTCCGTGTGCCTTTTGTGGTCTTATGGGTGACTTTTGTGCAGCCCACACGCACAACTGAAGAACGGGGGAATTTAGTTTTATTTTATTATTAATCTTATTTTTTCATTAATTCCTGTCTTTTGGGGGTGAGGGGGGAGGTATGTAGAAAGAAACAAATCTTCCTAAATGAAAACTGTTAAGTACAACAAAAAGTGTACATTTTTTAATGGATCCCCCCCCCTCTTCTAATATAAAGGTAAATAGGGCCTCAGTTATCGAGGCATTTTTTTTATTCAGATACAGACTTGGGTGCATTTATTCAATAAATTGTACAAACCACAGCAAGAAAGAGTGGCACATGTTTCATTCCTGTTGTGAGTGGGCTCAATATTTTTTTCTTAAGCAAAACAAAAAAACAAAAAACCCTCTCTGATGTTTACATAACATCTTTATTATAATTTCAGAAAAATTAAGCAACTTTATGCATTTCATTTAAGCATAAGCAGGGAACAGTGAAAACATGGTCCGATTATAAAATTGTAAATATAATAACTCACGTTTTTGTGTCCCGTGACAATTTCATAGCCTTTGTGACAAAAAAGTGTGAATGTGTTTAGGGTCGTGTTAATGCTGCTGGGTCAGAAAGGAAAACGATTATGCAAATGGGGTATCAAGACAGTTTGTTTGGCCAGAAAGCAAAATCTAAACAACAAAGTGAGCTCGCTATTGTCATGGCGAGGCATGGTGACAGTCAAAAGAAAGGAGAACAGCCTTTTCCTCCGACTTTCCTGTTCGCTCTGAAAACAAATGCATTCCCACATCATCAGGCTGCCAGCACCGTGTCTCACTGTGGGACTTGTGTGTTCAAGCTTGATGTCCAGCCGAAATTTTATCCCACACTTATTGTTTCACCCCTCACCAGAGCATCTTTCCTCGCGTAATTGTTGTGTCTAAGACAACTAGTCGACAAATTCTTCCACCTGAGAAGGTGGAGAAGGTGGAGAAGGTGGAGAAAGTGGAGTCGATACAAAACACTCTGGTTTTGTACCAGAGTGATGCAAGTGACATTAACCACTCGGCATGTCACTCGTATCAGTTTCACTATGTTTAAACTTGCCTGTTTTAAATTAAATAACGTGTTTTGCACGCCAGGAAAAAGAGGTGATTGGGTAAACTAATCACCAGAAACACAAAATGAGGATTAAATTTTGTTCATACGTGAAACAAATGATCTACACGTGATCATCTTTTCTCCAAGAGCCGTCGTGAATAAATCTTTTACTTAAAACTGAAATTCAATTTGCAGAGAAGCTCAAACTCACAGGGGAGTCATGTTCCACAGCTTTGTAGTGTTTAATCAAACATGCATATTTATAATAACTTTGCAAAGCTTTTATTCTCTAGGAATAACAAAACAAACAAAAAGGGGGGGGGGAAGCAAATGCTGTTTAGGTGATGTCTTGCAGCCTCTTTAATCAGTCCATCTTCTTCGCTTTTCTTTTCATCCCTGCAAGTGTGTTTTCAGCTGTGTACAAACACACACTGACAAATGCAATTTGGATTAGAGAGCAATGTGAATGCTGTTGATCCCATGTGGCCCGACTTGCTACTGTGCGGTTATAATTTGCCCAGTTTTTTTCGCTTACGTGTTGGCCCTGGAGGATCAACGTGGCATGCGGCGAACGGGGCCGAGCTGAGAGCGTGGGGAGCCGACGCGCTCCCTCCGACGGTCTGTTTTCTGACCAAAAAAAGCTGCGCGTCTGTTTGAATTTCACATTGCAGCCGCGCCGCAGCTCTTCTGGAGCGATAAAGTGATTAAAGAAGGTCAGTCGATCAGCAGTGTCTGACAAATCAGAAGAAGCAAACAGGCCGTCGGTATCTGCCATCGAGCTGCTAATAGGTTGCCTAAGGAGGTCAAGGGATTATGGATTACAAATAGTTTCAGCATTTCTTTCTTGTTCAGCAGCAGTAAATACATCATCGTAGTTACTGTCTTTAATAAAGTACACAACAATAAGAAAAGCGGCACATGATTCTGGAGAACTTTGTGTCCCTAAGGAGATTAGATTTGCTTCATCTGGTCAAGCGGCCAATGGACAAACACTGCTGTTCTGTTCTACTGAGTAACAAACATTGGAGGCCAGTGGTGGAAGAATTATTAAAGGACATTACTGAAACAAAAGGACAGATACAATAGCATACAATACAGGGATAAAAATGTACCTTTTATTGTGTACTTTATTTTTGACTCAACATAAATAGCACATATTTGTGAAGTGAAAGAAAAGATAGTTTGTTTTTTTTCAACACACCAGCAAATCGACTTGCCAGTTGCCCAGCAAGCAGTCATTGTAACCCTTCACAAAAAAGGTAAATCACAACAGGACATTGCTGAAGAAGGTGCTAGCTTTTAGCAGGCATACTAATGGAAAGTTGAGTGGAAGAAAAAAGTGTAATAGAAAAGAACGTAGTATAGGTAAGAGGCTTTACGGAGAATGTGACGCAAATCCAATTTAACAGTGGTCAAACGGGCGTCGTGGGGGTTGAGTCCAAGATCATCTCTGAAGCTGGTCAAAGATCTGCTGAGAACCTGTCTGCTTGTGACCAGATGTCAGCGCCATCGTCATCATCGGGGAACGAAGAATCTTTAAACGATGTGAGCGCTGCAGAGGCTTGACAGGATCTATCACTCTAAACCAGGTTATGTAAGAGTTGTTTCCCTGACTGCGCTTCAGCAGAAACGCGTGAGTCACTAAATGTGACTGATGTGTGTCTGCGGCACCCCACATGTCAGAAATATCATTCTGCCTCAGAAAATGCAAACAGACAACTTACTTTTTTTATTACCTCTTAAAATCCATCTTTGTGGAGAAACTCAGAATTCAACTCAGAGGAAAAACATTATCTATCTATCTATCTATCTATCTATCTATCTATCTATCTATCTATCTATCTATCTATCTATCTATCTATCTATCTATCTATCTATCTATCTATCTATCTATCTATCTATCTATCTATCTATCTATCTATCTATCTATCTATCTAACTGTCTGTTTTAGTTTCATTCTAAGGTAAATGGTTATGAATAAAGAACAATCCAGTGTTTCCCTGATAACTTTTTAACAGATTTGTATACAAAAATATTATTAACTTGACTATAGCGACCCTTTATAGTAAGTTCCAGTCACTATCTTTTGTAGGACTTTTTTTTTTTTTTTTTTTTTTTTTTTTTAAAGAAAAGAGACCACAGAGTAAACTGTGGTTAATCACAATTCATTTGTGATTTAAATTAATCACAAATGAATTGTGATTAACCATAATTTTTTGTTTCACTTCATCAGTCATTCCCAGTCTTTATCTTTCTTACTTACTTTACCATCCGTGCTGTAGAATTAAGAAATCATTTGTCTGACAACTTGAAGTAGGTTAAAAGATCTCAAAAACTCATCATGCCTCAATGTAAGGAGATCCAGTACCAGATGAGAAACTGAAACCTGAGGAAAGAGGGATCGACTGCAATGAACCGCACTGTGAGACATCATCTGGAAACGGAGACAACATGGAGCAAAAGTGAACCTTCTCAGGATTGACAGGGCTACCAAAATTACTCCAAGAGGACACGAATGACTCATCCAGAACATCACAAAAAGCCCAGAGCAACATCTAAAACTTTTACCTCAGTTAAAGTCGGTGTTTATGATGGAACAGTAAGAAAGCAAATGTTTTCTCTTGAGACCCGACAACTTGTCCAGCACAACATGCATGCTGCAATCGCAACTCGCAGGTTTGAAAAACTTTCCGTTCCATGCTGAAGCAGGAAATTTATTTCCAACTCTAAATTTACTCAGTTTAATTCAAGTCACGCTTAGCTAATCACAATCTTAGAAAATATGAAAATGTATGAACTGTTATAAATCAAAAAAAAAAAAAAGAAATCCCAGTTTGTGCTGTACTAAAAGAATTAATAAAACATCTTTTGTGGACGGTATCTCTGTTTTTATGATGCCTGCTGGAAACTAATTACCCTTTGGGATGTCAATAAAAGCTGAACTGAAATAAATTGGAAAGAGCTTTAATACATAATTAGCGCCTTTTACAGACAGCGCGATACGAATCTAAAAGATAGAATCAGTAATTTCACAGCAGGATTAAAATGTGGATTTTTAGACAACAGACATTGTGACATGTTTGTTAATTATCAAACATGGAGCTAATTATCACAAAATTATTTTATTAGGACATTTTGTTGTAAAATTACAACAGATGTTGTAATTGTTACTCAAAATGTTACTCAAGGATGCGAATCAGATGGCTGATTTTACACACTATTAAAACTACGTCACATAAATGTTTACACTACAAGTGAATTTTACAACAAAATGTTGTAAAATTCACTTCAACACTTCTGTTGAAGTGTAAAACTTCTGTTGAAGTTTTACACTTCAACAGAAGTTGAACTTTTTTTCCCCTTTTTGTCTTCGCAGTAATCCACCAGACAGAGCAAAATGTTCTCATTTTATAAGCTTAACCCATTCTGATTGTCAAAGAAACTATCCAAATGTAACAAAATATACTTCCATTTGATATGTTTTATTTCTTTCCTTTATTTTTCTAATCTTTTCATTCCATATCTTTCTGTATAACATGATGGTCAGCATTGCTGTTGTTTCAAGGTTCTTTGCAAAAAAAAGTGACATGGTACGATACGGTACGGTACGGTACGATACGGTACGGTACGATACGGTACGATACGATATGGGGCATCAAAACTACACACATTGCTATTTATTTTATTTATCACTAAAAATGATAAATAAAATATATCACAGCTCACTTAAAAGTTCAAAGTGTCTCCGATGATTCTGGAGGCTTTTCCCCACAAAGTCTTGAAGAAATAAAGACTTTTCCACTTGTTATATAAATTTCCTTTAATGCCTTTCAAAAGTATTCAGGCCCCTTCAAACGTTTCCAAATTTTGTCGTAACATAATCATAAATGTCACTGTATTACATGAGGTTTTTATGTAAGAAACCAACATGTAGTGCAAAGTCGCAAGAAAAAAGTTACAAGATATTATATCTTGCTCAAAGAAATCAATCAATCAAATTTTATTTGTGTGGCACATTTCAGCAGCAAGGCATTTCAAAAAGTTTACATCTTAACAAACACAAAAACACAAAGTCATGCAACATAGAATCAACAATCAAAACATTACATTATGCCAAGTGCCATAATTAAATTCGTAATTGATAACGTTTCAAATACAACTCTAAACAGATGGAAAGCAACCCCAGATCATAATGCTGTCTCCACCATGCTTCTCAACAATAAAAACCTTTTTTCCAAAGCTAGGTCAAGTGAACCAAATGCTGGTTTTGTATTTTTGTTTTGTTTTTTCCATGTCTGCAGCTACACCTTGAAAGACCTCGACCTCAGATCTTCACCAACCGTTCTGCTAACCCGATGGATTAGTGACACTTGATGAACTCCTATAGATAGCTACTGTGACATCAGCTCTCTGACCCACTTGCAGGACGCGCTCCGGGAGGATAGACTTTGTAATGAAAACTTCCTATGCTGTATGCCTCTGACAAATCTGGCTTTTATTTATTTATTATTTATTTATTTATTAGCTTTTGGTGTCTATTTCAGAAATGTATTTCTCCTTCATTCCCAGACTTACAGGCACCACACAGAATTTGCAAGAATGTCCGAATTTAGAGACTTAATGTTTTATAAAAACGATCGCTGGACCCAGTGAGGGCAAGCAGGTATAGAGAATGGATGGACATTCTATAAAACCTAATTTGATTGAAACCAGTCAATGGATCCCCTGTTCTGACCTGCACACAAACTTATATTGAAACCCTCGCTGCAGGTCTTTTTTATATATATATATTTTTGAGATCAGAATACAACATGTACCTGCTTCAGGGTGCGCTAAAGAGCTGGATCCAGCCGTCGTTCGAATAAAATATGGATCGAATCATATTAACTGAACCAAACTGTGAAGTGCAGCCTCTGTAATCATCAGTCACTGACAGCAAGGGGCTATTTAAATATAGCCAAAGCTTTTGCACAATCACTATTAAGCCTTATTAAGTATGGGAGCAAAACGGTTCATCATAAGACGCTGATTAAGAATGAGATGATATTATCCAGTCACTGACGTGACCCCACCTCTTCCCTCATGGTTATGCAGACAAAAGAAGGAGCCCATTGTCCGTGGAAAAACAGATCGCCTTAAAGCAACCCTCACAACTCCGCCTCGGGCAAAGAAAAACTTTGTAGAGCTGAGAAAAATATTCCTATGTCATAATCATGATACTATTTAAGATAAGGTACCGCTTGGCAGGACATAAGATGCCTTGTTAAAATTGTATCTCTTTATCTGGCCAATCCCATGACTTTCCATTTCGCTCTGAGCAGTTCAAGTCATATGATTTGGAAAACAAGGTTTGTAACCATGGGACAGTAGCTATCGGGAAAGATATTCCACGAACCTCTTTGTAATTTGGATCTGACCTTTACTTCTGGGTAAATAAGCTTTGATGTCATGATAAACCGAGAGCAGATACGTTGGGTTTTTTATTGTTGTTTTGTTTTTTGTTTTTTTATCAGGCAGAAACGTGGACTATTCCTGAAGCACACCTGCTAGATTAGTCAGCAACGACAACGCAGAATCCTCTGCAGCAGGGATTTTAGTGGTAAAACAAACAAAAAAAAAGGGACGTTGTCATACTGCTGCTGACAGGCACCGGCCAAGAGAAACGGGTCAGCTTTGTAAACAGCACAAAGATATACAAAAAATAAATAAATAAATGATGAGAGTAATTCAATATAGTTGATACACAGCACTTTAGAAAAAGTATTCACACCGCAGGGAAGCTGGTATGATCGTGAGAAGACTGATGGGGAGAAAATGATCATCAAAATGATCATTTTGATGACAAATTATGACGTATAATATTTTAAAACACTTGAAATTGAAGTTCAGACGCTCTCCAAGCCAAATCCGACTGAACTCGAGGAACCTTGTGAAGAAGAATCGGGGGGACAATGTCAGTGCTTCATCGTGCAAAAGCTCATAGACACTCACGGCAAAAAGACTCGAAGCTGGTTTTGCAGTAAAAGGTGGCTCTACAAAGTGCTGACTCGCTGTCTCTGCCTTTTAAAGCCTCCAACAGTTTTTCTTTTCTTTTTTTCTTTCTTTTTTTTATTTTTGTTCCACAGGATTGTTCTGGATGAATGCTCCATTCAGTTTGTCTGGAAAGTCGTTAAGAACTTTCTAGTTACAAATTGGAAAACGCTCAGATTTACTACTTGTTCTGTTGCTAACTACTTACAAGCCAGTAACAATATATTTCTTTCCTTTTTTTTTTTGTAATTCACAAACATTAAAAAAAAAAAAAAAAAAAAAAAAAGAGTTAACAGCCAAACATTTACCAGCTCTGTGCTGGTGCTGCTGGTGTGTGGCCCAAACCGAATGCCTCTTCGACTTCTGCCTGCTTCTCTGCTGCTTTGGAACAAAAGCGTTCCCTCAGCATTATGCCGCCACCGCAGAAGAGAATCCTGTGGTAGTTCTCTGCCACAGTTAGAGAGGCAAAAACATTTTTACGTCTTTGCCAAATAATTGATATTTGGTCTCATCTGTTCAGGTCATACATGAATTTCTGGCCTCTTCAGAATGTTGTTTTGTGTGCAGATGATGTAATTTTATTTTATGTTTTGATGGTAAACCATGCGTGGATTTGACTTTTATCCAGAACGAAAAGCTTGGAAAAACAATACAATAGAAAGAAGAAGAGATAATGCTATTTTTTATGGGGGGTTTTAAGGTGAAATACATAATACTTCTAAAACTTGGAATCAGATCACTTCAGGTTTGTATTTGGCTAAAATTATTAGGTAAAAAGAGAGTAAGGTGGAAGTAGAGTTGACTGCAGCAACATGGCCAGTCACTATTGAACCACCTGAGAAATAAATACACACATACACACATAAATATCTATTGTCTCAATGTTTGTTTGTTTTTTTTTTTGGTTTTTTTTAAAGAAACAGAGCTATACTGGTTTCATTACAGGCAAAAAAAAAAGACAAGACAATGTGACGTCCTACAGAACTTATGAAATAATTTGCTGATCAGATCTCAGTTTGCATTGAGATTTAATTGGAGGTGACCCGCAAAAAGTCACTAAAACCTTTCTGATGAAACGGAAGCGCAAAAGATAAATGAGCATCCTCCATTTTGTGAGGGCAGGAACACAAAAGAAAGAATTTAAATTGTTTGGCCAGAGGAATTTCTTTTTCTTTTCTTTTTTTTCTGTGGTACTCTTACTATTGATCTAAATTTTTCTGTCATTTTCTGTCATTTCTATCATTTACAGTTGAAAAACAAAGCTCAGCAAAATCTGAGCTTATATATATATATATATATATATATATATATGTTACTCATTATTTTAGGGTGTGCACACTGCAGCCTTTATGCTGAAACAAAGTTTCAAAGTTTCCTTTTCTCTTCATGTTATGTGTGGGTGCTGCAGCGCCCTCTGTTGGTTAGTGAAGGTCAGAGTAACTTCTTCAAAATTAAACAGTACACATAGCAGAAAATATATGCACGTCTGTAGACACATACAATAATTTTACGAGATACAATGTCAAAAGAAACTGAATCTTCACTTCTCCATCTTTCCGTGAAGGTTAGCACTGCAGCATGAACAATGCAGCACAGCTAGCTGATATCGGATGTTAGAAAGGTAATGATCCAAAACACCGACTGATGATTGCTTCCAAAGTGATAGGAATGTTAATCATGTAGCAACACTTTAAATAAATGTAGCATATGTCATGTTATTTGGATGTAAAAGTTGTTTTTATATTTGCCATAATGAAAAAACCAGCAGCAGAAAACATCATCAGCAGGCTGTCAAAACAATTTTTAATAGCAGCACTTTTATTTTGGTGGCCATAACTAAGCTAGCATTAGCATGCAGCACAGCTATCTACTACAGGAATTTGGAAAAGTAGTTCAAAACTGCATTGAAAGCTTGTTTAGATCCGTTTACTGATTTTAGTCGTACAGCAACAATTTAATCAATTAAACTTTGTAGTACTGTTACCTTAGAAAAGATATTTTTGTCTTTTATCCCAGCTGAAAAAATTATGCTTTAGTGTTGGCAGTCAAAGCCTTCATGACGAAGGTTACTCTGGCAATGACTCACCCTGTGTTTATAGACTGGCAAAGTCGAGATACGCTTATCTCATCTATGAAAAAGTTCTCTTTCTTTATGTATGCACTAAAAACACTTTTTTTGTGAAGGACTGAGATCTCAAACCAAAACAAAATTTGGATTTTGCAGAGGGTCTGTACATTATAGGGAGAAAAATATCCATTAGAAAAAGGGTAGAAAGCAATTAGTGCAAGAAAAAAAGGCAGAATGGCGTTGGAGGCCAGTGATGCAAGCACTAATTTTTCGGGACGGAAACTCGATGAATCATGCAGTTAAGTTTCTTTCTTATATCAGTCTGGCAGCCAGTCGCTCTGCACATCAGTGTGGCATGTGTATCCTGGTTGTCATGGGGATGCGGTTGCTATGAGATCAATTTATCTGGAGATCTGTTGGTTGCAGATGTCACTGGGTGCTGATCTCAATAATATAGCCCAGGTCAAATTTCAAACTGTAAAGTCTTTTCATATTCTCACGCCAAGGAACACGGAAGATCTTTTCTAACGCCAACCGGGTTGCAGAGACAAATTAGACTCTCAACTTCTGTGAGTTTGCTTCTTTTCTGGTTTCTCAAATAAAAACCAGATCATTTGCTGCACACCAGCAAATGATCTGTGTGCCAGATAAATACCAGAAGACGTTAACCTCGCCTCAGCCAAACTCATTTCTGACTGTGTTGCACGTCAGAGTGCAGGCCTCCTCCCCACCCCGTCGAAGAAACGTGTCTGCAGCTCTCACGTGTGGCTCTGATCAGAAGGACTATCATCCACCTGCTTTTCTTCTGTTGTTGAAATCCCTGAGTAGCATGTGAGAAGTGTCTTGCGGTTCAGAGGCTTTCTGAATGCATCGCAAGAGTTGAAGGAGAAGGAAAATGATTTCGCAGAATGCCCCGAACGCAGTCGCAGTAGCAGAGGCTTAAAAAGCTGGCATTCCCCCCACAATGCCACACTATGAGACGAGACTTTAAGTTCCTTGGAGGGTGCTACCAACTTCAGCTATGAGCCTGTTTACATCTCTCTGTAACAGAAAGAGCGTCTGCTCTGTTTTTCATCATGGTTGACAAAACATGCTTCTGAAATGTCCTAAATGTTTTCGAAGCTACACGTGCCAAATGCTTCTTTTTTGTTTTTCGGGTGAAACATCTGATTGTTGTTTGATTGCTTAATCAAGAGATTGCCTTCTGTGACTAAACGTTCAACAAGTAGCCTTGTTCTGGAGATGCTTGAAAAATACAAACATTTTAGTTTGTTAGAAAATGGTGGTCTATTAAAAAATATAACAATCTACTAAAATTTGTTAAATGTTGTGTTAAACAACCGGTGTTTTTAGTTGTGTCTCTTTTCCAATGCCAAGTGGAGCAGGGGTATTTTCTAAAATGTGATATTTATAAAGAAAAAAAACTGTCGAATCACATAATTATTTCTACTACATCAATATTTTAATTATGTTGTAAAACTCAACTTAGTATGTTCGATCAATGAAGTCGGTGGACCCCTCAAACATGTACTACTACTACACCTTGGAAAAAATATCCATACACCTTGTGCACACCCCCAACCCGCAGGGGGCACGGTTTTCATGTGAAGGAGGTGCTCAAAATCAACATTTTAAAAAGTACTGTGGCAGAAAACAAGCGTGCCGTCCTCATGGTGAAGCACGGTGGTGGCAGAATCATTCTGTGGACTTGCTCCCTGTTACCCCCCCAACAGGTGCAAGGAAAGCGGTCAGTGTCATGCATCCTCCTATAAGAACAACACTCACGCTTCAGACTCTATTGTAAAAATAAGAATAATAACTTTAAAAAACGTAGCGATTAGCTTTCACCTTCCAGTCTCAAGCTACTTTATGAAGATGTTTGTTTAAAAAAAAAAAAAAAAAAAAAACACTGTCACATACTGAGACGGTTTTACATTTTTGCGGATACTTTTGTGTGAGAGTGGACGAAAACAAGCAAGGCATTCAAATAATAATTTTAAAAAAAAGCTACGTCACAGTCCTTGTGTCGCCGAATCGGACAATTTTCCCAGGAGGCCTTTCGTCAGCTAGCTACTGTCAATAGCGTAACCAACCAACCTTCAGGTGAGCGCGAGCCGCACGCGGGCGCTTTGTGTTCACTACTCAAGGTGAGTATCCATAAAGCAAAGTGTGGATCCGTTTTACAGCTGTAAAATAATTGAGTCTTTGTACTTGTGCGCGTGAAATGAAAACACTTGACTGTTGCTGCTCGGGAGAGTACAACAAACTTTTCTTCGCCAACCTTGAAATCTCAGTTGAACGTGAATAAACGAACTCGCAGGCTCCGTCGGCCACAGCGCTCCATTTGTTCTGCAGAGAAGAGACCCCTTTTAAATGTTTTAAATGAGCTATAAGCAGCAGCTAATGCTTGCTTTCTTATCAGCGGTCAAAACCTGACTGGTAAATTGGGTTAAACACATTTATTTACACCCAGTTGTATATGTTAAAAGGCCTTAATATAAGTTATTGTTCATATTTTGATATAGAAGCATAATGCTTTTTTTTTTTTTTTTTTTTTGGAAAGATCCAACCCTTAAATTGAGATTGTCTATTCAGTGGAAAAACTAAATCCTACTTTAGGATTAATTGCTTTAAAATAAAATAAAATAAAGTGCATTTTCAATTAAATTTGCACCCATCATTTCTCTATAACTGAATGTAAGGTATGAAGAAACTTCTACTTCACTTTAAAGTGATTAGAAGCTTCAGTAGCTTTAATCAAGTTATCAAATCAGATCAAACAAAGCGGAAACAGTAGCAGTAATGTGTAATTTGTGATATGTAAATGTACAACTGCCACCTGTAAATAAAAACAAAACAAATACATAGCTTACTTAAAAATGGAGAGAAAAGAATGAAGAATAAATCTCTGAATTGAAATTGTTCTTGAATGATTGTGTGCTTTATTTTTTATACATTACTTTCAGCAGAGTTCAACATTTAGGGTTTAATTTGAGGACGTTTCTGTAAAGTGTTTTAGATTAATTTAATGGCAATTTAAAAAAAAAACAAATAGACTCCTCTTCTAGTATTTTTGAGAGATTTCTCTCTGTCAGGTTTAAAAACAATTTTTTTGGTTGAATAAAAACATTTTTAAAATCCAAATTAGTCAGAGGCAATGAACTGCATGTGTCCATTAATGCAAAATGTTACTTAATTTAAATTACTTTAACGTTCTACTCTGGAAAATGCATACATCAATCATTTTTGTGTGGTTTACTTTTTTTTTTTTTTTTGACATGACTCGATGCCTTTTGCAATCCTTTTCAGAGACTCCCAAACATGATATCATGTTGATTTTATCAACATATAAAAAAAAAAAAAAAAATTAAAACTGCAAATGTTGCACTTTACAGGTTCAGGATATCACTTTCCATTTACAATTATTACATCTATTAATGTAATCAGTGCCAATGTAATGCGACTTACAGACATGTGAGGAAAACAAAAACCTTTACCAGAGTAATTTAGGTGAATCGTCACTGAATTTGCCTCCCTCCCTTTTTCCACATATGCTGTCAAGCCAAGTGGAAGGGCGGGAAAAAAAAAAAAAAACAGTGTGAGGAAATAAAAAAAAAAAATTTTGCGTGCCTCTCGTGGTTGTTTGTATCTCTCCCATCAGCGCTCTTCCATACTTGCTCCGCTCTCAGCATTTTCTGCGCGTCACGTCCATCCCTTATGACTTGACCCCTAATGTTCTGAGCACCGCGCATCCAGACGGTCAAAAGAGGTCGTCCTCTCCGTGCTGTCCAGGTTCGTCCTCCCCCGCATCTATTCAGACAATTACCTATGTGTTATGTGCAAAGCGAGCCCCCCCCCTTCACTGTGTGTGTGTGCGCGTGTGTGTGCGTGTGTTTGTAGCGTGGCTCCTGCTGCAAACAATGAGCTTGTCCCCAGATGCCTCACAAACTGCGAGACAATAACGCTTCAGAGCGCACATGTTCCAGACAGTCACAGAGGATAATCATCCTGATATGACTTTTTCTTTTCCATCTTTTTTTTTTTTTTCATTTTTTTATTTTTCACAGGAAGCACAAAGACAATGATCGCTTTGTTGGGGGAAGAAACCGATTATGTCAATACTTCACTGCTTTTAGCGTTATTGGTAACAAGGAGGGGAGAGCTTGGCTGCATGTTGCCTCAAGCTGCTCATATGAACATCAAGGTTGGATTCAAACACCAACACGTCTTCATTTTTATTGTTAATTTGTTTCACAGAGTTGAAGAAATGTCTAAATAACAATGAAGCAGCATGTTGTGAGTGATCTTTCGAAACCACATTCACACCTGGGTCAGGGACAGACCTAAAGTCCAGAAGGAAAACGTCTAAATTTTATGCTCATAGACCAAAAACTCTCCATGTGAGTTCCCCGATGTGCTAAGCTGACACACAGATACCCCACGAGGCTGCGACTACAAATGAAAAAGAAATAAATAAGTAACTTAGAGGCTTAAAGTTTAAAACCATGAATAATTTGTATTCCACAGTCATTGCTATGCTCTTGCTTGAGCTGGTTTATCACACAAATGTCAATGGCACGCATCGCGGTTTGAGGTCACGGTGTGACAAAAATGTGGAAAAAGGGTATTTACTCTTGTCCTCATCAAAAACGACCCGCCACATAAATGTGGAGCTTTGAACGAAGCTAGAAGCCATTTTTCTTTATCCAACAATTATTTCCTGACATGTTTAAAATGTGCTTTTTAATCAACAAGCCGTCTGCAGCAAAAAACCGACGGCTTATCTAAATTTGAAACCCAACGCGTTCGAAAAGCCTCACAAGTTTTTCCGAGTAAAGTCCGTTTTGAGCTGGGAGGTCACGCTACCATTGGGTTTAATCCGTTTCTCCTGAACATGTCTTCTCCATTTTAACAGACTGTCATTCACGTTCCACATTTTGTGCTAAAAGTGCCAAAAGAAAGTTTTGATTTTAACTTCGTGAATGCATTTTTTTCCCAAACCTATTTCATGCGTTAATGTTGGCGTTGGAATCGAGGGCTTCTCAGCTTACATTCTGCATGCGTTGACGGATCTCTGTTGATAATTCCAACCTCCACACCAACAACAAATGTCTGAGGCTGAGAGTTGAAGGGAAACAGCAATACTGACTCCATCCATTCAACGTCGCAATGTAACCCCAAACTTTTAAAATGAATCCATCCATTCTGAGCGGCTTCTCCGCGCCTGATGTAGAAAAAAAAGGACATCCTCAGCATAATGCTTCCCTCTCCGTGCTTCGACGCAGGAAGGGTTGTGTTCAGTGTCATGTTCAGCATTTCTTCATTCAGGTGGGAAAGGTTTGCTGTTGCTTACATCTGAACTACAGGAACAGGGAGAACACGCAGGTAAATTGGTAAAGAGTGCAAAATAAAATTAAATAAGAGAAAGTTTCTCAAAGGACTGCAAGTCAAGTAACAGAACGTCGAGGGGAAGAAAAAAAAGTGTTGCAGCTTTTTAGATTTAGATAAAAACAGAGCTAAATATGAGGTTGGACATTTTGCAGCGACTTCTCCCATGAGATGCATTTTACCCAGCTTTGTCTCGTTTCGTGCCCTCTGAGAAAGTTGGGCCTGTTAAAAGCGGTTAAACACGAAGTGGAAATGTGTGTGTGGGTGTGTGTTTCTGTGTGTGTGTAAGAGGCTGAATGCTGGGCTGCTGCTGCTGCTGCTGCTGCTGCTGCTGACTCCAACTATGCTTTGATGAGGAGGACTTTGATGCAGAGTTTCTGGCATCAAAAGAAGACGGAACAGTCCTGCATCCCTGTTTCCCTTCACCAAAAGGAGGGATGAAGGGAGGAGGAAGGGGCGGGCGAAGGTGCGAGTCTGTTGAAGTCGTCAACGGCGACGACTTGAAGTGAGAGAGGAGAGTCAGAGAGAGAGAGAGAGAGGAGAGGAAGCAGCCCCTCCATGAGGAGTTATGAGTCACTTTCTGGCTTCCGTTTTCCTTTTGAACACACACACACACACACTTCCAACTCAGACCCCGTTTCAGGTGCACCCATATGTTCTCCCTCTTGACAGACTTCAGACTAAAGTCATGCAGACCCTCAAAGCTTTTTCCTAAAACCTGATTGGATGTCGATACAAAAGGGGTCGATGTTCCAAACTTTTGAGACTGCTGTTTCCATGGCAATAGGTTCTGACATCTCCTGTCGTGATGAGAGGCTTTTTTTTTTTCTTTTTGGTTGCACAGGACTGGTGGGTGGGGATGAGGAGGGGAGGAGAGCAAGAGAGGGCCGAGCAACGGAGGAGATCTGAACGCTGACAAGTCAAGGAAGGCCGTCAGAACATCCAGATCAAACGAGGAAGGGGGAGAAAAAAAAAAAAAAGCAAGCCATCATATTTGAGTTGGAGAGGCAGTGTTCGGCTCTCCGACTGCAGGCGAATTAAGTGAACCCATGTGACCTCGTCTGAGCGGAGAGGGAGGGATACACAGAGCCTTTTAACCACCCAAAAAAAAAAAAGAAAAGGAAAAAAAACCCACTGACGTATTTCGATCTTTAGAGACGCATCCAGCCTGGAGGAATATTTCCTCTTAGATAATTGGAGAACAATGTGTTGATAATGAGGCAACTTGGTTTATTTAGTGTGTGTGAGAGGGTGGCGGGGGGGCGGGGGGGTGGCATCCTCATTAAGGAAGGCATTTAGGACCAAGAGCTATTGTGCCACGCTGCTTTGGTCTCTCACAGTAAATATAGAAGCAAGTTTTTTGATCCAGCAATAGGCACGAAAACATGACGCGGGGATGGATTTGCGCGATCAAAGATCAAATCGATTGCTGACGCAGAGGGGGCTTTCTCACCCCGCCCTGAACAGATGCATCATCATCCTCATATCTCTTATCACTGGGCAAAAAAAACTGTAAAAAAAGAAAAAAATGGGGGGGCCCCCCAATACAGGTTCACTTAGGTTCCGCGAAGATGCCAGCAGGTGTGCCAGACGCTAAAAAGACGGGTGGGAGGGTGTGATCATGCCTCACTGTTCCTTTAAAGACGAACTTCGATGACCTTAGAAGAGAGACGATTGGGGGGGGGGGGGGGGGGGAGTGTTTGTGCAAATGTTAACAGCTGATGGCGGCACCTAGCAACACCTTCTGGCAATAATAATAAAAAGAGAAAGAATAATAAGAAGCGTCCTTCAGATGACGGTTCAAGGAGCGCTTTGCTACTTACAAGTAAAAGAATCGCATTTTAGAGTAATAACATAAGTGGAAATGCATCTGAGAAAATATAAGGAGAACATATTTTACTATTTTGAGAAAAATAAAAAAAAAATGGGGGGGAGTGAAACATTGCTTTGCAAAACCTATCCTTGACCCTGCAGAAAAAAAAAATTGTACTTTGTCACAATAATGTAAGAGAAGCACCAAGTGGTAAAATTTGCAGTTTACAGCACACTTGTAGAAGGTGTTTCTGGTTTTAGCAAACCAGCAAAAGAAAAAAAAAAAAAAAACTAGATTTGACAGAAAACTGGTTACTAACCTGAACACGCACATTTTTAACACCGAAACACAACGTCAGCAGTGTCATGCTGTGGGAAGGCTTTTTTTTTTATATTTTTTTATTTCCACGCCTACACAGGAAAAAAAAACTGGGTGGAGATAAATTCAGAATTTTATTTTTAAAAAAAGAAGAAACTTATGAAGCTGCAAAAGGATTTGGGAACAATCTGAGATTTAAAATGACCAAATCCAAGAGAGAAACTGCAAAAGGATTAAGACGGATATCAACAGACACCCATCCTGCCCAACTGAACATGAGCATCTTCTGTTGTGCAAATAATGTCCAAAAGACTTGAAGTCGGAAATGGAGTGAAAGGAAGAGTGGTGGGGTCTAAATACAAACAAACTGCACTTTTTTTTTAGATTTGTCGCACTCTTGGGGTATTACACGTTTTCTACATCCTGTAACTAACATGGATGCATGTGTCAAACGCAAGAAAGATGAAATTGTTCAAAATCTCCTTGAGAGTCGTTTGTGTTGTTCGGCTTATGACGAGAAAAACTTTCAAGTGTCGTCGACAAGAATAAATTCTGCACAGTAGGCCGGACAAAGATTGAGGTAGATAAATCCTGCAGAAGAATTTGAAATGTTCAAATATAAAGCACGTGTACTGTTCAAAAAGTTATAGCTTAAGATAGGCATCTATGAGGAAATCAAACCATCTAATTCAAACTG
The DNA here is from genome assembly GCA_010277075.1 of Poeciliopsis retropinna. Lineage (NCBI taxonomy): Eukaryota > Metazoa > Chordata > Actinopteri > Cyprinodontiformes > Poeciliidae > Poeciliopsis > Poeciliopsis retropinna. Next base: position 14,986,165 of record VMRM01000010.1, read on the forward strand.
CAGTCTTTTTGCTCCGTGTCCACCAAGTGGCAGCAAACACCAATTTTTTCTAAACATTCCTAGTTAGCAGCAATAGGTCTTTGAATCGTTTCTGTTTTATCAAGTGTTTATACAGAATTCAAGAAAGCTGGACAAAAATATAAGTGTCCAATCTTTCTTTTAATTGGTTAGTTTAAAGCATCACTTCCTGCTTAGTCAAAATCAGATGGGGAGATGGTTAAAACTCCAAATATTTCTTAGATTCAACTCTAATGAGCTTTGTTGTAGTGAATTAACTAAATATTTTCACTTTTAATGTCAAAATTCAAAACTTTCCTTGAAGAGTCCCCAAAGTTTTTATTTTTTTACATTTGTAGAAGGAACAGAGGTTGATGTAAATGACATGGACAGATTAATGGTTTGATAACACCTGGATAAGAACGGAGGGATGGATAATGGACAAATGGAGTGATAGTTGGATTGATAGGTGTGCAACAGATGATAGGATGGCTGGCAGATGGGTGGAAGAGTGACTAGAAGGACTGCTGAATGGACAGAGATGGATGACGGACAAAAGTCATGGAGAAATGGAAAGGAGGAATGAATGATACTTGGACAGGTGGGGGAACAAATGATAGAAAGACAAGAGAACAGATGAAGGGAAGGTATTTGTATCAAATGGAAGGATGAGTAGACTGATGGATGCAACTTTTATATAACTTGACAGGGCATAAAAAAAAGTAAGACCTGAGAAATAATGACTAATCTTTCAGCATTGGGGGGGAGAGAAGAAAAAAAGCTGAGCGCAAAGAGACTGAGTCACAGCAGCGTTTTTAGGATGAAAATATAAAACTCACATGTTCTCTTTATTTGTTGTATATAGATAGATGTACACCACTAAAGGTTTTGGATAAAAGCAAGCACAAAAACCTCATTTATGTAAGGAGCAAAAAACATGGCTGGATGTGGAAGAATCAAAACGAAAACGATGTTGGTTTACAAAGATTGGAAAATAAAATCCAAATCCTAGTCGTTTTCCTAACTGTCAAAAGTTGAACTTTGTGCCACATACCAACCGTTTGCAGTTGCTAAGAATATCTGATTTCTATACACAGGATAGTTTGTACAAAATATGAAATCTACCATTTAATAATAGATATAACATAAAAGTACATTATATGTACAATGAAGCCAGCCATTTAATATGACAAATACTAAAGGACACTTGCAATAAAAAAATCTTTTCAAAGAGAAAACTAAACAAAAAAAAAAAACAAAAAAACAAAGCTTATGTAAAATGAAAAGAGCTCCAAAGAAGCCAGTATTAAAGCCATTCTAAGAACAAGAGACACCAACAGGGCGCGGTGTGACGAGTCCGATCCTCCCGCGCCGGTTCCATTCCATACGAGAGTCTAGAGCAAAAGGCGCAGGAGAGGCGTTGGCGCGCACCTTTTGGTGACCCTTGTTCTTCAGGACGAACATGGAGAGAACAGAACAGTGACTTTCAATATAATTTACAATTTGCACATTCGGTTGAAACACTGACGACGAGGTTCTGCAGGCAGAGGAGGAGAAAAACCACAACAAAATGAACTCGAGAGCATCCAGAAGCAGATCTTCCTTCTTTTTTTATTTTTATTTATCGCTGAGGAAAAAGGGGAGAGCGCAGGTCTGAGCAGTCAGGGTGAAAACAAAACAAAGGCGGAATGGGACGGTTGAGATGGGAGGCGAGCTCTTTATGACAGGCACCGCAGGGCGGGGCAGGGGGGGCGGGCGGCCCCTTCACGCTAACACAGACAGCATCACGGATTTAAACTCTGCACTACTTTTTTTTTCATTTATTCATTGTTTTTTTTTTTGTTTTTTTTTCTTGTTTTTTTTTTTTCTTTTAAACTTTACATGCCGTGTTTCCTTTTTCTTTCAAGTTTAACCAGGAAGTGCTTAATTCGCTGAAGTGGCTTGGTTGGTGGGGGGGAGAGACCGCACCGCCTCCGCTACGCAGCTTTGACAAGGCAAGGTGCAGGAGGCCAAGCAGCATGACGCGCCCTGCTTGGAACACGTCTCATTTTTTTTTTTTTTTCTTTGTACCAATTGCACAAATTTCTCCAATGAGCTGGCATTTCACATTACATATTGTTAATACTTCGATCTGCAGCAAATGTCCCCTTCGATGACAGAAAAAAAGGCACTGTGAAAGGAAAGGCTTGAAAAACTAAATGCACCTCTTCGGCTTCTAGCGAGAGTTGCCTCGCAAAAAGGACAAAAAAAAAAAAAAAAAAAAAGATCCACCCAATTTCTGCTTGATTACATGCGTCAAACCCACACCTCTCTCCGAGTGCTCATAAAAGCCTCATAATGAGGATTTGTTCTGAATGGATGCGTATGGACGCATTAAAATAAATCCCATCTTATGAGTAAGTGAAGCTGCAGACCAGGTTTGGCTTTGCTAACTTATTGCCTGCTGACCTAAAGTTTTTCAGTGAAATGGAAAAATGAAAGCAGTTGGCACCAAAATAGACTTCTTCGCAGAGATGGGGATGAATCCAACTGATTAAATCCCGATGGTTCGTCTGTTTTCGTCGAGAGAATGAAAAATATCAGAGCAACCAACAAAATGGTTACACATTAAAAGAAGTGTCTCCTTTTTTAATTTTTTTTCAATTTTTATTATTTTTTTTTAATGAGACAAGCTCCTCATATACTACGTACGGAAAAATATAGACAGCTGTTTTGTTCAAATGTTATGAGAAAAATAGCTAATATTAAATATATATGTATATATGTATAAACAGCTGACTTGGTTCACCAAATTATTTTTTTGTTGTTTAAATCTTCGACCTAATGTAGCTAAGGGCTCGTACTATTTTAACAAGCACCTGACATCTATAGATAAGAGGCAAGAAGATCAGACAGCTCACACACTGAACAGAACACCTGAGAAGAATGACCAGAAGAGGGCAGCACAGTACCTCAAAAACACAAGCTGAGGAGACAGAGAAACTAGAGAGGAGGAAAACGAAAAACAAAAAACGCTCGTTTTAGGGGAAGAGACGCAGAGATTAGGACTGGTCTCTGTATCCCAGCAGGAGATTGGCGGGTTTTGGGAAGTGAGGGAGGACAACCACCGCTTGTCCTTTCAAAGCTTACTAGCAAGCTTCAGACATTTTCAGTGTCTGGAGTTTTCTTGGCCTGTTCTGCACTGTGCTGCGCTGAGATACCAGAGTTCTGTTGTTGTGCTGGCCCTCCGTGGGCCTGTGGTTCCTCTGTGGATGCCGCCGCTATTTTTTTTTTCTCCCTTTCTTTTTTTTTGGATTCATTTTAAAGGTTGGTCTCTGTCTCTTAGTGGGCATCGTGCGTCGTCAACATTTCCTCAGCTCTTCGGTGCAACTCCAACGCCGTGACGGTGGAGATGTCTTTCGGAAGCTCCGATTTCCTCCTCACCAAAGGCCGTTCTCTGCGTTGATCTTTTTGGATCTGTGCACAAAAGATCGAGCATCAGTCAAAACACCTGCACCGATGCCACGCACAGCTCTGCTGCGCGGCCATTTAGCTTCTGCGCCGACGGTCGTCACTCTGACATCCGTCACTGTAACGTTTCGGCACGTCTTTCCAGCATGATACAGCCGAACCAGTAGCTGTGCAAATGACTCACGCCGACAGCAAAATTGGACGTGCGTAGCAGATAGCGCTTCGGAACATGGAGAAACGCAGATTCAAAGTAGTATGCAAACTTTTTGTTTTTACCTAATGCACCTTGACACAGACTCTGTTGACATTTTGGGAAAAAAGAAAAAATTATTCCCCGACACAATTACACAAAATCTCAATGAAAAACACAGAAGTTGTTTATGGCAAAAGTGAAATATCCCTAGGGGTGTGAATGCTTTTGCAAGGTTTCTGCAAGTTTCTGCAAAGCCTGTACAGAAATCACTAGAATCACAATGTAAATGCTGCCCCTGAACTCCAACTACTCATCCCCAATATAAAAAGCCAAACTGAACACTAACTAGTAAACTCATGAGTATTAGATCTTCTTTTTTTTTTTTTTTTGGTCACTTTTTACATAGAACTGGAAGCGAATCAGTCTCTCTTTTAGCACGTTGAAAACCGGATGAGCGTCTTCGCTGCTACACTCCACACTGACCTGTGTGGCTCCCTCCTCTACTGTTTGCTTTAACACACTGACATCTTCTATCAGCGGCACATCTGTCTCCATGTCCATCGGACCGCCTGATCCTGGAGGGTCAATGTACACCAAAAACTGCACACAGGCACAGAAGACGAATAATAAGAGTCACTCGCGTAAACTCAACTGAAACCTGCATGTTGTGAATGCTTATGCGCCACAAGAAGACTTAGATAGCACCTAGTTCCTCCTTGAAGACAAATTTGAGACTATCAGCTGAAGCATCCGTGACTCCAGTCAAATCAGAGCAAAAACGAGCACAGCTGGCTTCGATCAGACATCCGTGAAACTGCTGCTGTGTGTTCATCTCACCTGTGGGTTCGACTTTGCAAGGTTCTCTATCTTCAGCCACGCGTCTTCTCTCTCCTTCCATTTGCTTTTCTCTCTAAGACAATGAAGCAGTTTATGAGCTTATTTCTCCAAATAAGCTAGTCATGTTTTCCATTTCTGATTCTATTTTCAGTGGTTTATGCATCTGCGTAATGAGGTCAAATTTAATGCAGCTATCCTGGAAATATCAGTGCGATTCGCAATTGACTTACTTGCTTTTCTCCGCTTTGAACTGCTGGGTGCAGTCGTCAAACAGCTTCTGATTCATCTCCATAAAGAGTTTCAGAGCATTGTAGATCAGACCATGGATTGTCCTGTGGGCACACAAACATTCCTGTGGCTCACTTGTTTAGCCCACAATAATTAGGCGACTACAACACTCCCACGTACGCCGCAGAGAAAACACTGAGCCCGGACTCACTTGTTCCAGTGGGTCTTGGAGTTGCGGTAAAGGGCTGGAAACATGATGGGAAGGATCTTGGCGGCGTTGTCGCTGATCAGGCTCATGATGTACTCGTTGTTCCAGTAGTACAGCGCGCGCTCGGCCACCTAACGATACAGTTTGTCCCACAGTTACGTCACGCAAACAAATAAAAGGACGAAAACAAATAGAGACGGCACGCGAGCCGAGAGGAGACCCGGACCTGAAAGTGTGGACTCGACACACACTTGGCGAGCTGTCTGAAAAGAGGCTCCATGACTTTGACGAACTCCGAGGGCTCGATGACGTCCAGGATCTCCTCCAGCTCGTTGAGGAACATCACCTCTTTTGGACTGTGGGTCTTTGGCCAATATTTTAACAAAGCCATGACAGTCTGCATGGACACACACACACCCACACACACACACACACACACACGCACACCCACACACACACACACACACACACACACACAAGCCAGTTCACAGAAAGTTAGAAGAGCACTGTTGACAAGACCAATATATTTACAAAGAACTGTGCAACAACGCATTCCATAAACATTAACACGGCTCTTGGAGAAAAAAAAAAACCCAACAAGAGTATTTGGACCATAAAGCGGCAGAACAAAGATGATGTTTTATAGATAATACCATGATCTCTACTCCTCCAAACCGGTCTACAGTATTATTTTCATGTTGCCCACTTCTACTTTGAGATGATCAAGGGTCTAGAACTGCAACTAAAAATTAATTTAGTAATTTATTACTTCATTAATTATAGGAATAGAGAAATTGGAACAGTCTACATCTATTATCATTTTGTGCAAAATTCTTTTGAACGGTTTTGGCTTAATTACTGTTCTGAGGGAGCTGTTCTTTCAGCATTTTTAATTAATTTATTTATTTGGTTTATGATGCTGACCAATGTAGAAGAATAAAAATCGAATTATTTGACAGCATCTGCAGTATTTCAGCCACAAGTTCCACTACAAATTTGATATTCAACAGTTGCGGGATTTTTATTTTTAAACTTTCTAGTACCGTACACCGTGTGCACAATGACCACGTGAATCTGTTGCTACGAGGGCTTTTCAGCTGCAACCTTGTATTGTAATAAAAGAAACAAGAGCAGCCTCCTAATATTCTTTCACAGGATGAAAGGGTTGGGCTACACAGTCATAGACAGACCTTCAACAAAGCACGGAATCCCATAAAATGTCCAATAAGAGTGCTTTTTTCATAATGAAAACAGTGTTGAGTCACCGTTTCTTAAAGGAAAAACTGCTGCAGAGTTTTACCCACAAAGCGAGAGCACGAGGGGAGGAAACACAAAGCGGCACGTGTTGAAAAGGTAAACAAACGACTCGATACAGAGGCAGCGAAGCAACATGTTGGCTTTCTATTGAGTTTTGCGAGGTAGTTATCTTTAATGATCTAGCCACACAGCACAATGTTGCTTCTGCGTGTAGCAGCGGATTAAACTATGCAATAAACATCCATCTGATGAAGCAGTCGACAGATTTTTGCTTAATCATTTATGGTGGCTAACACGACATTACAAAATGAAGGACTAGAAAAGAACAACAATTTGAGAAACTTCTGTTCAAAAACGTCTACTTTAAGAGCTCTGTTTACAGAAGGAAATTCTGATTTTACACCATTTACTGACAGTAACATTATATACAATTAAAATTTTTTAATACAAACAGTATTTTAATTCCCCTTAAACTGGTAGATATTTTAAAAATGGGATGAATAATTAATAAAAATCTTAATTGTTAAAACAACAACTATTGAAACACGGTAGAAGACTGTCTCTGACCATGTCTGAAAATTAAACGCTAGATGCGACTAAATACAGACGATCTTCACTGACAAGATTTAAAACACATTTCAGGTGAAGATTGCTGTGGCGTCTTTTTAATGACCCCAACCAAACAGGATGTCTGCACGGCTAATTCACTTATCAATATAAACGATCAGACAGCATTAACGAGTTCAACCTTACCGGCTCTGTGAGGGTGCTGTCCTTCTCTAAGAACTGGACCACACAGTAGGCCAGCTGTGAAACACAAACACAGTCTCCAGTCAGCCTTCTTCTGAAGTGCAGCTAGCCGGAAACGGGAAAGGTGTAGCATTGAGGGTACTTACCTGTGGGTGATAAACGCTCAGAGATTTGACTTTATGCAAAGGCAGAAGGACTTTCAGTAGAAAAATTTTGTGCTCTTCTTTCAGTGGCAAAGCAAATCCATTAATTATGCTGTGAATGAGGAAAAGTGGTCATTGAGAACACGCTCCACAAATGAGATTATATCGAAAGTTTGGATTAAAAAGAGTTAAAATTTTAATTCTGCTTCTTAAAAAATAATAATAAAAAAAAAAACATTTCATAACTCAGTTCTTCTTCCACATTTGGATATTTGAGAAGAAAAGGGTTATCTAGTTACTGCCTGTTTGTTCCTGCAACAGTACAATGCCGATGTTGGCTTTCGATTAAGCCATCTGATAAAGGGCAATTTCACAACTTTTGTTTGGCATCCAGACACAGGAGTGTCGGTGATGTTTGTTTTTATTTTTAAATGACTGTATCTATTTGTAGGCACAGTTGGTATGAAAAGTCACAGATAGAGGACACCATTAAAAATATATACCAGTATTAAAAAAAAAAAAAAAGAGACCTTTATTTTCCAGAAATTGACATCTTTATCAAAGTACAAGGACTCCTCATGATTCCATGCTTAATTTATTTTATTCCCTTTGACACAAAATTAGAAAAATAAATGTTTTCTCTAAATTACTTGGTCAAAATCAATACCTTACCTGCCGAGTATTTCCAGTAGTTCCGCTATGCCATTATGACGCTCTGTTTCATAAATGAACCTAGGGAAGAACGCATGTTTTGACTCAATATCTGACACTCATGCAAACAATGACTGCTTACGATCAAGCTTAACAACTAAAGCGCACTCACGTATAAAATATGTTATTTATCTGTTTCCTAATGTACGCTCGCAGACCCAGGAACTTGCCATAGATGCGATGCAGAGTGGTTTTTAAAAAATCTCTTTCTCTGGGATCTTCACTATCAAACAGTTCTAAGAGCTGAAACCAAAAGAAATATGCAAATATTACTACACATTACCTGACAACAAGCATAATAAAAAATATTCACACTCCCTCTCGACACTTTAACACTGATAAGCTACGGTTCTCACCTGCATTACAAACTTCTGGTCAATATACTTTTTGGCAACGTTAGGTTGGAAGTCTGGTGACTCTAGAAACCGTAGGAAAAATTCATACACCAGCTGTGGGAAAAGAGCAATCAGTTGACTTATTGGTTTCCGGTTTCCAGTGGATGTGAAAGCTTACTGCGGCTGTGTTTAGTGATTGTGTGTTACCTGTAGATGTGGCCATGCTGCCTCTAGCGTGGGCTCGTCCTCCTCAGGGTCGAACTCTGCCCCGGTGGGGTTCGATGAAGGAGGCAACGTCCTAAACATGTTCACAGCAAACTGAGGGAAGCGGGGGGAAAAACATCAACATTTGGGCTTTGCTTTTCACAGTTATCTCCTAAAAAGCGGTATCACACCAAAAGGCCGAACCTGACCGATTGCATCCGTCAGCCTAACAGAAATCAATGCTGAGCTCACACATTAACCTTTTCTCAATTCAAGCTTCACTCTTACTTTAGCTGATGTCTCGTAAACAAGGCAGACATTTTTTGAGCAAATTAAAAATCTGTGAAGTGTGGCATTTGGTGAATACTTTGTGTAACCATCTCCAGTTGCTGTAGTTCTCTTAAAAATCTTTAGGTTGTGCCTCCACTACCTTTCGATGAAACTTCTCCCAATTCTTTGGTAAATAGCTCAAGCTCAATCAGACTAGATAGAGATCAGCTGTGATCATCCAGATAAGATCTGATGACTGTCAACAATAAACATGCGCTGATGGAAACCATTTAAAAGTAGCTTTGGGTGTTTAGCTTAGGGTAGGAGACTGCAACCTTAAAACATAAAGAGCCATTTTGCTCTCAGGACAGCATTTTATTTCTAATTTTAGGCTTTAAAAAAAAAGAGAATAATAAAAGGGGACAGATTTTAGAAAATAAAAAGAACCACAGGGTACAACCTAATGACAAGGAAAACAGGTCGAAAAATGTGTTTGTGTCATTCTCTGTGGAAAATCAATGCACAAATTTCCAAAAAAAAAAAAATAATAATTAATTAAAAACGGTTAAAAACCTGCACTTGGCATTAAGTCCATTTTAAAAACAGTAACTGCTTCCGTTTAATTTTTAGCTAAAGTTATTAAAAGCTATTGGGGAAGCTCCACAGAGCTTGCAAAACCTTGGTTTAGGGTGATCAGAGCTCTAAACAGAGAAAACTCTGGTTACTTTGGACTTTAACAATGATGCAAAACTTTTGTGTCTGTCAAACGGCAACTTTTTAAAACCTGGAGCTCGATAATCACCCCATACATACCAAACATAACACCTATTTGTTTTGCTATTTTGCTAGCAAAAACAATTGAAAAAAATTCACCCCTAAACAACAAATTCCTAATGTGTTTAATAGCTGTAATTATAAACATTTTAAGGTCTTTTTAGGGTCTCAAACATGTCCTGAAAAAGCACCAAGACCCCCTAGAGAAAACCACTTGGACAGCGTTAACATGAGAATACACACTTCATCACCATGAAGGAGTTTGTCGTGTCAGTCCACACTTTGATGATAAAAGCCACTAGAGGACTTCAAAAAGCCCTCGTCTTTAAGGGAGGTCAGAAAAAAAGAGGGGCTGGCAGGAATAAGAGAACATTTCTATGCTGATTTGGCAGCTCGGCTGCATTTTCAGCAGCACTGATCAAATAGAACTTCAACAACAGCGGAGGGGATATTTGCACCTTGATCATCTGCAGTTTACAATGTGGCACTGAGGCCAGGCTTTGATTTACATCAAAGGATTTTTAATTTGGCTTGGGAAAACAAATCGGGTAATGTGGATGCATCTTGACCACGACCCTGGAGGACCAACAGGAGGGTTATGAAAGCCAAGTCTGAATAAATGTTCAGAATCAGACCTACACAAGGTTTAGTTGCAGATTTTGGGTTCTTTAAATGCAAGAATAACTTAATTATCACCAACCTCATTATGATCAGAAGCGTTTTAACGTTTGAGTAACGTCCGAGTTCAGAAATTCCAGAGCGACTGTCGTGACTTAAGACTTTAAACAGACGTCAAAGCAAAGACGTTCGAAGATACTATCTGTATCTGAGCCTTTATCATGTAATTCAAAAAAAAAAAAAAAAGAACCTAACTAGGGTTTAATCTGTATTTTAAACTTTTTCGAACTTAAACCTGAAACACACATCTCGACATATCTCTGAACTGATCAGACAGCAGAGAGATTACCACCCAGAGGGAGATATTATTTCACACTATCTGCTTTATGAAAAACATGTTTTTTATGTGCATGTTTATGTGAGAGAAAAATAAGTGGGTGAATCCTTGCTGCGATCTTTTTTCTCTGCGATCTTCTCTTTTGCAAATATAAGAAAGACTGATTGATTTTTTTCCCCCTCAATTTTAGCCCTAATGTCTCTGGTCTGTTTTTGCAGAGTCGAGGTAGAGCTTTATAGACCCTCGACTGGGGAACGAGATCCAAAAATACTCTGAAATTCAGATAAATATGCTCTCAGTTAACATGATTTTAATTGTGTGAGAAATATGGCATCGGACAATCTCTAGTTTGAATGTTTCCAATATGTTCAATATCACTTTTCAGTACACTAAAATTGGAATTAAAATAATGGCAAAATATTAAATATTCCTCAATTTAAAATAGTTCAATGGTATTTAAAAAAAAAACTGAATGAAATAATGTGGTATTGCTGTAGAAAATATATTATAACAAGAACAAAAGCATTATTTTCAAAGTATCTAGCTCGAAAAATACATGTACTTATAAGCATAGTTCAAAAAGTAGATTAATTTTCTCAAGGGAAGAAGCATATATAGTTTTCTAAAGACACTTCTCATTTCACAAAGTTTGGCAACAAACAAAATTTTATTAATGCGAGCACAGCTAGTGAGCTATTCATCACGCGAAACAAACGTGGGAATATACCGGAAAAAGTTCTGCTGAAAGTCTGAACCTTTAGAGAAGGGCGAGTTGATAAAAAACATCCACTAGGAAGCAGCAAAAAATTTTTTTAACATTTTGGTAAAAACAAACTGTGGTTAGGATGATTAGATAATTGTATTTAGAGAAATAAATCAGGGGCTCGTGTTTACAGTTTTGAGACTAATTTAAAGGTAAAGTCAGACTACAAGTCGATTGAAAACAAACTGATGTAATAAGGGTGAAAGAGACAGGAAGGCAACTTTCTGGTTCAGAATAAAAACTTCCATGTGTTGAATTAGGAAATATTTTCTTAATATGACTTCAGAGATAAACAGTACACTTAGCATAGAAGTTTGTGTCTATCTGGGGAAATTTTCTCCAGATTTCTAAACAGAGAACCTGCAGTAATTTGTGACTGCTTTGACACTGACCATGTGAACTACTTCGGGGTAGATGGGCTCTGTGATGACGTTCCTGTTGTGGGTGATGTATTCCACCATCTCGCTCAGAGCGGCTCGCTTCACCTCCTTCCATTTTAGGTCGCTCAGGGGGTCTGAGACGAAGTCGAAGAGGACGCAGCACTGACGCAGCTTCTGGATGAACAGCTTCTCCTGCTCTGCTGGGGGAACGTCTAGGAAACAGAAAACAGACGGGGAGCTGAAGCGAGCTGGACTGCCAGTTTTTTTAGTGGAGGGGGAAAAAAAAGCAAAACAAAAAACAACACAACATATAAAGCAGCAAAAAGATGTTTAAGGGAGTGAAGATAAAAATCGATCAGAAAATGCCTTGCTGGGCAAGAGTTGAGCAGGAAATGACTTGCATGCTCACTCCGTGATTACTGCCAAAATCAAATGTGAATGCTAAATCGAACATTTAGCATTTCAAAGACGGCTCCGCCACTACATCAATGATGCAGAGGATCAGAGTTATTATCCCTAGGGAACATGAGGCCACACCTGTCCACATATTATAATTACCTTTAATTAACTGTCAGTTTGAACAAAAAATATTTTGACAAATCGAGCTAAACTATTCCGGTCAACTCTACGACTGAGCATTAGGGCCACAATACGACTTTTTCATTTTTCTAATTCTGAGAATGAAGTCATTAGTACGACAATAATGTCAAAAATAATGAGAATAAACTATTAATATTAGCAAAATAAAGTCAGAATTCTACAATAATAAAGTCAAAATAATGAGAACAAAGCATTAATATTAGCAGAATAACGTCATAAAACTAGAAGATTGAATAATAATTTACATAAAATGATTTTAAAAAATTGATGAATGTTGAACATCTTGTGAAGTTATACTTTGCTATTGGTTTTACTAATATGAGAATGTGACACCTTTTAAGAAATCACCATCTAATTGTTTTCAGCAGCAGGACTTTGAAACAATTGAACAAACGACTTAGAAAAATCCACAGACTCATCAACTCGCGTTCAAGTTACGTCTCGTAATTTTAGAAATGTCCTGCTAATTTTGTGACTGTATTCTCATAAATAAAGAAACATTCTCTTAGCCTGGCCCTAATAATCTGTCGTACAACTCACAGAAGCAATGATTAAAATAAAAACCACTTTTTGAAAATATTCCCTCTCATCTGTAATGTCATTTTTAGATAAGGAATGACAAAAAAAATTTAATTGGTGTGAAAAAACAAAATCTGATTTTACTTTTAAGTCATGTCGCCCAGTATTTAGGAGATCCTGTTGTACAAGTCAGCTATTGAAACATTAACATATAAGAGGAAAAAGCAAGGCATGGGATTCAACAGTAGGAAAGAAAAAGAAAAACTCAGTAATAAAGCCACAGGCGTTGTCCAATCATTCAGGCATGTTTAAAGCAGCTCTAATGCACCCTTTCACCTTCAGCTGCACTCAGCACCAAATAAGCAGAGCACTGTGAGGCAACTGGACTAACCTGCAGCACATTTTGAAAGACAGTAGTCAGACTTCACTTCTTAAAGCAACAATTGCATGTCGCACAAAATTTCATTCATTACACCAACAGTTAGGAGAGTAAACACGCTGCTGCCGTCACAAAGCAATTTGGCACTCAAAGCGCACATGGTGAGCGGCACAGACACAGTCTGCCAATACACAAAAAGATGCTTAGAAAATGTTTGTCGCAACAAGTAAATGCTCAGATGTCATAAAAAAAAAAAAAAACGCCAATGAATGAGCTACAAGCTACAAATGGTGCCACAAAATTTCCTCACCTCCAACACTGTGGGATAAGAAACCTAAAAGATCACAGCATGAAACCTGTCCGTGGAGCAGCATTAATCGCTTCATCGTGACTCAGTTCCTCCTTAAACAGCTGCATGAGTGTAATTTGTCACCATGGTGGCCACAAAATGGAGCCAACACTTAGGCCCGGTGGGTGACTACGCTTAAACAGAGATGCATGTCGGCTACGGTTATCTTGCTCGACAGTCACACGCCGCTGACTTGATGACGCAATCAGACGAAGACGTCAGAAGGCGAGAGGCGAGGTGGTTGGCATTTAAGAAAGCCGTTTCTACGATTTTCACAAATTGGAGATGAGTTGTACGTGTTCAGTAAATAATAGGTCAAGTTTATTTGTATTGCTTTTTTTCAGCAAGAAATAAAATCAAGACTAAGTACTTTACACCTTAAAAAGAATTAATACAGCTCACGATTATGAAACAATAAGCATTACATTTTGTCAAATGTCGTCAAAATCAGAAAGCAACTACAAATCAAATGTCGATCAATGTTCTATTTAATAATAATCAAAGGAAACTCTAAACTGGTGGGTTTTTAGGATCGATTTAAACGGCCTCAGTGTTTCAGCATCTTTGCAGTTTTCTAAAGGTTTGTTCCTGAATATTTGCGTCATGATTTAAATCAAAACAAATTAAGAGATTTTATCTGGATAGGCTAGGTGAAAACTACAATGTTTTCTTTGAGATGCGTCTCTTACCAGCAAAGGTGGAGAAAACCAGGGATATGACATGATGTCAGAAAAGCAAAGCAAAAAACAAAACAAAAAAAAACAGCTAGTAATGATTAGATAAGTCTGTTTTAGGAGATGACGTTTGTGCAAACAGTTTCAGACTTGAATGTTGATGTAGATAATTTTAGAAACAAGACTTACCTCAACATTACATTACCCTTTGATTTTGGGTGTTTAGCACAAGATGAGAAAGCACACAAATAAATATAACTTAATTATTTGAGGGTAGAATTTCTGCATAAGCTTCCTCCTTTTCTCCCAACAATCTGACAGTCTAGCAATGTAGAAGCACAGCTTTCTGTCGATTTCACCTAGAGGTTTTTATGCAAGTTAAATACCTTAACAAGATCAGAACACCAGTGCCAGTATAAACAAGCGAGTGTGATTGTTTATTTGTTCCATGCTCTTAAAGCAGAATGACATGTTTGTGCAACGATTAATGTGAAGACGTGAACAAACAAAGGTTTGAGTTGATCCTGAGAGAGAAAAATCCAGGAACAAGTGAGGAATTTACTAGCAACAAACAGGATCCATGTAACGACACTGCAGGATAAAAAGTTAGGCCAGAGCTTTAACAAGCACTCTCGGAGAACTGCAGCATTTTAAAACAGCGCTCAAAAAGACACATTTTGAATGTTCTGCATTAGAAGCTTTCCAGATGTGAAGCAATTGGTTTTCAGCTGGACTGTCTGTAACCTGTGAATGGCCAATCACGATGCGATATCCATTTCTATGCCGGTTAATTATACATGAAAGCCACAGGAAGATAAGATCGAGTGTGCTGTAGCAGGAACAAAAGCACCACAAGCAGGCTGCTCGAAATGAAAATCCTCAAGCTGAGTTTAAAAAAAAAAAAAAAAAGATATTAAAGGTAAATATGCAATGAAATAGTAGCACTTTTTCCCACATGCATAAAGTCGATGATTTATGATTAAACTGAAGTAATCAAAAATGTTCCCCCATTCGCAGCATGCTTAAAAACTAACAACTCCCATCCAGCAAGTACTTTGTCTAGATATTAAATATCAGATTTAAAAAAACGTGAAGGAGACACACTTTAACTTATACTTTTGTGAACAAATTGACTTAAGGAAAATGAATACATGTCAAACTACTTTCAGTGTCGCTTCGTGTTTGCTTGTATAAATGGTTAATCAGACCTCGACCCGCGTACCGGCCCAGGCCCACAACATGTATCGGTTCCAGTTACACAACAGCACTAGGGTTTCTGAGCTGCCCTAAAATATTAAGAGGCACGCTGTGCAACTGCAGACTTCACACACAGGCAACACTGCATGGCTGGGAACATAACCTTTACTCTTCTAAAGACTCCAGCTTGCACACAGGAAGCCAGTTGTAAACAGAGTTTGCTTTAAGAGTCGCCCTCTGAAAGTTTGATCAAACTAAATGAAGCGCCACCACACCGTCTTGTTTTTAAATGCTGACGCAGGCTAAGCGTGGAAGAGGTTTTTGTGCTGATAAATGTCATGAGTAGGCTCGAGTTAAAACATTCGCTGATCTCCATCAGTAGGTAAAGGAACTTAGGCTGCAGGAGGAATACAGATACAGTTACAAAACCCACTAAATGTGCAGCAGCAGCAGCAGCAGCACTCCAGCAACCTGTGAGTGTCAGATTTCAGCAGATATACAAAACACTGTACATTAAGGACAGACTCAATCTGAAAGCAAGCTTTGACCCAACTTCCTACATATGACATCAATAGTAAAAATGGGGGAGGGGAGATACAGGCAAAACTATCACTGTTTCATTGTCTCAGCGACTCAAACGAGCCTTGCAACGTTTTGGCGAATCCCTTTTTTTGTTGGTATACAAACACTAGCACCTGCTTCCTCCTCCAAACACACTCCTGCCAACAAGAACAAAAACAAAAAAAAACAAATACACAGACGCCTTAACTACAAATGCTGTGTCTCTTGCATCACAAAGTTTATTAGGGAGGACTGTATGCCTAAAATTCTTGCAAGCCTCCTCTTGAAATCCAAAAAAGAAAAAAAGAAAACAGAATATCAAAGAAGCAGATTTGCTCTTCTCACCTCTAAAATGCATCAGTGCCGTAGGCTGGAAGGGCCCGTTCGAGCTCGGTGTGTCCACAACCATCCCGGTGGCAGTGCTAGTACATGCCAACATGAGTGAGCCGAGGCAGGGAAGAACAGGGCAGCCCGGGCTAAGGCGAGGAGCCAGCCTCCATTTTAGCACGAACGCTGAGCAGAAAATGAAGCTCCCCTGCCGCTGGAGGGAACCAGCTAGTTAGTGACGTCATGTCCGACTGCCGCCACCCGATTGGCTGGCTGCAGTCACATGGGTGGGGCCGTCAGCATAAACAAACACGAGGGAGGGGACTGACTGGTGGACCGAAGGGGAAGGGGAAGGTCTGCTATTGTGATTTTGTGATTGGGGGGGGAGCAAGCTACATCTGTCAAGAGTTTTAAAGCACAGAGAAACTTCAGCCAGTTTATTTGTTTATTTAAAAAAAAATAAAGAAAGATAAAAATGTTCCTTTTATTTGAAGTTTCTAAGAAAAAAAAAAGTGTTGAATGTTAAACTTCAAACTGTTCATCTGCTTTTGTCCACTAACATTAAGAACAAACAAGAAACCCACTGTTTGACCACATAAGTCCAGACCGTTTAGCTTGAATCGGGAACCTGCCCGGCTTTTTCACATGATTCGTTCACACTTCTGTTTGGTCTTGCGCGGTAGATGGCTCCCATCAGGGACGCGGCCTAAGCCCAGGTGTGTGTGTGTGTGTGTGTGTGTGTGTGTGTGTGTGTGTGTGTGAGAGAGACTGAGAAACAGGAAGGCAGGAAGTCTCATTTCAAGCAGCACAGGATGTGCATGTACACTTAGCCGCATTCTGGCTCAGCGTCAGCGAGGACAAAACCTCTGCACTGTACGACTGTGCAGGAAAAGGGCAGGTCTGACAATAATGCAGACAGTTCAAGACTGACAAAAGCATTCCCGCAAACAGACAGGGTGACTGAAACAGCAACTCAACCAACACCTAGACAACGTTGTATAATCTGTACTGCAAGTGTCATAAACCAGTCAGGCACGATGCAAAGAGGGAACCTTGATTTTAGTCTTTTGCATTGGAAGTAGTTACTGTGATTTATAAAATTTGCTTAAAAAAACACATAGTGCATTCAGATTCAGATACAGCTGGCTATTTTAGGAGGCACATTCTTATATTTAAGTTTCACTTTTGACTTGAGATCAATAAACGAGTGAACTGACTTAGGTTGGGTTTAAGAATTAAGCAAATAAACTTTACTTGTATATGCATGGGGTTGGATAATAGCCAATTGATATAACTTTGACCAAAACATGTCTCTCATAAGTTAGGTAGGGTGCACAATATATCAGCAATAAAATGTTGGTATAAATCCAATAAATAAAACTGGGCTGGTATATTTCCATCTTGTTACCATTTCTTTGTGTTTCGGGAGAGTAGGCAGGGTATTTGGTCATAGTGATAGTGATGCAGCAATATTAACATTATTTCACAATGTTGAAAGGGTAGGTAAATATAATAGAAATACTGTCAGTAAACATAAATTATGTGCCCTAACAATATTAATATTGAAAGCCTGTATTGGTCTACACTTTCATATTAGTCCATCCCTAATTGGGAAAAAAAAAAAAAAAAAAAACAGTAGGCTTATTTCAGTCAGCTCAATGACTGTGTGCAGCAACAGGTGGGGAAGGCGCAGTAGTGGTGCTCATTCAGTCTCCTGCTTATGATATGCTGCCACTTAAAGCCCCTCTAAGAACTGCTGAGATTTAGTCTGTTTATGCTGGGGGGTGAGCGAAGGGTTTAAAGACATAGGGGAAAACGTGACCAACATATGTGGAAGTGGTGTCTCACTGATGTCTGCAATATTCAGCTTGCTGTAACCGAGTCTGTTTGCTACTCAAACATTCACAGTGTGGGAAGTCACATCTAATGCAGAAGTATGACAAATATGTAACTGTATATAAAATCTTCTGCTTTTTCCATTTTGTGCAACATAGGTCTATCAAAAGTTATCTATAGATGGCTCAATATTTGGAGGCGTGGCCACGCCCGACATAATGGTTTCAATCACTTCCTCTGCTTCTACTGCCGAACTACACCCACAGATGGATTGCAATCAAAAACAGAGCAGATTTTATCGTTCACAACAACTTTCTGTATGCTAATTAGCCTGGTTGAGGACAAATCAAACTCCATGGGAGGAATAACAAAAAAATGCACCGGAGGGACATGAGAATCAATCAGAATTGGAAGACAATTGCAAAATGGCTGAATTAAAATCAATGATCCGCAGTCTTTTTCTGTGTAGAAATGCTATAATTTGTTATTACCATTTGTGTAACTTAATCAAGCTGATACAATTTAGGAATAGCTTCAAAACTGAGATAAAATTTTGCAAAAGAAGGTTAATTTTAGTTTGTGTTTTCTGAGTAAAAATATGTTTTCATTTTCTTAATCTCATGTAACTTCTAAAAAAAACAACAACAAAAAAAAAAACCCAGCTAACCCCAACACGTTGCGACTCTTATGAGGGTTTGTACTTCTGCTTTAGAAGGACAGGTGGTGGCTGGATTGGGTAAAGATTTGTTGTGAAATTTCAAACTTCACAACAAATTCTGAGGTCCAGGGTATTACAAATTATGTTTTTATTACACAATAAATCTACAAACCTGTAAATCTGTACAGTCTTAAAGTTTTACCTTTAGATACGTCACTTAAAATTGTATATATGTGCATAAAGTAGTCAAAGAGAAGTCCAAAACTCAGTGCAACTGGATCTGAAACTAAGACGGAACAGTTTTAACAATAATGAGGTCAAGTCTAATTCAGAAAGTTATTTTCATGCCATTCTGTTTCCTGGTCATTGTGCAACAAGGCAACTCAAGTTAACTAGAACTTACCCACACGTTAATCCTTCAAAACGTGTGTCTGGCACATGCATTCACCAGACTGGAGTTTTCTGCTCTTTGATCCTAAAATAACACACAAGTGGCTCTTTTACAGGTCTGCTGATCTTCAATGTCACAATCCTCTAGATGTGCTCGAGGCTCTGATCTATTTAGAGAAATAGACCAATCAACACGGCCGCGAACACGGGTTCTCTTAAACAGTGGCTGAACTTCACATTCCCCTCAGCGGTTCTGCAATGACCCAAAGACATCTGGATTTATTCACAATTATCTGATAACACAGAGAAGTGGATTCAAATTAAGTCATATGCTCAAATTAAAAAAAAAAAAAGTCAAAACCAGGTTATCTGCAGCTATGTCAGAGGTGGAATTTTATCCGTGAATCAAAATGTTGTAAATGCTAAATTTGATGATGTCAACAGTAGGTTCCAATGTGTGAGAGAACATGGTATTTGTTGTCATGCATAAAAATTTAAGCATGACAACAATAAATTTGGCCTGTTGAATGGGCTTTAACTGCCTTTGATGTTCACGTTTACATCTTTAACCAAGTTTGGTGTTGGTGTCACAGGTAATCGTGTCGCAGTTCATTTCTTTCCTAATATTTTGAAGCCACAAATGATAGTTTAATTTCATTTTAATTCACTTTTCCGGGTTTCTTATGAAAAATATTTCTTTATTGGTACTTGATCTATAAAACTAGATTACATTTATATAAAATAATATTGTGAATTATAAGAAGGTTTATCCAAACTATTGATTTTTTTTCTTTTTTCCAGAAGAAAACATTACAGCATAATCAACTAAAAAAAATTGCCTATTAATATTTTTAAATAAATATGTTAAAATCTTTAGTACAATGTATTAGATGCAAGTATTTTGAATAATTACTTATTTTTTTCACGTAGACAGAAAAAAATAAGTTGTGAAGTAGTAATTTTTAAGAAAATCACTACTTCTTTCAGATCTGTTTTAGCAGATCTTCCTGCCAGTCAGCAAAAAAACCCCAAAACACTAGTAACAGAAAATGTGCAAAATATATTTTGAGAAGTAAAAATAAAACTGTTCAGGCCTTTTTAGTTTCGTCCCCTACAAATGTACATGCTGCACAGATTGTATAAAAATTAAATTCGATAGCTGAAACTCAAAAACACCTCTAGGCCAGCAGGTGGCACCAAACCCTTTCCGACAGACAATGCCTGTACTAAAACTCCAGCCTGACAGGACCTAAAAGAGAACATTTTTGCCGTAAGACCACTCACTGGTAGTTTAAACAGCAAGCAAGGAGGTGGCACTTTGAAAATATTTATTTCCAATTTCCACAACTTTACAACACCGTTATTTTAATGATAAAGCTGTCTAAAACCCTCTTAGATTCTTAATCTGAAAGCAATGGAAATGTGCTTTTTTTTTTTTTTTTTTTTTTAAATGCACGCATGGGAAGGCTGTTTGTTTTGGCCGGGCCTCACCAGCGTGGCTCTGCAGGACAGGCCTGTGGACATGTGTTTCTATCACAAGGTGGTTAACATGCCTGGAATGAAAACAGGCCAAGCGAGGAGCCTGTTTAGACAGGACCAAGTGATAACATCTACTGGGCCATTCTGGGATAATGTTTTGCAGAATGTTATCAAAGCCAACATTGGGTGTGGGAAGTACGTGGGCTTATCGGAAATTAAGTTATGCTCATTGGTTTCTTGACACAGCACAAATGTAGCAGCTTAACAAAAGACAATTATAGATACCTTCTTACTGACAGACTCTGCTGGCCCGTGTATGTGTTTGGCGCAGATCTTTCCAGAAGACTGAAAGGAGCCCAAATTGTGCAGAACTGCCAGACTTAAAGCTGTTCTGCAAGACTGGTAACAACTTTCACCTCTGAGCCAAGTCTTTCCAATTGAGAAACACTCAGAAAAAGAAGAAGGAAAAAAACAGTCTTTAAAGAAATCAAAACTTTCTGTAAGTGTACTTGAAGCCAAGAAAAGTACAATCTTTTTTTTTTTTTTAAAGTGTGGGTGACAGCAAAAAGTGCCTGTGAAAACTCATAAAAACCTCCCCCCTCTTTAAAACTGCAGCTAGTTTAATTAGAGCCACTTAACATTCTGTAGTATACCGTTTTATTTTACACAAAGTAAAGGGTTCCAGCTCTGTAAAGACAGGCTCCGCTCAAAGAAAAAAAAAAAAAAAAAAGGAGAGAAAACTTTCCGCCTGTAAAGATGTTTATGAAGAAGGGCAGCTGTTCACCGCAGTAATCTGCAAAGTTCCAGTCAACACACTTCAGCGTTCACCTGTCCCACAGACTCAGCAATGGGTCTGCTTGAACTATGAACAACTTAAAAATGTAGAAACTTTCTGTCGTTGACAGAACATGGAGAATTATTTCCAACGAGTCACAGTGACAAATCTTGGTAGCAACTTCTTTGCTCCAAACATCTTTAAGATATTTTTGAACGGTCAGTTGATGCAGAAATTAGTCTTTTGTTTTTCTGGAATGGGGAAGGTCTTTTTGTTCTTTTTTTAAATGTAACACTTAAAAAACAAAACAACATAATGCAGGTTCTTTGAAAGAGGTAGCACAGCTGAATCAGACAGGAAAGAAGAATTTTGGAATTATACTCCTTTCTCTAAAAGTGTCTCTAAACGTTTATGCGGTACATTCTGTAATGCGTTGCAAGTATTGATAAAAAGAATTTGGAATTCTTAGTAGGAAAAATTTATCTGCAATCAAGTGCAAGTTGTTCATACTAAATTTCTAAGTTAATTGAATGATGAATTTCTAATTCTGTAGGATGCAATTGGCCCCTGAGATCTGCAATAAATGTTTCCAAAATATAACTGAATACAATTACTGTTAATTATTTAGCACCACAGTTGCACTACTTAAGCTGTGCTAGAAATGTATTGTTTTATTTTCAGCCTTTATTTTTGCATCAGACATTCCGGTTGTGGGCTGCACAGTGGTTAGTAGCATGCTACCTAACAGCGAGAAGCTCCTGGGTTCAACTCAACCATGGCAATATTTATGTGTGTTTGTTTGTCCTGACAAACCGACCAGGGTGCAGTTACCAGAACAGTAGCTCTATCCATTTGTTTGCTTTCGATTATTTCTAAAGCACTGCTAAAGACCGGGGACAGAACTGGTGTGTGTATTCATGCGTTCATAAGCAGAAACATGCCCAGAGGCCTTATGGCCGTGTCTGCTCCTTACTGTACCCAGCTAGCGATAAGCTGACCAAGAGCTTTAGCATCTCAATAGACACCTAGACAGTTCAGAGGAATAAGATACAAGGAATAGTGGCACAGTTGGGGAAAACATCTTATCCCCTATCATCTGAAACACCGTCAAACACCGCGAACATGGAATTAAAGCTTTATCTCTGGATTACTACTAAATATAGACACTTGGGTTAAATCCAACACAAAATCCATGCCATGTATGTCCTCTGTTTCCACGTATTGCATAACGCCATGTCCAGCTTAGCATTAAAATGCGGATGAGGAAGCATCAAGGGATGTCCGTGGATGGTGATAGAGGGGACAGAGTAAGTAAATAAATAATAATAAAAAAAAACATGTTGAATCTATCCGTTTTGGTAAGGCATTGCACAGATTACAAGAGTGTTTTGCATACTGAAAGAAAAAAAAAGAAAAGGAGAAAAAAAAGAGGAACATAAGCATATATCATACTTAATTAACCATCGCGGAATGCTGCAGACACATCGCGAGAGAGCAGAGACAATTGCAGTTAAATACCTTTGAAAGCGGGGAGTTTCTGCAGCTCCCTGCTGTTGCTCAGGCTGAAGCGAGAGGAGCTTTGCCTCTTGTCCTTTTTGACAGGTGTCTGGGAACCTGGCTGCTTCCCCTTTAGCAGCTGAGTGGTGGGAGGAACACTGTTGCTCGTCTTCCTGTTGGAGCTCTGCAGGATCAGGAGAAAGACCAACGTCTCTTACACTGAACAATGCAAGGCTACGCCAAACAGAGGTGGATGAAGTGGGAACAATGCGTACAAACGTCAATATGAACAACATAAGAAAAAATTGATAAATATATACGTCTAAACCATGTAGCAACAGACCGGTACATTTAATGAGTAGGAGGCATGTTGCCTCCTACTCAACAGGAAGTCATTTGGGAACTGATATACCATAATTTGCCCTATATATAAACACTAATAATGAAAGAATATTTCAAGTAAAAAATAAAATAAAAAAGTCCCATCGGGGGTAGAGAGCTCTGCTAATCATCTTAGCACGGTGATATGCGAGCCTGTGTCTGATCCTGATGTAGGGTCACCTGAATGCACAGCATTTCTCCCAGCAGGTCCAGAACGCCTGCAGGGATGCGTTCAACAACACGCTCCTTCCTGATGGCTCAGATCAGGCTTTGGCTGATGCAGCTGTGGACCTGTCTGTCGTCTGAGTCACAGGGGATTTATCACATTCATTTAAGACCCGGCTAAAATTGGCCGCGCAAGAACAGGAGCGTACTTCGTGCCATTTAAAAAGGCATCTGGTGAAGCTGAAATGAAATTATTCAGTTGGAATTTGTTGTGAACTGGACTGGCATTAAGATCCATGCATCCATCCATGTGATTGAATTGAATTTGCTTTCCCCCCCCCCCCTTTTTTTCTAAAGTGCCTTGACACTCATGTGTTGTGAATTGACACCGTATGAATAAACTGAGAATGAATTCAAGCACACATCACAATAGACCTTGAGACAATCAGGCCATTTTTAAAAAGGAGAGACGAGCTGCTATATTTTTATAGATGAGCTGTTTGGGAGCATTAAAGAAAAATGTTATACTAAAAGCGTCATAATGATAGAAAATTGTAAACCAAACTAAGCTTGCATTTAATGGACAAACTCAAATCATTTGGCAAATCTGGTGCAGGTCCATTCAGCTGGTAGAAATTAAAAATGGAGGCCATTTTTCTTAGATTTAACTCAACCGGATATGAAAAAGTGATTTAATGCATTAAGTGTACACTGTGATATGGATGAAGGGCAACAGGACAGTAAGTTGTTAAAACATTTTATTAAATGTCATCATTTAAGTTCATTTGAAAAGATACAATGAATTACTGAATAGTAATAAGTAATATCTTTGTTTCAGTTTATTAAATTAAGATGTATTTATTACAAGTTAATTGCATATGATATTGATATGCACAGAGATAAGTATACATGTTTTTTTATCTATTTAATAATTAATTTAGATGAAAATATTAGAGAAAAAGAGATTGTGGGACCTGTGCATTCTATATAACATAATTCTATGCTCAAGTTCAGACGTTTTAAATGTAATTTTTCCCCTAGAAATCAACTCATGTAAAAAAGACATCGCTACTGATTTTGACGAGTAGAATGCTAATAAACTGTTGGCATAGTTTGTATTAAAGCTCGAAAATGAAATCACAATAAAAGTCATCTTCAGGTTCCTTGCTATTAAAAGTGCCGACAATGTTTAAGAGGCATAAACGTAGTGAAAATAAGACAGAGATACCGCCACTCAGCAGCAGATTTTTTACGGCAGCTCTACTTTGGACTTTATAACTGTGATCAGTTATAAAGAGTTTCTGAGGAAGTTTTATCCTGACTGCAAGAAGAAAAAAAAACTACACCAACAGCCCTCTCTTCCTGCAGCAACTAGCTACCAAGCAGTCAAGTCAACAGTTAGCTGCTCTTAGCTAGAAGCCTGGCTTCTTTAAGAGACATAAACTGGTCTGTCTGTTTAACTTGCCATTAATTCATCAGACATATTGGACTACGTCTGATGAATTAATGGCATCATCAGACGTCATGATGCCTGCGTCTATTTTCGGCAGGGCAGTCGAAATAATTTTTAAAAAGCTTACTTATCTGCTCAAAAAAAAAACCCACATAAATCTGAATACTGGGTGCACTGTGTGTTCAGAGTTTAGGCTATAAATAATCATTCCATGAAAGATCGGTAATTCAGTTGACATTTTTAGTGAGAAAATGCAGAAAAATATTACTACTACTTACGCTGATAATATTAAGTGTAACACTTTTGCTAAAAATAAACCCTTAACTTTGAAGAATGTTCAGAGATAAATCGTAATACTTTTTTTTAATACTTGTTATCTAGCACATACTTCACACAATGGTGCTTTTGTTTTATTACTTTGCGATTAAATTTTTTTTGATATTGATAAACTGTTAAAATAGCACAAACTAATTAGAACCTGTTTTAAAATGCTCTTTGGCCTCTTAATGATTAGTGAATTACATAAAATTGTGATTTTACAAAAATGAATAAGGCAAATATTTTCACCTTATAGCTGAGCCTTAGCTCCAGACAACATTAGAAATAATTTGTCTTACAAAAACTTCCAAATACAGATTTGGAGGCTCCACACACGAGCGATATGCTTGAGAATCGGATCGAGACTTTAACTGCAAAAGCAGCACCATGTTGCCTTCAAACAGCAATAACCTTATGTTTAATGGCCGCCCCCTCTAACAGCGAGCTAAACACTGATAGCCTATTCCATTGAACAGTTGAAGCTCTAATTCCTACAACTGTTGAAATAAACAGTCTGCTACTGATAACAGCTGAAACAATGCAAGCAATTTGAACAGCTGCTCCGAAAACATTCACAGTGAAAAAAATAAATCGCGCGTCTTGAACACTTTAAGTCATCTGACAGACAACCTATTGGACCTAAATAAAGACCGTCAGCAACCTGACTTGATATGAGCGTCACTAAGTGTTTTACATGTACAAAAACTAGAGGTTTTTGTATATGTACAAAAGAAAAAAAAGAAAAGAAATTATTAAAGAATGCATGGTAGTGTGTAATTAAATTTATTATGCCACATTTCTTATGTGCTAGGTTTGAACTGAAGGCAATATATAAAAGAGCACTTTTTTAAAAAAATGTCTATAGATTGAGAAAGTTTATCATGTAAATATTACATTGTTCTTGACAATAGATCATGAAATAAATAAAGATTAGAATGTTTCCCAAGTGAACAGTCTAAACTTTAATTTGATGTGTACATTTGCTAATGTTATCTCTTCCATAAAGTTCCCTTCCCCCTAACAAAACAATCCTTGTGTTTAAAAAAAAAAAAAAAAAAAAGGGGGGGGCCGGGGGGGAACTGATTTCTAATCTTGCCATTTCAAAATAAGACGTTTCAGAGCTGTGCAGGCAATACTGCAACATTGTGAAACTGTGGTGTTTTTGCTCGGGGTCAATTTACTGTCAGTCTCACACCAGCCCACGTGTTGTTTCAAAAATTAATACACACCTGCTTCACTACCGCCTTGATAAGATTTTACCATTAATTAATCTTGATCCGTTACTACGTGGACAAACCTTGACATCATTAATAAAAGGTAGCAAAAGTTAGAACAGTGTTCTTTCCTGCGTTCAGGGACTATTTTTTTTCCAGCTGATCAAAACAATTATAAGTTTCCTCAGGTATTTCTATCTTTACATTTCCAACAGATTTACCAGACAAATGCAATAAATAACGTGATGATCCATTTTCAGAGGGGTATGAACATTCAAACAGAGTGGGGATTGCTCTGATTTACCTCATGCTCGATATTTTCCTGTCCTCCACCTCCACTCTTCCCCACTTTGCCAGACTTAGGAGACTCCTGAAGGAAACAGATTAAGCTGAGTCCAACTCGTTTTTAGCGAGTAATGTGAAGCATTAGGAGGCAGACAACAAGGCTGCCCACCCAGCCACATTCACTTTCGTTCAGTCCGCAGTTAGCTAGCTCTCGTTACTTTACAGTCATTATCGTTCACACTGCATAGGCGAAAATAGTCAACAATTAACGCATAAATACCGCAAGCAACACTAAATGAGCGCTTTACTCAAAGCGCAGCAAACCACTTTATCGGAACAAAGCAACGCGACACATTCAGCGGTGCTGCTAGTATGTTGGCAAGATAGCGGCTAGCCAGAAATGACTGGTGCTTGGCTAAGATGATGGGACGTTAACATTAATAACTAAACGTCCAGATAGCACCCGGTTTATCTCTAAATACAGTAATACACACTTCACGTGTAGTTCATTTCCTACAGACAAAACCTGTAAAAAAAAAAAAAAAAAAAAAGATCCCGGACTTACCTTATCTTTTTTGGGTTTATTCGGCATTGTACAAGCGTAGCCGCCCTTGCTCCCCTCTTGGATAATCCACAACCAAAAACCTTGACAACTCTCCGGGCACTACACTGCAAGGCGGTTCAGCCAGTACTCATGCCCTGATTGGCTGTTGGCTATCAGCTGACTCAGGCGCCTCGCACAGACAGTTTCTGAGAGCCCCCTGTCGGTGAAAGTGTGTAAGTACAGTGCAGGCTGCCAGGCTTTTTGCACCGAAATTTTGACTCTTTGGAGCAGAGGCAGAAAAACACCGGTGTAATTAAAATTATAGGTTAATGCTAATAATGTGACCTTGTTCCTCTCCTGGTTGTCTATCTAGGAAAATAAAAGATGAAATAGTTAATAATTCATCTAGTTCCTCTAGAAGTACTGCTTCATAAAAAAAAAGTAATTCATGCAGTTCTGATTTATTAGTTTATTGGGAGGCAGTGGTTCCGCTAAAACTTGATAATGCTTTAAAACTCAAATGTAAATATGTAGGACGTTAATGTGCTTCAACTACTCCCAATTTATGTGTACTTTTTATTTCTAATAAAATAGATGTGGTTTGCTTTTTAATGGTAGTTAATAAACTCAGCAGAAAACAACCAAAGCCATTTCAAAAGCAAGGCCCTTTATAGGAAATAGTGGAACACATTTTGACACCACAAAACACCTTTGATATCTTTCTCCCTACAAATTCTCAAAATGTTTTTTGTAGCTTAAATATGAACAGGCCCATATGTTTTCACCTGATTTAGCTTAGCTTCACATGCTCTAGATTTAAATAGGTAAGAATTTTTAAGTTTCCATTAACATATTTCCTAGTATGTGAATCCAACCACAGTAGAGCAGTGATGCAGCTTCATTAGGTATGTTTCAGTTTCCAGGAAAACAGAATAAGGAAGTAGACAAGTGCAGCTAACCAAATTCATTTGGCAAAGGACTAACAGCAAACCTGAGAACCTCTATTATCGGTGAACATCTATTGCTAGCAATCTGGAAATAACCATGGTCATAATTCTGCACTCAAAGCTTGTTTAAGACATTCTCAAGAGGATGTTCAATTGAATATGAAATCAAAAATCAATATCTGTGCTGGGTTAATGTTCTCGACTGGTATTTGGGTATTAGAGTGAAGATTTTCTCAATATGTTGTAGAAATCGATTAGGCAGCACATGCTATTTTTATTTCTGTGCGCCAGCATTTTAGCCACATTTCATTCTGTTCAAATTTAGATTTGTGTGAGGCAGAGAATACGTTCTGCAGCATTTCAAGGTTAACCGTAGAATACAGCTCCTGCTTAACTTTAACTTAACTTGCAGAACTATGTAACATCATTCTATTCATTCAGATCAGTACCTCATCTGCATTAGCTTTAGTTGATGCACAATGAACCAAACTCATTCACATGTTCAACTTTTATTTAATGTGCTCAACTGCTCCAAGTAACAGTATCAGATATTTACAGTTAGAGAACAAACCAACGGAATGTCAATAAATAAAACACAAATGCAGTCAAACTTGAGGTACAAAAACCTGACACTTTAACGACTGAAAAATAAAGTCCTAAAATAGGAATGATCTGAACTTAAAGGTGTCAGTGGGAACAGAAACAAGTGGTGACATTCCAAGATCATTTACAACATTTAGGTTTGAACTGTGCAACAACCTTTTTTTTTTTTTTTTTAAACGCTAATGGCAAACAGGAAGGAGCTTAGTCCACTTCTTCCATTCTGGATGCATCATCGTCACCTTCAAGAGGAGGCATATCTTCGGTGGGAGCAGAGGTGGCGTCATCAGATGTCGTGTCGTCCTCATCGATACCTGAAAGAGGAACTTCTATGAATTACTGCAATCTATCCACTGGCTTCTATGTTGTGTAATAATTTAGTGGCACATACCAAGACCAAGTTTGATCATTCGGTAGATGCGGTTGGCATGTGTCTGGGGGTCCTCCAGTGTGAAACCTGAGGACAGCAGGGCGGTCTCAAACAGAAGGATGACCAGGTCTTTCACGGACTTGTCGTTTTTGTCAGCCTCTGCCTTCTGCCGCAGAGTCTCCATAATAGGATGGTCGGGATTGATCTCAAGGTGCTTCTTGGCGGCCATGTAACCCATGGTTGAGTTGTCCCTCAGTGCCTGAGCTTTCATGATCCTCTCCATGTTGGCTGTCCAGCCGTAGGTGCTGGTGACGATGCAGCAGGGAGAAGAAACCAGGCGGTTGGAGACTGTGACCTGTGCAGGGATGCAACAATAATGTTAGGCGCTTTATTACAGACAAGAGCCAAACAAAACTTTCAGTTTTCTTTTCTTACCGCTTACCTTTTCCACTTTTTTCTCCAAGATATCCTTCATGATCTTGCAGAGGTTCTCAAATTGAGCCTTCTTCTCCTCCTGCTTCTTCTTCTCCTCCTCATCCTCAGGCAGCTCCAGGCCCTCCTTCGTCACTGAAACCAGGTTCTTTCCCTCAAACTCCTTCAGCTGCTGGACACAATACTCGTCGATGGGCTCAATCATGTAGATGACCTCCAGGCCAGCTTTGCGAAGACGCTCCACAAAGGCAGAGTTGGCAACTTGGTCCTTGGTTTCACCTGCAAGAGAGACACAGTGACGCTTATAAATTTGCAAGATTCTACATCTTATTCATAGCAGGTTTTAAGACAAAAAATACACTCACCTGTGATGTAGTAGATGTGCTTCTGGTTGTCCTTCATGCGTGTGACATAGTCTTTGAGGGAAACCATCTCATCTCCAGAGGCTGAGGTGTAGTAGCGCAGCAGCTCAGACAGCTTCTTTCTGTTCTGGGAGTCCTCGTGGATACCAAGCTGCAGAAAAACAGCCCAGCTATTAGCATCACGCACTCACAGACAGCTTCCACTTAAGTCTTCCAGTCGAGATATTTGTTGAGAAAAATGGCAACATTTTCTAAAAGCACACAGACTCGTACCTTAATGTTCTTGGAGAACTGCTCGTAGAACTTCTTGTAGTTGTCCTTATCTTCAGACAGTTCTGTGAACAGTTCCAGGCACTTCTTGACCAGGTTCTTGCGGATCACCTTTAGGATCTTACTCTGCTGCAGCATCTCTCTTGAGATGTTCAGGGGCAGATCCTCAGAGTCCACCACCCCTCTGATGAAATCTAACAAGGAAGACAACTTCGTTCTTACACCTGCACTATTCCAGTTGGCTAATTTTAGAGCAAGCCTGTAGTTTAAAAATACTTACTGAGATACTCTGGGATGAGCTCGTCACAGTTGTCCATGATGAACACCCTGCGCACATACAGCTTGATGTTATTCTTCTTCTTTTTGTTTTCGAACAGGTCGAAGGGGGCCCGGCGAGGCACGAAGAGAAGAGCACGGAACTCTAACTGGCCCTCAACCGAGAAGTGCTGTTCGGGGTGAAAGGTTGCAGGTTATTTTGGTGACAATTTAAAAGAAACACAGGTTTTTTGTTTTTTTTCTTTAAACAATAAAACTAAGATTTACCTTGACCGCCAGGTGGTCCTCCCAGTCATTGGTGAGGCTCTTGTAGAACTCTCCGTACTCCTCATTGGTGATGTCATCTGGGTTGCGGGTCCAGAGGGGTTTTGTCTTGTTCAGCTCCTCCTGGTCGATGTACTTCTCCTTGATCTTCTTCTTCTTCTTCTTTTTGTCTGAACATTTGTCATGGTCGTCGTCCTCATCTGATCCGACGTCTTCGATCTCAGGTTTGTCCTCGTCCTTCTCTTCCTCTTTCTCCTTCTCCTTCTCCTTCTCCTTATCTTTCTCCTCCTCCTCAGCCTCGTCGTCACTCACCTCCTTGTCCCGCTCCTTCTCCACCTGGCACGTGCAAAATTAATTTGAAAAGGAATTTGTTAATATGAGTACAACAATAAAAAAAAAATAATAATAAAAAAAAAAATGAAAAGATGATGAAGCAGCAGCATAAACATATATTATGTAAAATATTGCAGATTCTTACAAAGAGTGTGATGGGATAGCCAATGAACTGCGAGTGCTTCTTCACAATCTCTTTGACTCGTCTCTCCTCAAGATATTCTGTCTGGTCCTCCTTCAGGTGCAGGATCACCTTAGTTCCACGGCCCAGAGGTTCAGCTGTACGGCAGAACAACAAGTCAGTTCATGTTGCATTTAAGTCACTACATAAGCATCCATCCTTTGTGTTAAAATAACTTACAGTTGTCTAATCTAACTGTGAATGAGCCTCCGGCAGAGGATTCCCAGGCATACTGCTCGTCATCATTGTGCTTGGTGATGACTGTGACCTTCTCAGCTACCAAGTATGCAGAGTAGAAGCCCACACCGAACTGGCCAATCATGGAGATGTCAGCTCCAGCCTGCAGAGCCTCCATGAACGCTTTGGTGCCGGACTTTGCAATCGTGCCCAGGTTGTTGATCAGGTCGGCCTTGGTCATGCCGATGCCCGTGTCAGTCAGGGTCAAAGTGTGCTCCTCTTTGTTGGGCCTGATTTCGATTTTGAGTTCTTTGCCAGACTCGAGCTTGGAGGGGTCGGTAAGACTTTCATACCGGATTTTGTCCAAGGCCTGTTGAGAGGACGACAAGTTAGCAATATCCTTTTTTTTTTTTAAAGTGATGTTACGCCCATTTCATTTCATTTTTTGACTGGAACTTGAAGACAAACTTACATCTGAGGAGTTGGAGATAAGCTCTCTGAGGAAAATTTCTTTGTTGGAATAGAATGTGTTAATAATGAGGGACATCAGCTGAGCAATTTCAGCCTGGAATGCAAAGGTCTCTGCCTCTTCCTCCATTGGTTGATCATGTAGTTCAGGCATCTGGGTGAAAGTGACAGATACAAGGCTTAAGAAAAAAGTGATAATTTTGCAAAACACAATTTAAAATGCTGCTTTTTTTAAATGTAAACTTTTTTCAAAAATAATTGAAAATGCAAAGCAAAAATAATAATAATAATAAAAAAGTAAGGTATAGCATTATTTAAATTTAAACAAGGATACATTATTGCATTTTTGTATAAATGTACAAATTTCAAGACTTTTGAATAACACCAATAATACCAGTGTTTTTGGTTATCCATTTACATTTATATACCACTACTTCTTTGTTTTTTTGTTCTGTCATGTTACTTATTGTGTTGAAAATCTTTCTTCGTGTCATCTGTTCAAAAATAAAGAACGTTTTGAAACAAGAAAAAAAAAAAAAAAGATATGTTGTTGCTTTTGGAGACAGCTGGCCTGACAGACTGTCCAGTTCAACCCTGCAGCTCAATCTAAAAACCACCTGCTCATACCAATTTCTATACTTTGTAATCACATGTGAATGTGTAGACATTTTTTTAATCATTTTCAAACAATAGTTTGATTTCTCTCATCATTAATTTCGTCCGTGATGTAAAAATGACAAGCACGTGGTTTCCAGTGCTGACTCCAGGAGGAGCAGCGGCGCCCCCTGCAGGATTCGTGGGAGAAATGCAGCATTCTAGAAGCTACCAAAGATGCCAGGAGTTCAGCAGCCTCCATGATCGAAAAGCCCCTCCTTCTAATCACAATGGATGACATTCCCTGAGCTAAACTGTTAAGTCTTAATGCTGGAAGCAGGACTGAACATTGGCAGAGTACAAAATTAAAAATATTTCAGAGAAAATAAAAAGGTGCACAAAGAAGCCACCGTGTGAGGAGGCTGCAGAGTTCAGACACAATTGTTCTGATTTAGCCTTCACAAGTCTCAATTTTAGAGGTAAAACGTGACGTTTATTTTAACAATAGTCTATTTGCTCACATACATTGATATAATTTCAGAGGCTTCATTCGGTAAATTGTAAGCTTTGACGTAATGTCAATAATTAAGCTCCAGTTAAATTAACATTAGGAAACGGTCCCCTTAACGGCTGTGTGGTTTATTAAGACTAGTCCTCATCATGGGGGAGATTTTATGAAAAATTTCTCCATTTACCTTGGTCCTCCAAGTGTGTCGAGGGCTCCGGAATGAGACGTGTCCTGGTCACTCCCGTGCGCTGCTACTCCGTCTGGTAAAGTATCTGTCTGCACCTGGCGTCTGTGCAGCTTTTGTAGTCTCTCGAGCGTTCGAGAAAATCCTAACTGAGAGCTTCCAGAACCGTCTGGAATGCTCTGAGGTGCTTACAGCTGATTGGTCGGCAGAAATGTCAATCAATGCATGTACCCGCCCGTCTTTCCAATTCTGGCAGAAGGGGGCGGTGTTGAGGCGGAGCAGAGGTTTGTTCAGGGAAGAAGGCACGTGTGAGCAGGAACGAGAACTTACCTTGCTGGGTTTCACTGAAGATTCCAGAAGGTTCGGTTTAAAAAAGAAGATATTGATGGAGAGAAAGAAACCTTCTTTCTTACATTATAATCTGTGAAGCTGTAGAACCAATTTTTTTGTGTGTAAAACGCAGGGGGGCTGATTAAATCGCTTATAATAAAAGTCGTCATATAATAAAAAGCTGCAGGTTTTGTTTACATATTCATTTTATTATAAATTTTAAAGCTTTACATATAAAATGTAACAGTTACAAAAAGAGGAATAAGTCAATATCTATTGACTCGACTCTTATGTTCTCAAAAGGTCTAAATAAATATATTAGAATGAGGACTAAAACACATTGTGGTCTGCATTACTAAAAACAAACTTGTCAAGTTGACACTTTTCAAAAATAAATTTGAGGTAAACAAAAAGTCATTTTAGAAAGCAATAGGACTTACAAAAACAAAAACTAGGTAAGAACAGTATTTTAGTCAACTTCTTCCATTCTTGATGTGTCATCATCTCCTTCTAGGACTGGCATGTCTTCATCAGCTGGCTGAATGAGGTCTTCAACTGCTGAGTCATCATCATCAATTCCTACAATAAAGTACAGTAGTGAGCGATGTCTTCATAAATATATAATTTAAGAATAGGTCTGATCATGTTTATTCAAATAGTCAACAAAAAAAAAACATACCAAGACCGAGTTTGATCATTCTGTAGATGCGATTTGCATGAGTTTGGGGGTCATCCAGTGTAAAACCTGAGGATAGCAGGGCGGTCTCAAATAGGAGGATAACCAGATCCTTCACGGCCTTATCATTCTTGTCCGCCTCTGCCTTCTCCCTCAGTGTCTCAACGATTGGATGCAAAGGGTTAATCTCAAGGTGTTTCTTGGCTGTCATGTAACCCATGGTTGAGTTGTCCCTCAGGGCCTGAGACTTCATGATCCTCTCCATGTTGGCTGTCCAGCCATAGGTGCTGGTGACAATACAGCAGGGAGAGGCAACCAAGCGGTTGGAAACTACAACCTGTGTGTGAGAGGTTTTGTGTTATTGCAATGCTCAATTATAGCCGGTTCTTTGTTGTTGTTAAGACAATAGTTTTGACATTTCAGAAAGCGGTCACCTTTTCAATTTTCTTGTCAAGAATATCCTTCATAATCTTGCAAAGATTCTCAAATTTATTTTTGAGCTCCTCGTGCTTCTTCTTCTCATCTTCATCTTCTGGAAGTTCCAGGCCTTCTTTGGTCACAGAGACCAGGTTCTTTCCATCATATTCCTTCAGCTGCTGGACACAGTACTCATCAATAGGTTCAATCATATAGATGACCTCTAGGCCAGCTTTGCGAAGACGCTCCACAAAGGCAGAGTTGGCCACTTGATCTTTGGTTTCACCTGTAAAAGTTGTTGCAGAGTCATTTAATCAACATGCTTTTTCAGACGTTGATGAGATAAATTAACACTTTTATGAAAAACTAACCAGTAATGTAATAGATGTGCTTCTGGTTGTCCTTCATACGAGCGACATAGTCTTTGAGGGAAACCATCTCATCTCCAGAGGCTGAGGTGTAGTAGCGCAGCAAATCAGACAGCTTCTTTCTATTTTGGGAGTCCTCGTGGATACCAAGCTGAAATATGGAATGATCTATTACTGCCTGTTACACGTCACATTTTAAGACAACTTGGACATGAATTTAACTCAGAAGAATGAACCTACCTTAATGTTCTTGGAAAATTGTTCGTAGAACTTCTTGTAGTTGTCCTTATCTTCAGACAATTCTGTGAACAGTTCCAAGCACTTCTTGACGAGATTTTTGCGGATCACCTTCAGGATCTTACTCTGCTGCAGCATCTCTCTAGAGATGTTCAGGGGCAGATCCTCAGAGTCCACTACACCCTTGATGAAATCTAAAGGTAGGAGGTAAACAGTGTTCTATTAGTAATTCACATCCAGATAAAATGTAGATATCTAAGGACAGAGATAAGAATAACTGATGTGTGGTCAGAAAATGGTAACTTACTGAGATACTCTGGTATCAGCTCCTCACAGTTGTCCATGATGAAGACCCTCCGGACATAAAGCTTGATGTTGTTTCTCTTTCTCTTGTTTTCAAAAAGGTCAAAGGCAGCTCTCCTTGGTACAAAGAGCAAAGCACGGAACTCCAACTGACCTTCCACTGAGAAATGCTGAAGTTTTAAAATGCAAGATACATTTTCATTAGCTCTGTACACTAATAATCATGAATACTGAATAATGATTTTTGGACTCTCATCGTTAGCTTACCTTGACAGCCAGGTGGTCCTCCCAGTCGTTGGTGAGACTCTTGTAAAACTCTCCGTACTCTTCATTGGTGATGTCATCTGGGTTGCGGGTCCAGATAGGCTTAGTCTTGTTCAGCTCTTGAGCATCAATATACTTTTCCTTGACCTTCTTCTTCCTCTTGTTCTGGCCATCCTTGGAGTCTTCATCTTCATCGGAGCCTACATCCTCAATCTTTGGTTTGTCCTTGTTCTCTGCAGCATCTTTTTCAACTTCCTCTTCCTTCTCTCCTTCGTCAAGGTCCACTTCCTTCTCTCTTGTCTTCTCCACCTTCAACAGATCGGAAGTTTGATTACTATTTTCTTTGCATTTATGTTCACATTTTCAGGGCTCAATAATGGCTAACAATTGATTCTAATGTAAAATAACTTACAAAAAGTGTAATAGGATAGCCAATGAACTGTGAGTGTTTCTTGACTACTTCTTTGATGCGTTTTTCCTCACAGTATTCTGTCTGATCTTCTTTGAGGTGAAGGATAACTTTTGTTCCTCTTCCCAGGGGCTCTCCTGAAAATGAAATCAAGTTTACTTTAAGCCACAGGAAAGGAGTAAAGCTATATTTGCTTATGTTAATTAAAGCTAAAGTAACACCAGTAAAATACTAAATCATACCATTGTCAGGCCGGACTGTAAATGAACCACCAGCTGCAGACTCCCACACGTACTGCTCATCATCATTGTGCTTTGTGACCACTGTGACCTTCTCAGCTACCAAGTACGCAGAGTAGAAACCCACACCAAACTGACCAATCATGGAGATGTCAGCTCCAGCCTGCAGAGCCTCCATGAAAGCTTTGGTGCCGGACTTGGCGATGGTGCCCAGATTGTTAATTAGGTCGGCTTTGGTCATGCCGATGCCCGTGTCAATCAGGGTCAAGGTGCGAGCATGCAGGTCAGGCCGGATTTCAATCTTCAGCTCTTTGCAAGACTCAAGTCTGCTGGGGTCTGTCAAGCTTTCATATCTAATTTTATCCAAGGCCTGTCCGGAGGAGAAAATGCTGTTAAATCGTTGTTGAATTCATAAATATAATGGATTGTGTAAGTTTTTAGTTTTCTTACATCTGAGGAGTTGGAGATGAGCTCACGAAGGAAGATTTCTTTGTTTGAGTAGAAGGTGTTAATAATGAGGGACATGAGCTGAGCGATCTCAGCCTGGAAGGCAAAGGTCTCCACTTCCTCCTCCATAATGTGTCCAGCTTTCTCAGGCATCTAAAGTAGGACAGATATATTACTTTAAAAATATATATATTTTATATTGTATATTTCAATAGTGTAGTTTTTTTTTTATGTTTCCGGTTTTCCTAGTCTGTGCTATCTAGATGTGTTTTACTACTGCTACAAAATTCTTTGACATGACCAGATGGCTTACATGTGGTGGCTAATGGTTGATGAGCATATGCTCAAGCTATCGGTCAAAGACTTGGCAAGAAGGTGGAGCTCTAGTCCTTTCCTATCCCCCAATGGGTTTACTTTATAATCTAACTTAATTTTTTCATAGAAACCAAATACTGACTGCAAATCATGTTGCTATACAATAATGTGAACATGCTGCATTTACTGTGTGGGCCAGGCAGGCAGTTTCTTGTGAATGATTGTTCCACTGACTAACAGCTGCTCACTGGGTCAGGGTCACCCTGCATGCCATGTGCTCCATTCACATTACAGTTCTATAAAGATTCTTGAGGCAAAAGGGCTCTGCTTCTGCCATTTAAAAGGGAAGTGACACTAAAACGCAAACACTATCAATTCGCTTTAAATTTAGTACTTTCTTTTGTACAACTAAAACCACTCTCATTTTGTAAAATTTGTTCAATCCTTACCTTGATTAAAATCGTTGGTTCTTTTCTTCAAGCGAATTGTCAAACAGACCACTTTTCTCGTCTTTTCTTCTCAAAGAATTTCAAGTCTGTGCTTCGCTGCTGCTCCTGTGAGGAGTCAAGTCTGTCTTGATGTGCGTTCGCGTGAGTGTCCTTTGACTCTATGCAGACCACCAGGCCATGCTCATGTCTTTTTATACTTTAGGGGTGGTTTCTCGAAGCTACCCTTTGGAAGCTTCGAGAAAACATGTTCACAACTGTTGGTGAGAGGGGTTGAGGAAAGGCCGGGAAGGAAGGGGGAGTCAGGAGGCGAGAGCCCTAATGCCACTGTGCCCTTATAGGGCAGCAGAGTCACAAGGAGTGCCTGTCACTCACAGCGAGTGCTTCCCAGATAGCTTGTCGGGCTGGTAGGCCCCACAACCTGGTGAACGCGTCATAGGTGTGCATTGCTCTTACTGCCACTGGCTCTAGGAAATGTCCATGAATTTGCCTACATAGGAACTTCAAAGTGAAGCAAGTCTATTTCAATTTTTGGTGTGTAAAATTTGGTGTAATTCACACACCTGTTTTTAGCAGCAAGACAGACCCTACTATGTGGAACTGAGACAGGTTGATGCAGTTATATTCAATTTTATAGACAGACTGACAGACTGACTTTGTCAGATAAGCCACAGAAAATTGCTTATTGCATCTCAAAGAATTTTTATAGAAACTTTATTCACTTACAATTTTAAGTGAAGCACAAATAGTTTGAAAAGACTCAACAGCAACCTGATAAAGTTTTAAATTTGCACATGATTTGTTGAACACAGTATATTTATATTGGGTCATAAGTGGCATAGGGCAGCTGAATATACCACTTAGAAAATCGTGGAATACCCTGGAATTAATATTGTGCAACACAGAATAGTAGTCCACTTCAATCGGTGACGTCTTGACGTGGCCAGCAGATGGCGGTATATTACACGTGCTTCCGCCCTGTTATGTAATAGAAATGCTTCCAGCTGACAGGAGACGCTACTAGAAGCTGACTTTGTACCTGAATACGACATGCTGTCGCAATCACTGCAAAATGTTCCATGTTGAAATAACTTTATAGATTTTATAATATTGGGACACGATGAAATCATCTCCCAATGATATATATAGATATATGTTTTTTGACAAGAAAGCAAGACATATGTAAATGTTTATGAAATATTGAAGATAGTGTATTTTTAACTGCATGAGTCATTGTAATCCGTATGTGCAGTCTCCCGTCAATTCTGGCTAACTCTGGTATATTCACTGAAATAATGTTACCGTACTATACACTGTTCCTGCAATAAATAAGTAGAATCAACTATCATATTTTGTCAAACTTCAATGTACTTTATTGGACTTTTGAACTTAGACCTACACAAAATAACCGAACAAAGTGAAATGGGATGAAACGATTACACTGTTTTTAGTTTAAAAAAAGCAACCATGCAATAAAAAACAAAACTTTTATGCAACATCTAACAGATTTTCTTCTACCATCGGCTTTTATTCTGCTGTGCCTCTGCTGAAGAAAAGCATTGACATAGCACTATGCGGCTTGTTTTTAATGAGCTGATATATTCAAGAGGTTATGAAGTTTTAGTTTTCCTCTATAGCTTCTTTTTTTTGGATGAAGACCACTACACATAATGTTGGTCTCATCTGACTACATGCATGCCATTTCACGTTTCTCTCATGGCGTGAAGTTTAAAACAGATTTCATAGGCCTTTCATTTTGCCATAAACGATTTTTCCTTTTAGTCTATGGAACTCTCCAAGGGTTATAGGGCTCTACTGCCTGTCATTTAGCCAGATATTCCCAGTAGGTTTGCAATAAAGCAATACTCCTTCAGAACACTGTTGCAAGATTCAAGGCTTGGAATATTGCTCTACATCGAACTCTGCTTTGCATCTGTTCTTCCCTGAAAGATCTGCTGGGTTCCAGAAGCCTTCCCAGAGTAGTTGTATTTATTTTATACAAAATTAATATTCATAAAATTTGTTACAAGATAGGTGGTTTCTGAAGTTAATTCTACTAGATTTTATTTAGGGGTGAAAGAAAATATGAGCTGAATATAAATGATTATCACACTAGTCAGATTTTTTTATTGTATTTTATTGTTGTTGTTTTTTTCTTTTTTAATCGAAACCGCCCTCTTCTTCCATTTCGCAGTGAGTTTTGGTTTATCCCATAAAATTGCTAAGTTCAAGATTTAATTCGTTTAAGTATTACTTCTTATTTACATAAAGGATTGGGGGGAATTATACACGAGGTAGTAGGAAACAGTGACATATTTCAGATATAAAATTATAAATTCATATATAGTAACATAATTGTTCTCTACCATAGATGGCGAGAGGGGTTGAATTTTATGAATAGCTTATCCTGTTATCCTGTTAGAAAATTGTTCGTCTCCACGCTGGCCGACGTTTGTTTTCTTTCCAGTCCCGTTGTCTCCCCGCCTACACGCATGACCGACGGCCTCTGCGTGCGTGTGTAACATCCGGGGCTGGGACAAGGATGAACGCCAATTTCCAAGATGGCGGCGGAGGGAGGAGGGAAGGAGACGAACGAAATTAAAACCCAGTTCACCACACGGGAAGGCGTCTACAAGCTCCTCACTCACTCCGAGTACAGCCGCCCGAACCGGGTGCCTTTCAACTCGCAGGGCTCCAACCCCGTCAAGGTCTCGTTCGTCAACGTGAACGACCAGTCCGGCAACGGCGACAGGATCTGCTTCAATGTGGGCCGGGAGCTGTACTTTTACATCTACAAAGGCGTGAGAAAGGTAAACAGTGCCGACAGAGCCGCCGCTGCCCCCGTGGAGCCCCGGCGACCGGCCGCCTTTAACAGGTGTGAGCTCCGCGGGCTGCTGTCAGTGAGGTGCGCAGGTTGTCCGAACAACAAGGCCATGTAGCTGACCTAGCTAAGTTAGAGACTAATTAGCATTCTAAGCTCACATCGTCACAGTTGTTTATGCCTCGATAAGAATCCACTGGGCGCTCAATGTGTCTGTGACAGGCTGCGACACGAGATTCCGATTCAACTGGAGGAGGCTGGAAAAGGCTCGTCGTGTCATATGATGTGTGCTTGTCGTGGATATTTATATGGTGACATGGCAAACAGAATAAGAAAGGAAAATTGGTTAAGTGGTGTTCAC
Source organism: Poeciliopsis retropinna (assembly GCA_010277075.1). Lineage (NCBI taxonomy): Eukaryota > Metazoa > Chordata > Actinopteri > Cyprinodontiformes > Poeciliidae > Poeciliopsis > Poeciliopsis retropinna. Next base: position 15,026,820 of record VMRM01000010.1, read on the forward strand.
AAGGAGGGACAAACTTCGTGATGCTGGGAGAGAATCAGCGAAGGGATCCCGATTTGAGCCGGTCGGACTGGAAGTGGAGAAAGAGTATTTGTTGCTCTCGCTGTGATGATGTTCACATTTAACTCTCAGACTTTGAATGTAACGCATAGTGATTCCACTGTTTGCATACACTCGCTCTTGGCCTTGTTAAGCAGGAGCGGTATTTGTGACTATCAAACTGACGAAGTGTTTTGTTTGTGATGCAGCATCCTGCAGGCAACAAGAGCATCGGTGGTCTGTCTGCTTTTACGTGTTAATATGCGCACAGGAAAAGTAAAAGCGACCGTCTGTGCTTGTAACCTTTTCTGTTGTACGATTTTAGAAAGGAGATGACATATAATGTGTCAGATTTAGGAATGGAGGCTAATCCACCTTAAAATATGGTATGAAATTGATTAGCTCTAAAACGAATAATCCGATTAATCACGATGAATGGATTAGCGAGATAAACACTATCTAATTTAGTAATCGACTATCCGCTAACTGGAGTATCAAAAACTAGGACAATTGCTGAAAGACCAACACAGTCAGAGCGGTAATTGTGCCAAAACTGTACAAAAATTATATGCATTTTTCATTTAAGATATATATATATATATATAACAATAAAACTTTGTCTGCAAATATGTTTTACCTGGAACTGCTCAAGAAAGCTCCAGAAAGTTCAAAACAAATAAAAACCCTCTTCATATTAAACACCCTTGTTGCAGTCCTGTAATAGATAAAAATGATTGATTAATTGATTGATTGTTAATTTTTTCAGATATTTATTGTTGTTAATCCATACAAACTTTATTTTTTTATGCTTGGAAATCTAATAGTTTGTGAATTGTGTATTGAACTCAGAATCATTTCAGGTGTTTGTTTAGTTATGGTGAACACAGATCTGTACACAGTAGATGCACTCGGTAAGCCGCTATTAAAAGGCCCTCTCTGTTGGATCTTAGGGTCAATGTCATCATCTTCACATGAATTTATTACGACTTCATTTAGTATGGCTACAGAAGGTCTGGTGTTTGAACAACTTCAATATGGCCGCTCAAGAGAGGGCTGAGATGATTGTCAGTTGACTAACCTATGAGATGACTCCTTGAAAGCTAAATAGTTCTGCAGAGCTTTTTACATTGAATTTTCTTTCTTCATGTGCCTGCACAAATAGCAGTAGTTTCTTTCTTGAACCAATGTCAGCAAAAACATGAATATGGATCCAAAGTGAGGCTGCAGCTAACTTAAAAAAAAAAAAAAAGAAAAAAAAAAAAAGGAAAGTCACACTATCTGTGTGTTGCACAATGTGTGGATCGAGACCTTTTAAAATAACAAGTGGGGACACATCCACTGTTGTGTGGAAGCGGTACAAGCAAATTTCTACACAGAGCAAGTAATGTGTGAGTATATTTGTTCTTGTCTTAGGCTGCTGATCTCAGTAAACCCGTAGACAAGAGGATATATAAAGGCACGCAGCCGACATGTCACGACTTCAACCCCCTTACAGCGACAGCAGAGAGCGTCTCCCTGTTGGTGGGCTTCTCAGCCGGTCAGGTGCAGCTCATCGACCCGATCAAGAAGGAAACCAGCAAACTCTTCAATGAGGAGGTAGGCTTTCATCAACGTTGTTTGTAAATTAACACAATTTTTACCTAAGTCAACCAGAAACAAGCTAACCTTTCTATTTCTTCCTCTAATACAGAGACTCATCGACAAGTCGAGAGTAACGTGCGTACGATGGGTTCCTGGTTCAGAGAGCCTGTTCCTGGTGGCTCACTCCAGCGGCAGCATGTACCTGTACAACGTGGAAAACACCTGTGGCACCACCGCCCCTCACTACCAGCTCCTCAAGCAGGGGGACAACTATGCTGTACACACTTGCAAGAGCAAGTCGGCCCGTAACCCCCTGCTGCGCTGGACGGTTGGCGAAGGGGCGCTGAATGAGTTTGCCTTTTCCCCGGATGGCAAGTTTCTGGCTTGTGCGAGCCAGGACGGCTTCCTACGAGTGTTTGGCTTCGACGCCGCAGAGCTCCACGGAACAATGAAGAGCTACTTCGGTGGCTTGCTGTGTGTGTGCTGGAGCCCTGACGGGCGGTATATCGTGGCGGGAGGGGAGGACGACCTGGTGACCGTGTGGTCGTTCTCGGACTGCAGAGTGATCGCGCGGGGCCAGGGTCACAAGTCGTGGGTGAGTGTGGTGGCGTTTGACCACTGCACCACTAGCGTCGAGGATGGTGAGCTGCCTGCCGAGTTCAGCGGGAGTGATGAGGACTTTCACGAGCAGATTCACATCGGGGCAGGCAGAGAGAGGGCCAACAGCTCCCACTCTAGGCTTTCTAAGAGAAACTCTACGGAAAGTAGGCCGGTCAGCGTGACGTACAGATTTGGCTCAGTTGGGCAGGATACTCAGCTGTGTCTGTGGGACCTTACAGAGGACATCCTTTTCCCTCACCTCCCCTTATCTCGCACAAGAACTCACACTAACGTGATGAGTGCCACAAGCCCTACAGCCACTGGACAGACAGTTACCACTGTATCCATCACCTCCGCCACCAATTCCAGCGGCACCAATACTAAAGACAATGTGAGCAATAGCAGCGCCACTGGCAACCCAGCTAACTCCCTCCCCGACACGCTGCCCCGCTCCAACAGCCTCCCCCAGGCCACCAACCCAGCCGGAGGCAGCACCCCCAACAGCCACACGGGGAGCAGCTGCAGCAGCAACAGCAGTAAGGGCAACAGCATCATCGACAGCTCCTTCATCGCCAACAAGTTCGCAACGCTGTCTCTGCACGACTCACGGAAGGAGCGCCACGAGAAGGACCACAAGCGAAACCACAGCATGGGTCACATCAGCAGCAAGAGTAGCGACAAGCTCAACCAGCTCAGCTCCTCGCGGACGGCGAAAGCCGAGGCAGCCAAGACTCTAGGCACGACGCTGTGCCCGCGCATGGAGGAGGTTCCCCTGTTGGAGCCGCTGGTGTGCAAGAAGATCGCCCACGAGAGACTCACTGTCTTAATCTTTCTGGAGGACTGTCTGGTTACAGCTTGTCAGGAGGGTTTCATTTGCACATGGGCACGGCCTGGTAAAGTGGTAAGTTTAAAAGCCTTACAGGCTAATTTCACTTGTCAACTCTCGACTGATTGTTTAAATAGTTTGCTGCCCATCCAATTAGATAGACAAACAAATGAAGACAATACAAATCGATCTTAATCCTACCCTAACCTAATCCTGTCTATCTTTTTGCAGGGCTTGTTATCTCAAAACAACCCAGCCAACTCTCCCAGTGGAACAGTAGTCTAGACACGTTGCCGATGCTGCTGGCTGATCCATGCAACAGAGATGGAGATGTCCAAGCCCGGTGTGGCCCTTCATACACTGTCACACGGCTATTGACCTTCTGTTTCTGTGTCATATTCATCACTACTGCTACCCCAGAGTTGCCCCCCCATGTTAAGGAATCTGATGTTGGTTGGGGTTCAAGGGGTTTTTATTGGTAGTTAAAAAGTGTGTGAATGGATCATTGTTACATCTTTGGTTATATCAAATTGTCTAGTCTGAAACTAACAAACTCTAATACCCAATCTCTTGTGCCTATAGATGTTCAAAGACTAGACACAGTGACGTGATGATGCCTCGACCCAACCTTTACGTATGGGTTTCGTTCGGTGACTTGTTTGTTTTGATGTACCCCAAAATAAAAGGGAATAAGATCACTTTGAGGAGGCTGCAGCATATCCCTGAAACTTACTTCTCGTTCTTCTCTTAGAAATATTAAAATCTGAGGTATCACACTGAGTGAGTTTTGCACACAATTTCCCTTCCTGTCGTACTCGTTCAATAACTCCCCCCGTTTTGAATTTGTGACGGCAGAACGCAAGCGTAACTTTTCATGTCTCTTTTCGAAGCACTTGGAGGAAGGAAAAAAAAACGAAAAAAAAAAAACGGCTTATCGTTGTTCTCCGTCTCAAAGTTAGATGCTGCAATCAGTTTTTTTTATATGGAAAACAAATTCTTTGCACTTAATAGTTTATTAGAGGAGAATGGCTTTACATTTTTGGAGTGTCGGGATTCTGACAAGGTTAAGGTAAAACTTTAAAAAAAAAAAAAAAAGCAAACTTTGTATCTATTGAACATTTATTTTATTATTGTTTCAGATTAAACTGTTTTCTGTATTATATGTAAATATTGTACTTCAACGATTTATGGGTGAAATTAACATTAATACTCTAGTTGAAAGATTTCTCATTTCATAAAAATAGTGATATTTCTTATACAGAAAGTCTAACTAAAAGGAGTCTTGAATATGCAGGTGAGTTTTTTTTTGTTTTTTGTTTTTCCTGTTGTACATAAAGAGAATTCAGGTGTATTTTTATTAAGGAAGCGTTTGGTATTAGGAAATGTTTTTGAAATCCTCTCGTCTAACAGGTCGTGCTGTATGCTTGCTAGCCTGTCGCCGCAGGTTTTCGTTTTACAACACAAGACAGGTAGGAACAGATGCGGCCATCACTGAGCTCAGGTAAACCATAGGAAGACTATTGCTGATACAATCCCCCCTCACCCAGAGGCCTTTGTCCCACCCTGGCAGCATGCTTGTGAATTAAATTCAACAAGACTGACAAACGAGTTCTGCACACCGGGCTGAGACTCCCATTACACTGAGTTATTTTGTTTTTGCTATTTCTTCTGAACCCACGCCGAACTCGTGAATAAACTTCTGACACTGTGATGAATTTCTGCTGACAAAATGTCCGCATTTCGAGGTGGTGAAGCGGAGGGCGAGGGGGGATTTATCACGCACCCCACGTAGGACTGAGGATTTTAACAGTGGGAGCCTTTTCCTTTATGTGACGCCTATTAAAACAACTTTGACAGAATACAACGTGTGTGTGTGCGTCTTATTTTGTCTGAAACGATGGCATCCCTGCAGGTTCGTGAGGAAACCCCAGACGTCCCTTCTTCCAGGTCATCCCCAAGGTGTTTCGAGCCCAGACACACCTGTGATTGTTGAATTGAAAATATGTAAATCTGCTGAAGGTACAAATTATTCTTACAAAATGTCACATGCATTATTCAAAATCAGAATAGCTGGATCTGTGATGCTTACAGAAATGTGGTCAGAAAATCTAGAATGATCAGTGATAGTTCGATCACTTGGTTTGTTGAAACCAAGTGATCAAAAGAAAATCTGAAAAGAACGACTCCATGTGGACAATACAAGGGCAGCTTTAGGTACTGGGACGAAGCAGTATTGCTTTAAAATGGGGGTACCATTAATGTGTGTGTGTGTGTGTGTATACACACACATATGGATATAGATATGTATATATACTTGTATATGTGTGTATATCTACACATACATATATCATATATATGTGTAGATATACACAGTGAGGTCCAGCTTTCCCAGTCAGAATTTAAACTTCAGGCTCTTTCTTTTTTTTTTTTTCACAACAAGAACACACCATTCTTTTGCCAATCACCTCTGATCAACCCCACTTGTATATGTTCAAGAATAGAGGTAAGAATTGTAATTTGGGACATATCCATTATTTTCTAGACATGTCATTTTAATCTAAATGTTTCTTGGGAAACATCTGGCTGTACGCTGTCTGCCCTCTCCTTTGGTGTCCAGTCGATTAAGGAAAATTCTGCATAATTTGTACGTCGAAAGGGATACACCTGCAGATCCCTCTGTCGCTGTGCAGAAGAGAGTGCTCTTAAACCAGCTTAGAAGAAAGAAAGAAAAAAATCCTTTCAGTTAGAGTGCAGCCGTAATATAGTTAGGTAGTATTTCAATAAAAGCTCGTTGCAGACATTTCATTAAAATCTCTGGAAACTATGTTACTTTCCATGAAGGTGAACAATACAATTGTGTTCGATTGTAAGAGTGACACCCTCGCCTCAGTTGTAATGCATCAGTAACACAATTTAGAATCGCTTAATAGTCACAGGGGACGTGCTTTACTATTTAAGTGCATTAAATTCAGGACTATCCCTGCAAGCAGCATTTTAAACACAGTGACCTAACAGAATAGTTTTGTAGAGTGGATTTAGGAAACCACTTTACAGGGGCAGACCTTTAAAAACCACATGGTGCACTACATCATGTCTCACTTTACATATGTTTTTAGTTTTAATCAGAAGCAGAAAAATCTGATTAGGTGAAGGTTCATCTTTCAGAAGATGCTCTCAGCATCTCTGCATGTTCGTCACAGATCCGAGCCAGCCTTTGCTTCCCCAGAGTTTTGGGTGTGGAAGCTGTTGTCCTTCAAGGAGCACATGTGAGGCAAAAATGAAGTCAGAAGCTGCATTTTAAATTTTTTTTTTTTATTTCCTGAGACATGTCTTCCCAGCAAGTGGTATTTTTTTATTATTATTATTATTATTTTTTTTTGCTCAATAGATGGCAGCATTGCTCAGAGAAGACTGCAGCACTTGATCGAACCAGAAAAATCACTGCCTCCGTTCTGGTTGTCTCTCCATTTCTTCCTTTCCCTTCATTCTGCATTCTCACAGCTTCAGCTTTATTTTGTATTCCAAACGAATAATAATAATAATAAAAAACACCACTCTTCCATAATTCATGAGTCACGTTTTGAGGAAGCAGGAGCTCTCTTCCCTCTGAATACTGCAGCCCGTGACAGGAGAGGTGTGGGGAGTGTGATTAGCAGGCCGGATTGACTAAGTCATCCTGTCAGGGAGCTGCTAAACGGCTCTGACTGACTGCCTGAGCTCCTATACGGACTGCTCTCATCCGTGCAGAGCAGGTATCAATCAGAAGGGCTGATCCCTTAAATAAACAAACAGTATCGAATGGAGGATTTTTTTTTTTTTTTTACGGCCCAGCTCTCCTGTCAGACACTTTTAATTGGCTATGTACAAACCAGGTCACTTTTTCTCCTGGGAATTTATGTGGCAGCTGAGCCAAACTTCCCACTCCGAGTCAGAAAAGTAACTCATTATTACCAGGCATAAAAAAAAAGATATTGGTGTAATTCTTAATGCTTTGATTTCATGAATAAAAACGAAGCTCACAACTTTGATTTTATGAAAAAGTTTCTCTGTTCCTTGGCACAATATTATAAATACCCTAAATATATTTACATACATGATGGGTCAGCTTCCAGAGAAAAGGTTTACTGACAGACAGACATGACAAAGTCTTTTTTTTTTTTCTCAAAAAAAGAGAAATATTTGGAGAAACTAAGGAAGCCTTCAATCTACATTATACCTCTACTTACTGTCAAGCATGGTAGTGGCAGCATTCTGCTGAGGGTTTATTGGATTCCACTTGAAAAAGCTATTTAGCTGAAGCTCCAGTGGGACACTCGAAACTAGTTTTTTGATTGGGTAAGGCAGGCAGAGTGAAGGTGGAGGAGTAGCCCCGATCGAAACTAAAAAATTAAGGACTATATTTAAAGGTGGGGCAGGAATCTAGTCCAAATTCACTCCATCACTTCTAATAAGACAAGTGATCACATATCCAGGCAGAATTAAGGCATGGTTGACACCGTCAACCGTGAGATATTACTGAATTGACTGGAGAGCTGGGTCTAAACCCACCTATTTAGAATTGTATTCAAAAACGTAATCAATTACAAATTTAACGATGGCACTTGACTTAACGTAAGCTTTTGACTGTTGATTCTCTGTTGCATGACTTTGTGTTCTTGGGTTTATGATGTAAAGCACTTTGAAATGCCTTGCTGCTGAAATGTGCTACACAAATAAAATTTCATTTGATTGATTGACTGATAGTAACTGTACAGTTTTGATTCCATGTGTAATTTATTTTTTGTCTTAAATAAATATCTGAATGTCGAATGAATACATGACTTTCTTTTGAATTACAATTATTGAACATCAATATAACACCCAGCCTCGCGAGCGGCTCATGAAATCCTCTGGCCAGAATGGTGCATGTTGAGGGAAACGGGCCCGGCCTTATTACGACCTTGATCAGATGAGACAGTTCAGTGTCCTCGGCTGCTCAGATTGTTAAAAATGGCCTCCGTTTGCTTATGTAACATGTGTGCACTAAGGCTCGTAAATAATGAATGAATTGTAAAAAGCAGATGTTAATGTGTAGGGAAGCCTTGACAGGAAGGTAACATGTGAAGTAGAGGTGATGTAACCGAGTTAGCAAAATGTTGTTACTTGCATTCACAAATGTGAAATATTGCATTGTTACACAATTATCTGAGATGTGCAGGGATTTTAGGAGCTACCCACAAAAGGAGGAATTCAGCTGCTTAATGCGCAACATCTATAAGTTGTGTGCTGCCGGGGCCGCCTGCAGATCTTTAAAATGAGTCTATTAGTGGGTTGTAATGACGCGCATGCTTTCTGCTTTTACTTTACTGTAGGCGAGAACAAATAGGTCTGTGGCTATCTCTGCAGGGCACTCGCAAGAAGCGGCGCGTTGTAATTTCTAAAGACGCCGACGTTAGCCAACCATCGGTCATCACATGAGGAGCAAAGAGCCACATCCTCCATTCTTATTTCTATTCTGAGCCAGCCATCTTCCCTGGAGGTGCAGGCCCAGTTATTGAGTCTCTCCGCCATGAGAGCAGCTGCACAATGTGCCAGTCACATGACCCGAGCACCGCAGCGCCGTGTCAGGAATTGAAGTTCACGCGCAGGAAATTAACTGGGACTTCTGCAGAGGTCCCTCGGTCTCCAGGAATCCTTTGTTAGGCCTCATCATTGTTGAGGTTTTAAACAGATGTTCAACTGAGCAACAGTGTTGGATTAAGCGTGTAGCATTAAATTTAGGCAGTGCTGAAAATGGGACCACCGGCAGAACCGTCGTATGACCTGGCTACACGAATAGCCAGCTTCAGTTAAATACTTTAAGATTTTCAAATAGCAGGGAGGATGGAGAGATACATGTTGCTGAGTTGAGGAGGAGGAAAGAAAAATAATCAATGCAGCCTAGAGGCCAGCAGGCTCTGGTCTCAGTGGAAACCGTCAATACAGACACGCTTAAAATGGAAATGCATCTTCAATAACAACAAAAGGGACAAGAAAGCAGCTCGAGTGCCAGGGGACCCTCTGGTTGTACCTGCGCTTATCGGGGCGGGGAAATCTCTGCAGAGACGCAGTGGCTCGAACTTCCATGTTCCCTCTTTAGGAATCGAGACAGTGATGCATTGCAACAAAACCGAAACAATGCCCTGCAGGCTGCAGTCCTCGGCAGCAGCTCCCATGCTGGGCTTTTTCTGTCAAAGTTTACTGGACTGAGAAAAAGAAAAAAAGTTCTCATTTCTGTTTACGCCTTAGCATGTAAAAACCCCATCATAGGGTATGTTCGAAGTGGTATTCTCAGTAAGACTCCAGAAGCCTCTAAATGGAGCAAGGTGTCTAACTTAGCACGTCTGATCTCAGTAAATTTACTTGCTATAAATACCTTCAAATTAATCATGTGTGCACAGCAGGATTGTGACACCAGAGGCTTACTAGCTTTATGAGTACCCTGATGAGACAGGGCTTCAGTTCCTAATTATATTTCTATTTAAAGATGGGCTACATTTTGCTTTGCGTAATAAAATATATTCCGATCTCAACCTTTTAAAAGGATAGGTCAGAGTTTCTGGAATAACGTTCCATTCAAGGGTTATTATTAGGTTGGATCTAAAGTATATGACTGTTGATATGGCAAGCACCCTACCTATTGGAAATCGCAATAGGTGCATTGTCTAGTGCAAAGTGTGGCAACCAGATGGCAACTTGCTACAACCGTCCCAGAGGCTGTTGTCAGACTTCCAGCTTCACATTAGGCACTTAAATGCATGAACTTTTTAAAAAAGAACATCTAATTTAGATTGGGGGTCAATTATCTTTAAATTGTGACAAGTCAAACCAGAACTGGATTGGTTTACACATTGGTTTTGTTTAGCTCTTATACTGTTTTCAATGCTTTTTTTTTTTTTTTTTTTGCCATAAGGGCCACTTCAGATACAATATATAGACTGGTCAAACCTGGACTAATTCTTAACAATTGAAAAGTATTTAGGATTTTCATGATTACAATTTGCTTTCATGAAAGGTCCCTTTTGGCTTACTTACTTTTGCAGGCTACTGAGCCAATAACTTGTGCAAATATACTTTACCCTAACAATTGCATTGAGTGTTTGCAGTTCTTAATGACTTTTAAGAAACCTTTGTTGGCCCTGTAAGAGGAAAGGGTGTGTTTTAAACAGAAAACCATGGATGGCAGGTTTCTGCCATCCATGGTTTGCAAAGCAGTGCATCTTTGCAAAGCAGTGCAAAGATGCACTGCTTTGCATCTTTGTTTTTTGCAAGTCCAAATTCTCCCAACGGCTAAAGATACAAGAGAGCGAGAGACGGCAGAGAGCGAAATGGTTTTTAAGACTTATCTTAAAACACTAGTATGCGGAATATATAAAGCTTTTCTGGAATAAATATTTAATAAAAAAATAAAGAAATGTAGCAAGGAAAAATTTATTTATGGGAGTTTAAGTTAGCTCTACTGATACATTTTACTGATATGAGGCACTGAAACTCATGTTCCAAGCTTCATACGTAAGAAGCACTTTCTACATTGATTTCCCAGAAACAAAACAGCCTTTGCATAAACCGCTGTTGTTTTTGTGGTTGAGTTGTTGTTTGGCTTTTGCTCCTCAAGACCAACTAATCGCAATTTATGAAAAGAGGCCAACCAAGTCATCTAACACAGAAAAAATATCATTTTTTCGTGACCTTTAAACAGAAGCTCACGATAAAGGAACTTTTACTCAAGCTGATATTCTTTAGTGCAACATGGGTATCGACAACAGAGCCCAGATGTTCATGAAAAGAAGCCAAAAATTCAACATTCGTCTTTATTTGGAACAATCCAAGAAAACAGTCCAATAAAACAGGCAATATGGAGAATAGTCCATAAAGATTTACTTTTTTATATATAGGATGCAAAAGAGAAAAGAATACATAATCGTAGCAATTAAGGTCACTGTAATCGAACATAACTCTTGCAGAGTTCATGATCCCTGATGTCTCCCCAGCCCCCATTTTTCACATGCGGGGCGACTCCTCCGGCGCCGTTAGCTGGCAGTCTCTTTGTGATCAGGAGGTGTTTGGGGAACAGCTGGTTCCCGCTGCTCTGTAGGATGTTTTCGATCTTTGTCTTCTGGCTGATGGGCATGCAGGAGGCCTTCTTGTGGTGCATGCCGCAGTCCCCGGCGTGAAAGATTCTGGGCGCCTCGCTCACCATGACCTTCCAGTAGGAGGGCAAGCAAGCCACTGTCAGGTGCTGCAGGGACCAGTCCCAGTTGTAGTCGTCATAAGTGCAGAACGTGTCGGTGCATTGGATGAGCTTGTGGTACGTCTCTCTGCTCAGAGCCATTCCCATGTTGTGCTCCGTCGACTTCCAGGCCTTCACCTCCACCTTGTTCGCTTTGCTGGAGTAGCCGATGTGGCTGTAGCTCCCGAGGGACAGGATGTCGCAATCGGTGCACTGCTCCCTTCTGAGAGCTTTCATCAGCTTTAAAAGGTGGATAAAGTCTGGCGACAGATAGTGGTCTTCCTCTATGAGCAGAACCAGTCCTTGGTGGTCTTTGAGGGCCCTCACTCTGTCCCAGACGAAGTGCAGCTTCCACCACCAGTGGTGCTTGGTCTGCGAGAACTTTGCCTCGCGGTAGTGGCCGAAGGAGTCCGGGTACTCCGCGTTGATGCATCCGAGTTTTAAGGCGTCTTTTTTGGGAATATCTCTTGGGCAGTCCCTGGGATCGTTCCCCGGGAATTCTTGGGGGTAGAGCTGAATGCTGAAGGGGAAGAAAATCTGAAGGACTTGACAGAAGTCAACAGAGGCTACCACTTTGTTTATCTCCGGAGACCAGTAGTCATGGCTGAATATCAGCAATATGCTCTCCACTCCCCTGGCCTTTCGCAGGCTATCCACTAACAGCTTCAGATAGTCGGGTCGGTTGTGCACCTGAACTACCACGACCAGATCATCTTTTTGCCGAGTCTTGTACTTCTCTTCGTTTCTTATCGTCTGGTCAAAATTCAGCTGGAAGACGATACCGCGATAGACGAGAGTGGTGTTGTCCACCTCTGGCTTGTTAATTTTGGCTTTATCCTTTGTATTGTCCAGGTGCGTGCCGTTCACTTGGATACCGGGTGGCGGGACAGGTGCACGGCTAACTGCAGGAGTGGCTTGCAACTGGATGTGATTGTTGAGGTTGCCACTGCTGCTGCTGCTGCTGCTCCTTTTCACAGCCTCAAATTCCTTGGGGAACTCCTTGGAGAATTGAAGAGTTATGTTCTTTTTTTGCCTTCCGCTGCTCCAAAAAGCTAGGCCACAGATAACAACCACCAGAGTCAGTATCACCACCTTCCTCTTGTAGATTCGGAATCTCATGATAGAGAATCAGCCTCTTGCAAAAAAGGATAAAAATTCTATACAAAAAAATAGAAACACAACCAAAATATAGTGGTGTGTTTTTCCACAGGTGAAAAAAAAGTGGCCCAGTGAGGCTAATTGTTGGCAAAAAAAGCTCTTAATGTAAACATTAATTCTTCTTGGAATGTCATAGATGGTTCATTAATATCCCATAAGGCATGTCGGCTGCAGGGAGGCAGTGAGCATGAGCCACCTGAATAATAAAAAAAAGAAGAAGAAAAAAAAAAAAGAAAACCTGAGTTATGAATGTTAAAATATTAATAAATACACAACACCATATAGTTCAGCTAGATGTAGCACATATATTCTGACAGATGTTGAAGATGTTGAGTAAATTTTTCTATTAGATAATTTAGCATTTAAAACTATGTGTACATTAGGGAGGATAGGTGAAAAGTTACTTTCGTGTTTGCTTTATTGTCAATCTGCCAAAGGGCTACAAATTTAAATTAGCTTCACTAAAAACAGGCATATAAGTGTATATTATTTGCAATAACCCACAAAAGACATTAAAATAATAGAAATTTTAAAAAAATATATGATGACATTAAATGTTTTAAACAACACGATACTTTACGTACAAAAAATATACAAAAATATGATTGTGGACTAGAAAATACTAAACAAAATTCTACCATAAATAAGTAACTAATACATAAACTGTTGCATAAAAAGTAACTTTACATTTGTGTTCCAAAGTGAACAACCCTCATTATTTTTTTATTGGAAAGTATGTTTAGCATTTCGGGATTCTGGGATGGCAATTTAAAGAAGGTTCGTTGGATTAATGTTCATTTTAAGACTTTTATTTTAAAGCATATACAGTCCAAAAGGTTTGTAGTGGATGCTCTAGTGCTTCATTTCTCATTTTTAAAGAACTCATCTTCAGAGTTTGTTGAGGTTTACATAAATGAATCACAATGTCCACACTGACAATTGTGAAGTCGAAGCGCCCTACCTTTTTTACTTTTTAAAATATTGTCCATTATAAAAGACAATATATCTAGATAATAGAGTCAACAGAAGCTGCTCTTGACAGTACTAATTCATAATTTAAGGGGTTTTTTTCAAAGCCTGCAAGTCATTTTAAAACCAATTTTCTGACACATTGAGGTTTCCGGATGAAGTGAACCATAAAACAAAAAGTGCGCCGCATGTTTTTGATGTGTCCGGATTTTCGAAGCCATGTTTTTCAGCGTTTGAAACATCCCGAGTGTAAAGGGATGTAATATGGTACATGCCACGGTGACAATAAATCAAATAAAACTGCCACTCATGCATACTCATGTAAACTGTCCACAATACAGCAATCTCATGCAGAATTTCAAGCCAGGTGTGATAGACTATCCTTATACTAAATGCTTACTTTTAAAAATACACACACTGACCTAATTCCATCTAAAAACACAAACCCACTTCATGTCAAACTATATCTTTAAAACTAGCTTATTCACTAGTCTGTTCTGTGACTATAAATGAATAAGCTAGTTTTAAAGATATAGTTATATAGAGCTGGTCCGGTCATGAGCTGCGTTGTTCTGACGCATACCTCAACATCTTGGGAATTACCCACGGATGCAGAAAAGACCCACTGTAAGAACTGAGGAAAGTTTTCCCAGGCTCATTTTTATCCTCTCCCCATCAATTTACATTATTCAACTGAGATTGTGTGCACAGAAGGACGGTAATAGGATGAGCGCCACGAATCGTATTTAGCAAGAGCAAAATCTGATCATAACCCATTAGTAGACTTGCTGTAACAGCAATTATTTAATTTCAGGGAAACAGGCTTCATGTCTGCAAACGTATTCGTCCATCCCAGTTTCAATGATAGGCCAACTTTACTTGGATCATTATTGAATAAAACTCAAAAGCTTTCTGCATTATGGTCTATCCTTAATTACATTATCGATATTAATTGGCCGTTTCTGCTCAGACCTGCAGAACAAACCTTCATATTTTATTGATTACTAAATGAATAATCTGTCAGCTCTGCATATCCTGCTCTGTCTGCCTGGAGCATACAATTCAGAAGAAAACCCTTAAAAGGTACGGGTCACAACCATGAAAAACGTCATAATTTGTCAATTATTAATTGAAAAATTCTTCCAATTGTCAATTAATAATTGTACACGTTCTTAATTGGAGACCTGGAGCTCAAAGAGCGTAATTTACTCCCGTATTTATTTCACAATATAGTTAAATTGCTTTATTTTTTTTCTCTCTACCTCCGTCTACTACATTTTTCAATGTGTCAGTTTTCTCCCACGGCTTAAAGCCTGTCGGTGTCCGTTAATTAGCCGCGGCTTGTCAGTGGCAAACCCGAGTCAGCAGCGGCTCTGTTCGATCCCACCATTATTTATAGGCAGAGCTAAGTCCGCTAGCTGGCAGTAAATTCTCCCAGAGCCACTCCGAACAACAGCAGGTCCAGCTTGGCTCCGTTATGACAGCGAGCATCCAGAAATGCTACTTCAATGCTAGCAACGGCTCCAGCTAGCAACTTCCGAGGCAGCCCGAGCCAAAGAGAAGAGCTCGTCGTTAACAACAACAGCAGCAGCAGCAGCAGCAGTGTAACAAACCGAGCACAAACAACCATGTTGTCCGCACTCACCGAAAAAACTGGACTGGTGCGGTCCTTTCACCGGGAGACATTAGAACGGCGGCTTCCCGTTCTCCTCCATACCTTCCAGCGAACTGCATGGAAACGCAAATGACGGCTAGCTGTTCGAAAGAAAAAGAAAAAAAAAATCACAAATACAGAACCGCCGCCTCCCACTGTCCCACAATGCACTAGTCCGGGGGGAAGAGGGATGGTGATGGTGGTGTGGGGTGGATGAAGAGTGGAGGTGTATTCCAACCGCTTTTATCCAACACGGTGTAGTCGAAATATCTTCCTCTGACTGCTGCAGCTGCTCAGTTTCACTTAGCTCCTCTTTTCTCAGAATATAATTTTAATTGGCCATATCGTAAAAATATGGCCACCAAGTAATAAAAAGTCTATAGGTATACTCCAGCGCATAAAAAAAAACAAAAAACTTTTGAGGTGTTGTGAAAAATGTTCCCTGTTTAAGTTTCAAACTTAATTTCGTGAGCTTCTGAGTGTTGAAGTGACAGCTCACACAACTGTAAAGAGTTGTCCAAGGCCTTCAGAATGAAGATTAATGCTCTGTAAGGGATTTGTATACATCTCAAACGAATGTAAAAGCAGCACTTCCACTGTACAGAAAACGGTCAAAAATGGCCTAAGCCCAGGTCTGACCATACAAGCAAGTTTACCCTGAAAGCGGACTGCAAGATGCTAACCGAGGTTTTCATAAACTCCTAAAATGTCCTGGCATACAACAGCCTCTTGTGAATGTTAACTTGAAAGCGCATTCCTGTCCAATCAGAAAGAAAGGTGCAAATTTAATTAACGTTTGAAATGTGTAAGCTTTGCTGTTTTATGGTCTGGCCAGGCTTTGGGGCTGCAGGAAATGGCCAGCTCAGTATGGAATATGAACTGAAAGAATCAGAGTCACTGGCCAACCAACTTTTTTTTTTGGCAGCGCTTAGTGTAACAGTGTAAGCGCTGCTCATTAGCTGGACATGAAAACATGTAGCTAAGAGATGTGCCTGGGCACACAGACAGAATATTCTGCCCCTCTTTGTCGACAAAAGTAGAAAACTGTCTTGTACTTGGATAGGAAAAATATATCTTTTACAAAAATACAGATAAACATTTGAAAAAGGAAGGTTCTTTCCTTCAAATTGTCTGCTATGGATTCCCAAAGTAAAGCTAAAGCAGCCCATCTTCTCTTAAAATTTTTTGAAGTCACACAAAATACTAAAACATCTTCTGCACACAATAACCCACATGTGCATCAGCTGAAAAATTCCCCTATATATCCTGCCCAAATCTGCTACAAACAGTCCAGACCTCTGAGTGATAATGTCATATTCAATCATTTAGAATTATATAAAAAAAATTACTTATTTCAGTACTCAATTCATTTGGTTAAAAACACAATATGCAGATTAATTACTCGCAATGATTTATTTAAGCCTTTATTTCTATTAATTATGATAACTTTCTGCTGACAGATGATAAAAATATGGAAATTGAGATCAGAATATAAAATATTTAAGACAGAAATGTTGGCTTTGGAAGAAGATGTTTAATACTTGCTTAAAGGTTCAAGAAGTACTTTTAATCTGACGAGCCTACCGAAACTTATTGAATTTGGCTCTATGCTTTCACATATACCACCTTAATAAAGAACTTTCTATATTGAACTAGAAACTGTCCTTATTAATTCTTAATGGGAAAAATTGTTTTGAATTAGTTCTTTTTTCTTTTTTCTTATAAACCAATAAGTTAGACATCAATTTCAGTCTACATATACAAGTTATGCATGAAACTTATCCCTCTAAAGTTTGGTTTTCCTTACCAATAGGTGGCGCTAAACAACAGTTAGACAACCGGAAATACAGCGAGGAAACAGTCTTTTGCGCATGCGCTTTCCTGGTTCTACCTTTCCGACACTCGAGCGAAAAGAGACAAGATGGGTCATCAGCAGCTCTACTGGAGTCACCCGAGAAAATTCGGTCAGGGATCCCGCTCCTGGTCAGTGACAGTTTTGTCGATTTGATTATGAACTAAAGAGTTAATTTTGGTTATATTTGTGGCTCAGTTTGGATTTTTTTCGGTGTTAAAATTGCATTCAGTTCAGTACCGCATGGGCGCTAAGGCTGAGCCAATATGGCGCTCGAGGATATAGCTTCCTACTAGTTTAGCACCACAGCCACACGTTAAATGGTTTCCCACCTTTTTACAATTTTAAGGATCTCTCACCGTTATAGTATAGCACCTCAGTTGCTCGTTAGCTGCTAATTGAATGCTTCTAATGCGCCGCATCGTTGTTTGTATTGACAATAGCAAGGATCCTCCGCTAAAGGAGTGCAAAATGCTAACCGGCTACTAGCAATTTTCTACCGTATTTACTGACGCATGCTAAAGAAAATCTCTAACGAAACAAGATCAGTGAATTAATTCTTATTTTGTTTCAGCCGAGTGTGTTCGAACAGACATGGCCTGATCCGTAAATACGGACTCAATATGTGCCGTCAGTGCTTCAGGCAGTATGCAAAAGACATCGGCTTTGTAAAGGTGAGTAACGTCTTCTTGCGACCAAACTTGAGGTCGCGAATAAATGTGTGCTTTTTGAGCGGGTCTGTAAATCTATATAACGCAAACAATTATAGTTTTTTGTACAATAAATGAAAAAAAATACTGTTGTTGATAGAAATAGACAATAGGCTGCTGTTTAGAAGTGGTCAGCGGGCACTTCTCTTTCATAACAATGATGCTATCAATCATCTCACAATCCCATCATTTCCTCTCCTCTCTTTCAGCTGGATTAGATGTGCTGTGCTGACATCCACTGGCTAAGGACAGCTGGCTAAAATGGAAGAAATTCGACACTTCTAATAAATGCTTTTTTTGTTCCACCACATTAAGCTGTGTGGTTATTTGGTGACTAAAAATGTGCTTCTTACAAAATATTCCAACATGGAAAATTAAAAATTGTGAGTTACTGTTTGTTTTAGATTCAGCTGAAAATGAAGGATTTAAGAGTTTTATTCATTCATTCATCCAGGCATGAATACAGATATGATAAATAATAATACATAATTTTTTTCAATTGAAGAGTGCATCAAAATGCATCCAGCTTAGACTGAAATTATTATTGTTACCTAGGGAACTTGCCCCCTTGAGATTTAGCCAATTAAATGATGCATCTCTAGACTCCAATTTTTATTTTTACAGTTCTATAAAAAAATATATACTGTTGCTTCTGTGCACTTAGAAATGTAGTTCTGATAAACTTAAAGTTTTCTAAACGTCCCCATGGACTGGGTTAATGTTTACCT
This sequence comes from Poeciliopsis retropinna, assembly GCA_010277075.1. Classification (NCBI taxonomy): domain Eukaryota; kingdom Metazoa; phylum Chordata; class Actinopteri; order Cyprinodontiformes; family Poeciliidae; genus Poeciliopsis; species Poeciliopsis retropinna. Next base: position 15,045,182 of record VMRM01000010.1, read on the forward strand.
GTGTAACAAAAATAATCAAGGGCTTTAAGATGTACTGCTCAAAATCTTGCACTTCTAAATTTTTTGAAAATACAATAGCTGCTGTTTAAGTGGATGCACAATTATATGTATCATTAGAGGTGTTTTGGGGGGAAAAAAACATTAGTCGTGTGATCAACCAAGAGACCACTGCACTGAATCTTATGGTTATTCCACCAAATATTGATTTCGGAACTCCTCCTGAGTTAAAACAGTGTTGTTGATTCTAAACGAATGCGACAATGTTTCTTTGCATTAGTTGAGGTCTTAAAGCTTGCATCTTTTTCATTATTTTTGACCACTTCTCATTTTTTGAAAATACAAAATTTTTGCTTGTTTCAGATACATGTCAGTAGTTCATAAAATAAAAACTGTTAATTTTACTCAAATATATACCTATAAAAAGTAAAATCAGAGAAACTGATCATTTTAAGTGTCAATTGTTTTCCAGAGCATTGTCTATATATATAAAATTATGAGGTTACCAGTTTGCAGCAAGATCCTGATTTAACGTTTTTTTAAATGGCCCTTTAAAAAGTGCTGCTAAGCTATTAAAAAGTCGTGTGGTGCAATTAATCAATCCATCTGTACATCTAATTGAACAAAACTGCAGACTTAATTTTGAAGCCAGCGTGCATTCACTTTCGAGGACGGGGAACATACTGGGATTTTGTTCTGCTTCAGAGCTAATGCTTCCTAATAAGTCCCCTATAGGGAGGGCTAATTGGCCAATAGCTCATGACTTCATTGTCCAAATCTGAATAAGCTTCCTGTCATCTGTAGTCAGGTGGGTGGGCTTTTAAAGAGTGACCAGAAATAATCTTGGGTAGGATATGACAGAAGTATTTAACCTCCTTTTGTCTCAATTTCCAAATAGAAGGTGAAACACTAGAGGGCAGCAACACTGCATGTTGACTTGAGAAGATATTTATGACATACTCCTATTTGGAAAACCTTAGTTGCACTTTTATTCTTTTAGATGCACAAAATTTCAATTTTAAAGTCCCTTCCTTTTTGGGAAGTGAGATATGGAGAGTCCATAAAAAACAGCACTTAGTGTAGGACATTTATGTCTTGAGCTATGCAGTAGTTTATCAAACTCTAGACTGTTGGCTTTACATGTTAACAGGAAGGTCAGGTGGTGGAAATGCCAAAACCTGAACACTAGAGGATTATTCCAACAATCTTTAGTATCAGGGTTCAGATTGCAGATTTTAAAATACAAGAATGAGCTATGTGCTTAATTTTTAAACTTAGATTATGTAACGTCCCAGTCCCAATTTATTCCAAAAGCAACAGTGAGGTAACTTAACCAAGTGAGTAATAGAGTAAGAAATGCAAGAAGCCTCTTAAACTGGACTTATATCGCCTTTAACTGACAAGAAAGCTCAAGCTGATGCTTCAAAGAACCCGTGTCGCTTCAGGAAAGTCTTTAGGTCACTTTGCAATTCAAAGAATCACTTTGTGTAAGCGATCTCCAAACTACATCAAAATGCTGATATCAAACAGTAGGATTATGCAATAAGTCAGCTACAAATACTAACTAAAACTGACAACAAAGGAGTCATCGCTCTATCAGATTAGAGTCTACAAATGGGACAGAGGTGCACACTGACGTCTTCAAAGCTTTGCCTTGTTGACAGAGTGACATTTCGGATCAAATCTGGCTCTGGCATATGGATTTTATAAATGCTAAAATATGCATGAGGGAGAGTGTGGAGTCGGGAAGTTCCTTTTAAAGCACGGCTGCCGCGAGCTGGGCTGTTGGGACAGATGGGGCTGATCACACAAGTGCTGCATGTTGCATCACATCATGGAGGCGGATAGAAGGTGATTCTTTGATGTTCAGTTCGGCTGTACTTTTTTTTTTTTAACCAGTTGCATTAATGCCCGAGTTAAGCTGCCATCGCAGGGCTGCCAGGACAGCCAACTGATGACATTTAAAAAGTTTGTTTCATCCAAACTCAGCCGCGAAGGCTCTTTATGTCAGTTTGCAGCAGTAATTGAGTACCAAACTATGTCTGATATTGTGTTATCGTTGCATTTCCCAGCATGTGTGGCGCACTCACGTCGATACTCTACTACTGCAGTGTCAGGTTCCAAAATGAGCCAAGTATGTTGTCCAAGTTTTTCAAGTGAACAAAAAAGTTGGGCAACTTCTTTCACTTCAATGGTCAGTACACAGCAGTTTATGGAGGACAATCGCATAAGCAGAATTTGAAGAGAGGGGCCGGTGACGCAAGAAAGCTAGTCTGAACCAAAAGAAATGCAGCACTGTCTGGATTCACTTTTCTGATGACAAAACAGTAAAACAAGAGTAACATTTGCCAGCAAAATCTAAAATGAGTTACCCCAACCAGGCCTCTCAAAAATAAATTTACATTAATACGTGTCAGTTTTTCAGTGGAGAAGAAAAGAATGCATAATGTGGCTCCCGTCAAAGACCTGTAAATCTCATCTCTCGCTTTGAACATCTATAATAATAGTCTAATAAAGGGAACATGGATGGCTGACAACTTTCCCTTACTGCCACAATAAAACACAGTAGAGCTTGAGAGCAAACAATTGCATTTAATTCAACAAATAACTAAAAAATAAAAATAGTCCTGGATAAGCCCCCATTTTGCCACAACTTAATGTTCTTGAGCAAAACTATGAGGCCTGCAATTTATGGTGAGATCAATCCAATTCCAGTTCAGTAGTATTGGTTACTATATTGGCTTAAACTTCCAATGAAATGCATTAAAGCTTGAGACTGTAGTGGGACAAAATGTAGCAAAAATTCAAAGGATGTTAATATTTTGCAAGGTGCATTAAAAACCGTAAGACATACATAGTGAGATAAACATCATGCCATCCTTATTAAAGAGAGTAAAAGTTTTTTATATCACACTTAACTGAAAAGAGTAGTTCACAGACCTAGACAAACATATTATCTGTTTTTTTTTGTTTTTTTTGCAGCATTACTGTTTTTTGTGTGTTTTCTAACATGTATTTTTAAGAGTTTATGACCTCAGGCACTAATTTTTCCCTGCAGAATCCCTCCCCGACCCCCTGCGGTCTGATTTGCGCAATGTCCATTCTTTTTTAATGAAATCTAGTTTTGCAGTAGTTAATCAGAGGCTGTTTGTGGCTAACACAAACCTCCTGCTGAGGAAAAAAGGAGACTCTTGAACCATTTACCATTGCATTTTCAAAGTAGGACAAACAAAAAAACCGTATCTTTTCAAGTTAATTTTACAAAAAAAAAAAAAATAAAATTTGAATTTGAAATAGTGCATCTAGATGAAATCTTTTTTTCTCTCCGTTTCATCTTTTATACATTACAGGAAATACTTTTTTTTTTTTTTTTTACATCTTTGAGATTATCATACATTTTAATATCAGGCAAAGATGAAATGTTTTTAAATACATTCTTTTAATAAGGCAAAAAAAAAAAATCAGTCACACATGACAATTCATCTGATCCTCTGTTAGAACATGAATTAAGTTTGGTAATTCAGGCTTGATTATTGTCAGAAATGTACAATCTGGAAATCTCTTCAACAGAACTTGTCTGATGCATAGACTTTAAGATTTTAAAAAACAGCTAATTATTCTCCGATCTGCACAATCAGACACTTTACACTGTTAATATTAGAGATTTCAGAAGGGCATTTTTTTGTCCAGACGAAAATGAGCAAGTGCTCCAGCACCACTGAGTGTCCTGATGTGACGTTTTGGACTTAAATTTAATTGAGATACAATGGTGTGACCTTAAACAGGCCGTTTATGCTTAAAAACCCTCTAAAATGATTGAATTAAACAAATTCTGCTGAGAATAGTGGGCCAAAAATAGTCATTTACGTAAAAAAAAAAATAATGCCAGCTGTTTAACTTTTCACAGCAACACCAAGGGTTGGACAGCTAATTCATAGGTGTAGCTGGAAATAAGTTTAGATTGTATTAATTTTTAATTAAAGTTTGTCTGATACAAAAGCAAAAACAAAAGTCTTTTAACAGACTCTTTTGGTTTTGCTCTTTTTTCACTACATTGTAAATGAACCGTTAAAACCGAGCTTCTCGTGACAAGGGTTGCGAGTAACATTATATGGGTTAAACCATGTACAACCGCCAACCACGGTACTTCAACACAACTTAAGGTGTTAGGAAAATCCCATTTTATAACTGCTCTTTACTTCCGTGACACAATGAGTGAGCTGCATCTTTGCAGACAGCCAGAGTTTGTGTGTTGTGTGTTTATCTCTAAGTGACACATGTGATGCAACAGCTGGGTACGTTTGGGGGGGGTAACATTGTTTGACTCTGTGATAGGCCCAATCTCTGGTAAGAAAGAATCCAAAGAATATTGTGGTTACATCTTCGCACTGACGGCAGACCTCAACAAAAATACAAGCCCGGATCAAATCAGAGGAGGGCTGTTGTTTGCTGGCTTGGGACCAAAAGCCTCAGTGACGCTCTGGCCGCCTGGCTGCCAGGTACAATGCCCAGGTCTCCCCCTCTCCGTCTCCTGGATTATGGCGAGAAGAGCAGAACTGAAAATGTTACAGCGAGCTGTTGGCATAGAAACATTCCACTGAGTTTTACTGGCTTCTGATTGTTAGGGCAAGAGGCACTTCTCGCTGCAAGGTTCCTCAGAAAGGCTCCAGGCAAACATGCTGCTCATTCTTTGAATTCTAACTGAGTGCGATTATTGTTGACCCAGGGACGGCAAAGAAAAGGAACGTTTTAGGATTTTTTAAAATTATTATTATTATTATTATTATTTCTTTTTTAAGGAAAATGGCTCAGTTGCTGGAGAATGGAAGAACAAACAAAGTTTAATTGAAATAAAGGAACCAACAGTGCAGGCAGAATAATTCTCAGTGAAATTATGCAGTAGCAGAGGGGCTATGGAGCAAGCAGCTGAATTTAATAAGCACAGTGCTGACTGACTGACTGTCATGAAAGAGTCCACACAAAAAAGATTTCCTTCGGTTATAGCTGACACCTGATCACATCAGGAAACCCACCGACTGGTGCCAGTAATGATGGTCAATTTTAAATTAAGTGAGCTTTTTACCTAGCAGGCATGCTTTGCCAAGACTTTTATCTGACCCGAACTACTGTCAATGTTTCCATCTCCTGTGAAAAAGATCAATTATGCCGGGATGTTATTTTTTATTTTTGTTCAGCGGAGGCTGACGTCCATTCACTTTTTGTCTCTCGTGAATCAGCAGGCGCACCGGATGCACAAAGTTTGCTGTTTGAAATGGTACTTTTTCACTTTTGACTTCTGATTTCAGATCTGAGCCAAGCTATTCTCTCTAGTTCGAGGAGAATATCGGGAGCCGCCCAACACATCCCACTCCCGGCCCAGTTGTCGTTTGCTTAAACCTTTCTTTTCGTGGTGACAGCTCAAACGGGTGATGTTAAAAGGGCCTGACGTCGAATGTTAATGAAGATGTCACTCTGCAGCTGATTAGATTCAAGAAAATCAGAGCAGTCCATCAACAAATGTAACTAGATATATGCAATATTTTTGTTTCACTTATGACAAAACGTGGAAGTATTTATTTTTGAAACGCTCCAACAGATGTAGTTCTACAAGATGTTCCTCCAAAGATTTTAGGTTGTACCTCTTTTTTGTGTGAGAGTGACTCAAAACGAAAAAACCTTTGTTATTGGATTTTACTCGACTTTTAGTTCAATGTAGACAGAAGGTCTTACCATGAAACTGTTCAGTCGAGTCTCTCTCTTGAGCTTTTTCGGGTCGGTAATAAATCACCAATCAAGCCGGGGATGTCATAGACACACACGTGAGCTTATGAAGAATGAAGCTGGCGTTGCGGAATTGAAGGAGGCACAGAGTGGAACTCACCAGGGTCAGCGTACAGTAGAGAGTTACAAACAAAAGACATGATTAATGATTAATCGATGGCGTGTGACACCTTTGTGTTTATTTTCTAGTAAAGCCTCCACTGAAGAAACTACCCTTGGGTAAAGTCGCTGTACTTCAATGCAACCAGTCTAATGTGTGGTAATGGTAACAGTTATACACCCTGTGTGTTTTAGAGTTTTTTTTGCTTTTTTTTTACATTTCGCCAGTGAGCTGGTTGCACAGATTATCTCTAATGATCTCTAATGTCCAGCCCCAAAGGTGCAAAGGCATGGCACCCTTACATAAATCAGCCAATGCAGGGCTATAACTACAGCAAAAATCTTGTATCTGAGTATTTTGTGAATTAGGATTCAGAAAATGTTTTAAGGAAGATATTGCAGTAGAAACAACATTGGCACCAAAACAAAGATTAAACATATTCAGGTGCCTACCTTGGCTCTCACCGGAATTACATGACACCCAAACACCAAAGAGTTATCACCTTGACGTTCCTCCCTGCAGGTTGAACTTGTCAGCCAGTTCCCACTTGAGACTTGACTTGAGGAGTATTCCCTGGCCTCTTGTTCTGCGCTTTGTGTTTTGTGATTAAGTCTTACATTTTACCCAATTGCTAACATTTGGCAGTGATGTATGATATATTTCAGCGCAACGACGTATCCCGAAAATTGCCTGTGCTTGGGGCCATATATTTTTGGCCAAAGTTTGACTGAATATAGCCCTTTTGGCCTGGGAATGCCTGGAGAGTGCTGCTGGGGGAATGAGGTATTGTCCGGGTTTCCCAACAGAATTTGCTACCCGTGTGATCCGATCTCAGACATTCAGAATGAAATGGATGGATAAATAGAAATAAATCTGATTTCTCACATGTAAAGTTTAAGCCTTAATAATTCACTGAAATACATGCTATCTAGACCTCATACTTGGAAACATTGCCATCATTCTGGTCAATGCTAGAACAGCATAAAGGCCAAGACAAGACAATTGAATTGGAATGTTAATTCCAGCTCCAACGTCTCGGGTTAAGGAAGCATACAATTAAACAAAGCCACTACAAAAACACCAAGAAATGTCAGCAAACATAAAAGACTCAGAAAAGGGAACATTGGCAGGTACCGTATTGCCAAAAAGTTTGACATAATGAACCAGTAAGGACTGGACGAGAAACAAGGCAGCCCTTTTGTTGTGGGTTGTTGCTCGGGGTGATTGCAAACCAGCAAATGACTGCATTCCTAGCGCAAGACAAATTAACTCCCAAACAAAAGAAGGACGAACTAAAAATCCACAAAGGAAGCATAAAGAATGTCAGAGAGACTCTGCCAGAGCAATTCATCTCACAGCGGTACGACAGAGATTCTCAGCTATAACACCAGATTTCTAAAAGCAGCACAATGAGACGGAAGAACTGTCCCGGGGGCAAATAACTGTAAACACTTAAATTATGCAGCGGTAATGAAAGTAACAGAAAAGGCCAAACAAGCAGGGCTGTGAATCCAAATGACCTCTCTGTGTTTAGAGTTCACGCCTTCAGCGCCAACAGGCCGGAGAGCAGCGTTATCGACCCATGAGTTTCAAAGGCTGCGTCGTGTAAACATGAAATGAAACACTAATTATTAACACCCAGGATGACTGGAGAGTTTCACGCCTCTCACCAAGTTCGGTGGAGGCACATAGCCGCAAGACGAAGCTTTGTGCCTACTAGATGAAATAGGAATTTCCTCTAAGTCGGGCAGACAGAAAGAATGAAAGTCCAAAGCTACCTGTGAGGGCAGTGTTGTCTCATGGTTGAAGACAGAAGGAACGGAGCGAGCAGGCATGCAGAAAGCTTTTAGGCCAAACTTGATCAGGCAGACACGTCTGCTTACGTCTAATTGAACCCACCGTGCTGCTACTGAAGCAGAGATTATGACTGGAGAAGAAAAGAGAAGCAGCCCTAATCCTGGCACAGAGGGAAAGCTGCTTTCATGTATCTAAAGAAAACATAAAAATCAAAGAGTTAACACCAGTAATGTTCCAACGGATTTTCCTGGTCTTGGTTATTTCTTGTCTCTTCATGTATCCGTGTTGTCTTGCGTCTGTGCATGGAGCCTCGCGATTTTGGTAGGACGATGAAGCTGATCCTCACAAACGCCGCTTCTGGAAATCATTCACAGCGCTTCACGTTTTCCACATGTTTAAATGAATCTCTTTCTTCAAAATTCTACACTCAAATACCCCATTATGACGATGTGGAAATATATATTTTTTGTGTGCAAATTTATTAAAAATAGAAAACAAACAAAAAAAGTCCTGTCTATGAAAGCATTCACTGCCTTTCCCAATGAAGTTCGGAATCGAAATTCCATGCTGACAACATGGTCACAGTATCACTAGAGCAGCACAATGTCCTGTTTGTTGGGCGAAACTCTCAATAGCTACCTTTTTGGCTCCCATACCATGGAGAGTTTCCAAAGCGTCGCTATAAACAAGTGGCATCACCAGACCACGCACAATGACAAATCTGAGTGGATTCCTTCCAACTTCCAGATAAAGCGGAAACTTCAGTTCACTGTGGTGACTTGCAGGAAACTTGCAGAGGTCGGTGTCCATTTCAGCACTCGAGCGACTTGAGATTTGTGGCCGAGCAGAGCGCAGCGCTCAGGGGCAGGTGGGGGAGGAAGAAAAAAAAAGAAAGTTCCCTCATAAATGGAAAAAAGACCAAATAGTGGCATTTAACAGTCTGCAGAGAAATGGTGTCACACAGACCCTCATCTTTCAGTCCTCCTCGGGCTAAAAGAATGTGATGTTCCCTCCGTATTGTAATTTATTTCTCACACAGGTCACCGCTCCGCAGCCGCACCACATACTTTATTTTAGAGGGTGGTCTCTTGCTATCATCTCCTGTCACAGTCATGCACCAATGCAATATAAAATTTACCCGGCTGTACGGGGTTTATTCAGACTTAACGCCTTTAAGTGACCAGATAGAACTGCGGGCCTTTATGAAAATACCTGCCAACAACCGTGTCTGTCCGACTCTATTATACACCGGTTTAAATATGAACCTTTAAATTCACTGTCAGACTTTCACACCCAAATATCAGAGTCTCTGTGACAGGCTGCCTGGACTGAATTTCTTGCAGGATATGCATAATTCTAATAAAGCGAATTTAAAAAAACAAAACAAACAACCTGTACACACTTGATGAAGACATGATCAGGATGTTTGATTTTCCTTTCATTTATTTATTTTGCAAATGCAACATGTAAACATTTGTCGAGCACCTTGCTGGAGAGATGCTTCCTCTGAGTTATTGTGAATTCCTGAATTGTTTGAGAAGATAAACAGATGTTCGAGAAGACGAGGGAACAGCTGCCTCCCGCTGATCTGATTAGCAGCTGCTAATTCTTTCTACTGCGCCTCCGGTTGCGAGGCGTCTGTCTTCTCCGTGCAGCCGTCACACCCTGCAGCCGAGCCGGTGTAGCTGTCACAGTTCCACCTTAAATCCGGGAAGGGAAAATGAACTGTCACAAGTTGTTTGATTGGTAGAAGTGGCTGGTAAGACTTGATGATCTTGCACCTTGGTTTTATTTTTCTAATTTGAAATACTTTAGGGAGAGAAATGTGGATAATTTTTTTTTTCGAGAACATGACAAGAAATGGAACAACCCTGCAGATCAGAGAGAAAGCTTGGTGGGAGGGTGGAGGGGGGAAACAACAGCCCACCCCAGTTTCAGTCGGTCTTACTTATTCTTTTATTAACCCCCTCCCCATGCCTCGAATAACCATTTTGCCTCTGGCTAAAACACTCAGAGTCTCTGCAGACAATCCAACAGGTCAGAAAATGACTGACATTAAATATGACACAGTCCTTATGCCATCACTACAGGCAGTCAATTCCACATGCTGTGGAGAAGTGGTTTTTGTTTTAGTTGTTTTAGTAGGGGGCTGAGATGCTGGGAGGATGGAAGAAGTTCAATGTCGGGAAGAAAACCTGTCGGAAGCTGCAAACGACTTGAATGTGGGGTGGATGTTCACTTTCCACCGGGACAGCAAACATCCACCTAGAGCCACAATGAAATGTTTTAGGTCAAAGACTTGTAAATTGCAATTTGACAGATTATTTCGTTCCACTCTGGCTGAGGTTGAACTATTCAGTCTGGGAAATAATTCAATTTAGATCTGCAAAATGCAACGATGGGTAATTCCACATAGAACTGACTGGGACGGTGAACAAAAAATGTACGCCACACTTGTCAGATTTTCTTATATATATATATATATATATGAAAACAAAAAACAAAGCAAAAAAAGTTCCCTTTCTTTCAACACGATTATCCAATCTTTTCTTTTGTTCTTTTGGTTAATCAAATAAAATCCCAATACAAGAAAATTTGTGAAAATATATGCCAAACTGTGAGGGATGTTAATACTTTTGCACAACATTGTAGATATCTGAGGGCTAATCAAATATTTCTTAAGTTGTGATCTCTATTGTGCAGATTAGTTCCCATAAAGAACAGGACTTTCTTTCACCAATATATAATATTTCACACTAAAGTACTTTATATAATCTGCAGGTTCATAATCTCCACAACCTTTGAACCCTCAACTCACTTTTTCTTTCCAGATATTACTTACCATACAGTTTTGCTGCCTGGAGCTATACATTGTCTCTCTCCACTAAGTTCACTGTCTGTCACTTTATCCAAACTGCACACGCTCAGCTGCGTGCTATCTGCTGTCCTGCGATCCTCTCCAGATTAATTGATTCCGCCCCGTCCGTCCACCAGAGGAACCGATACCAGTTAACATGATGAGGAGTCCACATATTTGCAGGCCACAGGCTATCAGTGGGGCCGCACTCTGGATGTGAGTGACTGAAAGTGATAGCGATCAGTTAGAGCCAGGCTACGATTGATCAGGTATGTGTGTATAAACAGATAGTGAGATCAATGGAGACAGACAGGCCAGTGGAAAGTCCACGTGTTTATATAAGCACTGGTGAGTGACACCAGATGTTAAGAGGTGTTATAGATTAATGCTAAAGCCTCAACTTTAGCTCCTCTCATTAGGAAAAAAATAAATTGTCTGGAGTGTCTAGATAATGTAACATCTAAAATATGTATCTTGTTAAAATTTTTAATGAAGTTGGTTATGTTTTAAACAAATCAAAAATGTGTTAAGGACATCTTGACTTAGTCTCGCTCTCTTTTTTTTTTTTGCCAAATCAGTGAGAAATTACCATCACCAAAAGTCATTGGAGTCTTGACAACCAGCTGGTGTTAAGTAACGTTAGCATGCTCTCACAATTGCTGTCCATCTGCTGAGCTCCTTATACAAGCTACTCAATGCACACTGGTAAAAAACTAAAGGGTTAATAGAGGAGCCATGTTGGGATGACTTCCTGAAGGCGGAGTTTCAGAAAAAGCAGGAGTTTTTAAAGAGACAGAGGCCCAATTTCCAGGCATTAACTTACAAAGTCATTTTTAAAGTTGTATTTGATATACATAGCATATCTATAGCAACTCAATTGATTGTGTCATAAAATTTCACCATGTGCCTGGTAAATACAAAACACGGTCCCTTTAAATATATTATTCAACACCAAACAGAGTTAATCAAATCAGTCAATCAAATTTTATTTGTATAGCACATTTCAGCAGCAAGGCATTTCAAAGTGCTTTACATCATAACAAACATAAAAACACAAAGTCATGTAACATAGAATAAACAATCAAAACATTAATTTAGACGGCCGTCAAATTTATAACTTGTTATCCATTTATCTAAATGTTTTACTTTGTGTGGATCCTGATCTTTGACATACTTCCAGTGGTTTGATTTTAGACTGTCTATTGGCTAATTTTTACTTATCCCTTTCCCTATCACGTCACAGAATTTAAGCGTCTGTTTTCGCCTGACTCCGCCGTCCGTTTTACCTCGGGTATTAGCCGGGCCCCGCTGCCCACAACAGGACAAGGTCTCAACCTTCCAGCACCAGGCTCCGTACACCTTTACATGAAATTTTGTGCTAGGACTTCGCCGTCCTACACGGATTTTGTGCACTATTTTTACCTGTTAAAGTCTAGAATATACAGGGTTTTCAGGACAGCATATGCTTTGGAAACAAAGCACATATTTTCTTTGAAAATATTGAAACTGACAGACACCAAGACAAAACCACTGCTGAGTCCAAGATGTCTCAATAAAATGAGGTCTGATCTGGTATTCAGGCGTCATGATGCCAGTAAATAAGGCAGCTGCTAGAATAATCATTCAACTATAAAGTCCAACCTTTGAGCATTCACATCGTATGCTACACTTGGGCAATCAAGACACTGAGGTACCTGCTGATCACGGGCTGCAACGTGGCTTGTGTGGTGGGAATGAAAGGTAGAACCTGCACTGGAGCGGACAGCAGAGTGGGATTCTGGGAGTATGCTTATCTCTCTGTGTCAGGGTCCATCAGCATCTGTCATGTTTACTCCTAAGGCTGCTGGCTGACTGCTCTGTCGAGGTCCTCCATATCATTCACCTGTGAGCTAGAAGAGAACACACACACAAAAAAAGAAAAAAAAAAAACAACACACACAAAGTGCTTTGTTTTTGCAAAACAGACCTCTTTCTTCATCTCATTGTTTCTATATTTATCTCCATTTTACTATACTTAAATGTCTTCTGGACAAATTTAACCGGACATTTTTAAACATTTTGACACGTTATATCTACCTCTGTCAGAGGAGATACAGGGTACAAACAGAGATAACCAAAGCAATGTTTTAGAAATTACAAATCACCGAGAGTGATTTGCACCAGCGTAGATTTTGCACGTTGTTCAGGCAGAAGGTGTCGTTGTCTTTTCCACGCCTTCCCAAACTTTCATCTGGGGGCTGCATCCATGCAGATAGCACATCCAGACACTGACTGGAACAATAATCTCGATCCAATTTCATGCTAAAACTCTGCTAAATTTCCCATCTGAATGCACGGGGATTACGCCCTCAGATCTGTCATTATTGCATGTGCTGCGTGAGTGTGTGTTTGCAGAGCGGTGCGATGAAGTCCAAGGAAGGTGAGCAAGAGATTTGAGGGAGACTCTTGAAATGTCGAAGGTGAAAATGTCAGCCGCGAGGTGGAGAGGAGTCAAACTCAGCAAGAGCCAGAGGTTCAAACTTTAATGAATTAGCGTCTGTGAGTCACCGCGAGTGGCCTTGTGTGATGTCACCAGCCTGTCCTCTGTATCCACTGCTGAGGACAAGCATAGGGAGTAGCACACCATGGCCTCTGGCCTTTGCAAAGAATATGCTGTACTCTCTCCTGTTTCACTGCTGCACATCCTCCAGGCTCCAGCTCTAGCTGTGTCGGCTGTGATGACCCAAACACTATTTGTGGGGTCACACTCATGCCTGCTGTGCCTGCTAATGACTATGTGTGTGTGTGTGTCTGTGTGTCACAGAAAGAGAGAGAGAGAAAGAGAGTCCTGCTTTGCAGTGCAAATCTTTCTTATCTGTTGGTGGCGTGTGAGCTGCTGCTCTACGACTGACCGGACTGTTGTAGCAAATACCGTCTGCCTGACCATCTTGTCGACAAATCAGTGCAACGTCGAGGCAAATCTGAGCAACAAATGAGAAGTGGCTTCTGCGCGCCGCTTTTCTGTGAGGCAGATGACCGTGGCCCGTTTCATGCTGTTTTCTCCTCACTGCGGTATCGCGGGGAGACAGGCAGCCAACCACTGTGAAGAAGTGTGCCTGGGAATGACAAACACCCACTTGATCTCGTGAACCTGCATAACAAATGGTTCTCAGAGTCATGGATGTGGCCGGTCCTGTGAGACAGATAAGAAGTCTTGGGCAGTCAGGCAGTTCACACAAACAAAACTGAGCCAAGTTCTCAAAGCGACCAAGTTCCGACTTCCACACAGTGCTACATATGAACTTATCTGAAGGCATTTTAGAGAAAATAATTAGGTGCGTTGTATTTCTATGAGACGAGCTGTCACAAAACCTTAACTTGCTCCAGCTTAGCACAACTGGGCTAAGCTGGAGTAAAAGTCATGTCTTGCTGAGGAAGCTCTTCCGTGATTGGCTCATGTTACCAAATCATTACGCAAACAAGCAAATATCAAGAACCTCTAAATTTGCTTAATGCCATGGAGTTGGAGCTGAGGACGCCGTCATACGTCTGTTTCTACCAATCCACTGTCATCTGAACAAAGTAAAAAAAAGACACCAATGGCAGCCTCAGCAATGGCCTATATCAATTGTTATCTGACAAACAGACCACAGCTTGTGAGACTGGACTGAAGGGTCACCTGTCTAACCAGGTGGTCAGCAGCGCCACAGAGAACTACGCTCTCGTCATTCTTTATCTCTTTGGTGGGGCCAAAGCGTCTAGCCACACCAACAGGCATAAGTGGGACAGGTTATGTCACCTTGGCTGTGTAGTGCAGAAAATAACCCACAAGGTTCAATTGAAGATATTCAAAATAGATAAATTTTGTTTCTCAAAGGGCCCTGCCCTTAAAAAATGAAGACCCTTGTCACACATTTGGGCATCTACCTCATGGTTCTTACTCCTTTTATATATTTGATTCTGTAGCATTTACAATGGCGTCTCCAACATCTGTGTCTGACCTAAATATGATTCTGGAAGTATAGTCAAACACACATTTCAGCATTATGGGAAACATGTCTATAAGGGTTTCAGTGGTTACGGCTCCAATAATTGGGATCATGGAGCTAAACCTTATGAATGTGGAAATGGATGTCACTCAGGTTTATGGTCTCGAATACTTTTGGGACGTTTTAACTGCACAAAAAGAGCAAAATGCATGTGAGATATTTCTACAGGACTTCTCCTTGATTCTCTGAACTGATGTAACTGAGACTGTTGTCCAGTGTTGGGTTTATTTCGTTTCCCAACCTGCAAGAATCAACCAGAGACACAAACTACTCTTCTGCAGAAGAGGGGAGAGAGCCAGACGCGGAGAACCGCCGTTAAACACTGTCTGGGATCAACTCCGCCGGCTCTCAGTCCCCAACTGCCTTTTATTATGTTAACAACAAAGAGATTGGCTTTTTCACACAGTCACACAAACAGTTGACCAATAAACATTCCCAGGAGACGTTCTGGAATCGTCTGTCGACATGCCCTTACCAGGACAGGAGACTGACCATTATCAGTTTCACAGGTAGCTGCTAACACAGACAATGGATGGTCAAATCAACCAATGACAAAAGCAGTTGGTAACACACACATGTGAAAACATTTCTAACCCCCAAGAAAACATCTGAAAAACAGTTAAGAGTATAAAACAAAAGAAAGGAGTCAATAGTATAAAACAGCATACAGAATAATATGAAAACATAACCTTTCAAATAAACTCATAGGTAAATGAACTTATATAATTTTCCTAACATCCAGAGTTGCTGATGAATTGCATATGCAATAACTACGACAGAACTCATCTTTATAAGAACCAAGCTACTCTATAAAGCACCCTTCATCCACATCTGAATAGCTATGAGCCAAGGAACAGTATTTTAAAACATCACTTTTACGTTAGAGTACAAAAACCTATTTGCCTGGCACCAGGTGGTGAAACACCGACGA
Source organism: Poeciliopsis retropinna (assembly GCA_010277075.1). Lineage (NCBI taxonomy): Eukaryota > Metazoa > Chordata > Actinopteri > Cyprinodontiformes > Poeciliidae > Poeciliopsis > Poeciliopsis retropinna. The sequence continues at coordinate 15,060,673 of VMRM01000010.1, forward strand.
GGGAGGTCCGTGGTGGGGTCTGAGAGGTCTGGTGAATTTGTGGACGCCAGGTGTTGTTGTTGCACGATGGGAATGATAATTCTACATCCTTTGACACGGGAGTGCACGCCAAAACAACACCACCAACAACTAAAATGCTCGTTAAAAGGCAGTTGTTGCGCACCGCGTTTGGCACAAAACCGCCTCGGGATTTGTTGTTGATGGCGACACTAATGTGTCACGTTAAACAGGTGGGACAAAACGGAGGGAGTGGCACGTCAGCGCGTGAGGTTCTGACCTAGTGACGCACAAACCAAACATTGAAAAACGACAGAGAGAAACGCAAACAATTTGAGCATAAATCCCACCCAATATATATATATATATATATATATATATATATATATATATATATATATATATATATATACACGTATATTTTGTCTGTGTCACGATCCCGAGTCCAGAACTGTTCCGGGTTTCCTTCTGCTCAGGCGAGCGCGCGACATGATGTACGACGGTCTCGGAGCTCATCTGTCATTTAAAGGAGCCGCCGCCTGATTCCACCCGGCTGGTAAATGCACGCGCTCTGTACCGCACTCATCTGCGCCACATTCGGGTCTCAGCGCACCAACCTCACAACACCTGAGTGAGCAGAAATAAATGAACAAAGCTTACATTGTGCTTTAAGTGAATGTTGCACTGGCGGGGGCTTGGCTGTCACACCATGGCACTGTAGGTAAGAGCTCCCCTTGGTTTTTCAATGTCCTTCCTCTGAAAAAGAAGATAAAAAAAAAGAACATTGTTCCTCATTATGTATCTGGTACACACCATTTAGTGACCTTATGTGGAGCAGCTGATGTCATGTTACTGGGTTGCTAGTGAGAGTGTGTGCACGTGCCAGGGAGAAAGAGCTAACCTGAAAGTGTGTAAACGCGTGCACCTGTGTGTTTTTCAAAAAATAAATAAATAAAAAATAAATGTTAAGGATGAAAGCTCATAGTGTGCGGCAACTGTGAGCACAAATGCTCCCTGGACGAACCGAAAATAGATGCTGTGATATTCATACATTTCATAAGAGTTAGAGCGATGCTGTAGGGAATAAAAAAAATAAAATAAAAAAAAAGCATACGTCCTGCAGAGGGGCCATACTTCACGTTTGTCCTCACCTTTTGTTCTACCTCACACATTTCACTGCAAACTCATATACGTACGTCTTCAAATCTGCTTGCAGGCAAAAATAGCCACAAAACCTTCTGCAGAGGCTGCTGGGCTTTGACTTCTGACATCACAGATCTGACCCAAGTGAGGGGAGTCTTGTTTTACTGCTTAGAACAATCTACATTAATCCTGCTGCCGTGGGGAGACGCAGCTGAGATGCAGAGTGTTGAAAAATGGGGGGGAAAAAAACTACAACAGGCTTAAATTGAAGGCAATTTGACTTTTTCCTCGTTTCTCCTGAAGATGTTTTGACGCCCTTCGAAGAGTCTTTGTCAATAAGACAAAGACTCTTGGATAGCCTTCAATTTAAGCCTGTTGTTGTAGCGGATGACTGAGAATATACCCAGGCCACAAAGGGACAGCAGCCTCCCACAGTCTTTGAAACAGCTACCTTTAAATATTTGTTTTATAATTACAGTCAAATATTGCTTTAATATTCTAATTCAACTTTAATGTGCACTTGTACTCACTAAATTTTGTCTCAAAATAAACCTAAGCTCTGTCAGAGTTTATCAGCAGTGGCCACGAACAACTGTTTACTCATTTGTTCTTAATTAGATTTAGGCGTCATGCAGCTCTGTCTGGATTTTCAGGGTTTCCCAGAGTGTAAAATCACCAACAACTCTGACCAGCTTCAGTTTCCTTGCAGATGAAAACGATTCCCTCAGTCTGATGGCGCTGATTCCCACCATGTTTAATGGTGCTGATGGTGTTCTCAGGGTCATATGCAGCGTCATCTCAATTTTGCTTGTCATCTGACCGAAGGTTCGCTCACAAGTTTACTGTGACCCATTCACGGCCTATGAATGAAAACTGAGACTTCAAATGTTTTGTTTTTTTTCCCCCCCAAGCTACACGATGCGTTTCTGATCAGTGTTCAAATACAGCAGCTCTGGAAAAAATGAAGAGACCACTTAAAATAATCAGTTTCTCTGATTTTACTTTTTATAGGTACATGTTTGAGTAAAATGAACATTGTTTTTTTTTTTTTTTTTTTTTATTCTTCAGTTTTTCCAGAGCCCTGTTTTCTGATGATGGATTGGATAGTGCTCTATGAGATGTTCAAAGTTGTGGGAAATTCCACAACTTTATCCTTGGTGTGTTTCTTTTATTATTATTATTATTATTATTATTATTATTATTATTATTATTAATGATAGTGTGTGCTCACTAATCTGGTTAGACTGGATTTTATTTTATTTTTTGTACATTTCAGAAACTATGTATCATTTTCCTTCTAGTTCATAAGTCTTCACGTATGGAAGTACATTACAACAAGATCCCAATAAAATATTTTGGTTGTCACTTGACAAAAGATGTAAAAAATTAAATGGGTATACATACTGTTACATGGTATCTGCATTAATCCTACAGAAGTCATTTATTCGTAGTATTGCTGCTGGCTCTTCTCTCAAGCAAGCCATACCTTTCTGTGACCTCTTTTGTCAGTCTTTATTAAAAAGTGTTCATCTCAATGCCACACAGTAACAGGGACAGAGCAAGCCATGCGCTTTTTCTAAGTGGCTGATACTTATCCAAATATGAGTTAGTCCAATTTCAGCTTAGACTGACTAAATTTAATTCCAGATGCTTCCCGCATCTAAATAATGATTCATGGGCACATTAAAATGCCCCCGGCACACACACACACACACATGCGCACGCACACACACGCGGTCATATAAAGGGGGCTTTAGACTCTGCAGTAATAATGTCAGCCAGAGTTTAAAAGAAAGCCTAATCTAGTCTCTGGGGGCTTCAACATTAATCGGTGTTGCTATGTCATGTTCTACCTTCACTTTAATTGCAATGCATGCCTTTCTTAATTTTGTCTTGATCTCTTTATGGTGCTGTGTTATTCAGTTTTTGAACTTTTACCAATCCTCAAATAATTGTTTTATTTATTTATTTATTTTTGTATGAGCCCAGCGAATAGAAGAGGATTAGGGGCACAGAAAGATTTCTAATCTCAGAATTCTGAGATTAGAGTCAGAAATCTTTTTTTCAGTGACCTTAATCCTTTCCCATTACTCTACCAACCAAACATTAAAATATGGTTATTAAATTAATTCGACACTGCCTTCGTTAGACTCTATTTAACAGTTTAGCAGGTTCTGTGAAGGAAAGAAGACTATGTTAACATAGGATGATGCAACAAAACTGTAAAAAAAAAAAAAGAATCAAAAATTCAGGGAGCAGGTAAGGGGAAAGTTAAAATGATGCTGTGCTTAGTGTTTGTCCTTTGATATTTGATTCTGTGATTTCATTTAACAATTTAGGTGAATATTTTACTTTCGGCTTTGAAAAATAACCTGTTAATTTAGCTAGTTAGTTCTAGGTTTTGTACACCTTCCTCGCTGCTCATTCTATGTTTTGAATCAAATACAGTGTAATATTCCTCGGTGGATAAATCCCAGTAAATAAGAAGCAAAGTAAGAGGCAAAAACATGGAGATACACACATGACGATAATAAAGGGGGGAAGAAAAAGAAAGGCTGTATTGTAAGGTAAACATTACAGCATAAGAGGAAAAAACTGTGCAGTTTTTGAAAATCAGATTATATAGGGATGTGCAAAAAAATAAAAAAAAAGAAACCCGTTCACATAAGTGTAAAAAATTAAAACGCCAATTGAAGACTGTAAAAACAGTATCAGGGATGTGCATGACTTATTGAGTTTGCTGGGAGCAGTGAAGTCATAGATGTTACAGAGTTGCTCTGCAGCAGCAACTCTGTGACTGACTTGGCGTGAGGTGGAAGACATTGTCCAGGAGCCATGTTATTTTCACTAGAGTTCTCCTGTCTCCCACCTCTCGGAGGGGACTGAGGGGGCGCCGTGGGACAGAGCTGGCCTTCCTGATGAACTTATATAACCGCTCCCTCTCAGCTGTTGATAAACTGCTGCTTCAACAAAATACACCGTAAAAAACAAAGAAGGTTTCTGGGAGCTGAGGAGGAGACGGAAGTCTAGAAGACCTTGGGTTCATTCAAGGGAACCCCAGGTATTCAAAAAATAATAATTTGAAATGTTTTTTTTTTTTTTTTAATTAAAAAAAAATCACCAAAGCTAGAAGTAAAGAGAACCTTAAGGAAAGATAAAGTCTAGCTAAACAGATTTACTTGACAAAGAACATGCGACCAACATGTTGAGCATGTTGTATAGAAAAAGAAAAAAATCGAATACACACCACGGACCATCAGAGATAATGCCATAGTTAATTTTGACAGCAGATGGCGTCCTCCCAGAGTATTTCACTTTTCACAAAATCTTCCAGCTCACAATGCACAACATATAGCAGCATCAAAGTTTTGAAAAATGAACAAAAATTATTTTTTTTTACACCTCATAATCAACTGCGTGGACCCAACACAGAACAGGGGAAAAAGCCACTCTGCCAATTTGATGCCCCTGATTCTCCTCAGAATGTAGTCATAGCCCAGTAACTACTATGAGATGTGCAAGCGCTACAAGGTTGTAGAATGAGCAAGGCATATTAAAGTGTTACTGCAGAAGCAGAGGGGTCCATGGTGCGCAGATCTTCCAGAGTCCTTCTGAACTGAAAGATAGATTTCTCAGCAGAACGTGATGCAGACAGCGCCGCATTGAGGACAGTGCACAGCGACTTTGGTTTTACTCAAGGCACATAGTGAATTTGATAAGCACACATTTGGGTGGCAAGATAAACACATTCCAAGCATGTTGGCTCAGGTCAATGTTGCAAGATGTAAACCCGACTCCTTTGTCTGTAACCTCAACAGGACGTTCTTAGAGCACATAGGGCCCTTAATCTCGACGGCTCAAACATTAATGATGTTAAAGGACAAAGTGATCTGCATGAATCCTAAGTGGCAAAAGCTGGAAACGACTGGAGCAACTTACAGCAGCTCTCTAGCGTATGGCCAGCACTACGATGGAATGCTTTATGTCAAAGCATCTGACATTATGGATGGAAATCCAAAGTACACAGCTAAATTCAGGTGCATATCTGTGGCAAGAGCTAAAAAAATGCTTTTCGCAGACATACTCCATCCAATCTTGTCGAGCTTGAGCCTTTTTACAAGGAGGAATGGGGGAGAAATTTGGTCTCTGGATGTGAGAATCTGGTAGAAATGGCAGCTGAAGTTACAGAAAAGGAGGCAGCGAATACAAACGCAGTCGGGGAGGTGGGCAGATAGACACTAGGTGGTGTTAGAACGCCCGCCCTTTTCCTTTGGACAAAAAAAAAAAAAAGAGAAAGCCCTTTTGATTTTCTTTTATGTTGTAATTTTTGGCCTGTAAAAAAAAAAAAAAAATCACACTACTAAAGCAGCCAGCAGTTCCAATCGCCACACCAGGTTCCCTTTTTTATCCCCTACGAAAATGTCTGCATGTCACTGGCCACAATGTGCCGATGTTTATTTGTGGAAAAAATAAACATCGGCAATAAATAAACAAGCAAAAACCCCACTTTGTGTCATTTGTCTTTCACTAAACAAGTATGCTCTACTCTGCATTTACTTTTCTGGTTGTAAATCTGAAAAAAAAAGAAAAAAAGTGCAATGGGTGTACGGCAAAGCAAGTGCAAATAGTATTGTGTGGGCTTAGTGTTTACATTACAAATATGACAGCCATACAGGATAACTTTAATTGCCTCAATTAGTATAATGTGTATAATTAACCTCCCTCAAACTTAGCGCCGTTGATAATAATCAGGTTTGAAGCAACAAGATGAAGGTTATGATTTATGGATGTTGGGGTGAAAGGGCGTACCGTCACTGCATGTCTCCTCGTCTTGGACGTGACGACCTTAAGCTACGATACTGGCACGTTCTGAACACAAGCAGGGGCCCTCTGGCCAAGCTAAGCTAGCGGGAGGTCGCAGCTTCATTATAGTGACTGAGATCAGTGCGAGATCCCGCTCAAACAAGCTAGGACCAATTATTTAGATTAATTTGATCCACCCTTCCCAACCTCATTCTGCAAGGAGCATCTGCTCGGGCTCAAGGAAATTATGATGTACGAGGCGTAATTTAGCCCCGAGGAAACGAGGGTGGCGGGTGGCAGGTGGGGGGGAAAAAAAAATCACCATGCCTGATGGTGGCCAAATGGATTTCAGATGAACTGAGCTCATTAAGATGTAGAAGGGATGGCTATGTGCAGGTAAGAAGTTTATCAGTGTTAATAAAAACTGCAGACACCTTTTTTCTTGTGAGGTCACTCAGAGGGAATCGGGCTTCAGTCAACGAGTTGTGCGTCTCGTTGCTGACGCTTGTGAACTGACGGAGAAGTAAAATGGCCTCCTCTCTGGGTCAAATTTGATTCAGGGCCTTATTTCTAAATTCTAAGCACGACCTGACCTTTTTTTTTTATTTTCTGGGTAGGTGACATCCAAGATATAAATTGATTCTTCTGAGAAGCTTTGTGGAGTCTTATTGTTGAGCTGAGCTAGCTGAGCTTCTGTAAATTTGCAGAAGAGGGGGGCCGGGGGTGTGGGGGTGGGGTGGATATACTGACAAAGTGGTTTAACTGCTCAAATTATGAAATGACATACTTTTTCTGTAGAATCGAAATCCCCAATGAAAACTTAAATCAGGGTTAGTTTTAATGTTATTTCTTAATCATTATCAAGTCATAGTAGAATCTGATATTGTTTGCGGCACATATTTTGTGTTTGCTCCCAAAAAAAGAAAAGAAAATGCTAATAGTCAGATTTGACTTGGGTACATTGGTGAAGAAAGTAGTTGTCAAAGTGTATGCATCAAGAAACCGACTTTAATTTGTTCCCAAGGGATCCTGCAGTAAGAGCAAGCGTACAGATAGAGAAGCACCTAACACTTGGTGATTGTTGTGCCTGAGAGCAATAGCTGCCATTTGGCAGTAATCCAAGACCTCTTCCTGTGGTCTGCGGTGTACAATTTCCCATCACTAACCCGTTTGACAGGTGAGCGCCTCATAAATGAGCCGTAAATGCAGAAGACCTTCATGAGTGTGTTGGAATTATTAAAACACAAGTTGGGAATCTGTAAGAGATGCTCAGCAGCAGACCGTGGAGCGCATGACTACGATTAAATTTCTCTTACATTTGTATTCCAAGGCAAAATGGACAATGATTCTGGACTCATAATCAAAAATGCATAGTTAGTGGTGTCTTGGCGCCTCCAGTTTTACTGTAGAGTCACAAATTGCTAGATTTATTAAGACAGAATATTTATTTGTATTAATAAAGTTCAACATTCGCCCTCAATCAACAGGACTCTCCAGTGTATTTCTACGAGGGGGTGAACACTGGAGAAGAAGAGAAACTGAGTTAAAAAAAGTATATATATATATGTTTTTCTCTTTATTTGAATGCGACTAGAAGACTGCTGGATTTTGGTGAAAAGGGCTGAGAGAAATGATAGCTTAGACTGAAAGCATTTCATAAATTATAAAAACTGTCTGTATTATTCATCAGTTCTGCGGTTGTAATCCAACCAGTGGATCTGATGATCGCAACAGAGCCTCGTCATTCCTTTTCATGCATCTTAACTCCCGAGTGCCTGCACTGATAAGTTCACAGGGTTGGCTTTGTTCCACACATTCGGGCTTCTTTTGTTCTTATCTGCACGAATGCTTCTTTGATGACAACCGAGAAGGAGGAGGGAAATCACAATCACAGCAAAAAGGATACATTTATGTTTTTTTTTCCTCTTCCAGCACACCAAATCTGCACCCTGGTAGAAATAATAATAATAAATAAAAAAACACACACAAAGCTTTAGAGCTGGGACTGAGGGACCCCCTCCACCTCTTCATGTTGAAATTAAATGAGATTATTATTATTTTTTTTACATCCATAGGTAAGTCGAATTGAGGTAGGCAAACAAGCTGCTGATGCAGAAATTGAGCACTACCCCGGGATAATTACAGCTTTTAAAGCCATCCTTTAAACCAGCAAAAGCCCCGTTTGCGTTGATCTCGTTGCATGTCTGCGTGCGACGGCTTCAACTCTTTGCTATGGATTTGTGCCTTTGTAGGGACCCGAGCGCGGCCATGTGTCGTGCTTGCTAATGAAGCCGAGAGATGAGAAGAAAGAAACCTTGTTTACTCAATGGAGATAACAACAGCTCAATCACCGACCTGACCTGAATCCCTAATTGGGATCATTATTAAACCGAGGACAACTAAACGAAGATAAGTTTCCCATTTGCATAGCAGACTGGCGATAACTTGGCGTTGCATGTCGCCCGTGGACAAGAAGTTCAATCATGGCACGAGCCAGATATATCATTTAGTTACCTCGTGACACGGGACGAAAAGAGCATTTAATCAAATTAGTTCTCTTTTATTAGCAGAGATGCATGAAACTTAGAGTAAATTCGCAATGCCGTTTTAGGCGCACGGTAATCGAGCTGCTGCTCCAGCTGGAAAGCAGAATCCTGCAGCACATAGGGAAATCAGAACAACCCTACAAATCAGGTAAATCTTCATGGAAGCTCCAGCTTCCCGTATCGGATACCAGCTAATCTGAACTGATCCGTCCTTCACAACACAGCAGAATCTGTCATATTGCTTTCTGCCAAACACTGACAGGTGCCATCTGATTTGCGCCTGCTCGCATTAGCCAGTCGCACAACGCCGAGCTTAAGTGAAATGTCACTTCTTTTTCTTTTTCTTTTTACAGTGCGCATGATTGCACACGTCTTTCCAACGAATGATGTCGGTTCCAAGGGGGGGGGGGGGGACCGGGGGCACCCACCCTCCAGAGGGTTTTATCCGGGTCTGGATATTAATTTCACTCCGATCAGGCTGCAGTGGGCCTCGGTGCATGAGTGCATGAATGCACACAATCATGTACGTGGCGCTGGCGAAACCTCCGCTCAAGCCGTTGCTGGAGATTTCTTTATTGTTAGGAGCTCATTTTGCATTACTGCGCGTCCGGAACCCAATTTGAAAATGAAATGTCACTTTCAGTTGCTATTTAGATGGTGATTACAGGCTGTCTCCGCATGGCTCGGTGCCTGTACATTTAATCTGAACCTTGAAAAACCAGCAAAACTCATGCACAGAGACTCTTTCCGGGAAGCTTCATGCATATAGAGTTAGGAGTTTAATTACAAAGGTGCAACAGGTTTAACATTTTACCGTGTGACATTATTTTTAATGAATAAGATTCTATGTATGTTGAATTGAGACAGCTGTCTTTCCCACTGAATGTTATTTATGCATGACTCTTTAAAAAACTCACATCTTGAAAATATCCCAGTTATTAATAAATATTGTGAAATGTTTGTGCCATATTCACTTTGAGCCTTTAAATATTCGGCTGTAGCGTAACTTTTTAGAGTGGAATGATTAAAACAAACTTCAAAGGCAGGAATTAAATGCACAAATTAAAATTTATCGTGTATTTTTTCAAAATTGGAGGTGATTACAATGACTCAATATCAGACGTATGCTTAGAAGCCATATAATATTTAGATAAATGTCTCGTCGCGATGTTTAACCTATTTTTTGTAGCCATCGAAATAGTTTTGGCCTTCGTGGATCTCAAACTATTTTGAAGATCACAAACAGTCTCATCTTTCTTTTGAAAATGACAGTTTTGGTCAAATGTTTGGATACCTCTAAATGTTCCAGCCCTGTCATTAACTCCAGTAAGAATTTGGGAAACATGAATTAAAGCCTCCTGTATTTACATCAGCACTGCCATTTCTGACATCAAAAATGGGATCAATATTTCCATGTCAGCTTTTTTCTACGGGCCCCAAACACACAATATTAAGAGTCGATAGGGCAAGTCAGCGCTTTAATCTTTGCATGCTGTCTGTCAATCTTCATTAGTATACTGTCAAATAACAGGGCAACTACTTCCTTTCTTCGCCCAAAATAAAAGTTTCATATACAGTTAAAGCATGTCAAGATTAATGCATTCATCTTAAGATATAAGGCCCGTAATAACACACCAGACGACACGATGACAGGAGAGCCCTTCGCTTTGATGAGAGGTACTGTTGCTTTCAATATCGCAAGATTTCCTGAGACGTTATCTTGTAACGCTCCAACTAGTGAAACATTCAATGCAATTGCAAATTCAAAGGGCAGAACAAGAGGAAGAAAACTGCACGCATCTCTCCATTTCTTCATTCATATACCAGCATTCAGTCAGCACTGGTTGGCTGTAAGGGGCGTAAATTAGCCCCGGAATGTAAAAAGGCCTCTGAAATCCTTAATTCATTAGGAGGCTGGGTGAGGACGGCTGAGGGGGCAGATCTGTGAATTCCCATTGATGTGCTCATTAATGTCATATGTACTGAGCGCAGATCGTTCCACTCGAGCGAGCTCTCTACAGCAACTCCAAATTGGCATGTATAAAACAAGGAAATAGATTTTATCCATTACCTTGCCTCCGCATTTCTGGATGATATTACCTGTCCTCTATGAATCAGACATCAGACACCATTACAGCAAGGAGTGGGAGGATAACTACACACTCAAACTCTATCTTTTATACAAAGTAATATGTGACCCTGGTGGTTCAGTCAGACGTCGAACAATGGCACGGAATACCGACGAGTTTGTGCCAGTCAGTGTTGTGCCTCTGTTTGTGCATATGTGGGAACTCGTGCCGCTTGAATACAGATGATCTATTATGGATATAGAGGGCTCCGAATGATGACATTTGGTATTCCTGCAGCTCAACAGCTAACACTCACTTATGCACCGGCTGAACTAAGATGTCTGAGAGGGAACAAAAGGCTGGTTTTCAAGCGGTTCTGAAAGTATCCAGTACATAGCTTTGCAAGTGCTTAGCAAGGACAAAATTGATTGAACATTTCACCCCGAGAGCAACCCTGCTTAAAGTCCTCGCATTATGACTAATTGGTTCGCAAGTGATCTATCTGCAAACCGTAGCGGTCGCTATCGAGTCTGTTCACCCCGCTGCATAATTAGAAGTCAGATACGCTGCAGTCGTCTTCCCCAAAAAGGGAACGTTTCAATTATGCTCCAATTGCTCTTATTGGTGTCGAGCTGGATTTGTTGGCCTGGCTAAAGCAAATGCAGTTAGAAGATTGTCTAAATGAACAAAACTCACTGGGTTCATTAGTCTATGTCTAATTAAAAATCCCTCGACTCCACAAGAGTAATGAGAATTGAAAACAATTTCTTGACCAATTTAATACAGCTCTACAATCAAAGTGTGTTGGATTATATAATCCAAATGGTAATTTTCTTTGTGATGATTCTACGATGTGTCCGATATATTTTATTCTTAGTCCTTAAAATCTTGGCGGTCCTTCCACATGTTAGTCTGTGGCGTGCGTTCATTTCACAGTATTTTCCAACAGTCATAACCGGAACACAGATCAGACAAATGGCCTCCAGTCTTATTTAACTAAAAGCCAAAATACAAATTTTTTATATTAGTGATTTGACTTTCTCCACGACCTGTGGGCACAATGATACAAAAACAAAAAACAAACAAGCAACAACAACAAAAAAAAAACAACATTTTGGCAGTTGAGGCCTTTTTATTGCTTATACATAAATCCAGACCCAGCCAATATAACTGGTCAAATCTGTACTTAACTATTTTTGAAAAGATTTCTAATATAGTGTTGGTAAAGAATTAGCTTAGCTACTACTAGCTGTAAGAAAACTGGACATTATAGAAGGTGTTTAGAGTTATTTTATGTAGCTTAGGGGCCAAAAAGGCACAAGTTCACCTCCCGTACTGTGCAGTGATTATTTTTTGGATAGCAATAGGTACTGGATGCACAAATATCAACCTGTACTTGTGCAAGAGAAAATCCTCTCCTGATGGATGCATTGCTGTGAAGACGGTGTGTTTGTCCTTGGATTTAAAAGATTCCTTTGACAACACAGTTTTCCCTCCTGAAACTCCTCTTCTGCTTGCTCCTGTGGCCAAAGTGACCTGATGCAGTGAATTGTTGAATATCAGCACCCCTGCAGGTTCAGTCCTTCACGGCTGGAGGCACAACAGGTGCCAAAAGTCCTTATCCTTCTGTAAGACTCCTTTCTTGCTGCATGAAAAGTTGATGCTTAGATTACTCTGTCACAATTCTGATACCAGTGCATGGTATCATCAAAGGGTACCGTCTAGGAGTCCGTTCACTTCATTGTTCATTAGCAGAAAACAAGATGCTGCGGAGAGTTTGAGTCCTACAGAAATCCAGAGCTTGACAGCCATCCAAGATGAAACGTGTCCCACATTCACACAATGGTTTGAAAGATGATATATTCCTGCTTTTCTTTTGCCCATTAGATTAAATGTAACAGGGAGAAGAAAGAATCCATCAAAGTTTAATGGGATTTTTTTTTTCTCAGATCGCTCTGGCTTTCAGGATTTAATTTACACATTTTGCTGTTTTTCCATTCGTGCACAATCAAATAAAATTATTTGTTTGCTTATTTTACGCTACTTTCAAATAGGCCATCTGCTCAAAATTCTACAACAGCAGCTCATTTGTTTTAAGTACCTTTCAGGACGTTTGATATAACAAAAGACTTGTTGTCAGAAAGACGGCGAGTACTAATTAGACTTGATTTCATAGTAACTAGAGGAAAAATGATTATTATCTTTTTTTTAAATTGAAGTTTAACGCTTTTAAACGGTTGCTTGTTGAAGCCGAAGCTAACACGATTGTGTCATTTTTCCCCTCACAGTCAAAATAACGTACTGGAGAGCACACTTGAATTCCTCCTGCGCGGAAAAGGCAGAAAAAAAAATTGCTGTCAAATTGGTTGCAATCTGGAAATTTGTCACTAGATGTCACCATAGCCCTTATGTTATTTTGGGGAAGAAAAAATAAAATTACGACGACCTAACGGTCAAAGAAAAAAATACTGTTTTTACTATTTAGTGTGCTGCACATCTGGATAGATCTTTATAATGAAATCTGAAGAGAGACAAGGTGAAGAGAAAAGCTGGAAGTGTTTCAAAACATCCAATATTCTTAATTTATGGCTATCACTGAGTAATTCCTCTTCTTAACATAAATGGTTAAGAAATAGGACAGTAAATGTAAAGTTCATATTTAAAATAAATACAAACTTCTTAATTGTGAAATGCATTCAAATGATTATTTGGAAATAACTGAACAATTTGTGAGAGTCAGCAGTTTTGCAATTACTGAAACCTGTGATTTCAGTGCAACTGTAAGAATCCAGGAATGGGCTTCATATTCCTAGACTATAGCATCCATAAAATAAAAAATAGACAGAATTTTCTAGCAAGGTGGGGGAAATGGTTAACCCTCAGGAAGCTTAACGTCAAACGTGCAAAAGCGTCAGTGTGTTTTGACTGGAGGCGATGGATTCATTTCTACCTCCGTGTTTTTGTTTCACTTGGTGAAACATACCTTTGATCTGAATAAGAACAATATTTTACACTCTTTCGCATTTGTTCAGTAAGAACAGGCGAGTGATTTTTTTCCCCCCCTCCGGTTTAGTCCCAGATGTAGATGAATACATTTAGAGATAATTAAAAGAAATGCAAAAGAGCAAAACTGCCAGATAAATACATTACTTTGAAAAAACATTTTGTCCCCTTACAGATGTTTTTTCTATTTATGGGCATTTTTGACACGCTCACAGTGCCTTGCGAAAGTATTCACCCCACTTAGCATTTTTTTGTGTGTGTTTGCTGCCTCACAGTGCGGTTTTAAATTGAATTATTTTAGGGTTTTGCATTATTTCATTTATGCAATGTGGCGGCAGTTTTGAAGATTTCATTTTCTTTTTATTGTGAAGCAAACACCAAACAGGACAAAATAACTGAAACCTTCAGTGCGCACAGCTCTTCACCCCAGATCCACCTTTTGCATCCCATACCGCTGCGTGTTTATTGTACAGTAATAGATTTTATTTGGGTATTTTTTGTAATGTTTACAATATTCCAGGTTTTAGCCTCCACCGACAAAAAAAAACAAACAAAACCAAAATGTAATGGATTCAATATCATTAGCATCGAATCACTTCTGATTCTGGGTCCAATTCTTTTGCAAGAAGGAAAATATGGCACAGCCTCTTTAAAAATATAACAAATAGAACTGGTATGAAGGTGTAATATGCTACAATTACAGTGAACCTTTACAAGTGCAAACCTGAGATTTGTCTAATATATATATATATATATATATATATATATATATATATATATATATATATATATATATATATATATATATATATACTGCTCAAAAAAATAAAGGGAACACTTAAACAATGCAATATAACTCCAAGTAAATCAAACTTCTGTGAAATCAAACTGTCCATCTAGGATGTGTTATTGTGTTGTTTAAGTGTTCCCTTTATTTTTTTGAGCAGTATATATATATATATATATATATATATATATATATATATATATATATATATATATATATATATATATATATATATATATTGCAATTTCTTTTGAAAGCATCATCCAGCATAACAGGAAGCCTTTTCAATTACGATCCTTACATTTTAATCCCAATGAAAGCAATAAGAACGTTTCAGTCTAAAATGGCAGAATTCATATTTCTTTTTTTAATTTTGTTTTCAAAGAGTGAAGTAAAATCCACCATAACACAAAGAGTGAACATCAGAAAACATTAAATGTTTGCATTAGTCTTTGTGGTCTGCAGGATGATTCTGATTATGTGGGGTAGCTATATTCTCTAATGGTAAACATTGCACGGTGGCACCTTTGATTTCCTGGCCTGTTGACTTGCATTAATTATATTTACATGTGAAGTTGAGCTGATTTAATCGAGTGAGCCGCCGCGACATTATGACATTCTATATCTTTAAATCTACATAAGTCTAAGTACAGCCACAGACTGAGTCACCCAGAGGCACAAACTCACAAAGCAGATTGTCATCTGCTGTGTGAAGACTTGCTGTGCCTCTTTAATTAGCTCAGAGCCATGTGTACGCTCTTTTGTTCATAAACTGACAGTGAAGAGACACGTTTTGCTCAAGCTAACTAGCAGCAATTTCCCATTTCATGCCAATGTGCGAAAAGCTCTGCATCCCTCCTCACAGTTCTGCTCTGTGAATCCCAAGGAGACGCTATACATACCTGATGCTGAGTCACAGCGTCTGGCAATGTTGGTTTATTACTTGCTTTGTTTCAAGATGTGAGAAAAGTCCTGCCAAAAGTACTTTGATTTGAGCGTGTGAATGTGTATGTGAATGAGAGAATGGCCGAAAGTGGTGTGAAGCACTTTGGAGTCCTCTCAACTTGATAAAGTGTTGTACAAGTACTGGCCCATTACCGTTCAACGTTTGATTTGCAGTTTTGCGAATAACCGTCTCTCCTAATAACTGGACAAGTCGCATATTTTGAATAAAAGTGCTTGGCCGTTTTACATTTTTATTGTTTTTTTTATTTTTGCTGGTTTTGATGCCAAATATTTCAGATTATTAATTTTTATATCAGACAGACAGCTTTAGCAAATAGAAAAATTCAGTTTTTACATTGTGATTACCTTCACAATCTAAGCAAAAAGTGATTCTTCCCTAAGGGACTAGTGGTGTTACCCACCACTGATGGCAGCATAAACTATCAATCAATCTTTTACATCAGTGTGGAGGATTATTTGTCCCAATGTTCTCTGTGGAGAGGTTTCAGCCATATTGGAGGATTTTCTAGCACGTACAGGCCACACCACACAATTTTAGCTGGATTTAATTCCAGCAGCTACTTTAATATATTTGTCTTTTTAAAGCTTTTTCAGCTTTTTTTCAGCCAAAAGGTTCCACCTTTTACCAGAGGAGTCCGTTTTCTTGAATCTCTGTTTTGCACTCCCTTCTTGCCCAGTCTGTCTCTCGACATTGAATTATGAACTTTGACATTAAATAAAGTAAGTGAGGCCTCTAGGCCTTCAGATGTTGATTTTGTTTCTTTTTTGACCTTCAGGCTGAGATGTCGATGTGCTGTTGGGTTAATTTAATAGGCTGGCCACTTCCAGGAAGCTTCACCACTGTCCCATTTCTTCTCCATCTGTAGATAATGGCTCTCACTGCAGTTCACTGGAGTACCAAAGCATTAGAAATGGATTTCTAACAATTCCCAGACTGATGGATGATCTTCTAACCTTTTGTTCAGCACATTTCAGGAGCATGGCGGTTCAAAGAGCTTTACACCATGAAGCGCTTTACTTTAATTGCTTGTTTCGTAACCAATCATGAAACAAGCATGAAACATCACTTTTCGTCAAAGGCCATCATCAAAATCACCAAGCAAATATACGTCCAGTATATTGGTCAGTGTTCTGTGTCGCTTTCCAGATTAGTGAAGCTTGAAAACCGAACACTGCTTCTCTACGTTTAGTTCTGATTCTGGAGACAGGTTCAAGCAAAAACATTTCTTGTCCGGTTGTAATCAAGACTACTAAACCCGATCAAGAAAAGAGGCTAATCACAGTTAACATGTGGATTAATATGGGTAGTTTTCTGCATTTAATCAGGTTGTCTTTGCGTGATGTTAAAATTTATTTGATGATCTGGAACATTTAGGTGTTGCAAAGAAAGAAAAAAAAAACCAAACCATGTAAGCAGGCAAATACTCTCCAACAGCACTTTTTCTACGTGATGAAGTCAACTCCAGTATGGTATGGACGCGACTGCATATGCAATCAGCAAGTCTCCTTTGTGTAGACGTGGAAATCTCTTACCAAGTCTTTAGAATTGGTAAGAATGGTACACCTCCCTTTTTCCCCCCATCTCCTTTGCAGCTGAACACTCTTATGAATAAACTAATTATCTTTTTGCATTAATGGATGTGTAAAGACGCAGTGAACCACGCCGCTTGCATTTAAATATTCACAGGGATGAACACACCTAGACATTTACACGCACTCCGAGAAGTACAGAACACATTCACTCATACGCGCCGCTCTCTCTCCTTCCTTTATTTCCAGTCTGTCATGTTGCCTGGAGGTCCAGATGAATACAAATCAGCTCTCACTTGTCTGTCTGGGTTTAAGGGATTGCAGCTTGGTAAATATCCAGAAAGAATGTGCAAGCAAATTGAAGAAGAAATAAAACAAAAGACCAACAGTTAGGGGGATGAACAGTTGGGCAGATCCCATGACAGTATTACTCATCGGAGGGAAGATGTACTAAAAATCCCACTTCAGCCAACGGAGGGAAAAGCAATGAATTTCAGGGATGATGATTCTTATTAAACTTTTATTACTGTGTGTCTTCGCACAAATCCCTGCTGCCGCTGTGGAGAAAAAAATAAATAAAACAAAAGTGGAAATGTCCTCAGTTTCCTTTAAGCTGTAATATCAAGTCAGAGTTTTAATATGTACTTTGATTGATATAATAACTGCGATAACTTTTTTTTTTTTTTTTTTTTTTTTTTGCTGTTTCACATTGGGAGGTCTTAGAGATTGTGTTTGGTTGACATTTTGGTCGAAAGTTACATTTTCATTTCAGTTAATGTTTCTGTTTTCCTGGAAGAAGATGTCCTCAGAGATCTGATCTGGGAAATGTCAAAACAACCTGCCAAACTTCTAATAATAACCTACATGTACGCCCCGTTTTTGTAAGTGCAAAACCAGAATTTGACCCAATGTACCTCTGAATCGCCCTTTTAAGCTGTCTAAAAAAAAAAATATTGTTTTTATCAAAACCTGCCATTTCAGTTTTGTTGTAACTTGTAAAACAGACAATAACAGGATTTGTCTTTATCTCACGCAAATTTGTCTTCTAAACATATCATCCATTCCTCTGTTGAATCTTTCTCTTCTTCTTACACTCCTTCTATTCTCCTCACCTCTCAGTTTTTCTATAGAATTAGAAGGCAATGAAAAAGGAGACTATTTTGTGCCTGCTTAAACATTTCTGTGTGAATTAGTTGGCTAAACGTTTTGGATCGTTGTCTTGCTCTAAGACCCACTGGTGGCGCTTTTTCCACGTTGCTGGCAGAGTCCACCAGATTTTAATGAACATGTCCTCATATTTCAAACATGCATCACAGCATCAGTTTGCGATGACGCAATCTAGCAAAATTTCCAGGATCTTTAGCAGACTGCGCAAAGTGGGGATGACATGCCTTTTCTGCGTATCCATCCCGTCTTTCACACCAAATCCAATTGATTGTTGCCTCCTAAAATCGACAGCTTTACTCTCACCCAACCAAAGCACAGTTATAGATAAAGTTTGAGTAGAGATTAGCTAACTCTGCACATCTCTGACAGCAGGACAGAAAAGGCTTCTACCATGCACAACCATACATGGTTGTTATGGAGACTCGGATACCTCAGGATGCCTCCGTCTCTAAAAGCACAACATCTCTGTGTCATGTTATATTTATAACACAGAGTCAAAAGGTCAAGAAAAATGTTGCTATGAATTTAAAAATGTACCTCAAATGCAGCTGTTTCAAACAAATTTTGGTAACACTTTATTTGACGGGTTGTGAATAAGACTGTAACGACACTGTCATAAACATGACATAACACCTGTCATGAACATGAGTAAGTCTTCGTGAATATTTATGACAGTTGTCATAAAGTGTCATTCGGTAAATCAGGACACTTTTCATACAAAGTTGACATTATTCAAAGTGTCTTTGTTATGACAAAGACATTTTGTTATTACACTTTAAACATTATGAAGCTTTATGTTATTAAAGCTAAAGTTTAATCAGTAATGCTTTTATAACAAATTTATGTCATAACAAAGACATTTTCAATAATGTCAACTTTGTATCAAAAGTGTCATTATTTACCGAATGACATTTTATGACAACAGTCATAAATCTTCATGAAGATTTGCTCATGTTTATGACAGGCGTTATGTCATGTTTATGACGGTCTTATTCACAATCCGTCAAATAAAATGTCACCCAAATTTTTAGGTATACCAAAATAAAAAAAGCACTGCTAATTTTTACTTTTCTTCACTAGATATGCAAATAAAAATGCCTTGTTCTATAGTATGGAAGGCTGATGTGTGTGAATGGTTCAATGTGCTGTAAAATGCTAAGAACAATCAGGGTTGAAAGGCCTAACATTGTGTAGTTGTATCAACAGCATCCTCTGGTGTGAACCCTGCATTGTATTTTACAAGTGAAATGTTACAGCGGCGTCAGCTGCGAGGAAGTGTCTATCTCAAGAACCAATACTGACACTAGCACTGACAGTGAGACAAAGAGGGGGGGGAAACAAAATCAAGGAAGTGGAAGGTGTGATGACACCACTATGATCCAGAGAACAGTGTGTGGATTGTGAAGAAGCTCTGTTGACTGGTTATTTTCAGCTTGTTTGGGAGCAGTTTGATTGAGCTCCGGATGCGACTCGCCACATCCGAAGCTTCAAGCGGCGCTGTGTTTGTGCGTTGCTCAAAGCAGCACGAGACTTGCTGTTGCATGCCTCATTCGCTACAAATAAATAGGCTTCAGAACGCTGCGGCAGCAAAAAAATAAAAATCTGCAATTGAAATCCTCGCGGTACCATTTCACCTTGGCCTTCTAGAAACATCCATGTTACATTGGACTAGATGTGAGGAAATTAATATCTCCAGTTTACCTTTTTTTTTTAAAGATGTTTATCAAGAGGAACAAATGCATTCAAAGATATTCCACAGATATTGTAGAATTGATTTCTAGCCAAGGTCAATTTGAAATCTTTGTTCTCGGTTAAGCATAAAAAAAAAAAAAAAACATATAGAAAACAACTGGAAAGTAAATACAATACAGAAAGGGTGAAATACTAGAAGATAAAAACAGAACAAAACCCATGAAATGTTTAGTTTGCATGAGCTGGGATGATGAGTGTAGATGTGTTAAAATGCAAAGTGACATCTCCACATTATTTCATTTTTTGAACATCCTTATGGTCAATAATTATCAGTTATTTTCATTATAAACCAAGTTAGCTGCTGCTGTGAGCTCAACAGACAAGAATTTGGAAGTGAATGATCTTCAGTGCAGACAGAGCAAATGCATAACATACCACAATATTAATTAGTAATGTTATAATCGGGTCATTTTCAGCAGTAGGATTCACATAATAATGCGTGTAACTTTACAATTGGAAGGCTTACAACCTTTGCAAAATGTCAATAAAATAAAAACAAAACAAATCATGGCACCCTGGCTAAAGTATGCATGCTGCAGTAGAAAGTAATGGTTCAGTGCAATTTACTTAAAACTTCACCACTGACATGAAAGACATTGATCCTAGAAAAATCTATGCATTTAAAGCCTGCATAAATTTTAAATATAGGAAGGCAACAATTAAAATGCATACGTCTCAGTCTCCTTCTGTATTCACTGTGATTTTTGTTTTGTTTGTTTATTTTCTCTTCTATTACTCTGTATGTCGTGGCTGTATGTTGCGTCGGTATAAAGCCACGGTTTTGTATGGGTAGCAGATAATGACTGCGAAGCTGCATATCCCCACATGACTTTGTTTTTCCCTCCTCAGCAAATTGCTTCTTCCAAATCTACTGAAGGCTCCAAAAACAAACTTCCCATCTTCCTCCAGGAAGCAGATATTAAACAAAAAGCCAATCTATTGTTTCTGCCTTTGACAGAAATCATATACATTATTTTAGGGACAGCAGAGCAGAGAAAGAGTGAGAATTGGGGTATGTGTGTGTGAGGGGGGGGGGGGGGGGGGGGGGAAGTAATCCATTTTAATAGAGCTGTTTCTGTATTATTGGCAACTTTACCTCTGTGCACCTTTTTAGTTTTATATAAGAATACCACATGCGGCCAAGATGTGTATGTGTCAGCACAATACTGTAAATAATAAAGGAGCCACAGTAGTGATTGGAGTCGGCGAGTCTTGAAATAGCTTTGAGGGGGAGAGAATATTTATTCACTTTAATGATCAAGCCCTTTATTGACTTTTTAGAAAATCCAATATTCAGCCCGCAAGGCAGAAAGAATCTTTCTCATTGCGCTGCAATTTCACAGTGGTCTCTGGGACAATAAGCATTTATAACCCTCAAACTGACATCAAACCCAGGCGCACGGGCAGACGTCTCTCTGGACATATTTGTGCAGACAAAGATGTACCGCAAGTGTACATCAGAATCTATATGACTCATCCTGATTTAAACTGATGCACTTTTAAATGTGCTTGGAACCGAAACGCGCTTGGTTATCACGTTTCCAAAAAGGGAGACAAAATCCTACATATTGTTAATATGCTTGCGTACAAGCAGCTGTACAAAACTACACATGTGGCAACGCGCACGCCTCCTCTCCCCCTTCATCTCTGGCATCACCTGGTTTTCTTTCCCTCTCCTGCTCCCAATGTCACACTCTGCTGGGCCTCATAGCACCGTTGTTGCCAAGAACGAGACAAAACATGATTTTGTCTGGCAGCCGGCTTCTGGCACTGCATTGATACATAGTAATCCAGCTGCCAGTGGGGAGCTGGGGCGGGAGTGGAAGATGCGAGTCGGGGAAAAAGAAAGAGGAGCGACAGACTCAAACAAAGAAGGGAAGATGAAGTGAAAGCGTAAGAAGCGGGCGGGACACGCGGCGTGATGGAGGCGGCTCGCAGTTTTCCAGATATTACGGCCCTGCTGAGCGCCGTCTTGAAATGCAGTGGAGAGTTGTTTGCACCAACAAAAAAAGAAAAAAAAGAAGAAAAGAAAAAAGCAGGGTCCAAACTCGAACTCTTGAGCAAAACAACTGATGTAGGGGAAACATGTGGATTTAAAAGAAATGCCGGTGTTTCTCTAGATGATAAATCTCTGATAGGTTACTTGTATCTGGTGTGCTTATGCTAGGTAGCAGTACACTGGCTTAGGTAAAGATCAGCATCTACACAGACTTAAGTACAAACCTTTGAGTACAGTGAATCTATTGTAATAAATCAAATTGACAACTCTGATTCCTACAGACAAACGATCCGGTTCGATTTAGATGCATCTATAGTACTTTAAAAATGTATCTGTACCCTTTAAATTTCTCCACGTTTTACCAGTTTAAGCCAGATTTCAGAACAGGGATTTTGTGGGGACGAACTACAAAGTCAAAAATCGTGTGAGAGGAAAATAATACATGCTTTTAAAACTACTTATATGAATAAAAATGGAGAAAGTGCGCTTGTGTCTGCCCCGCCACTGCAGCTCCTCGCCTTCTGATGTTACTTCGTTAATAGCGTACAAGCCGTTCATCCCTAGTGTGAATCCAGACAAAATGACTGTTTAGATTACTTAATGGATGTTAGCAAAGAAAATCTGAAATGACGTAATTGTCTGCTCTGGCGAGCTACAAGTGATAATTCCGATATGTCAAGAGAAAAATATTCAACATCCATGTTCTTTCACCTTGCAAAGAAAATGTCAATCGCTGAGCGAGATCTAAATTCCTTCTGCCCCCGTCATACAACAGCGTAGAGGGAAACTATCAGGAGACAAGCCGTCTGTTTCGATTAAATATCTCTGGTCCCACAATTGACTTTGCATTGATTTTGCAGTTACATGTTGAGGTTTTACTTGATGGAGAACGGAGAGTCCAAAGCCTTAAATAAAGGTTCTTCAATAATTTACTTTTCCTACCACAATTCTTTTGTTTCGAAAATCAAATCAAGCCTCGAGCCCAAAAGCCCGTCATTTGTTTTAGACGACATCGGTTCAGGACAGCAGAACGGACGCACAAGCAGATTTCTGTTCTTGTAAATTCAATATTGTTGGAGTAGGATGTTGCAACTGGAGCCAGCTTGTAGAGATAAAGCACTGACACCTGGCCAAGTGACTGATAATTGTTTTTGTGCTTTGCACTCCTTAAATTGATGAAATGCCATTATTATGTTATTGCACATGTGTAACTACTGTGGATCTTTTCTTTCAAGTGTGGAAATAAATACACAACTAGAAAAAAATGTGAAAAATCTCAAATCCAATTTATTTTTTTTGATGCCTATCATACAGACACACTGAAAATGTTCTCCTTGTTCAAAACAAACTTGAGTGAATTTAATCATTTGTGGGGGAAAAAAAAGATTAATAATAATTGTATTTCATCAATCAAGGTGTAGCAAATGCTATCATGCAGCATGACTGTATTTCCTTTAGCTAATCTTTTAAGTAGCACTTTAGTCCATGATGACTGGCATTCAGAGTGATATAGAGGCCAATTCCACTCTTCAAAAGGGAAAAGACAAGAAAGCATGCTAGGTAGTAAAGCTAATGACTTAAAACGGTTGAGGATTGCTTGATTCTCCACCTGTTTCAAACAACACTAGAGAAGGGTTGATATTCATCTTGGCATTCTGCACAACAAACAGGACTTAAGGTTAAATATGTCTGCTGTGCAACCAGTTGTTTTAGAGGAATGCTTAAAACAAAACACGTCTGTGCTCAGTGGACCAGGAAAATTGTCCACTGTTCTATAGGGTGGAGGATCAGTGGTTCTGCGGACCAGTTCTTGTTGTGATAATTGGAACCTTGTTAGCATGTTTAGCACCATGGGATCTGAAATGCCAGGACATTTTAGATATTGCTTACAGAATCCATCAACCTTTTGATACTCTTCGTCAAATTCCACCGAGCTTGACCTATTTGGGAAAGAATTGTCAAAGAAGTTCAATCTCTGGTTCAATCTTTTGAAATGTTGCATGAGATTCTGTCCAATTGTCACATAAAAACTTATTTCTCAAACTTGGACTTGGCTTGTACTCCAAGCAGATTTTACAGCAATTATGTTACTGCAACGAGAAAATTAATGGGGTTTTGTTCACTCCCATCTTTACCAGAAGTATCAATAATTGTATACGGCTCATTTTATTGGTATGGCGCTAATGTGCACGTCCACAACTTTATTTAAAACACTTGAATGCTTCAGGGACTCCAAACATTATTTTCCTGACACTCTACTTCTCTGCTGCTCTTTTATTAGAAAAGTCTCTTTAAGATCGTGACCCCTGATCTTTCTAGAAAGGGACGTTACCGTCCTCAGGCTTTCTTTTTTTTTTTACTTTTGGCTCGCAGTATAAATAAATACAGAACACCTACTTTGCGAAAAACAATCCGGTTCAGTTTGTCATCTCGGCTATTTATTCGCAAACACGCCAGCACAGCTCTGCAGTCAAATCCTATCAATTTACTGTAGATTAGAAGATGCCTTCGTTTACTCTAAGGATGAAACTCAGTGTGCAGCAACAAAGCTGAACAAATCAAAAGTTTGATGTTTATTCTGTGTTCTGTTCTCGTAATAGCGTGGCATGGCGCAGCTGGTATGTACACAGCCATACTAATTGCCTTTCAAACGCATTCAGAACCTCTGAATCTTTGCATACTTTGATACAGTACGTTTCGGGGGTAAATCTATTAGCTTTGCATGGCCAGAGATTGAACTTCTTTGACAATTCTTTCCCAAATAGGTCAAGCTCGGTGGAATTTGACGAAGAGTGTCTGCAATCAGCTACTTGCAAGTCTTCCCTCGTATTCTCAGTTGGATTCAGCTTTGAGTGAATGTGAGTGAGTGAATGATGTGTTCAGGGTGATGTCCAGTTTCAGTTTTCTGCCATACATTTTGCAACCAGGACAAGTTATTGTAGTGATCTCATCTAACCGGATCGCCATCTTCAACGTCTTTACCAAACGTTCATTGTAAGTTGGGGTTTTGCTTGAAGTTTTATCAGTTTATCTCTAGTCATTTTTCCACAAATTTCAACTCTTTAGAGTGCAGTGCGAATTGCTGAGTTACTATGGGCCTTTAGATTACTTTTCTGATAAATGTGTCACGGATTGTAAATGACATCTGAACATGTTTCTCAGATGTTCATTTCTAAAAAGACAAACCTTGTGCACCTTTACTTCCATTTTTACAAATCTAGTCCATTTAGCTTTTGTTAATTTCGTAAAAATCTCACTTCAACACATTGCGGTCCGCGGTTGCAGCTTCCCCTCGTCGACATGTAGAACAGCACTGAAATGTGGCATGCAGTCAAGAACAGCTCATGTCTGTTGAACTTCATTGCTTTTATTTAGCTAATAATGCTGTTTCATGAAAGGAAACTTTCAAGACGTAAAATTTTATTCACTTGTCACCAGAACAGCACTGCACCATAACCACTGTAAAGTGTGATTAAATGTGAGGTAGAGAAACAGAGTAGCAGAGTCCTGAGGATGGCACTGTGGAGACGCGGAGAGAAACAGTCACGTCTGAATTTTAAAAAGTGTACAGTTCAGCAGCACAGTTGATCAGGCAAATGCTCCCCTCTAATAGGGGCCAAGGGATTGACTCATTATGCATATTGATAACTTCCTTTAGCTCAGGGGAGAGGAAAATGAACATCGTATGGAGACAATACATATGCACAAAAGTCTTGATATTATTTTTGCACAGACGGTCTTTATGAAATGATATGGATCGCCCACGTAGTCATTTCTTTCAAGCGTGTTTTTTTCGCTGTACCCCCTAATAATGAATTTTAAATTCATTATGGAAAATGGTGAATAAGAGGTTACAAAGCGTAAGGCAACAGCTGCCTTTAATCATTTCATTTTTTCATGACTCATTGATCGTGGTGCATATATGAGTGCTCCCACATATGAGCTAATGAGATGTTTGAATACAGCCAGGGGTTTGATATCTTATCCAGTCCTCGGATTAGGACCTTCGAAAGCATTTTGTGTGGCTCTGTTTATAGAGCTGATGTTACGATTTGTCAGGATTTAGATGGAAGGCTTAAAGTTTGATATTTGTCCAACAACATTCACAAACAGAAGTCTGCTCTACTGGGAGTGTTGCTACGAAAGAGGCTGGGACACATTCCCATTGGTTTTATATATATATATAAAAAAAAAATAAAATACTCTATGTAATCTGTAGTTAAACAAACTAGCGGAAAAATAACAAAATTCTTGGTGACATTTGGATGATAACAGATTGGATTTTACATCAGAAGCAATGAAAGCACAGTGTGTTAATAGCAGGTAGGAAACGATTTGAGCAGCACCCTCCGTGTGTGTGTGCGTGCGTGTGCGTGTGGGTGGGTGTATTTGACAGAGTGACAGATGCTGAGTGGATGGACAACTGATCAATAGTTGGAGTGCAGAACAGATGAACAGGGAGCAGATACTCATTTCTGAGGTAAATAGCCCCATGCTTATTGTGACCAATTGAGTGTGTCATTGATTAATTATTGAGCATACTCAGAGGAGATTCTCCTCCCTCCGTAAGCTGGAGCTGCACTGAGACGGCACTGTTCCTTACTCCAGAGGCAATATTCCACCAAGCAGTGGAAGAGATATTTTCTATTATGTGAACCGATTTGTATTCTGAAGCCTGAGCTCGCAGTATTTATTTTAAGCCTTTGGTAACAGAAACTTCTGAAACTGCCTTCCTTTTGACCCACATTGGATAAAAGCGCTAGTTGCCAGCTATCGTGTCTTATATTGTCAAGATGGTTCAAGCTTCTACTGAAAAAAGCATCGACTTACAAATATAACAAGTACTATAACAATTCATGTCAAGGAAGATCAGTTAAATGCAAAGATTGTAGAAAGATGGTGACTTAGCTCACTGGGAATCGGCAAGTAGCTGAAGCTAAAATAAACTAGAATGGGGCCAAATCTGCTCTACATTTAGTTATGGTGTAAAAGGAATGAATGTGCAATCCATATTTAAGATACGATACATTTCATAAACCTCACAAAAGATGCACAAAAAGTTTCCTTTATAATAAATAAGAATAAATAACTAAATTAAAAATAGCTTTTTACAAAACAGTCTGCCTTGCCCCCCTGACACAGAATAAGTCCGTAGAACGACAGTAGAAATTGCCAGAATGTTGCTGCTCTTTGCAGGATCTTGTAAAGGCCATCTGCAGCAATCCAAAAGCCTCTACCTATTATGCATAATGGAGCGAGTCCTAACTGCTTTGAGTAAAAACTAAACAGCCCTTGGGTGGTCATGGTAGTTCACAGTCATGGCTGTCGTAGTGAAGAGTGGAGGCAGCATAGTGGCAGTCTATGTGACACCCAGGCCAGTCCATCATGGCAACTTCCTAAAAATAGGAAGTTGTTCAGATCCGATCTCATTAACGCCGTTTCATCCCAGAGTGACATAAGAAATGTCTGAGCTGAAGTCCTTTTCAGTTAGAAATTATTGGTATAAATAATTTTTTACGACATGTAACTGTTGCTCCATTCTCTGGAACAATAAACCAATACAGTTATAGCACTGCAGAAGCAGTGCAGTGCTATCGCACTCAGTAGAAAGCAGCTCAAACCTGCGTTCCAGATTTAAGCTGGATGTGGCTACGTTGTCATGTAGTTGTCATGCCAGGCCACTATACAGCGCTGTGAATCTAGCACGTCATCAGACATGAGTTTTTGACCCCTAGCTCACACCTCATTGAAAAAATGACTCGTCTCTGCTTCCCATGAACAAAGTGCTTGTGTAAGATATATATATATATATATATATATATATATATATATATATATATAGACATTCCTTATCAGAAATAGTGCTAAACTATATATATATATATATATATATATATATATATATATATATATATATATATATATATAGACATTCCTTATCAGAAATAGTGCTAAACTGAACAGGTTAAGTGGCACAAAACGGCACGGGTTTTTGTTGTGTGCTGATAAAACAAACCCTGTAGATGACATTTCTGCGCATGTGCGCTTTCGCACCTGCGGAGTACTTCACACCTCCATAGGGTGGCTTCAAAAAGTCCCGGTGTGACAGACTCCGATCACTGGTGTCGTGTAAACGGGCGGCTGGAAAGTATTCGAAGTACATTGTGTTTTTTTTTTAAATTTTTGTCGTTTTTTCATCTAACTTCTAGAAGGACCAAAAGCTGAGGTTCGATACACCTTGGCTGTGGCTTGGCCCAGTTTCGCAGAAGTGCAAATGTAAAATAACCTAACGTGAGAACAACAGCTTGAAAAAGTAGAAGCTAATCGCCGTTCAATCCTGCTTTCTGTGTTCCACGTCGAGTGCTGAATGATGCCTCCATTCCAGCACTGGAAGTGCAAGGGGAAGCTCTTACATGACCGGGCCTCAGCAGGGAGTGAATTTTGAACTCAACGCTTTAGTAAGTTTATCAGAAGAAATGCTTTTGAAGGAGCATATTTCATAAACTTCATAGCAAAAGAGCAACTTGAAAAAAAGAGCGGCCTCTAAAATAGGTCAGTGTATACCTCCCCTGTCATTACTAAAGGCAATCTTCTTTTTTCACAAGTCTTGGTGAAACCTGAGGACATGAAAGTGTCTCATTAAAGACAGATTTCTGAGCTAAGCTTTTTTTCTCTTTTTTTTTGCTTTCTTTTTGGTTTGGTAACTAATTAGGCTGCTTTCCAGGGAAGTGCTGCAGGAATGTGTGCGATAAAGAGGCCGAAGAAACAGAACGGATAGATAAACATTTCTGAACGGAACCGATAGGAGGATAATTTTTAACGAGAGACAATGGCGGTACGCGGCGCTTGCTTGAACAATAGAACAGAAAGAACGGTTTTTCATGTAAGTGTTTGATCTGTGGCATCCTCAAAGCTATTTTTCATCCAGATATGAATCCTTCATAAGTAGATCACTCTTTCTGCAGTTCACATTAAAAAAAAGAAAGAAAAAAAGAACACAGCCAGAGAGAAATTTGAGAAAACATAAAGCTCACACAGGTATGTGAAATAACTTCCAGGCCTCGCTTAAGCCACGCACGTACTACATACAGACTTGGACCAGAATCTTTTGATCCTTATGGAGTCAGAAGTTAACATGTGGTTTTTATTGTTCATCGCTACCAGGTTAACACATTTAGAGACAAGCATTTCTCAACAACTTTCTTACCAGTAAGGTTGAAGCTCAGTCGGATTTGGTAAATAATGTGAACACTAATTTTCAAGTCTTGCCACAGATTCTTAATTGGATTCAGGACTATTCAAACAGGGACAGAGGTTGGACTCTTTAGGTACCACCCAAAGTGACTGAAACGTCAATCGATGTAATGCTGGGGTTGCATCGATTACATCTGTCCATGTGTGAGGAGATGCATGCGCAACAATGTGCCCTGTTTTGGGGGAGTGGCCGGTACCTTCCCCATTTTTGCAGAAGTCTGCAACTGATGCTTCTCAGTTGGAAAGAAAGAGCAGCAAAGGAAGAGCCTGAAAACGCATACATTTTAACACCATATGAATCCATATACAGGTAGAGGGGCTCATCATTGCTAAGTGTCTCATAAACTTGTGAAAACGGTGAAAAAGATTCACTCATGAGACCAACGTTGTAGTTAGAGATGCATTAGGAATGCACTTTTTCTTTGGTCTCTTCTTCAGCAACTACTGCCAGAATACAGACAGGTTTTATCTTCAAAGCTGTCCACTGAACTACTGCGCCTCAAGCGCACATGTAGCCAAAACATGGAGCCTTTAAATGAGAACACATGCCTGCCATGTATGGCTGGCGGGAATACAAAAAGAACACGTTATTGTTGCAGATTACTTACAAATGTACTTTTTTTTAAAGGCAAGAGGAATCAGAGCTACATAAAACAAATTACGGAGGTGTTGCTTTTAACTAGGATTAATCAAATATTAATTTGATAGTTAATGATATTTCAATTTTTTTTTGTCTTTTTGGATCAAAGTACTCTTGTAAAAGAGAGGGGGCTAGATGCACATGGCAATGTCATGTAGAGAAAGAGGATTGTCAAGAAGAAGCAACAGAACATGTTTCTTTGTAAGTTTACATACCAGCACTGCACAAAAACACAATTTGATCTGAACCATTCCACTGTAGATATGACTTTGTGACCTTTGACAGGTTTCATGCCAGGATTTCCCTTTATTTAGCTTCACTCATCTCCCTACTAACTTTCACCAGTTTCCCTGTTCCATAAGCGGAGAGCCTCCTTTCCTTCAAAAATGGCTTTCTCCTCGACAAGAGCAGTTTATAGATCTCTGTTGCTTCATCGCCTAAAATCCCTACAAAATGCACTGAGGTTTGTGACATGACAATAAGTCATTGTACAGGACAACAGAAACATATGTAAAAGCATGCAATGAAAAATGTACAAATTGTTGCCCTCAGTATATATTTTACCTCATTGTTGTCCACAATAGATTTGTCTGCATGTTTGTGAAAGCATATCAGCAATGTACATATTGTTGTAAGTAAGGTGCACCCTAAAGATTTTCTTTTCTTTTCTCTCTCATTCTTTATTTCTGTTGCCCCCCACACACACTACGGACTGTGAAACTGTAAAATCTTATACCCTGAACACTCCATGAAGCGAAATGAAAAATGCTTTTTGGGTTTTCTTTTTTTATTGCTGCTCCCCTGGCTGAAGTAGTTCAAGACAAGAAAGAGAAAATGAAACCTGATAAAAAAAAAAATCCTTCCCAACAGCGAATCTAAACTTGACATGTTGTTCTTCATATAGTTTGCTATCCACACACAGAGTGTGTGACATTAAGAATGGCGTTGTGTTGTGTGGTCAGCTTGCGTTAAATTATTGCTTTAACGTTTTCTCACCTTCACTTAATGCCGTTTTGCGTCGTAAACTTTGTGTAAACAAAAGAATGGAGCCCTTCCAAAATAGTTTGTCTTGTTCAGTCAATTCTGGTTGAAGTCTTTTGTATTCTCGGTTTATTCCTTGCTCATCAGGGAATATATAAAAAGTTTTGAAAAATCCTGTTCAATCATTTGCTTGCCATTAAAACCTCAAACAAGCTCTAAAAAAAAAAAAAAAAAAGAAAAAATCACTTAAAGAGTCTTGTATTTTAACCAGCCACATCTTGCAACCAACGTCAACATCTGAATTTCTCCCCTTGATGCACAAAGTCTGCTCCTGCCACACAGAAATCACTTTTTTTATACTTATTTACACACACGTCACGCTCTGATTGCAAGCGCTCAATTTATATGTGCCTCGCAGGTATAGTACCTCATGATTGCACAAATTATTTGCATGCATAAGTAGGGTATCGAGCACGGTCCCCATGAAATAAAATAAAACGAGCCATTAGCATATTTTCAACGCCGGGCGCTTAATCACATCCGCCCGACACGGAGGCAGAAAACTTTCGCTGCGTGTGCTGTCTCAGCCGAACGGCACTTTCATCTTCCACTCTCGGTGGGGCATTTCGGAGCCCGTCCGTGCGCCGCAATATGGCGTCGTTTATGTGAGTGGAGCCGTGCTGCGACTGAGCTGTAATGACACCTCTATGAAGCGGCTGTTGGACCGAGGCATGCGCGGTCACGCCGAGCGGAGGCGTTCAGAGGTTCCCTCTTTGTTGAGCTTTCAGCAGCGTCTCCCTGCATCTGCGACATCAGAGCAGCTGTTGTCGCCTTGCTGAGTTGTGCTCGTATGTTTTTGTTTCATCTCAGGCAAATAGTGGGTATTTTTTTATTTATTTATTTTTGCAGCCGGAGCGGCCTCCTTGCTATGCTAATTTCATCCCATCTCGTTGCTATTTAACAGTAAAAGCCTTCCAGCAGTGCCGCATAAAGGAAATCCCGCTCGCTACATCTTTCCAATTGTTTGCTAAAAGACTAAAAAAAAAAAGGCCAAAGAAGGATTAATGGATATGCATAGAGGCCTCGGTGCAGGTGATGCAAACTGGGGACTGAACAGAACCACACGAGCAATTTTCCAGCCCTTGGATGGAGTTAAAATAATTGAACTTAATTGGAAATGGGCCACGTTATATAAAGCAGAACATTTAGGCTTTCTGTGGCTCTGCCTGAAGAGCTTTTATGCATCAAATCGATATCAAGAACTAGTGATGATGGCAGAACCGCCCCCCCTCCTACTCACTTTGCCATCGTCTTAGAAAATATAAGATTTAAAGGCATCGACACAGACACCTCCAGCTGTCAGTAAGGACATGTAAGGCACACCAAGACAAAACTTTGTGGTGTTAGGACTGGTTCTCAATGCCTGTGACTGAGCTGTGATGACACTGCTGTGCACATCGGCAGGTGGCTGGTGGAGGCTCGCACAGTCATCCAGAAAACAGCAAACAGAACTGGTGACGCTAAGCTCCCACTTGTCCTCTCATTGCTAGTGCAGTTTCAGTATCCAGGACATCTAGCTGCGTTTTTAAAATGACATAAAAAAACCTGTGAATTAAACCAATACGGTATTTGATACAAATTGTTTTGACAGATATCGAAGCTGTGCTTAAGGGAATAAAAAACTAAATGCACATAATTCATTCCTAATTTGGGGGAAAAAAAGTCTGATGTGCCTGTTTTAGGACATTTGGGGCATCGAGAGAGAACCGGTATGTGCAAGGGGCGAACATGCAGACTTCATGCTGAAATCCCCGGTTGGGATTTGGAAACCCGGGTCTTCTTTCTGCAAGGCAAATGTGCCACTGTGCAGCCCAATTTATTAACAATTACCTTAAAAAAACATGTATCCTTAGTTCTAAATCAAAGTAGAGATCATTAATACAACACTTCAATCAAGACGAGTTCTGGACTTTGACTAACCAGACTTCTAATCTCTGAGGTATTCTGGTACAGATTAGCTGATGTGTTTGGGATTTTTGTCACATGACCCAATTTCTGCAAGACAGACGGCCTTACGTTTCACTCTGGATTGTTTTGACACCGAGGGAAAAAAAAGCCATGGTCGGCTCAGTTATTGCATGGCGCTCGAATCCTGTAGCTGGTGTGGAGCGTTTGTGCTGACGTGTGGCTTTCGGTTTTCACTGAAAATGCCGGAGTGCATTTTCGCCAAACGACCCTTCTTTGTTCCCATTTGTCTCACTTGTTCTCATTTGTCCGTAGAGCCCGAGATGCAGTCTTTGAGTTTTTCACAATTTCTTTGACCACTGCAGGCCTGACCTCAGGGTAATTTTGCTGGGACATCCCCTACTGGGAAAGACCAGCAGCTATCTTCATGCTTCTCACTTGTGAATGATCATTCACTCTGTAGAGTTCTTCCTGGAAAGACAGGAGGCAACACACGTTTCACCTCTTCTCTCCTTGGCATTGTGTTGACTCCTCACACAAGTGTGTCTTATAGCTGCAAACTGTTTCAACTCCTAATGGATTAAAAAATAATTGATCAGTTGCAACAACTTTAAGGAAAATCAGACAAGATTTACGATACCCCTGACATGCAATTTTTTTGTGACTTGTGATGCATCGTCCTCTACATGCTGACATGGCTTACCAGAGCTCTATCTGGATGAACGAGAGTAGTTTTGACAGGCGGCTTTATTTCCTGCTATGAGTTATATGCGTCACAATCACTTCTAAGGTTTGTTTGACAGCCTTTATTCATAACCTCAATACTGCTGAACATGACTAGATTATATATATATATATATATATATATATATATATGAAAAAGATAAATAGAAAAATCCCAGTATTTTCACAATATAATAATGCAGCTGAGATGTTGTGGTTGTTCACTGGTGGTCAACTAGGATATTGCTTCAAACTGAGCAGTTTTAAATTACCTGGCAAACACATTGCCCAGATCGAAAATGACCGTAAATGGAGTCTTTCTTGCGTGTCAAGAAAGACTCCATTTACACAAAGCTAACCACAAAGTAACCAAGTAACCACAAAGCTACGTAGCTTTGTGGTTATAAAGCTACGTAGATCAGCAAAAAATAATGCCAGAGGTCTGTTCATTTGAGAGATTCAATGATTTCAACTGCAACCCCAGAAGACAGAGCCCAGCCAGGTTAGCTGTGTGTTTTTAGTGCATCCCAAAGCCAGCTGTGATGTAAACATACCATATATAATATAATCGTTGATAGGCCAATGCTGGACGTTTGTCAGTAGATCATATCATACATAACATTTAACAGTGCTCCATCATTTCTAGTTGGATGTCGTTGACAGGAGGAAATGTTCTCTTGTTCCGGTTTGGAGCTATTTGGAGGATTGTTTGGGCAAAGATTCCAGATTATTTTCTATACAGTAACAAAAACTCCAAATAATACATATATCACAGTGCAATTTGCATTAGACAGACTCTATATTCCAGCATAGTTAACTTCTTCCTCAGCCAGCTGCAAGTCCAAATCGTAAGTCCAGTGAAAATCACTGGGATTTACTGAGCAGACATGCATGTCGGCATCTAAACTCTGAAATCCAGCACCAGCTGTACGCAGCTTTGAGATCCGACATGCTTCAGTGAACAATCATATCCTGTTGATGACAAATCTTGCTTTATTGAAGTTTTTTTATTGTTATTATTATTATGGTTATTTTCCTATTCTTCTAGGTGGTCCTCTTAAAAAAAATAAAAAAAAACACTACAATACCGAAAATAAGATTTGCACCCTGAAAGCAACTCAACCCACCAGAGACAGGCTATGATAGGAAACAAACATTTTCTATAAATAATAATCCATCTGAAATGGGAATTGTCAAGATACACTAAAACAGTTTGCACTTATTTTTTTCCTATAACTGCAGTGAGTCACTAAAGCTTTTTGTTTCTTTGCCTTCAGTTTGCAAAAATAATTTAGACGCCTTAACCTTTTTTTTTTTTTTTTTTTTTTTTTTTTTGCATTTTTGCATCAGATCAGTAAACATTGGGGTGTTTTTGTGAACTGAAAGAAAAATTCCCTTTTGCATCACCAAACTAGTAGTAAACAGAGAAGAAGCCAGGTAACTCTGGAGGAACTGCAGAGAATTACAACTCAGGTGAAAGCATTTAGCCAGAGCTACAATAGGGGAGAGTTAGATCAAATTCCCTTTGTTTTTCTAATGTGGTGTAGTCCAAATCCAGGCCAAAAATGTAACAGAGTCTTTGGCAAGACTTCAAAGAGGAATGGGCAACAAATTCAATCTCTTGGAGCAAATCTGGTCGAGATACACTAAAAAGTTGACTTTGTAGTAAGAGGCTTTAAATATATATGCAAGGCTTCCCCCAGAAAACTTGCTAAGTCGGGTGGTTTGGGCGCTCGGGCAGTCATTCGTCCAGCAGCGTGCTGTGTTTTTGAGTTAAAAAATGTTTAAAAATGGTAGGAAGTTTGAAAATATCACTTAATAATTATGCGTTATTGGAAGATGAATATCTGAACACCAAGTATTACGTCTCAAAAAAAAAAAGCAAAGTTTAAAAAAAAACAACTTAAATAAGGAATGCTTAGCCTGGTGGGGGTGCAAGCAAGTAAAGCCTGGTAGCCCGCCAGGCTTATAATACACTTGGGGAAACCCTGTAACATGCACAACAAATTTTTCCATCTACTTCACAATTATGCCGTACCTCATGCTCGTCTATCACATAGGTAAGTTTGAGGTTGTAATATGACAAAAGGCAAAAAAAAAAAAGGGAGGTGTTAAAGGACTGATAATACTTTTGCAAGGCACGGCCTTGTCAGTGCGGTGATTCCAGTTCTTAAAACACCAGTTCAATCTAAAGGTAAAATCTTCTGAATGTAATCTTTTCACCATGGAGTGAGCTTCTTTTCTCCTAATGGTCAGACGTGGCTGCCATAACACCTCAAGCTCCCATCGGAGCACGCGTCATCTGCGACTCTTTAATTTCCTCTGAAGCAGCTTCCTCGAGTTATCTACTTCCCGCGGATCCCATATGAAGCTAAGCCTTGCATGCTTGTCAAGTCGCCGCATTGTAATGCCTCTGCCTGGAAAAGCTGCCGCATTAAATCTGTCTCACCTTATTCAGTAACAGGAAAAGGCATTACAGACTCGCTCATCCTTTTGTGCTCCTCTCCAATGGGAACACATAAAGCATATATTGAAATGTTACTTTTGGTAATTTGCAAGAATTATGATAAGAAAAAAGATGACAAAATCAGACCCTCTGCTCTAAAAGTGTTTTGATGAACAAGATGATTGCTCTTGTGTGGGCACTCTCAGCTTTTACCAACTTATTATGTAGTTTAAGCAACAGTAGGCTTACTGTTAGAGTCACAAAAGGGTCATTTACATCATCTTACTGCACAGAAGGCCAATAAATGTCAAGAATGGCTTAGTTTTTATAGTGTCTCCAGGTTGTAATCAGGATAAGTGAAACTTAAATTATACTAATTTAATACAAAGCTTTTAGTCTGGGCTTCAAAAGTGGTCAGAAAATGAGCACATTTATGCATCGTATCACGAATGCTAAACATCTAAGAATGTTTATTGCGATCTAAAAAAAAACACATCTGGACTTATCACCAGTTTTTTAAAAATCACAAATTTGAAAAAACAAAAGTGCAAATTTATTTCCACGGCAGACAGAATTGCTTAAACTGTATCCCTACTGCTACACTGTTTTTATTTGCACATGTACGTTTTCGTATCTAAAAACAAGTCTAAATGGGAAGAATTTAAACTCGTCTTGCAAAGCCTCTTGTCGCATTTACGTAGCACGTGTCCCTTTTGACTCGCCATTGTTTTGGATGGCATGTGTGGACGGTGCATGCAAAGAATGCATGTTGATATATAAAAAATGACTGAGACATTAACAGTTATACTCCTCTTGTATACTTATAAGTGACCTTGAAATAATAATAATAATAATAAAATTCACAGCATAGCAGATACTCACAGTAGGATGCTTTGGACAAAAAAGTTTAGGCCTTTTTGAGTTTCAAAACTGTGAACGCTTTGGAACTAATGTTTCATTTATTATTATTGCCAGCAAACAATAGAAGGTTTCTTGTCTGATGACTCACAGCAAATGGGAGCATGTGATTGCAGAGCATATCAGATTCGCCAAAGTGCAATGAATTAATGTCCAATCCATCTTGGAAAATGCCTCAAAGACCAACTAAAACATGTTTTATTCGACGTCGTAAAGGCCAGATGATACAAAACGAATTTAGACATTATCAATAAGCACATCTAATGGACCAAATCAAATTTATCTCGGCTCTTTATGAAGTCCGACAGCCATTCGAGGCGAATAGGAACCAGTAAGGTCAGAACGTATGCCTGAATAACAGGCTGTGATTCGTTTAATAAACACCGTAATGATAAATTATCCAGCCTGTTTCTTCTTCAGTGATGCAGCAGAGAAACTGCTGAAGCTCAATAGTTTACAAATTAAACGCTTAACTTCCTGTTTTTGTCCTTCAACTTTAGTTGCAACAGTTGCTTCAGATACTTATATTTTTAGTAGTTTTTTTTCTATTTTTTTCCAGCTAAACCCAATTTGCATAAATTCACACTTAATCAGAATCAGGGAGTCTGGATATAATTGTTCAGTTCAGCTTGTTAAAAGCAGTAAGTGCAGTGTCTTACTCGGGATTTTGCCTCTGACTCAGACTTTACATTTTCTATTTGGGCTCTTCAAGAATGCAATGCCCTGTTTGATTGATGGAGCTTCCTAAGTGGTCTGAGTATGTATGGGACTTTGTGGTGAATTATTGGTTGCTCATTATCATGATGGCAGCATATCTGAGTCATGGTGCCGTGTGGAGCAGCAGTAGTAGCTTATCCATCGAACGTCGTTCGCATAAACCGGTGTGGACTGGTAATCAGAGAGCTTGAAGGAGAACTGGCATGCGGTGGGGCTGCTGTGGCTGCAACAGTTATGATTTGATTGATGTCAGGTCAAATGCTGTGCCAATTTAACACAAATTGGCTACTTTGTGAAAAGCAGCTCAAATTCATACAATTGTTGAGTCGCCAAACTGATGGTGAAGATCCAAAAACCTTCCAAATTTACAGTGAAATTCTGCACACAACACCTGAGTGTAAAACATTATATAAAACGTTTATATTCCCCCCAGGCAAGAGTCGCATGCGGCAAACATTTCAACCAAAAATGACCTCTACCCTCTTGAAGACTATTGTCACATCAAATCCCCACACAGCCACTGTGATGTATAACACTAAAAATGTCTGTTGCTGTAAATTCAATACATTGCAGTGATTATGCTGAAAGTTTAGTGGAAACATGCTTGATTTAGTTAGTTTTCTTCCAAAGTACCTTTATTTCACCTCTTCGCTTGCCCGTTGACTTTCTACGCAAGTCCATTTGATTCTCATCTCACTTCATTAGTCGGTCTGGGATTTCTCCCAGTGAGCTGGATTTCTCCTGTAGAATTACAACCGGACCAATCGGTGAACAGAAGGAGACGTTGTAAATGATGATGTTGATTTTCTGCACTGTTTTAGCGTTTCAGGTTGTCTGCAGCTTTAGCAATGGCAGCAGAGGAAGTGAAGGAAACCATTCAGTCCATGTTGGCTGAGCTATAATGAAAAGATTTGTACTATTTTATTTGCTGCTAAAGGTATAAAAGTTGAAGCTGCCATTTTCTTGCGCATATTTCCTCCGCTAATGTTTTATTACAGACAAGAATGTGGGAGGTGAAGCTCATTATTCACCCACAGCGTTATAGGTTGTAGGGATTAGTGCCGTAGGTGAAGTCACTGCATTTTTTGGATGCCCCAGATTGCCTTCCGTTTCTTGTTGTGTTTATTATTTTGGCGCCACCTTAATATGAGTGAAGCAGATGAGCAGTAGAGTTGCTTCTGTCCAGAGTGCCACAAACCCATAACACGATTACGCAGCGATGATCATGCCAGACACAGTCTCAATCTGGTCATGTGTATTTAGGGCTAAGCGCTAAAGAGCAGGCAGACTGTCATTTTTGGTCAGGCTACTGGGCTGTTTCTTACCTCTGCAGAGTTACATCTCTGCCATCTGCTGCATGCAGCCTCTCTCTCAACACCTCACCTCTCTCCCTGGAGCTGGAAACGGGCAAATGGCAGAGCGAGAGGCTCTCCTGGCAGCTGAGCGCAGGACCGGGCGCACGTGGACTCACACTTGACACTCCAGATCTGACTGTTTTTAGAACTTTTTATTTTATTTTTTTTTTAGTTTGTCCTTACAAGGTGAACAGGCACTGTCTCCAGATGGATACACAGCCTGCAGCATTTGTCAACAACAACAGAAACATGAACGTAAACGTAAACTAAGACTTGCAGGTCAATGTCAGGTTAGAGGTTTTCAAAAGATAATCAAAGGAAAAAAAAAAGGCGTGCTCGCGGAGACCAACGCTGAGGAGAAGCTGTCAGCGTCTCTGTCTGTGGAGTTTTTGACACACGTCACAGACAGATTGTGACTTACACTAAAAGAAAACTCTGATTACGAAGGACATATCCGGCAGCTTAGGTTGGAAATGAGATACACATTTTAATATAATAAAAACTAAAAGTTAATACATTCTGTTTTACATTTATGTTAGTAAACACATTGTGATTTTTTTCTGTGTCCTGCTAACCTGATATTAATAAGCAGCTAAAAGGTCCTTTCCATAAAGGTGTCCCAAAATGATCTACAGGACATAGGAAACATTTAATGAGACCAAATGTTTAACTTTTGAGCTTGCAGTGTGTGAAAACTAAAACTACGCATCAGCAAAGTGAAACATAGCATTGGCAGCCTCATACTGTGGCAGGGTTTTCCTCAGTGTATTATAAGCCTGGCGGGTCACCAGGCTTTACTTGTTCCCCCATCAGGCTAAGCATTGTTAATATATTAGTTTTTTTTAATGATTGCCTTTTTTTTTTAAGACCTTATCATCTTAATCTTCCAGTCTTCCAAAAATGCATAACTAACAAATAATATTTTAAAATTTCATATCAACTTTAAACATTTTTTAACTCAAAAACACGGCGGGTGGCTGGATGACTGCCAGGCTTAGCAAGTTTTCTGGGGGGAAACCTTGAGTGTGGATGTTTTCCTTCAGCAGCTTTGATGGGAAGCTAGATGAAGCCAATAGATGTTGCAAAAAGGAACTGACACTGGAAATGAGCTTTATTTTCCAGAATGGCAACAACCTTAAGCTTTATGTCGCAAATAAATGTTTTAACACTTCTCAGATCTACTACATTTTTTTGTTGCTCTATTGCAAAAAGGCCCAATAAAATAAAATAAGATTTGAGCTTTGCGAAGTGACAAACTGAGGATGAATGCTTTAGCTCGACTCCAACCGTGCAAGAATCTTTTATAAAGCTACGCTTTCCAGTTATCAGGGCGCAGTTTTCACACTCCCCTTGACCCGCGAGCATTGCCAAGGTGAAATAGAGAAGGTTACACATGTGTACTACTACCCACAGGAGGAAAATTATAACAATCTGGCACACTGGCCAAACCAGGCCTGCAGGCATGGAGCCATATCACTCATGTTCGCTCGTGTACGACAGCCAGGGCACAGTGCCCTCTCTGCAGCCTCAGGAATACAGTATTGTCGCCCCACTACGAATCAGTTTGTGACTCGACTCCCGTTTGCACAGAAACCCGTACAGTGCATCCATACTGCATGTGAGGAGCTGAATGCTGCTGAAACGATCCTCGACTCTCCAGCGCCAGAGAAGCCATGCTTCCTCTGAGGAACAGAGCAGTCGGACAGCTAAGGCTTCGTCTTTGCGACTTCGCCTTGATGTGCTGCGAGCTTATGAGTTAAGACTGAACACAGAGCGGTATGACTCCAGAGCCAATCGGGCACTAAATATTCCTGATACTGGTCCTGGACTTGGCTGGCTCCTATTGAGTTTTGCTGGCAATCTGGCAAACCGATGATGCCAGGTCTGTGGTGTCACAGCTGAAGAAAAGCAAAGAACAATCAGCAGCAGCAGCTAAGTGTGGATTTGACTCAAATCGACGGGTTTAGCGTTCGTGAAAGGAGGGAAATCATGGCACCAATTTACGTTGGCGGGATTTACGGCAAGCTGTCACACATTTAGTATGGGCCATTATGTTCTGAGTCTGCAATTATTCATTTTTCTTTGCATTTAGTTTTTGATCTTTGGCACTCACTTGAGCGTTTTGTTATTTCACCTCCATTTAGACAGAAAACACTCAGTGAAACTGAACGGCAATACTGATATATTAACGCATAAAATAAAAGAAATTTAGCATCACAGAAAGAATCCGAGTAAATAGAAAACACTATTCAAGTGAAAATTTCATTAATTAAAAAAAAAAAAAGGTATTGTTACTATGAATGGGCTGACTGTTTTGGGTTGTTTGGTGTGTTTTTGTTGTGTAGAATCAGTAAAAAGATAAACACTCACAAATCTCCAAAAGAAATATATTATGCCCCAGTCAAAAGAAAATTAAAAACAAACACACAATGTCAATGACATCCAAAGGAGTTGCAAAGTCATTGCGAAGGCTTCTGAAGTTCAGAGAAACCAAAGTGAGCCGTAATTCTAAAAAAGGAGAACGCAAGGACAGTACAATCCCCAGGAGATCCCGGCCCAATAAAAGTGCAACACATTTTCATTTAGGAGGCAACCATGTCCAAAACGCTGCTAACTGCAGGTACAATCAGGTCAGTTTTGATTATTTTACTGTATGAAACAGTAAAAAAAAAAAAAAAAAAGGCATCTTGAAAGTGTTTCTAGGCAAAACCACCACAGGAACAAAAAACAAAAAAAACAACAAAAGAAACAAAACCAGAGTTCCCTCTCAGTAAGACCAACACAGCATTTTGGAGAAGAACATGATGCCTGTAGCTGGACACGGTGGTGGTGGTGTGGTGGTCCGGGGCTGCATTACTGCTTAAGGACCAGGATGACTTGCTTTGGTTGAACCATGAAATCTGCTGACTAGCAGAAACTCCGAGGCATTCCAGCAAGCACTCATGCAGGCTTGATAGAAAAGGAAGAAAGAAAGGAAAAGAGAAGGTTTTTGAGAGTGTCCTAAAAAAGAATATGAATTTAAATCAAAATGACATGCTGTCACATCACTTTAAACAGACTGTTCAACCTCAAAAACCTCCCAGTGTGGCAAACCCAGCCAAAATAAAACTTCTTCACAGTACAAAACTCATTGTATGATGGGAGATGTTGGTGCCAAGGGTGGTAAAAGCAATTAGTAGATGTTGGGGGGGGAGAAAAAACATAGGCCGGGTTCATGTGGTTAATTTGACCCAGGTTTGCCACTTTTAGCCTGATGTTAAAACATTTTTTTGCGGTTCACCAACCTTCCACACAAAAACAAAAGCTGTAGAAATCTCTATGTATATATTTATATATAAAAAATCCACACTGCAAGAAATATGCACTTCAAACTTTGCAGAATCAAAAAAAACCCCATATTGTTTGTATGCAAACAGACTAACTGAAGCATCGACAATATTGTAATTAAAGCCAGTAAAATGGCTTAAGCTGTAAAAATGGAAATGTGATTTTTGCTCGTACAATCTGCATAAATGTCATTAGTGTCATGGAGCGTGTACTCATATCATTACAGTCTGTCCCGGAGCCAAGCTCACATTTACTGTACTGTGTGATCTCGTCTGCTGCATATGGATTGCTTCTTAGCTCCTTCTGCTCTCTGGCGTCTTTAAGAGTTTTATTCCGGGAGATCAGTGAAGGAGTATGAATAAAAGAAAATTCTTGTTCTCGTAGCTGTCAAAGGAGCAACGCATCACAGAAACAAACTCGGTACGCATATCAACATCAGGCCGCATGATGAAGTGCCGTAAAGAATCTTCATTCATGCTGGTGAAAATAGGATTTATGCGAAACTGCCTCGAGACAGACAGTAAATCTTAATTTATATTAATTATGAACGATCCTGACAAGGTGCTTGGACTGTAGACACGTTTGACAGTTTCATGGACTTTGGGATTTCTGTTGCTGAACTGCAAGAACTGCTGCGTAAAGAATCCCATCTGCAGCTTAGAGCAAAGATGAGAGCATTCAGGACCAGCATAATCTAACCAGAGTAAGAACAATAGATTTTTGAGTTATAGAAGACCAACAGGAGTGATTCCTTCAAAAAAGAGTGAAATAGTCCTTAAGTTTAACACCAAATCAGAATTGGCTCGTTTTAGCCTCGATTTTAGAGGTGTGCAGTTATTATTTATAACTGTTCTTAGACAGCACGCATGTAAGTAAGCAACTGAAAACAGATTTTATTTTTTTCTTTTTGAGTGCTCCCAGTGGAAGGTTGCCCTGGGCAGGGGAGCATGCGATCCACACAACTTCAAATTAAGCTGCGAAACACGGCGAAGCAGGAAAACAAAGTGTTCTGCCATTTCTTTGCTCTGAGTTTTAAATTTAATTCATCAGAGGTTGCAAATATTTTTTTTATTTTTTAGAGAATTTCCTAGTCTCGTTAACAGAATTTATATAAAAAAGTAATTCACTTTTAAGTAAATTATTTAAAAGCCTTTTTTCTCTTTTTCCTTCCTTCCTTTCTATTTTTTTTTTTAACAGTGTGCTGAGTTCTAGTCTTTGCTTGGTCTTCTGGGTAATCATTTGAGAACTTTCAGTGTTATTGCTTGAGGCTCTTTCTGGTAACTCTTGGTAGGGTTGATTTAAGATCTCTAAAATCTGTGTTTAAGCTATTGGGACAGAAGTTGTGCAGTTGTAAAGATCATCAGGAAAATCAGAACTACGCTAATTGTGATAAAGATGAAACCAGAGAGAGCCTTGTTATTATTATTATTATTATTATTATTATTATTATTACTATTGCTTTATGTGAACATTTTGAATTATTTAACAACCCGAATCATATTTACTAAACTTCTTTCACAGGATGAATTACAAAAAAAAGAAAACAACATGGTAAAATGATGCAGCACAGAAACAATTTGATTTCTTGCGTAATTAATACACGCTAGTGTTAGCTATATTTAATATTCACACTTTGACAAAAGAACTGGTCAGAAAGTCAATACAGACATAGTTAATTTAAGTTAGTGTCAAATATTATGCATTAGTATTCGCAAATTCAGTTCAATAAAAAGGCTTGCTTGAAATTAACTACTTTACCAATTAGCTTAATTTTGGGATTATCCATCCATTGGCTATACCCACTCATCCCTGCAGGGTGGCAGGAGGACTGGTGTCTGTCATTGAGCAAAAGACAGGGTAAAACCCGTATAGGTCAAGAGACTAATTGACTAATGTTTTCGGACTGTGGGAGGAAGCCAGAGAACCTGGAGAGAACGTACAAACTCAAAGCAGAAAGACCCCAGGCATCACATGCCATCTGGATATGTAACATATCGATGACCTAGTTTAATGTGACACATGTTTTAGCATCCTTTGATAACTGCGACCATGGAGTGCTACTTTGGGAGACATGATATATTCTAGAGACGTCGTATGAATTCTCACC
This sequence comes from Poeciliopsis retropinna, assembly GCA_010277075.1. NCBI lineage: Eukaryota > Metazoa > Chordata > Actinopteri > Cyprinodontiformes > Poeciliidae > Poeciliopsis > Poeciliopsis retropinna. The sequence goes on from VMRM01000010.1 coordinate 15,104,868, forward strand.
TTCACCCACATCACCACAAGCCCACTGGTGCTTCTTTTCCTTGTATTGATCCCTCTGATATCCCTTTGCAACCGGAGCTTGGTCAAAGCCGAGCTTGTTGTTTTTTTTTCACTGTGGAAGATTAATAAGGGGCACAGTGACGGGTCAGGAAAAAAAAAAAAAAGGACGATGGAAAGATACAGTTCACGGCGAAGGTCGTCACAACGCCCCGCACGCCTCGAAAAGAGCATGGATTGGCTGCATCTCGTGGGCAAACTGCAAACTCACCGTCGATAGAAATATTAATACATTTTTCTTCCATTTCAAAGACAGGCTGGCAGTAGCTTGATTGTTTTTTTGGGATTTTTTGTTGCTTTTTTCCACTTTCAGTATGAAGCATGTACCTTCCTTTCCCCAGGTAACTCTACGAGGAGAAGATTAATCCCAGACACACCACTCTTATGCTCTTTTCCACCCAACATTTTTCACACTCCCGTTGCCTTTTCTTTTCGTGCGCTTTCCTTCATTGGCTGCACAGCTGTTCCTCCAATAATTACCGGGCATCATCCATGACTACCCCCTCCACCTTGCTGTTCTTTAATCTGCTGTATGTAAGCACGCACGCACGCAGTTTTTCCTGCTGACGTATGGGAACCTCGAGATTTAAAGGCTGCAAGGTTGTTAAAGGGAAAGAAGCAGATGGATGAGGACTGTCTTGAGTGGCTCCAGGAAATTAACACTGCCTTTATTGCCTCTTGCCCGTTACCTTCTCCACCCACCCACACAGGCGCGTATGCACAAGGCATTTAACTATTACCAGTACAATGCCGCCCGCTATGGCAACTCCCAAAGCTCAAAAGACGGGGGAAAATGTCAGGATTATATGAAAGCACGAGCTGTAATCAGACGATAATGGCGTCTCCCATGACGGCGAGTTGACAGAAGGATGATCGAGCCTCTGGGAGGCTGTTGTCAATAACCTGCTGAAGCAGATAAAATGACATTACAGTCAATTAGCTGACAAGCTCACAGAGATGCACGCTGCACTGCCTCATTCTGTACAATGGAGCAGGTTGAAGCCAACAGATTCTGTTGGCTAATTTTACAGCGAGAATTGAGACAGGCATATTCTACAGTCTGTAAACAAGCAAATCTGAAATGTGATTGCGTTGTTGAGTGTTGCTGTCGAAGTTATTAAGAGATAGACAAAGCAATGGCACAACAAATGACCGTGAAGAGGATACCGAGGGCAGCAGACAAGGATATTGGAGTGTCTAGGATTTGTTTACGAGCCACTGAAGGAGCAGGGCACTCTACTCATACCCACTCCATGGGGTTTTTAGGTAAATTGGAAAACAATATTCTTCTGTGATCAGCGCAGCAACATGAACAGTAGAAAAACAGTGGAGGCGAGGCAGAGATCCATAGCGTAGGTGGGAGAATAGGTTGACAGGACGACTACTAAGTCACGCATTTCACAAGTCTGACCTTTACGGAGGCGTGGCCATCGATGAAAGAAACCCTCTAGAAGGGCAGGTTGTGGTTTGCCAAGCAACAAGGGAGACAGAAACATGCTGAAGGCAGTTCTCCGGTTCTCTGGAGACCAAACATGAACACCGTGACTTCCATCGCAACTCCACGCGTGGTGTAAAACCTGACCAGATGTCTGGAAAGAGAAGTAGAACAAAATGCAAGACAAAAATAAAGTGACAGTTCACCATGCAGCTAGACAAGGAGCCCACAACAACATACACCCAGACCTACTGGTTATGATAAAACCAGTCTCACTTGTTAAAAAGCACCCAGTAAAAACCCACACTTAATTCTGTGACTAAACCGTCCAGTTTCACTGAGCTTAAATTATTTTGCCATGATAAATGAGGAAAAAATTACCAATCTCTAGACGTCCAGGTTTGGTAGAGACATACTCCAAGAAACTTGACAGCAATGCAACGCTCCTTTCTTTGTAAACTGACCTTCACTGTTATAAAAGACACTTCCAAATAAAATGATTATTGTTATAATTACTTTGTATTGGGCTGTCACATAAAGATTCCAAGAAAATAGGTTAATCTAAGTTCCGGTGGTGTTAATACCTTTTCATACACTTTATATTTTTGTTCGAAGCTATTTGGTTTAAAATGATAGTAAACTAATTTGATGTTATTTGACGCAGGACAGATACTTCAAAGTCATTAAAAAAATAAATAAACAACTCAAAATAACACGGCATAATGACACCGAAGGGAATGCGCAATATCCTGCCCTTGACGTCCGCTGAGGTGATTTCCTAAAAGCTAGGCCGCCACTAATTCTCCTTTTGGCCGGACATAATTTGTCAGAGAAAATGTTATTTGTTCCCACCGAAGAGAAATGAGAAAAGCCACATTTTTTGACCCCAAACGTACAGTCTGCTTCATCTTGGTAAACTCCCCTCCACTTCGCCGCTCCCCTCTTCCTTTCCCGCGTGACTCTCGTTGCCTCTGTGCGCTGAAATCACCATCTGGGAAAGCCTGATAAGCTCTGAGGCAGACACCAGCATCGGAGCACTGAGCTGAAGAGCTGCCTCGAGACAGCCAGCAGGTTAGCCATACCACTGCATACCCTTCCAAGCGCAGAGGGTTAGGACATGGCAAACAATATCTGCCTGTCTTTTTTTTTTTTTTTTTTTCCATCAGCAATTTTTACATGTATCTTTCTCATCCCCCCCTCCCCTTTTCTTCATGCCTCAGTAGATTGTATGACTCCAGCATAAAGTTTATGTCGAACAACGTTTCTAAAAAGTCACTGCTGTGTGTCATCTTCCAGGTATAAGAGATTATCTTCTACTTTAAAGCTTATGTATCCTCAGTCTACGGGATTTCTCTCTCTGAAAGGCATGTATGAAACAAAGCTCATGATTATTCATTCAATCCTTAAACTTGCACAAAATCGGCAGCAGAACTTGATTGTCACAGGCTGAAAAACCCGCGTCGTCGCCATTAGTCATAAACCGCTTTCTTGGGATCCTGCACAGAATGGATATTAGTCTATTTCAGCAGAGGTATCAGAAAAGCTGTGTCCAGAATGAAAAAAAGAGAAAAGAAATGATGTAATAAATTCAGTTGAAATGAATTAATTAGCTTGTTTTTTTGTTTTTTTTTGTTATAGGTGTACCGATTTCCTCGCACAGTCCCCAACCCTAAATGTTGGTTCAATTTCTCTGCGACATCTTTAAGTTGAACTGACGACCTGTCCTGTTTAGGATCAAACCTTTTGCCAGTCGGCTACTCGGATAGACTCCAGATACACTAGCAAGCTGAAAAACATTAGCTACAAAAACTGGATTGAGGATTTTAAATATCGTCTTGATATTTTTAAAATATTGTACAATTACTTCCTATATTCATTGTTCAGAATATATTGGATGAATCTCTTTGTGTCTTAAGTATAAATTCAGATAAGTAGGCTCTGGGCTAATGCTAACAGCTAGCTTGAGCGAGATCGCGACAATCAAACTGTAAAATACGCGGGTATATGCGTTTTTAGAATATTCCTGGTCACGCCAATACCAGGCTCCACTAAAATGCAATTTTAAATCACTTCCCGTCAGAGTAACTGTCTGACATAAAAGCTAAAATGTGGTAGGAAAATAAAAAATATACATATATTTTAAGTAAACACTATTCTATATAGTTACTCTGGTGGGAAATATTTTCGATTGTTCTCTTCTAAGTTTGCCTGATTTCTGTGCAAATGTAGCGATTGAAGGTTCAGAAAGTAACATTCGTGTAAACCGCGTTGACGTTTTCAACATTGAAGTTGTCATTAGAAGGCTGTTTTGCTCTTGGCCCCTTTCAGGCTGTTGGCTTTACCGTCAACAACTCTGTGCTAAATGAAGACACCAATCTGCTGCAGGAAACATTGATTGCTTATAACCTTTTAACTTAACATTACATTACATCAAGACTCCTGAACTATTCCTTTAAACATAAGCAGAGCTGCCATATAATGTGGGTAGAGAGAGGAACCATGTAACAGAGTGCACCCCTCACCCAAGGGAATTAATGGTCTGTTTTTCTGCCCCTCTGACCCCGTCTTGCACTTTTCCCTCCCACTGGATCCGTCTTCCTCTATGATTTATGTAACTTCTCCATATGAAACACAAATAAAACTGCCCAAAAATAAGTTGGAAAATCACTGACCCTGGGTGCCAACATTAGATCATCCTCCTACAAAATGGTCTCAGTGTAGCTTACATTACACGTTCCTGTTGTTTCCGGCTCTGTTTGTAAATGATGCAGCTACATTCTTATTTTTGAACAGGTGTTTGTGGCTTTCGTTTTGTTTGGCTCTCCTAACTGTCTGCGTTGCTGGTGTGCCATTTAAAAAATTGGTTAAAAAAACGCACCAAAACACATACACAAGACAGAAAGCTAAGCAAATCAGTCACCATGCAGCATTTTGTGACTGATTCGCTCACACAAATGACTGAAAGCAACAACCAACAATTAACTTTGGCTGAAGGGTGGCCAGTGATTATTTAAGGATTGCAACTAATGAAACCGAATGCTAAATATTTAAATGGTGAGCCACCAATTTATAACTAAACTCACTCTAATGACGATTTATTCGGAGCTACATGTTATAAAATACTGAGAAGATGCATCATTATTAATTTAGCTTCTTTCAATTTATTCAATTTCTAATTTTTGCAGCAGTGTGGGTGGATTTAGTGCAATTGTGAGAGGGTATTTGACCTAACATATGTTTTTGAATGGTGGGATGAGAACATGCATTTTGAGAATAGTTTAGCAAACCTGGCGAAAACTTAAACCCAAGATGCCTTTGAGGCCGCAGTGCTAACTAAGTCACCCCATAGCCTGTATTGTGGTTTGCTGCTCCTTTCCTTTACCTTCAAGCTCTGCAGCGAGGCTGTTGCAGCTGCTCAGACAAAGCAGGACTGAATACACCCCATTATTTTACATGACTGCATCTACATTATGTCCTTGTACGCAGAAAAGCAATTTGTCGGCACATATACGGCAAGTTTATCTACCATTGGAAATATTGTGGCAAAACTATCTTTTAAAACGGTGCAGTGGTGCGGAAGAAGCAATCTCAATTTAGAGGAAGGGACACATTTTGGGGCATCCCACATTCAGAGCCACAGATGTTCCTTTCTGCTCCTGACTTCCTTGTACGCCTTTGAAAAACTTTGTGTTAGCTGCACCAAAACATGTCAAGGCATTCCCCATGGGGGCTTTTGACCCTTTAAAACCCTGCATTTATATTATCATTCTCTCCCCATCGCCACATTGAGCCTCCATCAACGCCGCAGTTTCTCCTCTCCTGCTAGCAGAGCAAACGCATTAGAAGCAATTTTATTGCCACATCTACAGTCATCTTCACTCACTTTAGCTCAGTAATTGTAACCCACCTCTGGTTGAATCCTGTCTCATCCAGCCTCTTTAAATGGACTGCGTTCCAAAAAAGCAAGACCGGGCATCCAGAGGAAATCTAAAGAGATCTAGATCATCCTTTCTGGACACTAACTTATTCATGTGGGGTTTGAGGAAAGAAGAAAATACATGGCGGTGTTATAGGCCAGAGGCTATACGGTCTATATGCAATGCAGGAGGAGTGTGGCAAAAGGTTTGCCGGACAGCTATCAGATAAGGTTAGGGAAAAGGGATTTGCTATCCATTCCTGCAGATTTGATCAGTACACCGCTGCCAAAAAGAGACTTAACAATTCTGAAACTATTTCTTCGGAATAAGAATATTAAAGGTTCGATGGGCAGATAGTTGTGCAGAGCCTGGATCAATGAATTGAACTTAGAGCAAACAAAGTGAATCAAACTTCCGAAATCTGAAGAACACAAAACATCATAAGAGTTGGTTGGGATTGAGTTGAAGGGATTATTCCATTTTGGATAAATTCAGTAATAATAATTTAAAATAAGCTGTAATAGTAATAATAATACAAAATGAAGAACATCATTGGAGAGATCTAGTTTCAAGGTGGCATTTGAAGCAATTTTACAAATTGTCTGGATCACATGGGAAAGAAATGCCGTCTATACATACGGTATGAAAAGACAAACCGTTTTCTCTGTCTGACATGAAATCAGACAAGCTTTTGGTTGGAATGATCAAAATATTGCTTTTTGCTAAGTGTTGGAATAATGTGAGATTTGTGGGGGGGCGTGGGAGTACAGGGGGATTGTCTTACTTTGTTTAGATTCAGAAATTATCATAAGTGTCGTTAATTTTGCCTTAAAACCTGTAGGACTTTGTTTAGGTGTTTTTGGTTTTGTTTCACAAGCTTCTCACAGTACTTTGCTGGAATATTGGCTCATTCTGAACTGAACTGGCATCACTGAAAGGAGGCCAGAAAATGTGACTGGCATCGTGTCAGAGGGGTCGAACAGAGAGATGGAACGCCGTGGAGACATAGAAGAGGTGATTAAAAAAGGGACACCAGATCCAAGACGAGAGGGGACTTATGCTGATGCATGAAAGCCTGAAACTATTCAGCCTCTATGGTATTATTCTTTTGCTCCAGCTGCTGAAACAGGGAAAAAAATCGTTGTGTTAAATGAATGCAATTTATAGTAAAGTAACAGGTTCATATATATAAAAAAAAATTACTATTAAGTAACTGGAAAATTATGTAGCAGCACCATAACAACACCACCTCTTAGCGGTGCAATGAACACAGTTGTCAAGCCAAGCTTGTTTCTGTAGATCATATACACCGCCTTCAGTTCCCCTAAGGGCAACTACTGCTGGAAATGCTCAGAGAAGGAGCTGAATTTTAATAAAGACATGATATTTAAGTCTCCTATTTTGACACTCAACTTTCACTTTTTCATTTCAAAACACCTTATGCGACAGGTTTCTTTCATGTATTCATATATTTCATAAAATGTTGAAAACTTGTCTCATTTCTCAGGCATTACAATAATCAAAGTTGCGCGTTTAGACTCCTGTTAACTCAACATGCCTGCTGCAACACGCTGCGAAACTCCGTGACCTCTGCTAATTATAGCTCCCTTATCATAGAGAGGGGATTTATTCAAATTAGTCACGTCATTATCCTCAATATTACTCCACTAAATATCACTTACGGATGTCTAGTCAGTCTCAAAGTGTCCTCCTATGCCTCTTCACGGTCAACAGGAAAAGTAAACCTGAACATAAGCTTGTAAATAGGAGCAATAATAACACAACACGCCATTTAATAAGCAAGCTTTACGAAGAGGAAGTACAAGAGATATTTGCCATTTCTTCACGTTTACGGGAAACGTCTGACGGCGGATGTTCTCTGTAGCTCCAATAAACAACATCAATGTGACTCGCGCGTACTGTAAGGAGAGATAACCAGAATACGGAATAGCAAACATGGACGAACGGAAGATGGATCACATAATCTGCTCAGCAGAAGCCCCTCCCCCGGCTCCTGCTGCAGTTGTGAGGCGGCCGACGCCACGGCCTTCACCAACTGATGAGCAATTAGCATGCCCCTCGCCCGAGTTTGTATCACGATGATCCGTTCATTTCCGTGATGTAATTATGCGTATGAGGCTGCTCATTTGGAAAACATTGAACTCATCAATCTCTTTTTTTTTTTTTTTTTTGCGCCCCGTTTTCTAACTTGACCCCATCGAGGAAATCCTCGAGGAGGGTGACACCAAAACCGCACTTAATCGTCCTCAATCCAGACGGAATCTAATTGCTTTATGCCTTGTTAGGAAAAAGTTCAAAATCTTCCCCCGCTTCGCTTTTTTCATGTTCAGGGAGACCTAACCCTAACCCCACGGAGAGAATCACAGGGGGAGAAATTTGCCCTCTGCCCTCTGAAATTTGCCTTTGCCCTCTGGCAGCCGTGGCCCGGATAAACAAGCGCGCATCACTGTACATTAGTCAGCCGGTTTGGGAACTGCAGCTCTGATTAAAAAGCTCCCTCTGCTGTATCTCCATGGCCTCGCTCCTGCGAGAGCCTAGATAAATAAATTAATGAATAGCTCTTGTTGAACTAATGGAGAGACGGGGCCGGTTGTCTCAACAGCTACCGTACTGTATTCTGTTGGGTCTGCGTGATTGAGTGGCGAGAGGAGCACACTGTAAATCAGCGGAGTCCTGATTAGCACTTAAACAGATGATTACCAGCAGAGATACCCGCGCTCCGCTGCTCTAGAGCCTCGGGACACAGCAGGACTGCCAAAGTTGCCCAGGCAAGGCCGAGCGGAAGTATCTGGCACAAACTTCCATGTAAATTACAAACTACGTGGTTTTCAATTGGAGTTTAATTCAACAGACTAGGATAATGGAGCACATCGCTATGAATTGTAAAGAAAAGAGTGGATTTGAAAAAAATAAATGAAATAAAATTCAAATAAGAATCTGAAAATCATACAAAAAAAAAAAATGCTGTTGAGAAACTGAAACAAAATGGTACACCAAAACTCTCCAAAAACATGGTGTCCAGTTTTAACGATTCAAAATCATAAATATTTGACTTGCCTAATCTGAAGTCATTTCTGTTAAGGTAGCAGCGAAAACAGACAAAGGACAATTTCAAGAGCTTGCTTCTGACAAGAAGCAGAACTCAGCATGTGACTGCAGCCTGGACAGCTATTACTTTTCCCTGTAAAGCTTTTATTCCATTTGTGAAAAGAAAATATGATTTTCAGAGTTATTCTTGGTATTAGGATGAAAACTTGGATAACTGGATTATTCCAGGCAAATTCCAAATCCCAAAAATAAAACACAGTCTGGGATTTGTGAACCTTTACTATATTTCAGAAAACGCAATTGAGATTCTTATTTTTCTTATTTTTATGACAAAAAAATAAAAAAAATCACAAAATCTTGGATGGACTGATCAGTGTGAAAAGATGTTCAATATTATTTAATTTTACGAAACATCATTGAATGCTAAAACAACTATTTATTCTTATTTTAGTAATTTAATGAGTTTTATCAATACATTTTGGCACAACCAGTCCTTTAAGAACATTCAGATTTTTGAAATGGCCCAAAATGAAAATGAGTTTGATGCCCCTGCATTAAGTGATGCTTAGTTTGCCAAACTAAGTGTAATAAACTGTGCCTATAAAATATCCTCATCCTTTACACCCTCACCATTTGCCTGAACTGTAACTGAGAGGCAGAATGACTCTGGCCGTATCAAGACTCATCAGTACAGTCGATGTTTTTCCAATCTTTTCTTGTCCAACTTTGTGGAGCCTGTGTGAACTCTGACCTCAGCTTCCAGTTCTTACCGGAACAGAGAGGGGGAACCCTTTCTGATCTTCTGCTGCCTTTGCCCGTCTGCCTCCACATACACTTTTTTTTTTCGGATGGCATTTCACATATGTTATGAATAAAACATTTGCCCTGTTGTTGCCTTTCCAACACACATCAGTGTTGCATTTTCTTTTCATTCACGCAGCGGTCTCTCACTGGGTTTTCTTTTTCTTTTTTTTTTTTCTCCTTTTTTTGTTTTGACCTGTGGTTGTGTGAGAAAATCAATAAATCAGCAGTTTCTCAAAACCCCCAGCTCAGCCCATCTGGAACCAACAAGCATGTTAAATCTGGCTTAAACCCCCTCTCTGTCCCTTTTCCCGTGTTTGGGTTGAAACCCACCCGCTTGATATTGTTCCCTTTTTCAAAACAGCTTTGACCTCTGCGGACCGACGTCTTGTAAGGTTGGCAGCATTGCGGCTACGTAATCGACTGACCTTTTCCTGTTGTGTCTTGAGGACGTCCAGCCCAGTCATTGCGTTTAGAGGACGGGACGCTTAAGTTTCCAATGCTGGGAAGTTGATGTGGTTGTTGCTGTCAAACTTAGATCAGATCAGAAAATCAAACATGGTGATTATAGAGAAACAATAATTTTGTTCCTGAAGTTCCTAACAGAATATCATGTCATTTTATCAATGTAAGATAGGATATAAATGAACAGGTCAGAGCATTCTCAGAGAATGAAATATGAGCTGGTTTTAAAATAATGACTGTAAAAAAAATAAAAAAATCCTTTTATGAACATCAGAACAAGCAGGGAAATTAATTAAGTTTTGAAGATTATTTAAATTACTTAATTAGCCTGGCCAAAATTACAGGAAACTTAATGTGATTTTTCAGTGTGGATATATATATATATATATATATATATATATATATATATATATATATAAATAAAAAAACACAATGTCTCTGAAATGGTTCCAGTGTAATATGACACGATGCTGCAAAGAAAATGACAGAACTGAATCCGCTTAGACCGTGTCCAGTGTCATAGTCGGGGGAAACTCTGAGTAATGCCACTGAAGATGGTCTCACTTGATCCGTTTTGTTGTGCACAATTGAACTTGGCACGCTCATGCCACACGTCTTCCCACTATAAGGTCACCGACATGTAAAATGCACATCACTACCAAAACCAAAGCTTTGGCGGTTTAGATTAAGAGATTATTTTTATTCTGTTCCCTCGTTTTCGTGATTCTTGAGTCACAATCCCAAATTCTTACACAATACTTGAGATTTCGAAATTTCGAAATTATCTCAAGGGGACCGAAGCAACAAAGGTTAAGCTGTTGCTCTAACAGCTTCAATGGTGTCTCAATGCACCATTAAAGAGCTACGATAGGTCTATTCTATACTGTTATATATGACTGATATGAATATTTCTCTTTAAGTAATTTTAAACAGCCAAAAAAAGACAGAATAGGTCTGATTACCTGTCAGCCTCCACTACTTATTTACATTTTCAGGAAGCTCAAAACGATATGAGATATTTCTGCAACAAGCAAGGGAATTATCACCATAAATAACCTCACAGATGCAACACAAATTATTGAACTCACCCTTTAATAGCTGAAGCGCTTAGAGTTGCTGCCATAGCAACAGCAAAGCAGCTCGGTCAGTGACGAGCTGCTGGACATCAAGGAGAAACAGAAACAACACAAGTCAAACAAGTCCAAGTGAGTGGCTTCTCATCTTACGTCAAGTCAGACACATAAATACACAAAGAATGTGTTTCAAGTATTTAGTGTCACACACACACACACACACACCCACACACACACACACACCAAGCCTAAGCAGCAGAGGCAGGCAGAGACTCCTGCCGTCTGCCAAGTAGCAAGGTCAAAGCAGTCCGCCGTGTACCTGAGTCCGGTCACACAGCTGGACCACTGGGACGCCTTCGACTGTGTGTGACTCCCCTTTATATTCACTCTGAAATACAAACACAAACAAGTGCAATTAAACAAATTATTAAGAATTCAAAGCCCCTGTAAAGAGCTCTCCTGTGTTGGCTGAAGGACGTTTCCTGACTGTGGCGCTTTATATGAAAATCAGAAAACGTCTCCCTGCAAACAAAGGGGGGGGGGGTGTACTATTGTTATTCATTTGGTGAAAGTGTTTCTAGAAGCATTTGCAGGATAAACACACCTTCTTATTGGCTCTCCAGTATCTGCAAGAAGGAAACAGGAGAGTAAACTCGCTGCGTACACATAAACACTTCTGCAGACTTTGAAGTAGTGTGCGGTGCGGTGGTGGTGGTGGGGGGGAGAGCACAATTTGCTGCGAAAGCCTTAAGCTTTAGCTGAACTGAACGTGAACTGCGGAGTTGAACCATCACAGGAGTTATAAATTACCTTTTGTTTTCACAAAGGGGTTTTTTATTTGTAATGTTGTTTGTCGTGTTGAAGGTTTTTCCAACATCCCGCTTCTCCACCTGGAGCATAATTCCCATCTGCGGAGTGACCAGTTCTGCGAGTTTGCATCCGGCTGAGGAACGTCTCCACCAACCAGACTAAGCGGCACAACCAACCCAGGGGACAAGCTGCTTCATCATCGCATCGATTTGCACCCGAGCTTAACTGACCAGTTTGTAGCAGCGAGCTTCATGATTGATTATTGATATCAATGAGTCTCATCAACCCCGAACCATTGATGAAGCCTCTTCTGCTCTCTATGATTTCCCCCAATATAACCCAAGAGGGAGACAAAAAACAAGGACTCGCTGCATGGTGGAGCGAGTTTGTGGGTGAGCTTGTGTGTGTGTGGCAAAAGTAGAGCAAACCACCTGAATTCTAATCACATTTACTGTTGCAATGGAACCCACATGAGCTGATTTCATAGAATATTTACCAGCAAAACAGCGGCTGCAAGGAATAACTTTTTCTGCAGATGGGGCAAAAACAACTCGGCAGTACATCCTCTTATCTTGTCTTCCCTGTGATCTCTGGAGGAGAGAAGGAAGAACATGAGGGGCGCATTTCCAGGCTTCAGACATGATCATTCTAAATGAACTTAGGCAGTCTGAACTGCCAACCACAAGACTAATCGCATGATGAAAGTCTGAGTGTGACTTTGTGCCCCGTGCATGACAGTCACGTCATGACATGCTTGTGCATCTAAACAGATTAGCTAAGTCTCCTTGCACTCTGCAAATCTAAATCCGAAACATGATTTGGTTCATTTGTGTGATTGCCAAGGAACGTTCTCTTCTGAATTTCCCAATTTGACACCACAAGGGCATGCTGTTGTAGCCAGTGAACTGCCTTAAGAACAAGACATGTTGCAAATGTTTGAGTAAAGTTGAACTGAGTTGTCCTGCAAAGAAGAAATTCAGGTGTAACAACAGCAACGGATGCAAAGGGACACAAACAGTTGTTAAAGTGTTAAAAACAATGTATAAAGAAATAATATCAACAATAATAATAATATACTATACAATTCTATAACAGAAAATGCTGTGCAGATGTTATAATTAGTAATATGAGACTCATGAACCAAGGAATGAGTCGGATCACTTTTACAAAAATGTACATATTGTGCAGATGCCTGGAACACAGAAAAAGTCAAACTATATATAATACAGTATATCAGTGCAGATAAACAGATGTGCAATAACAGATTAGTGGAAATGTTGTTTAAAAAAAAATAGTAAAAACAGAGAAGGTAAATTCCTGTTGTGGGCAGCGGGGCCCGGCTAATACCCGTGGTAAAACGGACGGCGGAGTCCGGCGAAAACAGGCGCTTAAATTCCGTGACGTGATAGGAAAAGGGATAAGTAAAAATTAGCCAATAGACAGTCTAAAATCAAACGACTGGAAGTATGTCAAAGATCAGGATCCGCACAAAGTAAAACATTTAGATAAATGGATAACAAGTTATAAATTTGACGGCCGTCTAAATTAATGTTTTGATTGTTTATTCTATGTTACATGACTTTGTGTTTTTATGTTTATGATGTAAAGCAATTTGAAATGCCTTGCTGTTGAAATGTGTGAAATTTGATTGATTGATTGATCACACAGAAATGGCTACTGAGTTTATTGGGACTCTACAACCATAGACGTACAACTTTCCCCCTGCTCAGCTGAGCCACGAAGCAGAGCCGAGGACAGCTACTCAGCACACAGGGACACTCGTTGACTGCACGGGCAGAAAATCAAAACAACAACAACAACCTTGCTCAGGTGAAAAGTGACAGGTAACTTAAGGTTTTGGGGGTTTTTTTTAGTCACAGTGTTTGTCCATAACCTCTCTCATCCCCCTGGGATCTGATTTGGGGTTAAGTGCCTTGATGATACCCCAATAAGACACGTGTCAAGAAGAAAACTGAAGTTGTACCTACGTCTTCCAGGTTTGCAAGGTGCACGCTGTTCCCAAGGAACCAGTGTGATTCGGTCACAACGCTTTTACGCTCATTGCACACGAAAAATACACAATTAAAAAAAATAAGTGAAAGAAGAACCAACATATTGTCCACACCCAAGAAACTTGAGTGGATCAAGACAGTGTAGAAACTTTGTAAGTAACTCTAGCTCTTGTTAAAATGTTTTAGTAAACATAAAGGAGCTTGGCATCATTTCCTGGGATTTCATTAAAATGCCTCAGTGTTTACAGTTTATTTAAACAGTGCAGACCTGATCGGGTTAATAGACCGTTCAGACTCGTGGTGCGAACATCAAAACGCATTTTCTACACGATTTTCGTCCAACATGATCTTGATGCCGTTTGTTCCTTCGCTGCATCTTCCTTAATTACCTCGTGTTGTTTGTAAACATTAATAAATAAGTACCAACCCATCGCTGAGGGAAGTTTCGATTTGCTGCTGCTATCAAATATAAATATAAACTGTCATCCAACTGAACCTCTTGATCTGTATGCAAACCTGCAGGCTGAATATACAGAGTCCACAATAACACCTTCTTTCTGTCTGACACAGATTAATACAGCAATGTCATAAGAATTTGATCACTGAGTAATTCTCTTTCTTATTTGATACACAATCTCCATAGTAATGCAACAATGATTAAATAACGAAGTCTGTATCCCCTTGCTGACAGGTCCCCTATTAATAAAATGTCAAAATCAGCTTATCTAATGCATATTAAAAGTCAGGAGGATGTATCCCAGCACAAAGCGCGTCCCTGCTGGTAATTTACAGCCTCTTTCCCGTATAATAGACAGATTCCAGTTAATTCGTTCTGTTGAAATGTGAGGGCGCCTATGATATGTGCAGTTGTCAGTGTACCACTTCTTCAGCACATGCACCACCTCTTCCTTCTGCTAAAAGAAAGCAGGGATGATGGAAGGTCACGCTCGGAAAGCTTTCCACACGTGACCAATGAGGTCGATTCGGCGAGGAACCGGTTCCAGGGAAAAGCGTTTCATGTTTGTTTGTGCATTTTCCGTCTCAGCGTTCAGAGCGCGCCTCAGACTGCGGCCCTACCGTCTCCCTGGAAGGACTCAGACGCTCTTCACAGCATGCTGAGCCTCCCGCACACAGAGTTTGGAGTGGTAAAAGCCGAAATGAGGCTTGAGTTTGGGGGCTGGTGGGTGTGTTGCATCATAACGCAGAGGTGACGAGGGGCAAAATTACAATAGCAAAAAATTTTATGGGATTACATTGTTAGATGGGCGATGCATTAAATTAATACGAGCGCACTTAAAATGTTGGAGGACGCAGCGAAGGGAGGACGTGCTCGTCATGTTTCTGTTCAGTTGTAGAGCGTAAGGAGTGATGTGAACGTGAAATTACAATATCACGACAGAAAGAGTTGCCGGTAGCTTATAATTGTTTTCCTACTTCAGAGATAATCTGTTGCTTTTTTTTTTTTTTTGCTAAAGCAAGACAAAAAGCATTTATTTACAGTAGGTACAAGGAAGTAAAATGTGATTGGAAGGTTTCTCAATTTGTGATTCAACTATGTCTGGAAGAGGAACATGGATTTTACACCAGGTGTATCTTGGCAAGGAGAAACGACAGTATGACTTACTGGTTTAGTTAAAGAGCATTTTTTCTTATTCTACTTATAGGCCACAGTGAGGAACAAAGAGAGCCTCATAAGGTTAGAAGAATAAGACCTGAACAATTGTACAGTGACAAAAATAAAACAATCCTCAAAATCCAATCATTTTCTACTTTCGAAAGCCACCAAGAGACATCCGTCATATGGTTGGTTATCGCTTTTCAAAGAATGAGAGTAATCGTTGTTGTTCTGCATAAAAATAACGTCAGCCACACTTCTTTCCCTCAATCAGAACAATAAGTGTTTGTATCACTTGGCAAAACAGCATCATTAGAGTTAGCAACTCAGTAAATAACTCGTAAACACGCGTCACAGTGGGATACTGCCGAGTCACTTGTTTCTGAATGTTGGAAATGCTACAAAGTGGAGCTTTAAAGCAAAGATTAAATTCAAAACATCATTTGATTTCTTTCTTTTTTTTTTTTTTTTTTTTCTTTTACAAAAGTTGAAAAGAAGCTCAAACAAACAAATGAGATAAAAGTAAAAATGCGTCTCATTTTCTGTCTTCTGTCTTAATGCAGATGGCATATGCAGGAGCAGCATATTTAAATATATCTACATACATTTTAATTGCCTCCCGGCTGATTTGCTCCTTTCCCAATTTGCACAATAGCACCAGTTCAGCTTCGTACGTCTGCATTTGTGGATGTTGTGTAAATTCCCTACAATAAAATATTTTCTAACAGAATTGGATTGAAGAAGTTTATCCTAAACTTCAATTTTGCATCCATGAATTTGACCAAAGCAAATCTGTCTAGTTACCGTATGTTATTTTTTTTCTTGATTAATATTCAGGAAAAAGTTTAATTATAAAGATTTCACATTAGGCCCTTTTTTGAATGATTGTGGTTCTGGTCCATGTGTAGGTGAGTTGATTTTCTTTTGTTTTATGTTACAGATGGCTCTATTTTGCTTGTTTTTTTTAAAAAAAATGTAGTTTACAAGCCTATCATAATTCTTGGTTTGTGTGTTTTTTTTTGTTTTTTTTATGGGTTATTTATCGATTAAGGTTTTTGCATTTTTTGTTTCTTTTTGGTATTATAAGTTATTATGGTGCTCCCTTACTGAATAGTTTCTGTTGTGTTTAATTAATTCAAGTTTTTTCATATTTTGCCAGTTTCTTTTACTCTTTGTTCATCAGGTTTGGTCATGTTCCTGCATGAGTGTGTTGGTTTCCTTTTTCATTCTCATCAGTTTCACTTGTGCTTTTTGGGGTTTCTGTTTGTTTCCTTGTTTACTAAGTGGTATGTTTTTTTTAGTGTGATTCTTCTTCTGTATTTGTATTTTTTTTTATTGTTGTCTGGCTTATTTCTTGTATTGGTTCGCGTTCCTCAGCTCGGCTACTTTGTTCCAGCGATTAAGCTCATTGAACCCATCTGTGTTCTCCCATCTGAGTTATGCCACTCACCTGTTCCACCAAATATTTAAGTTCCTGCCTTTCCTCTGCTGTTCAGCTCAGTTCAAGAATGTTCCTCGCTTGTGTCTGTTTGAGATTGTGCCCCTTTTTTTTGTTTGTATGTGGGAAAATAAATTGAGTCTAAATGCACACTTCAGTGGTTGTTTTAAATTTGTCTCTCAAAGACCTAAAATGACACAAAAATGTAAAAATGACCATTGAAAATTTGTTGATTAATTTTTCATAGTAGTAGTAGACCAACAACACCATACACAGCCTTAGTTTTATATACAGATGGCTACTCTGAAAACCATGTCTTTAAAAAACAACAAAAGCTGTTTCTGCATTTAAATGACAGGTTCATGATTTTTCTTTCTTGTCCATATTGGTGTTGAAAAGAAAAGCTACAGCTCCTAGAAATGATGCTTCTTGTCCATGAGGATCTGATGGTAAAGATCTTGACAGCACAGGAAGCAAAAGGGGAAAAAAACCAACAAAACTGAGTGAATTTCTATTTTAGACCCATAAAAGATCCTGAAACATCAAGAAATATAGATATGTTGCACTGCGTATTTTCAGTATGTGAGGAAATCCCTTCCATAAGATAAGATCAATATTTTTATATACATCCAAATCTCCCCAGTTCTCTAAGTCCAATTGGGAAATTTCCTCACTACTAAATAACTGTTGAGGTTATTATAAAAAAGGAAACTAATTAGGTGTCACAACAACTCAACCATGAAGTGGTAGGTCATGTAAAACCAAAAGGCAGGGTCAGTGGATGCTGAGACGCTGTGCAGAGGTCACTCACCTCATGCACAGTCAACAGGCCAAATCTCACAGGCCCTTCAGGATAGCTCAAGACCAGAATGTAAAGAGCTTCACCGACTGGGTTTCCATGGCAGAGAAGCTGCATCCAAGCTTACAACACCAACTTCATGATAAGTGTTGGACGGCCTGGTGTTAAGAACAGAACCACTGAACTCTAGAGCACTGGAGAGATGCTAATAATGATGTATCATGACACTCTGTCTGGGAATCCAATGGATGAGTGAGGCTGTGGCAGTTGCCGGGACAACAATATATGTCTGACTGCGTTTTATCAACGTTGGTGCAGTTTGATGTGGGTTTGTTTTCCGGTATTATTATTGTTCTGCTCTGTGGTTTAGAGGAACTCTCAGTGTACTCCAGCGTACTCCAGTTAATGACTCTTAACTGGAATTGGCTGTGTAAAGTAAGTGACCCAGTATTTTTTGCCAATAAAGTGCATGCTGAGGTTTGAAGTTAAACTTACTTGGACACAAGCAATGTTAAGTGTACTTGTATAACAAGACGGCAAAAACCTATTGTAATTTTTAAATGTTTTAATGGGGCAGAATTATGTACTTTCAAGGCTCAAACTCACAATTTCTCATAATGCTGAATTGCATTTTTTAAATGCAATTCATAAAAAATTTAGAAAACCGATTTCTTTTCTTTTTTTTTTATCAGTCTCAGAGATTTCACCCAAAGTACCACGGCTTTGAGAAACCCCGATTCAGCCATTCCTTGGAGGTTTTTAACTTTTTACTTTTGGGAATGTTTAC
Organism: Poeciliopsis retropinna; assembly: GCA_010277075.1. NCBI lineage: Eukaryota > Metazoa > Chordata > Actinopteri > Cyprinodontiformes > Poeciliidae > Poeciliopsis > Poeciliopsis retropinna. Next base: position 15,123,145 of record VMRM01000010.1, read on the forward strand.
ATGCATTCCCTCATTGCTCCAGGGATGTTTTCCTGCCTTCAGGAAGAAGTCAAAGTGAGTAAACGTATATGTGGCGCCGTGCTGCAGTTCGTCTTCTCTAAATACACAGTAAACCTTCCTGAGATCCGAAACACAGTGGAAAAGTTTTCACTCAGGATTGAACTACAATTCCCTACCTCTAGAAGTCAATCACGATTTGTGTCACAAGGCCTTTTACAGAAAAAAAAAAAATCATTCTTACAAATAATGCTGCTATTACAGACAAAAAAAAAAAAAGTGAGCATCTGATCAATACCTGGTTTGTTTCTCAGAAGTTATCAGCCATTGTATCCAGATGGCTCAATTTTCTCTTCGATAAATTCAAGCATCTTCTTTCTTACAGTATGAGCATCATTAACGTCCCCTTTGGCAAATCCTCCAGCAGGCTGTCATGTACCGTTTTATCTCGCAGTGAATTCTGTCTTTTGCAGCACTTTACAATGAAAGCCTGATTGGGGAAGTGCTGCACAGATTAATGCTGTCCTGTAAAGTTCAGAGGAGCTCTGAGCAGATGGGACCTCTTCTTTTTTCTTTTTTTTCCTCCTGGTTGCTCACTTTGTCAGTTTGATCCAGAAATCTGAGTCCCATTTAAAATGGTGGCGAATGCTGCACTTTATGTCAACTCCCCTGCTGCAGAGACGTCCTTTTATCATTTTCTATAACTCTAGACGGGACACAAGATTGTCTCGATGATTTACAGGTAATTCTCTTATGTTCACTGCTGGTTTGCACTTTGACATAAAGACGCCTTTGACTTATTCAAATAGCAACAATACATACTTATATTTGACCACAAAAGTCTTGTAGAGCATTATATTCTAAGCAAACAACTGGACACCAACTTAAACACAACAACAAAAAGTCAACATGACAAAGAGGGAGAGGTTACTATTCCATATTTGCGGCTTCTCGTTTGCTCATTTTCAATAAAAGTAAGGTGGAATATTTTATTTTGCCTTGTAAACATTGATCAAGTCAGCAAGAACTGCCACACCTTTCCGAATATGTGCTTCTGAAAAATGCAGCGGTTTGAAGAATGAAGGAGAAACTGTGGCGAAAGCTGAACAAACCGGCCTGATGACATAGCCACTGGTCAGGAACACACAAGTTTGAAGCAGTATTTAAAAAGTTTTTATATCAGTTTATCCACCAAATTTGTCTTTTAGCGTCATTAAATCAAACAAAATTTTATTTGTATCTCACTTTTTGTCCATAAGGTGCTTTACATGATAAAAATAGACATTTTGTTAAGTGCCGTCGTTAAACATCAGTTTGCTGATTAGTGTTTTATTGATTATGTTTCAAAAGCAACTCTAAGACAGTTTTGGGGATCACTGCCAAAATGGCTAAAACTTTACTTAAGGAAAATGTTAAAAGGGATTAACTCTTAAACACTTAATAGTGTAATGAAGATTTCTCTTTTTACAAAGGGAGCAATCTTGAATCATGTTGATGTGTAAACCCTTTTGGATTATATCTATAAGTGTTCAATTCCACACAGAGCTACATATTCAGGGTACATTTCATTACAGTGACATTTGTTCAAAAACAAACATAACCTTAAATGTCCCGTTCTCTTTAATATTTTGAGGTGACTTTTTTTTTTTCTGCAGTGAATATTAATACGAATATCATTCAATATTTGTCAGACAGAAATAAACACATAAATCGGTTACCCAGGCAAATATAATCCCGTTAAAGGCGGCTGCATTCCTTGGAGTTTAAGACAAAGGTGCAGAGTGATCACCCTCTGATCCTTTGTTATGACTCACGACATGCGTTGTGAATTCGAAAGCAGCTTAAATCCCAGCAGACACACAGAACAGCGGAGGGAAAATGATTTGAAGCTTATTGTGTGGCATTACATTCGATTGTGGGAAAAAAAAATAATTCTTACCTAATCGTATAAAAAAAAAAAAAAAAACGAGCATACTTTGTGTTTCAACGTATGCTACAAAAGCATACGTTGAATCCTTTTATAGCTGCTCCCTTTCTTGCTGGAGTTCTTTCTGCTGCTTATTCATTGATAATTGCAGCAAACCGGGAAGAGTTAAGAGTTCACCTGATATCGAGTGCAGAGGAGCAACTTAAACCCTCTGTCTGTATCCCACTTGTCTTTGGGCAATTTGGACTCTCATTAGAAATAACTGTCTTCATTAGGCGTGAAGAAGTAGCCACTCACTGATTAAAACATGCATTAGGAAATGAACTGGAGAGCTAGGTTTAAATAAACTTGAGAGAGCAACCTGAATTCTTGGCTTAATGGTCTCACACTGAGGTTAGAAATCCATCATCAAACAATATTTGAAAAAGGAAATCACACGTGGAGGCTTAATAAACGCAGCACACATAGCTCTAGTGCCAATGGAGCACCTTCTCTCCCACTTTTCCTGGAAACACCTACAAAGCAGTTGTTGATATTCTTGGCAGGCAAACAGCAAAGCACCTTCAAAACATTTGAAAAATGTTTGACTGAAACATCATTCAGATTGATCCTCAATTCCAAGCGTGTATTACATACATCCTTTCTAGTAAGCGCGTGCATACATCACACGACTGCACAAAACAGTCTAAGACCTATAAATCATGCAGTAAGACACTTTCTCTCGAAGGCAGTCTACATCCAACCTTATCTGTCAAGCGATTTTTCATGTGCACGGCAGTGTGTGCATGCACAGATTTTGGCCACATCGCGTCGGACCTTCAGGTTTTATATTTGCACGTATGAGAAGATGTTGAAATAACTTTTTAAACATCTTTTTTTAATTATAAATTCTTAACACAAATTGCAGCGCACTGTGCAGGTGTTACTGATGCCTTACAGCCAAATCACCTGCAGTCTGACTTCTGGCTCTCCGAGTGTTTTTTTTTTTCTGGTGTGATGTTTGTTTCCAGCCTGGATCTGCCGCAAGGGAAACTTTGGTACATTTTATTTGCGAAGTGCAAAAACAAAAGACAGAAAATTCTGTGTGACATAAATTAGTAAAATGAAGCACAATAAATTCAAAACAAATGCACAAATTGCACAGTTATTCAAACACATATATCAAAACTTTATTATTCAGGCAACAGAAGACTGAACATAATTTTCTACTCCACGTCCTGCGTTCTTGACGTTCTCCAAATGCAATGTTTCATCAAATGTTGCAATCGTTTAGTAGAATTTAAATGCATTTGAACAGATGTTGAATTAATGCTCTTTCAAGTTAATGTTTACTCTTCTGCAAAGGGCACAACTCTAAGCTTCTGAACATTAATGTGTTCTCGTGTTTCCTCCTTTTAGAACGAATGCAGTTGATGGACTCTGAGAGACAGAGATAGCTTTAAGTATTCTATCAATCCTCTGGAAAGGAAATGAAATGTAGAGTCTATTTTCCAATAACACTGCAAAAACACTAATTAATGTTTGTGTGGACAAAGTGAAGCGGAGAGATAGAGATGTAGAGAGACAGAGATGGAAGACAATGGACTGACCAGCTTTATTAACGGCATCCTTCTTTAATCTTTCAATAAGATACTTTTTTTTTTGTTTGTTTTGATCCCTTACAAGGAGAGGAACAGGGGATTCACAATGAGTTGCATAATTACGGTGCATTTAAGTACCTCGTGCACTGAATTGTGTCCAAATGTCATATTTTAAAACTCTTCAACAACACTGACCATTTTTTAAATGGTTTTATTGTTGTTAATCCATCCATCTATAAATATACCTATGGATAATTCTGCAGTCAGTTATTCGGTGTCCACTTTTTTTCCGAATTTCTCATGATCGAAGTAAATATGGGTGTGATACAGTAGAAACCTCTTGGTCTAGTTCACTCTGGTTTTGTATGATGAGTATCACGTGGTCATTGATAGATAAGATTGTATGAAATGTTAATTTAATCCATTCCCACGCATGTCCCAAAAGACATGCGTGCTCGCTGCTGAGTTGCCGAAAGGCTTTAGTTGTTGCATGAAAGATTTTGTTTGTTGTTGTTGTTTTTCGCTGAGAGTCGTTGTTTCGTTACTTGAGTTCCAGGTGTCGCGCACAGAAATCACAAGGCTGCTTCTGAAAGTCTTTCAGGAATGAAGCAAAGCGCCATGTAAATACAGTGAAAAAGAAAAAAATGCAACTGTGGCGTATCAGCATTTGGTCTTCTGGTTTAATGGACCAGGAGCGGAAGCAGAACCGTAAGGTGTATCACGACTGGTTTAATTTCCTTTGTGTTTTAGAAATGGCTTCTTTTAATCCCTGATGGGGTGGAATACATTTTTTATCTATATATTCTTCTTTTTGTATAACAAGTTGCCTGGAAATTCATTCATTTAGTTAAAATAGGTGAATGAATATGAGACTGTTCTACTGAAGGGTTGTTTTTATTCATTTATAGATTTGTCTATGACAAAGCTATGATCTCACATCGGCTGCAGACATCGGAGGCCGTCGGTAAATTGTTTTTGCACATGAAGGTGACGGGAAGCAAAGGAAGTTATCAGCTGAATGCGTCTCCCTCTCTGAGCAACATAGTGTCAGCCTTCTCTCTGATAGGAACCCTCTCCTTCCTTCACTGACTGCCCCCCCCCTCACCCCACCACAAGAGGAGAGCTCTCAGCTCCAACTCCAACCACTTTCCCATTATGCAAATGATTTCCCCGCAGAAAAGCTCCACGGCATGTGCCCATCAATTCAGCGAGGCCTCCAGTTTGAATACATACATTTTTTTTTCTCCTCTCCCTCCCTCCCTCAACTCTCTGCAGCCCTCCTCCCCCGCTCCTCCCTTTCTAATTCTGAAAAGGAGGTCTATTTCTGATGCATAGAGCTGGTGTTCACATTGCTGTGGTGGGGGGAGACGGGGGGAGTAGAAAGAAGTCTTACCCAATCGATTTATACAGCGTCCTTTGAAGAATACTCTTCTTTCTATGGTGAGAAGTGAAATTATACAAATGTAGGGGGGAATATTGGCTGTAAAAAAAAAAAAAGAAAAAAAGAAGAGTAACCTTAACCAGGTGCGGTTTGTTTAAAGCGACCACATTGCCATTCCAAATGCATGCGTCGCACATAAATAAAGTTGCGCGGCACATTTGATTAACTTCTCAGCTGCCCTAAAGGTATCCAGCCTTAAAACCTCGCCAGCGTTTAATCCTCACTTACACAGAAAATTCCTGGAATAAGGAAATCAAAAACATCTTCATTCTCTGCCTCGCCACTGGCAAAGAGGCCATCTGCAAACTCAATGCATAGTGATCAGCATTAAGTCTATTTCTGATACTCTCCCGCATCCTGCCCGCACGAGAGTGAGTTTTAATGTTGACTTTATGCTGGGAGCTCAACATCGCATGGGCAAACAAAAAAACTGTCCTTATATATGTCCTTTCACTGGGAGCTCGTATTCGGTAGCTTTTGGTTTTGTGTGGAAGGGGGAGCTGTCAATCCGGTTCTGCACACATCATCCAACTTTACCTATAGACTAGGAAAGTAGCAGCAGGAGTTTTTTTTAAGCCAGCAGTGTGTGGTATGTATGGGCCAAAGACAGCAGTTGCATTTTTAATATGTGCTCCACTTGCAGTAAATTCAGATGGTCTTATTTAGTTAGCTATAGCTGAGAATTAAAGTTCTGACTGTTGATTAGATTTTTCTTTTCTTTTTTTAGTAAAATGGAGCAAAAATGTGTCTCGTTCTAGATTTGCTTTTTAATAAACTCATGCAAACATACATAAGAGATTTCAAAAGGGAGGCGAAAAGAAGAAATATACTTTAAAAAAAGGCAAAATGATTTCAAAAACTTATAAAGGCAAATAAATAAATAAATAAATAATTCAGTTAAAAGCAAATACATGCAATTAAAATGCAAGTCCTTGAACTTTTCACCCAGGTCTTACAGAGTTTTCCCTCAGGAACTGACAGAGTTTCATCTTTGACTCTAACCCAAGAGCTCATTTAAGTTAATATCACACACACACACACACCCACACACACACACCCCCACACACACCCCGACTACATATTAATTTTCAATGTTGACGTCTTGTGTACTGGACCTACCACAAAAAAGAAAACCTCAGAAATTGTGAAATGCCCAAAGAAAAGCTGGATTTTACCCCAGGGTAAAGAAAAAAATGTTTTTTTTCTTCAGAGCAGTGCATATTAACGGTTATTATTTGGATTTATCTAAGATTTTAATGTGTATTGAACTGAAATTAATTGGACTGATTTAACCCGAATCCTATCAATCTGGCCATCAATTGCAGCCATAGTCAGAAAATATTTTGAACTCACCCAAAGTCAAACACTAACTAACAATCTAAAACAAACCATGAAAGACTGAGGTCTAAAGGTTTCCTAGAACATTTTTTAAGCAGATGACATAATTTGGAGTCTCAGGACCAAAAAAGATCCCCAGATCTTTTTAGGTCCCCTAAAATCATCTTCTTTCTCATATGTTGAAGGAAGATGAGAGAATATTGTGGGTTGATAAAAGAAATCATAATGCATTTTAGACATTTTTCTAAGTTTGTAATTGTTTAATAAATTGTGCAGATATTTTAAGTTCCTGTTGCCCTTATGTGTGGTCATTTTGTTAAACTAAAGGAAGAATATGCTACAAATTCCTGCCTGTAAAATCAGTGTTAGCTGCTGAGACCTCGTGTGTAATCCGTTCAATGTCTGTAAAAAAAACCAACAAACAAACACACAAACCCTGCATGGTCTGCACATTAGTTGTACCTGAAGTCTCCTGCCTAATCCAGCTGCTGAAGGCAATTTTGAAAGGAAGACTGGCGAGAGTGTTGAATTGCTGAAACACAGTCAATAGAATTCAAATCTGTAGTTTGCCATAAGCGATACAGAGGACCAAGCAATCTCTTGTCAGAGAAGACTGAAAATGAAAGTCTTTGGCCCACATGCAAAACACCTTTTGTGGCAAGATGCACGCTGAAACACTTCATGCCCACAGTAATGGAAGCTGTCCACAGGCGGCGGAAGAAACTGGATCCAGGACAGGAAAAATCTGCAGAAGACTTCACACTGGGGCACAGATCTAAATTTTAGAAGAACTATTAGCCTCAACATACAACAAGAGCTGCAATGGCATAAATCAAAGTGTATTAAAATGACGTAGACCAGGGGTCTCCAAGCTGTCTGCATGAAGCATCAAAATCACAAGGTATTCTGGGGCCAACATTTTCCCAAAGAAATTATAGTGAATTATTTCTCTTTTACCTGCACAACAGCAAATAGAACATGCAATGTTTTAGCGTTTGCAGTCACTTAATGTTTTTGGGCTCGTTATTTTATGCATTTCAAGACTATAAAACAAATTTTCTTCTATGAACTTTGCTCCTGGATCGGTGCGCCCAAGTTGCTAGATGTTTTTTCATAAGATGGAAATAAAAGCAAAACAAATAAAAGGGGAAGTGAAGAAAAAATATTTTTGCTGTACTTCACATTTTCAGTTTAAGAAGATATAAACTTGACCATTCTAAAAAGTTACAAAGAGTGTTAAGAAATTCACCCAAGGGCCACAAATGGCCCACGGGCCGCACTTTTGACACCTCTGGTGTGGACCAAAATCTAATTGAATTATTTATTTATTTTTTTGCACAACTGGAAAATTGAAGTCGTTCCCCATCCAGTTTAGCTAAGATCTTCCGTTTCTCGATGTTCAAAACTGGCGGAGAGGAAATGGCTTACTTGTTCACTTCTTGCATGGTGTTTTATGAAGTCAGGGGACTCCAAAGCACTTTAGACTACATTCAGTCATTCATACAGTGATGGTGTTCAGCTACATTGTAGCCACAGCTGCCCCGTGCCAGACTGACAGAAGCGAGACTGCCGTTCAGCCGGCGAAGCGGGTGAAGTGTCTCGCCCAAGAACTCAACAGTAAAGTGAGTGAGATGGACAGGGTAGGAATTTCTTTTTGGAAATCAAAATTCTCCCCTTTCCATATAGACCATTTACCGATGTCAATGTAAACATTAATTAGACCTTTGGGATCCAGTGGTCCGACAGTTAAACTGCAACTTAGTTTAGTTTATTCTTTTAGTAAAATGGCACAAAACACAATAAATAACAGTTGGTGCACTGCAGGTTGAGAAGAAGAAAGCTCAGAGCTACTATAAAGCCTCCTTCCAAATACATAATAAAAAGTATAACCAATACAAGTGAGATAATAAACATAATTAAAAGAAGAGAAAATAACATAAAAAGCATTTTCTGCAATAAATTGACTTGGCAGGCTGTTCAATTTTTAAATGAAGTGTGTTTTTACACCTCCTTCACTTCTGGCCCCGTTTTACGATAAAGTACGAAAGCATACCAGAAAGAAAGCAGCTATTTTTGGCTGATTGCGCTTGATGTGTTATAATGAGCTGATAATTAAGGGAATTGCTTCTTTTCAGACTAAACGAAAGTAGCAAATCAGTCAAAAACGATCCTAAACCTGTCATTTTGGGGGGTTTTATTATTACGACTTCTCTCACTGCGTGCAGGACAAAGTGTGGAAAAGATCTGTGCAGAATGAAGAGGTATGGACATAAAAGGTAGACAGCTGCTGCACAGGACAATTTATGTTATTCCGAACCCCGTTTTACTCCAGTGGACAAAGAACCGTTTTCAGGAAACAGAGAAGCACCGTGTTGGGACCGCGAGGTACCAAAACAATTTGTTCAGCATGAACTAAATAAAAACTGCCCATTTCTCACAAGGCATCACCTGAGAATAAGGCGAGAAACAGCTGAATATTTCAGTTGTTGAGAACACTTTTTTTTTTTTTGTTAAACTCTCAAAATGACGATTTAATCCGGTAGCTGGACTGTTTGTACATATCCAGAAAGAAGCCAAAGCATCGATATATTACAGAAAACGCCTGAAAAGTTGCGTTCAGAGAGATAATTTTGCCTATCCTGGTTTCAAGCGGATGCAAGCATGAGCCTAATCGCGAATTGTCATTCTGAGCTGAAGTGTAAGATAACAAGGCTTTGTTTAAATGCCCTCTCTTTGAACTTATTTCATCAGCTGCCACTGAATCAATACAGGCTGACAGCTCTGTCTTCTACAAGCAAACTGTACTGAAACCTATCAAAAAAAAAAAAAAGACGAGGACAGAATTCTAACTCAAACTGACTACAGGTTCATTCAAAAGATTAACCATCACACAGAGGTCCCTCCCCCCCCATGTAAGCAATCCAAAGAAAACTCCCAGTTAGCTAAAATTTTTCCTTCACTCATTTAAGAAATTAAACAAATTACTTTTTAAAAAAAATATTTTAAAAAATCCCATCAGAGACAAGGAGATTATCACTCCGGGTTTATAAATCAAGTACACAGCAGATGAAGAGGAGGCATGGCTCATAATGAGCAACTGGCACGTGCCATTTCCTTGTGATTCACCAGAGATTAGCATGATTACACCGTGACAGCTGTGTAATTACATGGGAAGGTCCCAACCAGAGAGCCGAGGACATGTTTGAGCAGCTGCAGGCAGTCCCTCCGTCACTGTACCGTGTCACTGTATGCACGACTCTGCAGGTTGGATGTGCTACGGTTTAACAGGAAGGTGAGCATAAAGAAGGGCAGTTGCGACTGTACGGGTAAGTGACTTGATTGTATGATAATCGATTTGACATTGAAGCCAAAATGTTTGAGAAACTTCAACCCGCTGCAGAATCAATCACAAAAAGACGCCTTGATCAAGACAGCAGATTTCAGCTAATTGTTTGTGCTGCCATCAAAACACATAGGAGCCACAAGGAAATGCTTTTCTTGACTGAGAAACTTTATGTAAAGTTCATCAAATGGACTGCGCTGCGTTTCGTCTTGTGAATGAAGAAGAATAAAAGGGCTCAGTCTCTACAGTTCTATGACTCGTTGATTTCAGATTGTCATAATATATATATCAGAAAGAAATTGAAGTCAAACTCTGTAGATCCAGACGAGAAAGTCATACATGGTGCTGTGCTTTCCGTTTTACGATCACTTGTCGTCAAATGCTCTGATTGTCACAAAAGTGATTGTTTTAAAAATGACTTGCCATCTTTGAAAAACAACTGAGACGTTCCCTTGAGAATCGAACGTCACTACAGCCATGATTTCTAAGTTTTGTGATGCTGAAATAAGTTTTTGCTCTAAATTTTTTCACAGGACGGACAAAGCGCCGATATTATCAAATGTAGATCAGTTGGAAAACAAGTCTTTCACCCTTCTTCTAGGAAACAAATACTCATCTCTGATTGTTTTTTTTTTACAGAAAACAACATGTCTACGCAAGGAGATTAAAATGGAAAGCAGCCTTTACAGCCATATAATATATTAATGATTTACTGAATTTGTGATAGAGGAATGGTTCTGTCAAATTTCCCCAGTTCCTCTCGCCATTCCTTTTCTGCATGTCAAGCAGGAGACACTGGCAAGCAGCTCCCCTCCCTAGGTGTATCACTCAGGTTTTAATTTAACACAGTCAAGCCACAAGGTTATCCTTTAGGAATTACTTCTCGGCTGCAGAATCCAGTCAACAGCAGCAGTGAACAAGAAAATAAAACTATGACTTGGTTTCAGAGGTGAAAGTGGGATTTGTGACCATAATGCCAAGCCGAGTTCATTCCAGCTGCACATTCTGCTTTTTCTTTAATATAATAAATGTCCTTGGGCAATTACTCATGTATCTATTTTTCTTTTTTTGCAAGTTATATCCAAATGTACTTTAACAAATGATCAAAACCTCACAGCCAAAACAATGTGTCAAATTGAAATTGCATTGGGTATGTGCAAGGTTCAAGTTTTAATTTCAGGTACCTTGGTGTGTGGAGTCTGCATGTTCTCCCTCTGCAATGTCGGTTTCCAAAAACACACGGTGAAAATTTGAGACGATAGAAAGCGCCTAAAATTAAAGCACAAAAAACACATATGAAACAAACAACCATTTCCCATCGTGCTAAATAAATTGAAATGTTTAGTCCCGGATGATTCATTTATATTCTCGTGTCTTAATTAGCCTTCCTACCAAAATGAATTGTAACTGCAACGCCAGAAATCTGAACCGCGTCCTACAGCGTAACAAGCCATTCGCATGGATTGTTAAAAGCTGAAATCTTAAAAGGTCAAACAATCAGCACAGCAGACGGCCAGTGCTCAATAAAAACAAGTTGCTAAGAGGTCGGCCTGTGTGCCAAGAGGTCACATGCTGACAAGAGCTGCTAGACGGAGAAGCAGAAGCTTTGCTAAACTTACATTAAAGATTGTGTAGTTGGCTCAAATATTCAGAAAGTGAAAAACCTGACTCATGTTACATGACACTTGACTTGATTGTGGCACCTTTTGACAGAATGTGTCAAAAAGGAACTTAATTTCTCATTTTAAATAATATCTTTTGTACTAGGGAACACACCATAATGACCATAAAAATTCCCCCTCTTTAGTTGACCTGTTGATTCGGGAACCTCTTTCATGAAACCTTTAAGAAGAGACTTCTTGAAGATCTTCCGCAATTTTTGAAGGACAGATGTTCTAACATGGTTAGAGTGTTACATCTCTGAGCCTCCAAACAAGGTAGTGACAGTGTCCATCACGCTTCATTTGGTCAAGGGTAGGACAAAGTGGATAAAGTGTCATTCTCACCATTTATATGCACATCACACAGAGTCACAGATCACTGAGCTTCAGTCATGGTAGTTAGTGATGCTCAGTGATCAGATTCCTCTGGAATGAGTAATTAAAAGCCTTTTAATTGGCTCAGGCATCAAGTTAAGGGAACTGGTTGTTTCTTGTACTGAATCAAGAAATTAACAAGTCTGTGGTCTCCAGTTACTTAGATTCTAGTAGTGCTAATGTTTACAATCTGACGCTGACATATACTTAAACTTCTCAAACTGAGCCAATAGCTGCACAGCAGGGAGGATTTATTTATTTTTTATGTTTTAAGAAAAGTCAGCACAGTGGACTTTCTGTTCGACGAAATCAAAATAATTGACAGCTTGATAAAGCCTTGCCCCCACCGTCACACAGTCGAAGTTGTGCAGCCATAACCAGGAGTGGCAGGTCTGTCAAGCTCAGGAATTCTCCACGGGTTGAAACGGCGCGCACGGCTCCGCGTTAAGTTCCCACAATGCAGTGCTTCAGGGGAAATACAGCCGCTACAGCTGAGGAAATATAAAACAAACGTATGTGGAGATTTTCAGAATTTGGGGTCCGAGGCTTGATCTCAGGATCAGTTTATGGGGAACGACGCTTTTGCACAAACCAGCAATTTTATTTGCAGTGTGCGGACATTAATTATGAACTTTAAGAGGGATAAAAAGAACAGCATGTACATTTGGTTGTATAGCCATTGCTTTATGTAAAGAAAAGAAAAATAGGGGGATTGTGATGGTGCAAATATGCTTTTAGTTTCACAGCTGACTAATCAGGCTGTAAAGTGTTCATTGTGGAAATCAGCAACAAGCATAGCTACAACTTTTTAAAATATGGACAGACCATGTCAGTAATATTGTCACTGGAGAGGTCAGTCAAGTCAGAAAATAAAAATAAAAGATGAAGAGATATTATCAACTGGAGTTAAAGAGCATTTTATGTTCACATCACTGATGTCCTGAGAACATTTAAGATTGAAAAATTACCACAAGTGGGAAGAGCTTAAAAACCAATCCTGATATTTGTTTTACTTTTTCATATAAAGAGCATCGTTGTAAGCATTTTTTTTAATCCACTCTTGCTGTCTTTGTTGGACATTTTATTAAGTGTAGAAGCTAAATTAGAAATAATCTGTGAGGGGGCATGTACTTTCTGAGAGTCGTACATAAACTGGATTGAATCATCTTAAAATGCATCACTTTTGAAAATAAATAGATTTGTGCTGCATAGCTGTATTGCTTTAAATTGAAGGAAAAACGTCGTATCTTTCTGAGTCTTTTTTGTCAACAGACGTCCTCCATCCAGTTGTGATATATATATTTATTTTTTTACATTAGTCAGACGTCTCCATTCCAACAACCTGCTCCTTTTACTGATTTTAAATGTAAGATGATGGGTGTATTTAGGGCATTTAGAGAACCAGGCTGAAGAAGAAAGCATGGGTGAACAAAACAGTTGATAAACCTTTTCATGGTTCCAACCATCTTGGATTTGAGCTTTTGGTTTTAGAGAAAAAGTTGTGTTAATTGCAGCATTTTTTTTTTTTTTTTTTAATTGTTGTAGCATAAAAGAAAGAAGACCCAAGTGCATTAGTAGTGCATTCATCAATACAAAATCGCCGCTGAACAGAAATCTGTGCTTTTGCTTTTATTTCACAGGGGGATCAAAGCACAAGAACAACAAATAAAACAAAGGTGTTTGCAGTCGGGAAAGAATGAAGAGTCAAGCTATAAATACACCAAGAGGCAAAAGATGGTTTAGAAAGGCTCATAGACACACAGATGATAGCGTACACAAGCTTCGGACAGTCAGACAAATCTTCTGGTCTTTTCTTCCAATGTCAAATAACAAATCTGCTTAAAAAAAAAAAGATTTGGTGCCTTTTTTCTCTCAGGTTTGTATGATGTCAAGTTTTCTATTATCTAAAGTTGAACCGCTGAGGTCCAGACATGTTTTATTTTTCTCCTGATGTCGTATGGTTCAGAGGTCACTTCGCACAAGGACTGTGACGGCTGAAGGCTGGCTACATTTCCACGCCTTGTAAATCTCCCCCAAAATTTTGAATCGCTTCACATTCCTCTCAAGCTGGTGGTAATTTATGTTTTCAACATTTCACCCTTCCATTAACTGTTTTCAACTAACCTGGTTGCTTGGAAAAGGAAACCTCTTCAACACCAACTATTGGTGGATTACGCACTTCGTGAAGAGAGACGGTGTCTTCCTCATAATTTTTCTATGAAGCAAAACACCTGTGTTGTGTCAGTCATGTTATATTTACATTTGGTCAGAAAATTACAAATCCCAGCAGACTTTTTGTATTCTCTATTGGCTTACTCTGGGTGCTCTCACTTCCAAAAACATGCATGTCAGGTTATCTGGTAACTCCAGATAACCCTCTGTGTTTTCCCTGTAACAGACTGGAGGTGGCGCTAGGTACCACCAGTCTGTTACCCTGCAAAGAAAAGCGCAAATAAACGATAAATAGGTGATATACTTCCATGCTTCCATGCCTTTGAGAGCTAAGTTATTCTCTGCAGCCTCATGGCTGTATTTATGAGATGGTTTTGTCATGTTTATTTCTTTGCAAACAAAAACTGCAAAGAAAATGCAGTTTTTGTGTTTCTGTGATTCAGGTAAAAGATTCAAAAAGGGAGAAAAAATAAAACAGATCTCCTCATACTGTTTTTTTTTGGAAAACAACTGATCCCTTATCTCACTTGCAGATTTCTTTTCCTGCTGGATGTTTTGGTACCGCTAGTGTTATTGATACCGTTAGTGTTAGCATGGTCATTGCTCTCATAAAAATTAAGGCTGCACACAGATGGAATCAATTCTGGTCGATCCTTGTAGACGGGAGCAGATGAGCAAGTTTTTGTCACACCTGGTTGATGATATGGGAATGGACGGTTGAAATTTACCCTCGGCTACAAACGGTGATGCAGGCGTCAGATGTTTTAAAAATGGAGAAGACTTTGCAGCAGATTAGGAGGTAGGAATTTCACCTTATGATTCTTGCTACAGGCACCTGAACACATTTACAAGCTTTAAATTCATATTTCTAGTTTGTCTTAACAGTCCAATCATTGAAACCTCACATATTTAATCCTGTGTTCTGATGTCAGTTTTGTTTTTCTTTCTGGTCATATAGATATAAAGTGGCCCAGACTTTGCAGTCTTAGACGAGATTCATCACTTTATTTCCACAATATATTGTGACAAGCCTGAACATTTTTTTTTTATTCTCTTGTCTTTTCCTTCCACAGTGGGAACTGTGTACTTTGCCACACACACACACGCACCCATACACACACAGACGACAACACCCCAATCATTTCTGATACATCTGTGCCAAGCTGTCTCCTGTACACCAAGTCACAAACCACAAGCCGAACCTTCTGAAGTTCCGTTGAGCAGCCATTTGTTCTTCAGGCTGAAGAGACACATCTGCCATGATGAACCTGTTGCCGTCTGGAGCAGAGGAGTCGTACTTTCGAGCTGTGTGGCCTTCAGAGCTAAATATGTTGTTTTCTTCACATTGTGCTGGGTGTGGAATAAAAATACCACTGAGCTTGACAAACAGAGGCCATCAGGATATTTTCCTTATGCCACAAGTTAAAATTTAAGAAAGTGTTAGTGTTCTTGTGGCAAATTTATGTCTAGTTTTCAACTCGGCAGGTTAGCAAACACCTGGAGGTTGTTACGATGACGTCCTGAACTGGGATGATGAGGAGGTTATTAAAGAGACAGAGGCCAATTTCATGGCAACAGATGCAAAAAATTTTTTTTCTTCTTTTTTTTAAAGCCACTGTTACAGTGGCTGTATAGATTCAATCAATCAATCCAGTACAACCAAGTATAGAGGGAGGTGAGTGTATAACGTACAGTTACTCTGAGAAGTTAGCTTTGGTCTGCGTCAGCTTTAGCCTCATGGACAATCTAATCTGAAATTAAACTAATATATTACCTACTGCAGGTAAGATATTAACTCTGCAAACTTTCTGAATTGCCCCTTTAACATATTGCCCTGCACAGTTCCAGATTATGGCCTGTGTTTGTTGAATTGTGGTATTTGATTGACAGTAAAATGTCTTCTTTGTGTTTTCTGCTTCATTTTAGCATTAAATTGAGCAATGTCTGCAGTTAGGTTACTGTGGGAGAAGGAGGGAATATTAATGTGAGTAGAATAACCCCCTAAGCCCAAGGCAAATTCAGCCAGTAGAAACTTTCTGAACTCCAAGGCCAAATTGAACAACCTTGGACTCTGTGTGTAAAATCCACACAAGGGAATCTCAGAATTCAAAAAGGATACTGATTCTCTTAGAGGAGAGACTGATCACTAAAGAAAACTTTCCAAAAATATATTTGTTCTCGTTATCAGATCTATATAAAGTGTGGACTCAAAGAACCAATTCGGCAGTGGTCTTGTCTTCTTTTGTCACCTGCCCAAATCATTTTGTCAGCAGTTTATTGTATTTGATTACATTTTTGTTTTTGCCGAATGACTGAATGAACTGAAAGTCGCAATGTGAAAACAACAAATTGGTACAGTAATCATTTAGAGGTAATATGGGTTAGAGGGAGACAAATGCAAATAATGTATCGTAAAAGTCAATTTTTTCCTTGTGGTTTGATCTTTTCCAAATTGTTACTATCACTGTTTTTAATTAAAAGCATATATACTTTTTCTTTTTTATTTGGAGGAGCAGTTATTACTGCAGAGGCAGTAAAGGCCCAATTCAATTAACCCTACAGGTGAAGGTGTGGGCTTCCCTGCTGAGCGCTTCATATCTGAGATTAATGATTTTCCTTATTTCCTCTGATTTGCTCCTGGCTCAATCAATTGTTGTAGCAAAGAAGGAACTGACCTGAATATGTCTCAAAATGACTATCTACATTCAGAATTTCTATTTTTCTGCAGTCACTGTTTTAAAGGAATATTTTATTCATGACTAGGTTTCATATTTCATGTTGTCTGTCTGTGCTTACTTGATTTCAAAGTTTGATTTGGTTATTATTCCGTGCTGTTTTCAATGCACCTCACAAATTCAATTCAGTTCAATTCAATTTTATTTTCAAATGAAATGGAATAAATTAAATATGCTTTAAAAATGAATGTCAAATCAACTTCTTCAAAAGGACAAAAAATAAATAAAAAATAACCAGTAGCCATGAAGAACATCTGTAGATGTCCAAAAAGTTGGTTGTGTATTAATGAGGGCTATTTTTATTTCAGTATAATCTGGTCCAAATGTCAAAGCTATGCAGATAATTCTCATTTTGTGTTTTTACAAGTAAAAATAAAACTGATTCATACCGATTCTCAAACTCAGTTTTAAATAATTAATGTTTACAGTCCACTTCAGTTTTTGTCCGTCTAAGTATTTTAGATCCTGATGATCAAATAAAGTGCTGATCTGTCATAAACACCAACTATAGCAGCTAGTGGTCAGACTTTTGGATTCTTTTTCTATGGGCTACCTGGAACAGTGCAACACAAACAAGCGTTTTAAGCTTTTATTTACTTTTTTCTAAGACACCAACCTCCTTTCTCCAGATTAATAGCTTCGCAGCCACATTTCTTGGCAATAAAAATAAATTCCCCACAATGCAGTAGTACCCGCATGCAGACACGAACAGGCCTCATTCTCTCCTCGTCGGTGTGGGAACGATGCTCGCCTGCGCTTGTGTTCCAGGAATCTCAAATGTACTTGGCTTACGCAAAGGTGCAATGTACTGCTTTTATAATGAACTGGACAAACACTGATTGCATAAGACGCTTACATATGTGTTTCTATCGCAGCAGGCAGTTAAAATTGTATTCCAGTTCCTCGAGTGTCTATTTATTTGTGTTATTTTCGGCCTGCCCGTGTGCGTTAGTTTGCAAGACCAGAACCACAGAGTTGCAGCTGTGCTGCAACAGTAGTAATGAGCTGCCTGGTGCCTCAGCATTTCTGATGAAGACTTCCCTGTGATCCCTGCTGCATGTAATCCCAGCTGACCACGCTGCTAGCTGCCTTGCTCCCCCATTAGTGCAGCTTCTACCTAATGAAAGCCAAGGAACTCTAACATCAACTCTCTCTTGACTAGTTTAATAAAAGCCTACGTCCCACAGTGGGGCTTTGAATGCATTTGCATGCTAACAAACCTTTTGTAAAACATGATGCATGTTTCCAAGTGCCTAATGAGGTCAAGATGCAATGTGGAGTGTGAAACGAGGTACAAGTCATGGTCCAACCAATGGAGCAGCTTTGAGTGGACCTCTCCATAAGTGTGTAAGGTCAGATCAGAAGGTAATGTGGATTCATTTGCGCTCTTCCTGTCTGGATTATGTCTCTCAGGGCCCATCTGTGCAGCCTCCATATCTGCAGAGCCTTGTGTCCTTGCTAGATGAATTATTCATTTACCAATGCCCTGACTCATATCTGTGGAGACAGCAGCTCTTTTACGTTATTGCAAAATGCCCTTTTAACCATTTTTTTAATTGCATTCCCTGGACGCATTTTTTCTATGTCAATGAGCAGGTATTAGTAAAAAAAAAAAAAAATCAATCTTTGCACAAGTAAAAAGAGAAGTATGCAAAATGATTAATAAAAGTATTAGTTTGCATGTTTTCTTTCCCCTCTGACCTTCACAGTTTCTTCTAAAATCGTCCTTACACCTTGTGAGCCTTTTCAGTAATTGTCACACAACAACCAGAAGTCTTTATACATCCCATTAGGATTTCATCTGAACACTAAAGAGTGCACAAAGGTAAAGCAGAAGATTTCTCTTCGTATAGATTGAACCCATTTCTCTGATACACCTTGACAAAAATGCAACCAACTGCATTCAAAACACGCTGAAGGTTTAAATGAGGTTTTAAACATAATGTTCCAAACTCTGCACATCTCAAAAACCACTGATTGATCTGTCAACAGAAGGCATAAAGTGTATACGCCAACTGGAACGATGATCAGAAAAACAGCTGAGACGCCTGTAGTAACTCTGGAGGAGCTGCAGAGTTACACAACTCATAGGAGAAGTCACAAGAAGACAGAAAATATCAAATAAAGTGTGTGAAAGTTCATGTTTCTAACATAAAAAGGTTAAACGGAAATGATCTCTTCAACAGGAAGATAAAAGTTTTAACTGTAGACACTTTTGTCTGGCGATAATATGTATCCTGTTTGTCCTTCTCGTCTATTTATCTTTCATGGTGCAAACCTGACATCATCTTATCCCTACATAGGAACATTTCCAAGGTTGAATAACCAACTCCTCAGTGTTATGAAAGGGGAATTCAGTTTTTGTGATGGATATGTTGGAAGGAAAGGGCGGTATAGAAATTGATACAATAGTTCTCACTAGATGTTTTTTTATCCTCTGGCTAAATATGCCCAATACATTCTCTTGTACAGTACATGGGGAGTTAAGCATTGTGGACTGCATGCTTCATATTCTTCAGTGTACATCATCGAAATGTAACTCAAACGAGACTGAGTTCAAAGGTCAACAGAGAAGGATTCACATTTTTGCCATTGCTGTTATGGGATTATATAAATACAACTTTGTCCATGATGGTCGTGCTCCCAGTGGCTGTGAGCTCCAAAATTAATGTTTGGTCAAAGTGGAAATTCTGCAATAGTTCAACAGCAGGTGAAAATATTTACTGTCCAAAGAAACAACCAGATCCCCACTAGGAAAAGTCTGTTTTGTTTTATCTCTTTAAGTAATCAGACAGTCTTCTGTCTCAACCTCTGGTTTGAAATAGCAGGGACTGCTTTGTTTGTGTGTGTGCAGTACTCTAAAGGAGGAAATGCATAAAAGACAAGAACTGCTACTAGAAATCAAAGCACAACATATAGCAGAACAAAACAGAAGAAAATATTTGCACATGCAAACAAAATGAAAATCACGAGACAGATTAAGAAGCAGCTGTGCAGGAGAGTTCAATCAGACCACTTCCATTTGACATCATAAAATTAATAGCTAGCAAGATATATATATATATATATATATATATATATATATATATATATCAGAAACAACACTTTCTGGAGGGTTGTTTCTGATATATAACAGAAACAACACTCTCTGTTTTTTCTACTTTTTTTTTCTGAAAGAGAGAGAAAGAGTGCAATTTGTCAAAGCCTTATCATCGTTTTCCCCCCCTGCAGCTAAAGGTTTCAGGTTAAAAAAACAGTTGCACTCAGATGTCTCACAAACACCCAGGTAATGGTACCCTTGCAGTGTCTAGTCTTATTCAGTGGAACGGCTTTCCAATTCAGAGAAGAAGCGCTCAGACCTCAGACGACCTCTGCATGCTTCTAAAAACCCACCACTCTTCAGTGACATTCCACAGTCTAGTCCTATTGTGTTTGTTTTGTGTTACGGATTAATAGTTTTGTTCATTTTCAACTGCGTGGCTTAGTTTTAATCGGGCGTATATTATTCTAAATCACTTTGGTCCAACTTTCAAGGTTTCAAGTCTGCTGTAGAGTTAACAAACGACACTAAAGGGTGACGTCTTTGACACGGTGTTGTTCCCAAAAGCATTCAGAAAATCCAGGAAAATGGATTTTCCTGGATTTTCCATGACCTAACAGTCGTGTTTTGGGCTCAGAGAGAACGTCACACCTCCACGCAGAAAGACCTCAGGCTGCGATTCAATCAACGACCTTCTCGCGACAAAAGCAACAACACCGCCAATCGCTCCGCAGCGCAAGCCCTCCGTTGTGATTGATAATGTAAACCTGCATTTTTGCTAATTCAATATTTTTAGGCAATGCTTTAATGTCACTTTCACTTCTGCTTTTCTTTTATGTGCAGCTCTTTTAATTGCCTCGTGCGTGAAAGGTGCTATTCATGTAAACGTGGTTTGCTTTTAAAAAGCTTGTCAGCGATGCTCTTGCTGAATAGCTGGATTTCTTTACAGTGGGTTCTGTCTAGACAGGTAACCATGCAGCAGAATAAAAAAAAAAAAAAACTGTATCAGAACTTTGACAACAACCTTGAGTCAGTAAACCATTTACTGCATCTAAACTTTTCTTATATTGCTGCAGTGCAGAAAAACAATTTGAGTTTCTTTTTTTTTCTCCTAACCATATTTAATATGTAATGGGTTTCTATTTATTTATTTTTTCTTCTTTACTGGTCGACATTGACATTCTTGCCATTATTCTTCGAGAACAATGTGCTGTAGTTTCCTGTCGCTATTTCCTGTCACTTTCTCAGCTCCGTGCATTTGCTACCGATTCAGGCCATTAACTTCCTCCAAATGAAATTCCAACAATCATCATTTTCTGTATTCAACTTTGTGTCAGCAGGAACGCCGCATCACCAGCGCCGACCTCGGTAAACATCAGGAGCGCTCGGGAGGAGGAGGAGAGGAACTGGAAATGCAGTTTGGAAACGACGTTAAACTCGTCGTTAAACTTATAGGAAACGCAGCACACTCTGAAACAAATAGGCATGTATATTCAATTAAGAAATTTAAAAGAGGAGGATTTAAAAAGGAAAATGGAACCGTTAGACTCTGCTTTTATTAAGCCAATAAAACCTCTCAAGGGGCCAGCCAGAAATGAAATATTTGATGTGTTCTAATGAAGATGTCTTTATTTCGGTCTTGGCGCCTGTGGCTGTTGTGTGCTTTATGTCTGGCTGTAACTTGGCTTTAATGGGGCCGTGTCACGCCAACAGATTTCTGTAAATTAGCTCTGTGGGGTCTGCGCAAGTCACAGAAACGTCCTCACTCCATTTTGCAAATTGTTACACATGCAGAGCGAGAGGGGTCCTTCAGAAATAATTAGTTTGTCACATGCTGTCAGGAGCAAAAATGCAAATCGAGGTCCAACGTCTTGTTATGTGATAATTTATTGATCCAGACAGAGAAGATAACGTCCAATAAACTAATAGAGGGCGATTGAACGTTGGACCTTAGAGGAGAGAAGACAGACTTTTTTATTTTATCTTTTCAACATGGGTGCTATCTGAACTGCGCTCATAGAAATGTTCTTTTTCCTCACATATTGCAAAGATTTTCATCAACCCCCCTAGTCAGGACAACGCATGGCAAACTGTTTTGCACACACCATTATCTCTGCAACCTTACACAGAACATCATGTTTGAAATCCGAACATTCTGCTCTCATCCTGCACATGTGGCGACGTGAGTAACTCTTCTCCACTTACGAAAAAACTCCAGCAAAACCAGTAGAACGCCGGTAAAACACTAACCTGGACGTTCATGCCAAATGAGAAGAACAGGTCTGCACTGCTGTTAAATGTGTCAACTGGTATCTGCGAAGGCGTCTTCACAGCTACCTTCTTTCCTCTGAAGCCAAGCGAAATGCAAATCTGTGCTCTTGTTTTCTTCCGGAGAGCGTCTAAAACCAACCTTTTCCTATGAAAATGTTTGTTGTGCTGTTTGCTAAGTTATTTTTATAAAGGTCAGCTCTAAGTGGGAATGGGGGAGACCAATTTAGAAATGTAAAACAACTTTTTGTAAGATAAAAGGTGCTTTCAGTCTCTTCTTTAGGTCGCGCGACAGCGCTTATTTGTCAGCAGCGTCACCCGCCGGCCTTAGCCGCAGCTGAAGCCTGAAAGCTGCTTTTAATGGGAAGATTTATTTATTTGTTTGTCATATTCATTTTGCCTCTGAGTGAGATTTACAAAGATTTCATGCGCAGGTGTAGCTGACAGGATTTATAAGGGCCTTCTCGGGGCGCATCTATTTCACTTTGAACAACAAAGAAGATATACATTTAAGCTTTCTTTATCCAAACAAAGATGCTTGTTTACATGCACTGGAATATGCTAAATACATTCAACTGTAGTATCCTTTACCATATTGCTTAAAACCGCTGTGCACTGTTATGTAATATCAAACTGGCTTTACACTGTGAAGAGCTCGTTGTGTGCATATTTTTGTGACAATATTGTCGCTTTCCCGCCACAAATGTGCATTGTGTTGACATTTTGTGACACGCAACACAAAGTCATGTGTAATGTTAATGTTGCTAGAAAGTCATTGTTTATTTACCCAGCACAAACAAAATGACAAATTTGACCAAAGTGCTCCACAATTCAATGACACAAGGCAAGATAAGAACAATAGCAACAAAAATATTTATTTAAAACACAAATATAATCCTTAACCGTAACTGTCATTTTAAATTCACACATCTCATCCAAGAAGAGCCTCCCCACAGTGATACACGGCGGTGGCAGCAGCATAATGCTATGGTTTCCCCAGTCCCTGATTTTCAGGACCAGAGACTGGGAAATCGATCCGAGTCGAGGGACGGTGCCAAGTACATCGTTGTTCTTGAACAAAACCTGCTTCCAACTGTCAGCAGGTTATGAGGTAGCAAAGCACAAAGGGCGGTGTGAATTATTTTGCAAGGCTCTGTATAAGCGTCCAGATGTTTGTCTTTGAGATCACAATTCAAGCACAAAGCAGAAGAGGGGCCACAGCAAAAAGAAGCTGATCAGGACTTATCAAAATGAAAAGGAAAACAGAGGCGCTGCTTTAAGTTGAGGTAAACCATGCAATTCAAAGAGAAACAATGTAAATAATTTAATTCAGCTGAATAATAAATAACTCTTTCAGCCTGTGGCTTTTATAGATATTCTGCAGGTTAAAAGTGTTTACAGAGGAATGTGCAAAAGGCTTGTACGGTGCCGTGTAAATGTTTTTCTTCTTGAAGACTTTCACAGCTTATGGGGCTCAACCACCAACTTTAATGTGTTTTTAGGGGCATTTTATTTCGCAGACCAAATGAAAGTGTTGCAGGATAGCAAATTGGAAGGAAAGTGATGCAGGGTTTTCAAATATTGCAAACAGCATCTAGAGGAGTGTGGTGTCGATGTATTCAGCTTCCATGAACCTGGATAATTATATTTTGCTGCAATTAAAGCCGCAGGTCATGTTGGGGTTTTGCCAGATTTTCACTTTAAGAGACTCTCAAAACTTAGCCATTCTTTACGAAGTAGATCAAGCTCAATCAGATTTGATGGAGAAGATCAGTTTTTCAAAACACGCCACATGTTTTCTGTTTGATTTTGCTCCAGACTTTGAACAACACCCACGTGGGTGTGAAGTGCGCAATTCAGAGACCGAGATCTAGACAAAAGTCAGGGAGAAAGAACAATCTTTAATACATCTGCAGACAGAGAGCAAAAACACAAGGCATTAGGCGAAAATCATTCTGCTCTAACAAATTCAGAGTTGCATAGTTACTTTATTCACCTAACAGAGGCAGAGACTCAATCTTCTAAGACCAAACAAAAGAAACAAAGGAAAACAGAGGGAACAGTTCAACCTTGTACGCTCATTCACCATCATGTCTACGGGATGCGAAAACTAAACACTCTATCTTCGTGCAGGGGAGGCTACAGGAAAAACAGCAAGTTCCCAGACAACCCGTCTGGGAAAGTTCAGCACACATATCTTGTTCAGTTAGTTTATACACCCTCTGCAGCTGCACGGAAAAAACAACCTATGATACACTGTATGATGCAAATAAAACATTTTCTCTTTAAAGAAAAATCTACTTCACAATAGGCCATTCTAAGATGTTTATATTCTTTGGATCTGCAACTTTGCGTTTTGAATAACCTATTAGTTTGGGGTGGGGGAGACAACGTCCGCGTGTAATTTCATGAAATATA
Organism: Poeciliopsis retropinna; assembly: GCA_010277075.1. Lineage (NCBI taxonomy): Eukaryota > Metazoa > Chordata > Actinopteri > Cyprinodontiformes > Poeciliidae > Poeciliopsis > Poeciliopsis retropinna. The sequence continues at coordinate 15,147,440 of VMRM01000010.1, forward strand.
ATAGAATTTCCATAGAGTAATGGTAGCTGTCTTGTTTGGAATGTTTTTATTTTTTATTCAGTCAAAAATGTTGTGAACACGCTGCTTTATCAGCCTATGAGGAAAACAAAATCATGCTTTGGTGCGAATAAAATGTCAATTTAGCATCAGAGTAAAAGAAACAGACTGTTATCGTCCTTAAATAGGTCAATTGCGCCACTTACAGCTGCACCTGTAAGTGGCAGCTGTAAGCTGGTGATTTCCCCCTCAATCCATAAAATTTCCGACTCAGTTCTTTAACACGGCTGGTCTTTTGATATCACCAGATGTTTTTGATAAATATTGCTCTAAAAGCTGTTTACCTGTGGTTTTCCAGCTGCTGACGCACATGACAGAGTAGGACTGTGAAACGTTGACAAGCATCGCTAGTTGTTTAAAATAGCGTTAATAAGGTTACTTTTTTTTTTAGATCTAATTGTAGAGACACGATATTGTCAGCTAAGAATTGGCAGCTTTAGTTAAAAAAGGAACCTCTTTAGTAAAAAAAAATAAAATAAAAAAATCCATGTGGCAGACTGTCTTTTACGATGGCTCTTTATTCGGGTGCATCCATCTTGTTGCATGAACTCGGATAGATTTCATGATAAGGCATACAGTGGCACTTTGCACTCTGCCTTGACATTTTGATGCATTTTAATAACAGTTTGGTTCAACTTTCTTTTTTTTTTTTTTCTTTTTTTTTTTTGACTTGTCAACAAATGTCAGAGCACTGCTGTTCCACAGGGAGAGCATTCAGATCAAACGGCCTCAAATCAGAGGTGTGGAGCACTGAAGAGGGAAAATGCCACTTGAACGCACCATGTGCTGGGATGAAGAGGCCTGTTGATCATTTACAGGCAAACTGTCTCACAGGGTTTTTGTTCACTGGCAGCCTCTGAGTGTCAGTAATGAGACACATTTATTTGGGAGCACCGTGTTCAGTGAAGACTCTTTGTATTTAGGATTTACAAACTTCAGTTATCTTGTTGGGAATGTTTGCATTGAGATCCAGCCACTGAAATAGATAAAGGGAGTGATGCTTCAAGTCGTTTCCTAATAGAATTAGATCCAGTAGATTGCTCCAAAAAGATATGACATGATAAATATATTTTTTGATAGTTTGTGGCTTTCCAAGTTCCAAAACCAAAGATTTCCAAACAAATACCGTCAGTGGCAACAGGTGGCACTTCCGACTTTAATGTCTGAAAAATATACACTTTGTTTCCTGCAAAAACGTACACGAAACGATTACTAAAAATCTATTACATCTTGGTTGAAAACAAAAATTAACTTAATCTGATGTGTCAGGTTCAGAAAGTGCTCAAAAAACACAAAAAACTAACAACTTCTGATCATGTGACTGGACATTTGGCAAACAGGAAGTCCACCACCACCACCACACACTCACTGGGTTCTTAATCACGTAAATGAATAGGAGGGTCTAAAAGTTCCCAAGGTAATCTAAGCAATTCCAAATACATAAATTACTTACAGATTTTGGTTCTGAACTCATATCAATACATTCTAACTGCTCAAAGACCAACTAAATTGGTAGAAATTACAAGTTAGAAAATTTCAACATAAATGGCTACCGCAGTGTGAATGGAAGTAAAGAAGGTTTATTTTTATTTGCATTTAATTGGTTGTTAATACACGAGCCACAAAGAAGAAAAATAAAGTGCCAACACTAGCCAGCAGTAATCAATGTAACCTTTTATCTTGCAATGGGAATGAAAGCTTTTTAGCACTTATCGCTAACAGTTACAAAAAACATAATAAAAAATTATACTTTTTCGATTAAGAAAAATAGAAACTTTGCAAAGCTAAGGCACTTTCAGCATTGATATGTCATCTCTGAATGCACAAGAATGTGGGCAAATGCTGCCTCACCTTTGCCGACGTGAGCTGATTGAAATCTGCGTTGTCAGCGCCAGTCAGGGTTTCCTGGACAGCCTGAGTTGCCTCCTTGATTGGCTGTCAGTCGCTTGACAGTAACAGCCTGACCGTCAGTCATGCAGAACACACACACACACACACACACACACCCCCACACACACCCCACACACACACACACACACACACACACACACACACACACACCCACACACACGCGAATGCAATAAAATATGAAGAGTGCTTTGTAGAAGTGAAATTATTTTTCAAACAAATGGCATGCATTCAGAGAGTTTTGGCCCCCGAAGTCAGATTCAAAACAGTTGCTTGTGCTCAAAACTGTTCTGCTGCTGCAGAAGGTTGCTGGTTGAAATGCAAGGGGCTCATTAGGCCACAGAGATGATTTGATTACCTGCTATTGGGACTGCTGCTATCAACACGACAGAATAAAATGCATTTTCTTTTATAGAGTGCATGATTTCGAAGTGTTTCGAGAAGTGCATATTGGTGTACGTCATACAAAGTCAATAAAGGTGGCAGGTGTGGTTGTTTGTTTCCATTTTCTTGTTTAATAAAAACCAATAAGCAAAAAAATATGTACAGACTGGTCATGAACTGGTCGATCTGGTCACTCGAATTCCTTGAGAGAGCCAGACAAAAATAATCCTGCAGGTAAAATCTCTGACTTGGTACTTTTAATTTTAGATTCCTTCCCAAACATCTGCAACTGTTGTTTATAAAATCTGAACATGTATTCCTCAAAATGGAGAGTTGCCGTCTTGAGGTTTTCTTTTTTATTTCCCCCATGCGCCGGCACACAGCTTTCCACTGGAGTAGCAGACAGAAACACTTGACAAGTGTTTGGAAGCTGATCTCAGGCACAGCAGGTGTCTCTGATGGCGGACAAGCGCTCGCTCAGAGTGTGCTGTTGTCTTTCGATTTGTAACAGATTTACCACTTACCTTGTCCTCTCACATCCCTTAGTGCCGCCCTTGTTCGCCTGAACCCTGAGATGCGTGTCTGAGTTGAGAACCCTCCTGCTGCGTCCCACAGATCGGTTTCTGGATACAATAATTCCCACTTCCTATTTCTGTGGAGGCTTTTTGTCCCCCCACCCGCCCTCCACTCCCCAGTGGCCCTGTGGGCTCTTTAGCATGCAGATGTGATTAGCCAATGTCACCGTGCGGCAGGGCTGATTCAGACCGTTCCTCTCTGCCGGAGTTGCTTAGACACTGCAATCCCGGGAAAATCAAATTATAGAGCCATTAATTTGTCTGGGTAATCCTGCCTGTCAGCTGCTCTTGAGAAGTAATCTCCCAGGACTACGTTCATCAAGTGTGTGATGCCAGCAGAAGTGAAGCATTATCTTATTAACAGAAGAGGACAGAGTGGCTTAGAGTTACAGCAGGCCTGAATCGCCGGCCTTTGCATTCTGGCTGAGTTGGCGTGAACACAGCGTTACGATGGGACAATTTTGGCACACACTCAACTTCCAGAACATCTTCATGTCCAGAGTAGAAATTTTAAATTGATTCACTATTATGTGTTGCTTTTTAAACATGAATTTTACCACTAATAAAACACATAAGTGTTGCATGTAAACATTGCTATCAGTAATCTCATGTTGGCAGAGCACAAACAATGGCTTCTGTGAGAGAACCTGTTCATAATAAGCCCATCTATATTCGAGACTTGTGCACATTAAGGAAACAAACTTCCTTGTCAGCAAACACTCACAAGGTGACCATTAAGTCTTTGCCAATTTCACTCATTTGAGCCGTTAAAAGGGCACAGAAAGGTGTTCACTGCATCCTGTTTCACTCGTGGGCAACGGAAAAACTTTCAAGAACGGGAAAAATTGAGTTAGCATTCACAGGAGGGACAAAAGAGGCAAACTTACATTTCTACCTGTTCGTATCTACAAAAATGTAGTTTATATTAAATGTGAAGATGATGAATAGATAATTATAGGGGGCATATTAGGTGAAAAGTGTTGGTCCAGTTCTTACCAGATTACGTCAGTGAGTAAGACATTCATTGATTATCTGATGGCTGCTTTGAAGTTTCAAGAAACTTTGTTCACTTTCTTGAAACAAAGTTTCAAGAAACTTTTAGGATTTTGAAGGACAGGAGATTCACATCTTAGATTTCCACCCCAAAAAATTCTGTAGTAACTGTGTAATGCTGTCACGTCAATACGGTCAGAAATCCCAAAGGAACGTTTCCGACACTTTGATGAATAAAGTAATTCAGAAAGAGGTCAAATTAGATTTACCGAACAAGCCGGCCAGTTTTGATTTGTCCGTACCATGACATATCCCTTAAAAAATGCATATTCTCTTGCCAGGCAATTAAAAATGGATATAAAATACAAAATGCACTAATCCTATAGTTCAATGGAAGTGCCTTGTGAAGTGATTGTGTGTAATGTGGAAAAAGGGCGAGAAGGGGATAATTAAAGAGCGCTTCAGCCCGTCTGGTGTCTCTGAGCCTCTCTCATTAGCAGACATGAATAGAGCTGGAAGTTGCACAGAAAGTATGATTTAAAATATAGATTTTCTACATGATTAAACGTAAAACTGATGATAAAGCCAGAGTGTAACTAGGCGTCGATAATATCGGCCAAAATCACAATGAGAAAGAAAAGGGGAGAGAATAGAGCAGGCTAGTGATTTCTTTCTCATTTCTGTGGCTTTAAAGCCCAGGGGCCGCCTGCATAAAGCGCGCCATATTTTACGCACAAGTCGGCATGTGTGAAAATCAACTTTGCGACAAAGTTTGCGTAAATGTACGCGCACTTTATGCACTTAGGCTTTATGCATCCAAATTTTTTGTGCGCCGTACTTTTCGAAATTTTTCCGTACGCCAAGTTTTAGTGTGAAAACTGCGCGCTCTATTATGCTTGAGGCCGCAGGTCTGTTTGTTCTCAGCTTGCGTTCTTCTTTTGTTTCGGTGTCAAAACTTATTGCCAAAAATCCCACCACTGCATAATGTCCCCTTTCACTTTGTTTCTCAGCATTTGGACTCGGCACAGAGGAGAGAACTCCGCAAACACTCGTGCTGGTAACTTTTGACAGTGCTTTCAAAATAACCGTGTTTATTTGAAATCTCCGTTTGCCAAGAGGAGTCTTGAAGCGAGTCTTTTGCCAAAAACGAAGCCCCGGCAGAGGCAGTTCGGATGCCCTCCTCGTACGTAATCACCGGCGGCGTTTGTTTGCACGTTGGGTAAGGTGTTCGCGCGGGGGCAAGAGAGAATGAACGGTAACGAGACATCATTATCACCAATCTGCCTCCTTTTGTGTGAAACCTGACCGCGCAGTCCTTGCCAGAGAGTGTTTTCACCGTTTTAATGGAGAAATGAGTGTCTGTGTAGCAGACGGTTGCATAAAAAGAGCTCTTTGTGCACCGAGGACACAACCCAAACCTTTGCAAATGTCATCCTCCCTTTGACTAAGACTACCCCTGCTATTTGTGTTGCAACAAATAACCCCCGGGTGCAAATGACTGACAACTCAAGAGTGATAATTTGTCACATTCTGTCATTATTTCTTTTATGGCGACTCGAGTATATTCAGAGGCGTGCAGCAACACTGTCAGCCGGAACAGGTAATCCCACCTGACAGCCGCACAGAGCCGAGGACCAGCGTCGCTTTATTGCGACGCGGGAGAAGGTGGTGAACTTTCCACTCAAATGTTTCCTGTGCACGAGCAGAAAAGCTTCTCCAACTAACAAGAAATTTGAGTATCTTCACTGAGACACTTCTGTCAGATGCACCTTCTTTACCCTCACTTCGACCTAAAAAGTGATATTGCTCGTGATGCGTGTGAAGGAAAAACAACTTTTAAACGCATAAACATCAGGCCACCACGGTCTGCGCTGAGCTGTTCGGGAACTTCTGCCATTGATCGCTTAAAGGTGGTATCTGCCACAATTGGCATCCTATCAAACAAGAGGGGAGATGGGGGAGTGTGAGAGGGGCAATTAGCTGGTCCCAGGAGCACAGAGGCACTGACAGACAATCAACATGGAGGGAGGAGGACGAGAGAAGAAACTCACGCCGCGTTGTATATAAAGAAGATGGAGGAAGAGGGCTGAGGGAGAGAAAAAAGATGGTCATTACCTAAATGGGTTGTTATGCCCCATCTATCTGTCCCACGCTGCCATTCCCCCTCGCCCACGCCAGAGGAGTTTTAATTGGCCCGGTACACAGTGTTTGCTCATGCACTCTGCAAGTTTGGAGAAGGGCTCTGTGGGGGAATGCGGTGAGCTCAGTCATGCTGGAAATATAGGAGACTGGAAAGAAGGAGTGGGTGGAGGAGGGGTGGGGGCGCGTTGGCGTGCACGCGTGCGTGCACAGGCTTTTGTTCTAGACGCCGCGTCTTGGAACTCACCTGAAACTCTTAGTGATGTCGACAATTTAATATCCAGCCGCGTGGATAATGAGCAGTGAGAGTTTTGGTGATTTCCTGTGAGAGGCACGTACAGAAGAATCAGCACTCTTCAGGACTCATTATGTTGCTGCTATCACTGCATTAAAAGTATCGGTCACTAGGCCTAAACTTTCTGCCATGATTAAACCTACACATAAGTGCTGCGAAGTTAGCTGGCTTAGAGAGCTTTTTTTTTTTTTTTTTTTTATTCAATTTAAAGCAATAGTCAATGACGGTAATAGCTACATCTGTGCTTGAACTGAAACCAATTTACAGTAAGGAAGTCGGTTTTTCTTTTTGCCCCATTTTGACAAGTCTCATACCTGCTTCACGTTAATAAAATCCATTCACATAGTTATGTTTTCAACTATGCTTGAAAGCAGAACTTTTGAAGTGAAGCAAAGTAGCAGAACACCTTTGAAGTACAATTTGTACCCACTAATGGCACGCTGCGCTCTGGTTTTCTCGTCAGCAACAGAGTTTCGTGGGGGTCAGCCTCGGCTCTTTAATCGCTTTTCACGTTGTTGTCTGTAAGTCCCACCAGAGCTACTGCAAGAGGGGAATTTGCTGCACCTCTTGGACGTAGTTTATTCAGTCAAAACTCGTTTTAAATAGAAACTTCTCACGACAGGAGTGAGACTTCATAAAGCATGAGAACATGTGGGTCTTTTTCTACCAACTTAAAATCAGGGCTCTTCAATAACCAAACACGCACCGTTTGTGCGATTCTTATATCTATTCTGTATTGTTTTCATTCAATGTTTGTATTGTGTCGTAAATGGTTTTTTACTTTTTTAAAATATGTAACCTGACATGTCTCGTTATTAGAAAAACATGCTTTTTTATTTAAGATTATTTTATTATTCTCTTATTTTTTGATGGAATAAAGTTGTTCATTTATTTGTGTTGCGCTGCAGTTTATGGCCAACAACAACAAAAGCAACATTGTGCTCCCACATGGATTTGCCCAACATTGTGTCAATAGCTCAAAAGAGCTACAATAATTACATTATCAAGTATTAGTTGTTTCTAAGGAGACGTTTGAATTTATTCATGCAGTCTTCAAAACTGTAAATCTCGCTTCAGCTAGAGCCTATGTGGAGCACTCTGTGAAGTGCTAAGCTAACATTAGCATGTGTAACTAATGTTACACAAGTCTCTTTTAATTTGGCTCATTAGCCTAAATATCTCAGGGCAATTCCACTTAATTATGTGCAGAAAACACTTAAGAGAAAACTGCTTTTTGCCTGATTCATTCAAAAAGTTGGCTTCTTGCTTTGAATGTAAAATTTTGGGATTGGCATCTCAGCCGCTTTCTGCATAAGTCTGTTTTCCTGTTAGCTGTATTACTTTGAGCACATTCGGCGGAGCAAGAATCACAACGTGGTCAGACAGAAAGCGCCGGCACCAAAAATAGCCATTGTAAAGGTTAGACTTTTACGGAAAAAGCAGATTTGTTGAATCAGAGCTTTCAAAGAATTGAGAGAGCTGGCTCCTCCTCAGAGAGCAAAAAGACAACTGTGTGGACCACTTTCTGCTGTGACTGCAGTTTATTTAGCTTCCTGTAAAAAAAAAAAAAAGAAAAAAAAAAGAAGAAAGGAACATCAGAGGAACATCTTCATATTCACCCCATGACGACAATGGGCACACCTTTACTATGGATGCATTTAAGCTGGACTTGTATTATTAGACGGAGATTCTGCGTCATTTGCATAAATCCCAAGAGGATTTTCTAACATGTTATTGATCACGCTGAGTGGAGCAGAGGTACTGAGATGGAGGTGTTCGTCCTATCGGCACAGATGCATGAAGTCACATTCTTACACGCTGAATGCTCCCCTAATGCACAATGGAGCAGGTTGTAAACATTGGAAGTTTCCAAATGGAGCAAATAGATGCCAACTTGTGTTCTGCAAGGTGTTACAACTTTCACCAACTTTCATGTTGCTGTCAAACTCATCACAAATCCATATTCAAATTCATCTGCAGTGCACTGCATAATGTTTATTCAGGTCCCTTAGCAGAAACAAAGATTACATTCTAGCCCTCGGTGAAAAAGGTGGAGTTTGATCTCAAGGGCAGATATTAACAAAAAAACAAACAAACAAACAAACAAAAAAAAAACAAAGCAGCTCAGGTCTTCTCTTTTCCTCTTTTGTTTGCTGTCTAATTCCCTCTACTAATATATCTGGACTGACACATTTGGAGTTTGTCACTGAAAGGCAAGTCTTATAGGTACAGCAGGCCTATCTTGCTAAATGAAAACAAAAAAGTTTCTCAATGACTTGTTGGATGTTGTATTTCCAAGTCATACCACCATCATGTGGAGCCTGCAAGGTTTTTACCTTGTGCACAGTCTGGCAGGATCGCACAGACCCTGCGTGCGCCTCAGCACTCCTTTAAAAAAAGAAACATCTTAGAAGGTTTAAAAAATGTGGACCTTATTAAAATGTTTAATACCACAGGTCTTTTTTTTTTTTTTCAAAAGGTCTTTTTAATCTTAGAAACATCGGAATAACTATCATATATTGCTGCATAAAAGTTTAGGTCACACTTCAAATAGATAATATCCTAAAAGATATAATCAGTGTGTGAAAAGATTCTGAGTAAGGTTTGCCAAATTCCTCACTTTGAGCTGGTTGTTTCAGGACAAAACATTTTCTTATGACTTATGATAACCTATATCTTATATCTTTCTAAGTTTGTACTAGAATTACTTGCTACTTGCAACTTTTTTATTTATTTTTTATTTTTTTATTTTGCTACAGTTTTTTTTTCTCCTCACGCTCTTTTCTCCTGATGTATTCTACCTCAAGTGGGAAATAAGAAAACACATTTCCCCCAATTTGTTACAAGTATTATTTTCAAATAATTTGCATTATTTATTTTTTACAATAATAATATTGATATTATTTTTCTCTCTGCCATTCTCTCCCAAACACACAAACGGAGATATGAAAATTACGGCTGTATGAACCGAGTCCGAGTACGTCCGAGAAAAACATCTCTCACACACACATATACAGTAGATCAATAATAGATAAGCTCAGCTTTTCCAGTTGAAGAAAGGGAATGAGGCGGTAAATTAATCATGAAGTAAAGTCACACAACTCAAAGATGGGAGAAAGAAGGATAGAAAACCAAAAGCTCTCACTGAAGAGCGACGACTAAAAAAGGTCTGAAGCTACAGATGTGCTGGATCGAACACGCTGTGCTAAAACATCTTGTGCCTCACGCCGCACTCCTCGGCTTCTGTGTGGCGTAAACACATCTCATAAATACGGCAATGAAGCCTTGTTTCAAAACCAGCAGGCATTCATACAATATTCATAGCCGAAACAAATGTCTTGCATTCACATGCTGCCATATTGTTGTCTGTTTTTTTTTTCTCCATGTGGCATTCAGCAAATTAAACTTTTTTTGCTTCCTTTAGACCAGAGCCAGAAAAAAAACAGAAAATTCAGCTGGAGCAATCATCTCTTTCAAATTAATCAGGCTTAAGCCACTTTTTAAAGGCATAACAGTTGCAATATAATCTGATATGTGTTTGCAGATTTTCTTGTTCAACACAGCTTTTGCCTTGGCAATGAATTCTGTACATGGTTTGCATTATAGTCCATGTGAAAAGAAACGCTCTGCATATTTAAGGTCATTTTTAGTTTTTTTTTTTTTTTTTTTTCTGCGAAGACCAGCTGAGCTTTGAGGTATGATGAGGACAAACTCAAAAGCTTTTTGAGATTACTCATTCATTTGTGTTTCTTTTCTCTTCAGTCTTTCAGATTCTTCTGAAGGGAAAATATATATATATATATATATATAAATATATATCAGACATGCAGTATAGTGAAACTCCCCAGTAGCAAATGTTCCTGTTTCAAGCTGCCCTTTATGTTTTATGAATTAAAAAAAAAAAATTCTGAACTGAAATTGTTTAAAATTCTGCCACCTACTGAAACCTTGCAGGTCCATCAGACTGAAGCTGCCAGTTTGTGCTTGAAGCTCCGTCTTCATTCCTCACACGTTTTCTACGTTTACAATAGAATTTTTGACGCCTTGTATGCCTTCAGCATTTCCTGCTCCCGCTGCACTAAAAGAAGTATTTTTATATTATTTATATTATTATTTTCCCTTTCCTTTCATTGACAACACATTAATACACGGTGCCTTGTTTTTTTTATTTTCTCTCTTGAATGTTTCACAATTTTCAATCTGTGTTATTGGGATTTTATGCAGATGAGCAACAAAAAGTGAAACGAAGTGTAAGAAGTGGAAGGAAACTGCTCTCGTCACAGGCTCTCTTTTTTAAGCGAAAATACTTTTTTTCAGCATCTTTCTGTTTTTCTTGTCTTGTAGCATAACTTTCTGTCATCTCAGAAATGCATAGAGCACATTAAAACACCAAAGACTGTGATTTTATGTGTCACGTAAAATCCCAGTAAAATAATTTGATTGTAAAATGACAAAATGTATGGAGTATGTATTAGTAATTAGTTATTTCTTTACAAACAAAAGCAGACTTCTCAAAAATAAATTCAATAAGCATACGTTTGTGCTCTGAAATACTTCACATAAGAGCGTCAGAACAGTGTAATCCTTACTATTAATAAGTATGCACTCATAATGTTGCTGCAGAACATGAAAATAGAGACGCTAGCTGTGTCTGTAATAGATAAACGGCAGATGAGCAACAAAAAGTGCCGCACAAATATAGCCGCAAAACATATGCAGTCAGCAATACTCTAAAGTTTGCAGCTGATCACAACGAGGCTGTCGCAGCCACTGATTGGGGGGTTTCTGTTGATCCCAAATTGTGGTTGAAAAATTCGCAGCCAAGATTTAAACCGAAGGCCTGCCTGGACGCCAGCTGGAGTGATTTGGCCAAATCCAGTAAGTTGTCTGCATTCACCTGATTTAGCCGACATGCCAGAGATAAACACAGACCAGGAAGTGTGATTTGACAAAACAGAGAAGAAGAAAAAAAAGATGGACTTTGCCTGATTTAGACAAAATTTGTTTGTGAAATTCACAAATTGATTTTAATTGCAGTTAAAGATACACCTGCGACTAAAGGTTTAAATAGAGCTAGAGGCTCTGGTCCCGGCAGCTAACCTGACCAGCTTCCATCTTGATATTTTTATCAGTTTTAAAGAGTCACGTTTTGTACTCTTCCTCTCACTAACTACTCTGTGCAATGAGATCATTTTGATCCTGCTGGTCTGTAAACTATGTCTTTAGCCAAAGGATGCAAATGCACACATGGCAAGAAAAATCCTGCCATTTTTACGGGTGTGTGGGTTTTTATTTTCATTTACTTAATTGTAGAGTATTATGTAAAAGGTGAAATATTGGAAACCCAGTGAGTCACACCCTAATTAATTAATTAATTCAACTTCTGCAGTGTTTTCCTGAGCATCTAAATCGTCTCTCCCTGGGCTCCGGGTTCATGGGAGGCGTGGAGTGGAACCTATTAACGATGAATGCTACACACAATAAATTTGTTCCAGACATCTCCCAATTTACCGAAACCCATCAGTGACGTGTTCTGCTTTCGTCTCTCTTCCTCTGTTCTCAAGTGACACTGCTGTGGGAGGAACAACCCATGTAATCTGTTCTGTGTTGGTCAAGTTCAACACCGCTTGCTCAGTGTGTGTTGCCATCAAGAGATGTTGTTTGTTTAATGAAAACCTCCCTTGAGTGCCGGTGCCAGCGTCAACCAGCTAGCTGATATTTTGTCATTGCTACCTCAGAGCTTTGTGATCGATTGGCAGAGGAGGGTTATCTCAGATGGGGTCTAAGACCAGCCTTGAGCTTTGGAAGTCTTTCTTTTGTTGTTGTTGTTTTGTTTACTTTTTAATTTTTTTTTTAAATTTTTTGCGCTTTTAGAATAATAAATTGGAACGCCAAGTTCTTAAGAAAAGCTTTCTGGAAACTGCCGGCACTTCGGTGATTTCTGACAGAGACTTGTAGAAAATCACATGCTGTTCACCATTTGCTCTTAGAGCCACATCGTCGGTGACTGACGTGTAATCTTCAAATCACCTGTCGGTGAGGGTTACGGAGAAAAGAAACAAAACAAAAAAACTCTTGGTTTACTTAAAAAGTAAATGTGACCACTTCATGGAAAGGCAGAGGAAAGTGATTAAGTGCCAAAAAACAACTCTGACTTCAACAGAAAGTGCCGCATTGCAACCCCATCCCAAAAAAGTTAGACTAGATCCACTTCTTTGTGCAGAAAAAGGCTCTGCTACAATGTGAGCAAACTGGAAATAAGTAGGAAAACATTAACTATAACATACAGGTTTAATATGTTGTACTACTGCAGCTCTCAAGTTAAGACTTGTCTTTCCAGTGAGGTGAGAAAAAGTAATTTTCACCTATGCTATCATCAATTGCACCAGTCTTTCTAATAATTTAGATGGCAGTGATGGTAAATGGGTCAAGCAGGTCCTTGAACCTTTGAGCAGAACACATCAATGCAAATGGAAACAGTGCTGCAGTTTCATTAGTTCATCCTTTATTGTATCCTTGAATATTTCATTCAAGGATACAATTTGGAGACCACTCAAATTTCTATACGTTAATACGACAATTATCAGCTTTGAAAAACCAACAATATTGACTGAACTGTCTCCGTTGTAGCACAGACGGAATAATAAAATAAATGGACGCCGCGTGATGCATTAAAGTTGTAATCTTTCAGGCCCGAGGTGTCGTGTAGCACATGAACATTCAGTGTCTGAGTTAGTCACCCAGAATGTGAAAGCTCATCCTTCAGCCACTATATAGTACATTAGTTTTAACGGCCTGAGGTGCGTCTCCCACCATAAATTTTCAATGTATTTGTTTAGCTTGAATTTTCTGTTTGCATTTGTTTTCTTCTAGAAAACAACATTAATTCCTCTAATGTACTGTTCAAGGGCAAAATGAAGTCGCAGTAAAGATGACTGTGTAGTTGAATAATGTGAATAGAAGGACTTCATAGACAGATTCAGCTTCTGATCTGACACAGGGACATACAGTATGTTAGTAAAATATTCAAGCCAAAATTTGATTAAGGATTTCTGATAACAGTTTCTCTGCATCTTTGAGATGATTTTTTGCAGTTATGGCAACCAGTTTTCCAGCTTTGTGGCGAGTTTAGTGGTGGATGCACCGGGTCTCCTCGTTAGTTTTGGTAGTAAAAACAGCTGGAAGTCTTTTAGGGCATCCCACCACTACCTTTACACATCAAGAGCCTGAAGTGTTTGCACATTCTTTGCCAAGTACTTCAGTCCTAATAAAACTGGACAAAGATGGTCTGTGGACAACACATTTAATGTCCTACCACAGACTTTCAATTGGATTTAGAATTAAGATTTAGGTCTGAACTTTGACCTTTTATCCCAAGTTATCCTGTTCGAAGATGAAACTCTCCATTGTCTCCATTGTTCTGCAACTATTGGTTCTTTGCCCCAAATCTGTTTGAATAAAATATTGTCCTGTTATTTAGCTCTATTTTTTTTTACATCCAATTCCAAAATGTATTTTTTTTTAAAAGGTCAGCATAAAACTCTAGTTTTTTAAAAGTTGTGCCAGGATGAAGTTACTGGATCAAGGGAGATCATCACACAACTCTTCCTCTCTACCAAACTGCTGGAAAGCCCATAAGCTTGAAGCAAAAATAAATAAATAAATAAATACAAATTTGGTTGCTTTTGAGATTACAATCTGTGTGTTACCACAAATATAAGTAGTCCACTTTGATCTTGCAACAAGATGCCAACAACATTGCATGTCTTTTTCTTTGGCTACACAGTTACAATTATGACGAGATTGAAAAGTCACAATGCCAAATTCACTACAAACCATATGTTTAGTATTTAATGCAATATTTCTATTGTCCTTCCACATCCACATCCTATTATTCCTCAGAACCATGCATCCTTTTCTTTCCAGTTTACGATTATGCACTACTTTGTGTTTATCACATAAAATCCCCCAAAAATACAATAAAATACGTGGTTACCCTATTACAAAATAATAAAAAAAGTTAATGTGATTGTAATACTTTTGCAAGGCACTATATGTCTTAATATATTTTAGTATGTGTCTCTATGTGCTCATCTGGCTTTGAACCATGATTAAGTTTTCAGGATCCAAAAGTGTCAAGGACTCAGAGAAACAAAGGAATTTGTTTATTCAGGATGAATAAAAAGCAGCTTGCAAATAGTCCTTGCTGTGAAATCTGATCATCTGATTCATTACTCTTATCATGGATGCGTCTCTGCTGAACCTCCGGCCATGAAGGAATGAATACAGGAGGCTGGCATAACTATTCGATTCAAGAATCTTCTGCATTTCAACCCAATCTGGTTTCAGCAGCAGGAAAATGAGTTTAATGAAGGAAACACTGCGATGTCATGGGGACACAGCTGAGAGCTAACGGCAGCTGAGCTAAGCTAAGGCCACAGCAATCAAAGCGTAGCTCTCCTTGCTCCTGCAGTCAGCTGCAGTGGGCTGCTGACGCTCATGAACAACAAATCTCTCCCCCATTGGCATTTCTCAAAACTATTGGTACAAACAAAACACCATGAATTACACGCACAATGCCTGGCCATTTCACAAAATCCTTAGTTCATCTCTCAAAGGTAAATATCTGTGTCAATGAACATTTCAGTGTATTAGAATGTCAAGTCCTTGTGTCATTGTGTGCTGATAAAACAATCGAATTAATTAGTCATGTTGTCGATGTAGCAGTGTACTCTGTCCTGTTGTAAACTGTGGCCAAAATTTCGTTTTGTAAATTGCAATTGCTGCTCCCACAGTTTCAATCACAAAATTCCTATATTGAGCACATCTCCATGCCCATGAGCAGCTGGTGGATGAGCTGCCGACAAGGTTATGGGTTTTGTGTTTACCTTCAGCAAACATACAGAGAGGAGGAAGATCGATATGTGACTAATATGATCAGGGGGGGGCTATCACCCCTACTCTCCTGCTCTCAATGGAGCTCCATTAACCACACGACTGTGCCTGAAATCTGTTTCCTCTTCAAACCTCACAGTATGAGTGTCCTTAAAGCACAATATGTTCCTGAAATGGGATTGGTCTGATATCATCCCACGTTTCTCAATTTGAAAATACATATCTCCACTGCATGGAAATAGGAAAATCAGCCCGACTGCTAACAGATCAGGGTTCTTGTCAGGAACAATTCAGTGCTGTCCTTGTGCTTTTTCATTAAGCTGCAGCCCGGGACTGTAGAAAGTATGAGCCGGGCATATCTCATTAAAACTGAGTAGAAGGATTCTGCCATGTCTATTGTGCTCAATAATTCCCCCCGGTGATGTATTCTGCCTCAGTGTTGCTAATGCAACCAGGTTGCTGATACCGAACCCTGCATAGCCTCTCCAATTTTATATTCTCTGAGAAAAAATAAATAAAAAATGAGACTCCACACACCATCACCACCGCCAAGTTAATAAAATTGTCACAGCACCTTATGAAATCGCCAGCATGTAAGCAATAACATCTGGCAAATAGATGGTCCGTGTAATGTCCGCTCAGCCTCACTACACATAACCCCGGTAACGACTGCAGAGACGGGCAGAAACTCGGGTCCGTGGACGGACAGGACCGGACTGATAAGTGGACAGATAGCTAGGAAGGCTTGGATGAGGAAACAGGAGTGTGTCAATTTATTAATCTAGAAGAAAAAAATGTTAAAAAGCACTTCCTGAACATAATGTTTACAAATAAGTTGCAATTTTACAGCAGTTTACTGTAAAGCTTCATCTCGTGTTGGTGCCACAAACATAAAAAAAGAAATGAAAAAAAAAATGAAATACTCAAAGGGTGGGGTTCCTGAGACATGTTTATCTGCGCGTTGCTGAGAAAAAGTGGGGGACATACTTAAGAGATGCTGCTCCAGATTATGTTTCACTCACATGAGTGATTCTATCAAATTGGCTCTGACTGAAAGATTGTATCTACAACTTGATGAATATCCCATCAAGGTCTGGAAGCTCTTGCCAATCTGCTCCCACAGTCACACAGATTTACATTTGAAATCTGAAATCTGAAACTCTATTTAGAAATTCTATCTATTCTCTCTCTCTCTCTCTCTCTCTCTCTCTCTCTAATATATATATATATATATATATATATATATATATATATATATATATATATATATATATATATATATATATATATATATATGTCAGTCTAATTTAATCTATAAAGCAATACAGTGTAAAACCTAGACATACTAGATTTTTATTTAAGTATTTATGATAAAATCAGGTTAATGCAGGATTTTACATCACAAATTTTTCTTGAATCTTTTCAAGCAGCCACTGAATGCGAATGTCTTACAGTTGTACTCTGTTTGCTCTTTGCAGTTGCAAGTTGTTCACCGCATTGAGCAAAAGCAAAGCACAACGTTATTTACAACACATATGAGAAACGCCCTTCGACTAAGGCTGTGCGCCGCTGGAAACAGTGTCATCAGCGAAAACTGATGTTCATTTGAGAGAAAATGTCCCATGTGGGAGACATTTTCAGTAAAGAACTACAAAGAAATGCATAAAATTTTAATTTCTTTTGATAACTAGTTAAACATTTCTTGTTCTTAATGACTCAAGCAATAAAATCACGTCTGTTAGTTTTATTGGGGATGACTGTGCAAGATTCAAAAGTATTGTTCATGTTGACGAATTGTATGGAAGCAACTGGTGCATGTCCAAAAGGATTTGCAATTTGTTAGGAGGAATTAGAAACTGCTACCATAACGATGTTGTGGATGTTCAACTAACAGCTACT
Organism: Poeciliopsis retropinna; assembly: GCA_010277075.1. Taxonomy (NCBI): domain Eukaryota; kingdom Metazoa; phylum Chordata; class Actinopteri; order Cyprinodontiformes; family Poeciliidae; genus Poeciliopsis; species Poeciliopsis retropinna. Next base: position 15,164,585 of record VMRM01000010.1, read on the forward strand.
AGAACTTTAATTCTGATAAATTTCATGAAAGCAACTGAAAGAAAAGCAAACAAAAAAACGTTAATATCAAGGTTGTAAAGTTGCAGAGCAAAAGGGATCACACCAAAATTAAGGTAAAAACTAACATAATAATGCCCCTGGAAGTAATTAAATTTAAAAAATAAAATCAAATGTTTGTTTCTGTTTGTAAACTGCACAACCATCTCTTAAAAGATAAAAACATAATAATAATTTTAAAAAGTAAGAATGAAGGATAAAAACAGCAAATAACTGATGATTTCAATTTATATTTTGTTAAAAATTATACTTTTTCAATTATTAAAGAAAAAAAACTTAAATGCCATTACAGCAACCAAACTCTTGCTAACCAGCTTAATATGAGCCTAGAAGAATGTATTTTCTTTGTATAAATGTGACAAAACTGCAGTTTTTTGTCACATTTCTGGCTTCACAGATGGAAACGTGAGCCTAAAGAGAAAAGAACAATCCGCAATTATGTTGTAGGGCTGCTTTACTGCACCTACCGGAGCATTTAATGAATAGGACACAGTGACATTTCTGTTTCTTTCTCTACTGGCTGGGGATAAGCACTTTTCATCCACATTTGCATGCAGATTACAAACTGCTCAGGTCAGAAAAATCTTGGGAGGTGTGGAGAACCCGTCACAAGCAACAGGATGTCGTGCCTAAAAAATAAGTTACTACTTTTGAGGTATTGTTTCTGTCCTGTCTCCATTCTGAACAGAAACCGTACTGGCCAACATGTGTCACATCTGTGCTCTAATCCAGTGGGTTTTTGGAGGAAAAACAGGGAAAATGCTCTCACGTACCAAATGTGACGTCTGTGAGTGGCAGCATCGTGTTGTTGGTCTGTTTTGCTGCGGGAAGAACTGGTGCGCTTCATAAAATAGATGGCCTCATGAGGAAATTACATTATGTGGAAATATTGAGTCTAAAGACATCAGCAAAAATGGACAATAATCCTAAACATACAACCAAAGTTGGAGGCTTATGGACAACAAGTCAATGTTTTGGTGTGGCCATCACAAAGCCCTGATCTCAATCCTTTGGAGAGGTTGAAGGTGGATCTGAAAACACGTCTGCTGAAAAGGCTTGTAAGCCTGATTGTCCTGACTCCTGGTCTGTCAGTAGGAACAGAAATGCAGCTAACTTTCATAGAAAGTAAAAAAATAAATAAATAAATAAAACTTCCAACCAACGTAAAACAAAAGACGTTTGGTCTGATTTTAACTACAGACAGTGAGAAAAAATTTATGTAAGTGTCTGTTTTTATTCGGTGTGTGTAAAAATCTGGTTTCAACTGTACATCAAGTTACCCTTGCAGGTCTGCATGCTGCGTTTGTTCTCCGAGGTGCACAAAAAAAAAAAAAAAGAGAGAAGGAAGAAAAATCTTTCTTGGTATCCAAGAGACAAACATCTTCTGGAAAAAGCTGAGTTGTATCATGTATCATGCAGCTGAGGTCCAAGCCGACAGTCCCACTGCATCTGTTTCAAAGCACATGAATTCTCACTCATCAATCTTATGTCTTATATTTATCGTGTGTATACATATATATATTTATAAAGAGAGAGAGAAGTGATTTCAACTGTATGGAGCCTCTTTACAATTCAGCATCATGGGTGAAAAACTCCAGATGGATGTAAAATTTGGGATCACAGGTAGTTCAGATATTCAGACATGTTTTAGATGCAAAACTAAAACTAAAACATGAGTTCTGAGCTCTGAGTTCTTTCCTTTTATTGTGTCACCCAGGTGTTTTCCATATCCTGGCTGACCAGGCGTAATCACACACTGACGCCGTTCTCGAACCCCAGTTTGTTTCTAAAGAAGGTAAAAGCAGAAATTTCACAATCCTTCTGTCTTGCGTGTGCTTCTCATCAACGACTCGTAGATGGACATTTCATACGTTCTGTCCTTTAAAATGTGAAGACCGCTGTGACCAAAAAGCTGCTCTTTTACGATTTGCCTTTGTGAACTTTAGCGTGCGTTGATGCGCCAGGAGGAGCCCTCTATTTCTGGAGTTTGGATTCTTTCCCAGGCGCCTCTGACATCTTTCATCCACTGCCTTTCTGTTGTTCCTTTTGTTGGAGTTTAATGTTCTGCTTTTTTTCACTTCCTCCGTGATACATTTGGAAGAAAAAAAAACTGGCTAGCTAAAAGGACAGATTCTACTTCTTTTTGTAAAAACTTAGATTTCACATGTGGAAGAGATAAACACGCTTGAATGGACACAAGAAAGTGACACAAAAGAATCAATTTCCGGATTGTTTCTGTCACCTGATTGTGGTAAATATGTGAAAAATTGTAATTAAAAAAACAAAAAGCAATAGCAAGATTGAAATGTTCTTTATGGACATAATATTGTCAAATGTGGCAAGACTGTAAGTCCCATATGAACCCAATGGTTTTGGTGATTATTATTATTATTTTTTTTTTTACATAAAACTCTCCAGAAAAAGTTTGTGTTCCAAATTATGTCAGTGTGCACACGGTTGAGAAATGAATAACTCCAGTGTACCTCCAAAACACTGTAAAATAGATTACTCTTTTTTGAGCAGTGTATATATATATATATATATCATCGAGAGGATTTGCTGTAGAAGCAGGTTTTTCACAATTCCCAAAGACGTCACACTTCAAAATGAACACTTAATTGCAGAAAGACAAACAAACATGTGACTTCACTATTTATAACTTTCTGGAAGGACTGATGGGGTTGGGAAATTTAACAGGGAATACAAGCTTCTCACATGCTATGCAACGGATGTGTGTGTAGGTGTGTTTCACTGCCTGGCTCCTTGGCGTCCCTGGCAGGTCTCTGACAGTTCACCCACCATCACCACCACCACCACCACACCCCCCATCCAACGGTACGACAGCTGGCCATCTGCCGTCGTCACCGCAGCTCCACCATATCCCCTCCATCACCATCATCACCGGGGAGGCCGCCTCAGCGAAGGCGCAGCTTAGGCAGGGAAGGAGAGAAGACGGGAGCTGCCAGGCTGTGCTATCCTCACCGGCTCACTGAGATGTTAAATCTGTTGTTGTCATCTCTGTCCCTCGTCACATTAGTTCGCTGATTTCTGTGGAGAAGCTGAGTGCGGCTCACTTCCATTACCCGTACTCTCATCCGCAGCAGCAATCACATTCGCCAGGCGTTCCCCGATCCGCGCTATTTTGAGGATCGTTTATGAAGACAACAGAGCAGCGAGTGAACCTTTGTAGGAGTGAAATGCATTTAAGTGCCACTGCGGTCAGCTTCCTGCGGCGAGAGCAGCGGCGCTTCTGCTCATTAGGAGACGCAAGCCTGAGCAGGCCTTAATCAACCAGAGGAGAACAGAGGGAGACTGATGTGATTATCTGTTTATTAAGCAGCCCTCCTCGTGTTTCACCATGTTCTCTGGCACCTGCACATCCCATTAGATGTGTCTGGTCAGCAGTGCTTAGGGCAGCACGCTGAACTTGTGTCACAGCATAATTCACGCCGCTGTTCTGCTGGGCTGTGCTCTCCGGAGAGGTCGGCGTCTCCACGTCAGCACACCTACCCCCCACGCCCGAGCTGAGCCCCTCTGACAACGAGATGAGGACACGTTCGCAGGGTCTTCTGTGTCTGCACGAATAAGAGCCGCTGCATCAAACGCCTGCATGCAGATTAACTGTGGGTGTCTGCTTATGAACTTGTGCTTTCTATGTTCGAACATGGCAGATTTTTATACCTGACATGCTTGAATTTCTTCTTCTTCTTCTTTTTTTTTTTTATCATGCTCCAAACACAAGAACTCTAATGTGTTTTATTCGGGTTTCAGGTGACAGACCAACACAAAGCAGTGCATAATTATTGTGATGTGCATTTGTACTTAAAACCACCACTATTTTGGGGATGTGTTGATACTCAATTTATCTGTCTAGCAACTAAAGCTTTCACATCCTCAATGTAAGCACCGTCATATTTGATGAAGAGCATCTGTGAACTTGAATGTTCGAATCTTACCACAGGTTCTGCAGGTTGGATTTCAAAATTACCCCTTTAGTGTCGCTCAGTTCATCTTTTCATAGAAAGGCAAATAGTCCTTTTGTAATTTTCATTCCCCTCACAGATATCTGATAAATTTGAAGCAATTTAAAACATGTCAGGGAAAATAAGTTTGAGATTACATGCACTGAAACAGCTAGGAATCTGTCAAATTTAGCACAGTGGCACATATTGCATTCCTTTTCTCTTTTCCCTGCTTGGAGTGTCTGTGTTCATTTTATTTTAGTAATTTCGGTTCATTAGCGGTACGGCAGCCTACACTGCTGGATTCCTGCCCAACAATTAAACGGCACCCCGAAAGTGTCTCCGGTGATGATGTGAAATCACTGCGTACTTACAGAAGAAACACAAAGCTCTCCCACTCCCACTGGATCCAAATGCAACCTCGCTTGCTGCGTCATTATCTGACTTGCGAAGTGCAGTTGCGCGCATTGCCAGCCACATGCCTCCGACTGCGGCAGTCTGAGGAACAATGCAACGTTTATCTCAAATGGAATTTACACCAGCATGTCAAAAAAGATTAAATCTAATTTGCAAATGAGCTCTGCGTGCGGATTTATGATGTGACGGGAGGACAGCGCAGCGTTTGAATCTCCCCAAATCCACGGAGGAGTGAAAATTCAACGTCTGCTCCCACAAGCTATAAATAAAATCAGACTGAGCCCTGACGCGATTCACAGTTTGTTTGTTTGTTTGTTTGTTTGTTTGTTTGTTTGTTTGCAGACCTAAAAAGTGCGCCTAAAACTTGAATAACACTGAAGTTGTGACCAGAACTGGTTGTGGTGACAACTTTCCTTGTCACCACAAGGAAGGTTGGATGTTTAATGGAGGTTCAAAGAAAAATAATCTCTTCCAGAGCTCACAGTTGGAGACCCACGGCAAACAATGGCATCGTTTATAGTGTTTTTATATAATCTTTAGGATTCCAGTGTATTGTTTCCTGTGGATAATTGGGAACTGTTATTGAGTTCTAGTCCGTTCTTATCTAATACCCTTCAGTTTCAATTGTTCTGGAAGTTATATCTCTAAATCTTTGAGATCTCACTAGTTTTTTTAATTATTCTGCAGCAGGATCCTAATGAAACTGTATAAATTGTTTCTCCACAGAGTCAAATTCTTCAGTTGTACAAGCATTTTGAGTTCCCTCATTTCTACTCACGGTTTAAAAACAACCTGCATGTGGCGTCCAAATCCTGAGGCTAGAACACAGACCTTGGCATTCACTCTGGAATAATGTTTATTTGAAGCCGCCTTGGAAATAAGGACGTTTTAAAACAAGTTCAGGTGAGCAGGTGGCCGAGCCGTTATTACCCCACACTCTAAACCCTGGTTTGAAATAGAAAAGCCACTGGATGCACGCAGTGGCTGTTTCAGGCTTTGTTTGGCCAACTCGATTACTTTTTAAAGTGTTGCACATCAGAGGGCAATATCGGATTTAAAAAAATACAGACAGACTGTGATGTGATGCTGCAGAAAAAAAACTAAACACTTTCACAACCGTTTCATCGGAACTCAAACTAAGCTTAGTGTAAAACTTATTTTCAGTTTCCAGTAAAACTAAAATACATTCTCTTCTTTTTTCTTTTTTTTTTTTTTCTGCTGCATGTCTCCACACACAAAAAAAAAGTGATGAGAATTCAGCTCTTATGGACGTGAACATCCAGCTGCGTAAATCAAATCTGTTGGCTTGTGGAGCAGAAGTAACGACAATTTTGAGAGCACTATGCAATATTCATTGTTCATCTATAATTAATTTGTTTGCTTAACAAGTCAGCCTAACCTGATTGTGGCTCTTTTTTTTTTCATTTCTAGCTACACTGAATCCTGTCCAATCCCATGAGAGACGTTTGTATTTTTACTCACACCTAAAGCGTTGCTCAGCTAAGAGTCTCAGCCCTGACCTCACCGTGGCTTCAGGCAGGGCTCAGAGTCACAATGTGGTTTCCACATATATATCAAGCACATCATCTGCTCTAGATAAAGGAAAAAATCACAGTGTAATTGTGTCATTTTTTTTTTTATGAAGCAGCCAATTATCTCTCTCTCAGGTACAAACAGTAATTATTAGTGGCCTTTTGAGTGGGAAAGGTTGCAGTAGCATGTAATTTAGACCGGATCTCAGGCCCGCTGAAAAACAAACCAATAGCAGGGCGCTGCTTTCTGAATGAGGACTTCCTCTATCTCATTTTTACCTTCAATTTGATCTGAAGTTGGTAATGTAATTTACTGTCTGCGGAGTGTAGTGTGTTGTGAAATGAATGTGCCCCGAATGAGATCTGTTCTCTAGATTTATGTTTTTGGCCTCGCGCGGCAAACACGGGCTTCACTTTACCCTCTTTACACAGAGATAATTATATTTTCAGACACCGAGCCAAGTAATGCGGAATACTAAATTGGGACACTGCATTTACTATGTCGGGGAGATTTATAATCATGGGCCGATCACAATTAAAGAATATCTTTTTATGTCGCTGTAAAACTTAATCACTCTTCATTGTGATCGTAAATAAATGTGGCACAAATATCGTATTTCATTTTGCCATTATTTAAATACTCAAGAGCTATAGGATGGTTCTGTGGAGGAGTGCTGAAAAGGGGAACATTTCTCATGTCTTTCTCTTCTCATGCTACAATCAGCCATATAGAAAATGTTAAATATTCATTGTTGAGTGTAAATACTCATATGTTATAGCACAAGGACACAAAAATCCCTCTGTAACCTGATATCTATTTGTCATTAGCTGCATTCATGGACATTTTATTCATCAAAAATATTTTTTTTTCTTTTTTGTGGAAACATTTATTGGTTTAGGTGCACATATTTGTGCACAAGTTTGTTCTTGTGGTACCTGCTTTTATCAATAGCAAAAACAAACCGACATTATTTATTTATGCACTTTTGAATCATTATTTTTCTGTTTTTCTTCAAGAATCCAAGTCGGATCCTTGGTTCCAAAAGAATTTGTGATTCAATGCATTACCTTTCTAAAGTTTCCAAGTAAACCTATTAGGGAAACGAGCCTACAGCATCACTGATGTTCTTCCACAATTTATAGAAAGTAGGAAGTTCATATTTTAGAATCCCTTCCAGAGTTGAGCAAAATCTACATGTTTACATTTGTGATGGTAGGACATTATTTATTTATTTTTTTCTGGCATTTTGGAGAATTGATTATAAAAAGCATCGAACAGTTGTGGTGGAAACTTGGTGAGGAGAAAAAAATTCTCAAGTCATTTGTTCTTTAAACATGCTTGTTGCATTTAACAAACTTCAAGAATTTGCTTTGACAGTTTGTTGAAGAAAACTCGCTGAATGTCCTTACTACAAAATTAAAAGTGTTGTTGTTTAAAGACACGTGCTTTTTGTTCAGTCAAAGCATTTTCTGAGATTGTAATTTGTCTGTGAACAAAAAAGTATCTTTTTTTAAGTATCCATGTGCACAGACGGCCTGTGCTGAAGTGCTCAACTTTGTATCATTGCTGAGCTGCAGCCAGGGGTGCAAAAAAAAAAAAAAATCATTTAAATCAAATGCCTCACTTCCGATCGTCCTGCTTGGATCTGTTTGCAGCTTGAGACAGGAGACAGTTTGTTTGAATGGAAACCTAACAAGCTCAAGTGAACTACTGGCCAGTCCACTGTTTGTGCATTTCATTATCAATTCCCTCACTCATCGTCAGATGCCCGTTCGACGGGACGTACAGACTTCCCGTCATCCACATAAAACAAATCTCAGCAGCCTGCACAGAATAGGTATCGGGCCCTTTCTTAATTAGATGCACAAGTTCATACAGCTTAATTAGCGAGCCATATTAACTCTGTGCTGTCTCACCAAAATGGCCGTGACAGAATCAATTGGATGAGTTGGGACGAATCACTGGGGAGCACAGCTGATCAATAGGTCATTAGGAAGTTCTGCCTTGTTAAAATGGAAAGCTGCAGTACGGCTGAATTAAAGGAGACATAGAAGCATCCTTCAATCACAATAAAGATTGAAGAATGAATTAATTCAGGGAGGGTTTAATCATCATATACTATTGAAGGGTGTAATAAAAGCTATTCATTAGTGGGAGAAGAGAAAAAGAAATATTATTTCTTAGTTTAGCCGTATAAGAATGTCTGCACCGCCCTCACAAGGTCTTTATGTTTTATGAAATCCTGCCAAGCTTTTGAAAGGCTTCAAATGCGCAGTGCATTCAAACCACTTCACCCTTTTCACCGTGTATTCAACATGTATGGGACCACCAGCGGATGCCCACCAGAGGCCACAACGAAGGGATCTGGTTTCTGAATTGTGTTTGCATCACCATACCTGCTTCCACAAACCCCTGCGGCTCATTGTGAGACCCACCTCTTCTCAACCCCAGTTACATGTATAAATACAGCTGACAGACTTCCTGCTGCTGCGAATACTGAGTGTATCAGATTATTGCTACATGGGGGGAAGAGGGAGAGCGGTGTGGGTGTGGAGAAAATCTAAAAAAATGTACAACAGAAACACACGTCACACTTGTCACAAGAGCTGTTTATTTTTGTAGTCCTGACCAAGGCCTGCTATGTGAAAGAGCTGGAGTCAGTTGCTTTTTTGAACAGCGAACGTCAGCGCAGAACACGTAATATTGGTCCAATTAGCACAATCTTTTTTTGTGTGCCCGCGCGTGTGAGTGTGGAACAGGTGGTTGAGGGGTGTTGACACCCTTGCAATTGCCACCACATCAACAAACTTCTTTTATACCAAAATATTCATAAATTAATTAAACAAATGTCTCTTTCTAAGACTAAAACTGAAAGGTTTATTTGTGTATTTTGGAGTTTCAAGCACTTGAAGAAGCTCAAAAAAGTTTTCATGAAGGAAAAAAGGAAGGAATAAAATCCAGCTTTAGCTACTTTTCCTGCCAAATTATTTCAATCAGTTTCTCCAGTTCCTTGAAAATTATCATGGAAATTCACACAAAATTAACAAATTCCTGCACTTTTTTGTGCTAATGCATATATTTATTGCAGATCTTTCTCAAAAATTGTGAAAAACTTTCATACTTGTACTAAACACCTACCCAAGCCTTACTTGATGTCAGACTATAGTCCATGACGGTAAATAAGAAGTCTCATTTACCGTCATAAATAAGTGTAAGTAACGCAAACATTTCCACATTAGTAGCACAAACACTTTGGTTCTTATTGGAAAGCTCTCAAAAAGAATCCCAAAATCCTGGAGGGACTGAGAAGACGTTCAACAATGTTATTTAATTCTAAGAATTTATTGATATTTTAACAGTTTGTGAACAGGTTTTATCAATACATTCCGGCACAACGGCCCTTTAAGAGCGTTCATGATCTTGACTTGGCCCAAAACGAAAATGAGTTTGACACCCCTGCTGTAAAAGATTACAACAAAACACTAATTCCTGATCTAGAGACTCTCTTCTTCTTCTTGAGGAGAGCCTTAGTTCCAGAGCTAATCCAGGGCTTATTACTGGTACCTTCCTGACGGGCATAGTGTTGTCCACACAGAAGTTGGCGTCGTCTGTGATGCTGTCAGCATCCTCCCCGTGAGGAGCGCAGAGCTCTTCCCACACAGTGGCGCTGAAACCGTCCCTCAGAGCTTCTTCAGCCTCCTCACTCTCTTCATTGTTCGTGTCACATCTTGTCCTGTGTACAAGGGGTTTATCCCGAAGAAGAAGCAGGTTGTGATTTGAGTCCCCAGCCCAGGGGACGGACAGGGGATGAGCTGTGTGACTCCTTCACAACAAATTCTGCAGAGTTAAATCAACACTGTGCCGAGTCTATTTGGGCCTTATCAGAATTAGTGTTAATTTAACTCTTACAAAGTTATTTCAAAAATAGTTTGAGTAGTTATAACTTTTTCAAGTGTTAAAATGACTCAAATTCTTGTTGAAATAACTCTGAAAAGAGTTAAATTAATACCAATTCTGAGAAGGACCAATTAGACTCGGCGTAGTGTTGATTTAACTCTGCAGAATGCTTTACAGTAACCCCAGTGTTTTATTATCTCTGCTGTGGCAAGTCATAACTATGATTTCTGATCATGTTTAATGCCACAACTGCTCCCTTTTGTTGTATAATTTAGTTTCACAACACGCCAAAGGTCTGGTATGGAGTCTCCTAAACTCGTGTACGCAATGCTTGAGAAGCTTTTGCTCATCTAATCCACACATTTCCAGGATGTGATGTGTTCCTAATAGCGTCTTCCCAGATGTTGTGAGTCAGCCATGCTTTGTGCACTAATGCATCCCCTCACCATCACAGATGCCTGCTTTTGAGTTGCGCTTTGATAATAAGCCAGTTGGTGCTTCTTCTCTTTAGCCTGAAGGGTGTGGCCTCCTTTATTAAAAACGGAGATAAGAGTTGGTGATTCGTAAGCTTAAAGAACAATTTTCCACTTCAGCCCATCCTAAACTGAACCGACTCTGAGGAAACTGCAGAGCCCATGCAGTGTTTCTCTTTATAGGTACATTCAACGCATGTTGGAGCTGAACTCTGTTGTGATCAGTCAGAACGGTTTCTGGAAGAGTCCTGAGCCTCTGCTGCTGTTTTATTGATGTAATCAGGTCAGTTCTTGATGGACTGTTGTTTCAAGAACTTCAGATCAAAGCCATTTAGTACAGCTCTATGTATGCAGACATTTCCAAATTCTGTGAATTTTTTTGTATAAAACCACTGTCCTCATTCATCATAAGACTACTTATTTTTTACTTCTAAATCGTATTCTGACACAGTAAAAATATATAAAACCTATTCCTCATACTTTTTAAGCAACATTTGTTGCCTCAAAGCCCAACAAACTACCTGATATCTAACATGGACACAATTTCTCTGAGAAGATTTGGACAGTCTTTCACTTTCACTTTTACAGCTACTGCATTTGCTTACAAGCTGTTGTAAGAAAAAAAAGGTAGTAAACATGCCCCTTTCCCATTTTTTTTTGAGACATGAAATTAGAATCACATTTAAAAGTGATCAAGCTTCAGCAGTCATATGGGTAAATGTGAATATTATTGTAACCGATTCAGTTAAATAAAAACACATAAATTCATATCTGCATTCATTGCATATAAGGTGACATATTTTAAGTGCTAATTCTGTTTGAAAATTATGTCGTACAAATGGTAATGCAAAGAAAGTTTTAACTGAATTATCAATACAGCAAAAACTATCCTGTATAATCTGATTTAGCAGTTCATGTTAAAATAGCCCCCGCTAAGTTAGTACATGCAAATACTGTTTAGTAGGTAATTGGAGAAACTAATATTCGCTTTTCTGTTGATCTTATGAAATATTGGTAGTTTTGTGAAAGTTTGGTAGTTTGCCAGCTGTAAACTACAAGCATCAAAATTAAATAACCCTTGAAATAAATGCAGTGAAATATGCAAGTTTTACGTTTCAATTTGAATTACTGATACAAATAAACTTTTCACTTATGATCTATTTGTCAACACTTAATCCCACTTACATATGACAATTATATGATTTTTAAATTACCTCACAGCCCTTATTTACATTTGAGCCACGCTCATTGCTTTTGTTGTCAAAAAGGGGTAAGTTTGGTAGTGAACAAACTAAATGGGTCTTTGAATTGTTTACTCAATCAATTATTTCCAGTGTTTGCTGTGTCATTATTTCCTGCTGACTCGGCTCCAGCTGAAGCTTGTAGACACGGCATATTTTACAGAAGACTGTCATATTAAACTGTTAAAAATCTGTCGTTTCTATTTTGGTAAAGTTATATTTATTCCACCGCATGGGAAATCCGTTGGAGGTTTTTCTTTTCTTTTTATATTTCCTCCAAATTTTTTTCCTCAAAATCTGGAAGAAAGTCATTTTTGGATCTTAGACAGAAGCAGAGCCCAACAACTTTTATTTATTTATTCATTTAGTTAAATATTTGAAAAACAATTTATTGTCATGAACAGGACTTATTTTGTGAGAGAAATTCAACAACGCTGCCACATAGTGAGTGTTTACGGTGCAGAGAGTCAGGCATGCGCAGAAATGCATCAAAATTGGATCTGATGATTGCGCCCGCTACCAGGCAGTGAAAAAGTATTTGCACCTTACAGAGTTCTGTTGTTTTTCTTTTTGCTTAAGTGATTTAGATCATGAACCAAACTTTAAATATAACCTCAGTGAAGCAATCCCCATTTTTCAAATGAGGATTGCCTTTACAGAGAGGAAAAACAAGGCCATCCAAACCAACTTGTGCCAATTTGCAAAATGAATTCCTGGTTGTGCCACCCTTTAAGCAAAAACCTTCCATAACTGAGGCTATGAACTGACAGGCAGTACTATAAGTAGGTCAGTCATTCCCGTTCCTCTACTGATAGTTCGAAATGATTAGACTTTTTTTCATGGGTGTCACTGAGTCCAAAGTCTTAGAAATGACTTCCTTATCCTCTCGAGGCTGATAAATGCCAGTGATTTTCTTCCTCATCTGTTCCTAAGCATCATTAAATTTTGGGCTGCCTTTTCAGACCTTTCAGCCCGCTTCATGTCATCTGAATGATCCTTTTTAAGTGATTAATTTACTCTGTGTCTGGAAATAACCAGGTATTTGACTGATGAAACTACACTTAATCCCACTTACATATGACAATTATATGATTTTGTCATAAAACTAAAAAACTGCTTTGCCACTCATTCGTTGCAGTTTTGTTTTCTGCTCAGCGGCAGGCAGGTTTAGATCATTTAAATCAAAAATTGAAAGCTACTCCCCCCCACCCCCATTTCAGTTTGCTTTTTAAAACATTTAACAGCACTGTGGCATCACTACTTTATTGTTTGAAAAAAAAAAATTCTATTAATTTGATATTTACATTTCTTTGGAATCTGAACACTTAACATATGTAATGTTTATCTTGCATCTCCTCTGCCAAACTGCATTTTTCTTTGTTTGACATAACAAATCACTTATGGCTTGTCATTCATGCTGATAAATCAAACATCCCAACAGTAACCTCATGGCGGGAGGAGAGTGAAAATGAAATTTGCTTGACAAGTTCTGAGCTCCAACAGACAGTGGAGCGGTTTCCACAGGTGGCTGGCTGTTATATGACTTTCATCGCACCGAGATGGAAAAATACCCACTGTTCCATTTGAGATTCACTCGTGTGTGAAGCCAACCGGAGCAGAATATTGTCAGAATACCAAAGCCACAATGCTCAGCTGTTCTCTTCCTGGACAGTCGCAGCAACTCGGTGCAACGACGAGGCCAACTCATCCTTTCACTTTGACGTCACGCAGACATTTAGACTGCGTTTGAAGACAAATTCATAAGCCTGGAGAGGCCTTCCCCAAAATGTCACATCCTGTTGTTTTCTGGCTCACAGCGCACAATGCAGCCAACTAAATTTAGGAAGACATTAAGGCAAACACATTCTTTTATGTACCAGAAAAAAAACAAAAAACAAAACACATTAACAACCAAAAATTGCCATGCGATATAACCATTTTGTTCTTCTCATTATAGAATCTGATCCGATTTTAGTGCTTTGTAGAACCTCAGACATCACAGTGAGAGGTGAACACATACAGCAAAACGCTGTATGTTTCTGACTCCACAAAAGTCAGAAACACAGTTAAAAACCTTGGCTGCCTCGGTGGTCTGTTCAATGTGGTCCATATTGGATGGGTGATGCAAAGGTGTGGTAATACACATAACCAGCAGCAAGAAGGTAGAGGATAAGAAGAAAACACAGAATTAGACACCAGCAGGAGAATGGAACATACTACTGTTTCAATAGGTTACAACTGTGAAAAAAAAAAAAAAAATTCTCATAAATTATTTAGCCATGAACGTTTTCTAACTTAATAAAGTTTGCCAACATTATTTTCCTTTGTTTTATGGAAATCGACATTTATAAGTTCTTAAAAGAACCGTCAGATGTTGATTGATTTAATTCACAATGAAGGGATTACCTTTATTCCCGTTTCGGACTGAGACGCTAAAAAGTTTTAAAGTGAGCAGGAGCTGACAAGCCAAACCTTTTTACGCACTGACTTGACTGACTGACAAAAGTATTAATGTTCTCGATTTCAGCTGAGACAATTTGAAAAACACAAATGTTGAAGGAAAAGATAAAAAAAGAAAATACAGCTGCTTTATAAAGATGCTTGCAGATAAGACCATACGTGAACAAAATCATGAAGACAGGAGAGGAGAGCATGTAGACATGTGAAGCATTGGCAGATGGTAAAAGCTCATTTTCAAGATAACAAAGTTTAGTGATATAATCAAAAAATAGAAAGATTGTAGCGTAACTGAAAACCTCTCAAGACAATGCCTAAACCAAGAGTTCAGGTAAGGAGAGCATTGATCAAAGAAGGAGCCAAGAGGCCCTTAGTAAGTCTGGAGAAGCTCAGAAAGGAGGATCAGCTGACAGGACAACTCCTACTTGGGCCCTGTACAAAAACAAAACCATTATTGACAGCAGATAAACATAGACTTCTCAAGATGTGAAATACAGGTAGAGAAAAGAAATTTGATTTTCTTTTTTAATTATCAAAATACTAGTTTTGCACTATTTCGTACACATTCATCACACATAGAAGTAAGATCTTCTAAGTGTTTGGTTGTAATATACAACAACTGAAAAAGTTAAACAACAATGAAAATCCTTGAAACACACATGCAGCAATATATTCATTGAGTTTAACTATGTTTGACAGTTTGCTGGGAACCACATAACAAAAAAATATATATATTTTTTCAATCTTATTTTATTTCTTCAATGAAGAAAATGTATTCCACATAATACACCAGGGACAAATATTATCCTTGGTAACTGCTTGATTTCTGATTTGTTTAGGAATTTCCTGTAGAGGGCGCCAAATTTACCACTGTTGTGACTGTATTCTCTTCTCCAAAGAGTGTTTTTAAGTAAACACGAGGGTTTTTATGTTGCTTTTTCAGTTTGCTTTAATAAAGGTTTTTATTTTCTTAAAAAGGCAGAGCCCATTTGCAAAAAGAAAAAAAAAAAAAAAAAAAAAAAACTACAGCTTTGAAATGGGATCATCCCATTGATTCTGCCAGATTCAATTGAGTGACAAATACCCAAAACAAAGCTGAAAATGTTGACTTTGGGTCTTTTAAAAGACAAGGAAAAGATTCATAACACAGCACAACAGAAACTATAAAAATATTTACTCCCACTGGTCTAACTCAATTATGGCTTGGAGCTATTTTATTGAATTTTTTGGTCAGGGATCTAACTACTGGCCCTTAAATATTCTGCCCCATTTGTCCAATAAATATTCCATTTCCCCTCTTCATTTCAGGGAAAAATACTCTAATTAAATCCATTTCATTTAAATTCTGTTGCTAGGAAACAACATAATGGTCCAGCTTTAGAATCAGCCAGCTCTGGCAATCACCCCTGAACGGGAAATGTATAATTGTGGACCCATTTAGTCGAAAATCTTGCCATGTTTTTGGTACTTTGAAACTGTCTATATGACCACACAGATTTATTTTAGTGAAAGCCATAATCACCGTTGTTAGTTCCTGTGCTTTCTGTTCACTAACGGTGGTCAAAGGAAATATAATTACGCAATTTTTCTCAATTTGGAGGAAAACTCCTTGAATCTGCCTGCAGGACCCCTAAGGCAATTCTGAGACCCCATTTGGGAACCTCTTAGCTATACGTTTTCAAAACTTTTATAAAAACTGTGAGTTTGTCACAGAGTGCATCTTAATGGTAATTTTAACTACTGAATCAAAGATGAAAAAACTTGCGTCACTGATTGTCGTCAAGGGAGCCGGGAAGTGAGGATGCTGGGAAGTCCATACATCCAGTCAGAAAGACTGTCTTAAATGCATGCTTCTTTTTCTAATGAATTTAAGAAAGAAGTAGAGAAGTAGCTACAAAAATAACTATTTTATGAATATCTAATCATAGAATGTCAATTTCAAATGTCACTTATTTACCAAGTCCCACCTACCCACTCTTCCTGAATACAATAAAAGCTTAAGAAAACCCTTGAATTTTTTTTAATGCTTTTAGTTTTAGTATGTCTCACCAAGATGGTAATTAAAGATGCATCAACCTCTATTTTTTATTTTTTTTATTTTTTTGCCAATTTTTGGTTTTCGTTTGGGTCTGACCTGCTTAGTTTGACAAATAATTTTTTTTCTAAGGACTATAAATAATCATAGGAATCAAATGTGCTCATCCTTTAAAAGTGCGAAAAGGAAAGAGTTTTTCAAAAAACATTGCCATTCATTAATTTTTCTGCTTTTTTCTAAACTCAAAAAGGTGCAGTGAAATAAAGGAGGCATTATTCAAGTCGATATCAAAAAGCAATGGAAAATTAAATACTGTAGGTCATGTTATCTAAGGTTTTTCAAAGGCTCTTGTCGATGCTGATATCTATGGGCAAAAAGGATCTTCCTGTAGCAGTCTGTCAAACAACGATTCTCATAATGCCTCTAACTGAAGGGGCTTTTTTTTTTTTTTTGAAAGAATCATATTCTCCAGTGCTTCCACAGTAGTCCCCAAAACAGAACCTTTTATTCTGTTTTATTTATATGGCACCTTTCACAGATAAAATCAAAAGAACTTCATAAAACGTGGGTCCATTTCTGATGAACCCGACATCTGGAGTCAACTAAGTATTGCTACAGATTAAAGGACTCAGAGTGAGAAGTAATGGTGAGAGTACAGCCTCCTATGGTGCTCCTGTGCTGCTAATCACCTAGTTAGACACACAGTCATTCAGTTTCACAAACAATGGTCTGTCTGTCAGGTAGTCATAGATACAAATGATTGAGGAGGCCTCCATCTGTGTCTTCTGGAGTTTTTGGCAAAGCAAATCAGGCGAAATTGTATTAAATGCACTGGAGAAATCAGAGAACGTGATCCTCAGAGTGCTGCCGGCTCTGTCTAGATGATAGTGGGTTTGTTGAAGCAGGTACATAATGGCGTCTTCAACTCCAACTACAAACTACAAACTACAACTAGTTGGTATGCAAACTGCAGGGCTCCTGATATGTGCTTGTTGCGTACTCAGGTGGGCCAACAGGATCTTCATAATGTGAGAAGTCAGATCAACAGGTCTGTAGTATTTAATGACGGATGGGTGGGTTTTCTTCGGTATTGGAACAATACAGGACGTTCCAGTGTTGTGCCTTCCACAACACTGGAACCTTCCCTTGGTTCAAGCTAAGGTTGATGCTGCAGAATCCCACAGTTTATCTGCAGAGGCCTTCATCTGGACACCATCTGGACCTGCAGCCTTGTTCCGGTTCAGTTCCCCCCATTAGGCCTCTTCACTTGACTTCTAGAGACACAAAAGTGGGATATGGAGGCAATGGGAGCAGCAGCACCTCCTGATTTGGTTGAAGACAAGTCTGTAGAAGCAGAAGAGCCAATGACTGAAATGAAAGATGAAACATCTGAGGTTTGACAAAAAAGTTGTGGGTCAGAGGAGGATGGGATGTCTGTTGGCAGGAGAGGATGATGAGGTTGTTCCTGAACTGAACCTATTGAAGAATATGGTCAGTTCATTGGCTCTGTCCAGACTTTTATCTATCCAATCCTTCTTTTACTTAAAGCCCATGATCCTCTTCATCCCTGACCACACATCTCTGGCTGTGACGTATGTAATGCCCAAGCTTGAAGAAGCTTAAGAGAAATTGTGTGCATTGGAGTTGGAACTATGGTCACAACATCTTTGTCAGTGACATGTCATGGATTTTTCTTGCTTCAAATTGAATTATTCAGTATGTGGAAGAGTGGCGAATGTAGACTGACAAACTTTGTTTACTTCTTCTGCAGCAATTACACAGCAAAGTCTGCAAAGTTAAATCAACACTATCCCAAGTCTATTTGGTCCTTTTCAGAATTGGTGTTAATTTAACTCTTTCAGAGTTATTTCAACAAGAAATTGAGTAATTTTAACACTTGAAATATTTAAAAATACTCATTGATTTAAGCAGATTGTGTGGGAAGGCAATGGCCATGTAAGTAATTCAATTGAAAAAGTGAAAAACATTGATTAAATATGTTCATTATGCATGGAGTGATACTTTTCAAGTGTTCCATACTATTCTGATTATGGCTTACAGCTAATAAAAAACCAAAAAATTAGTTTCTGAGAAAATGTAAGTATTGTGTAATATCATTTAATTTAAATAGACATGTTATATAATTGTCATGCTGTGGTCTACACAAAAATTAAAACTGACAGTTATAAAATGTAAGGTTATTGGCAACATCCACAAGAATAGTATAGTAAAAATATTTAAGCTGAGAAAATGTCAATATCAGACCTCCTCATCCTCATTCAAAACCAATTAAAAGAACATTTGGAGTCTTCTGATCAAATCAATTCGTGCATTTTAAAGCTACTTGCTGTATGCCACATAATTGTCTAACATCACGTCTTCTTGGGTCTTTAAAACATTTATGTTGCTTTTGACACAATCCCTATCAAAATATTGCACGTGCATTCGGATTATTGGTATGCTATTTTGGTCAGATGGTTATTAGCTGTGTTAAACAGAAAGTCACTTTCACCAGTTTCTCCTTCATTTTCAAGCTTCTGGCATTCAGAGGCGAGTTTGCACAATTTTAATCCGAGATGTCGATTCTTTGAACATACTATATGTGTAATATAAATGCTACAGGCGCACAATGGCAAATAAAATAAAATAAAATAAAATAAAAATTGAATAAAGAATCGGTTTATGTTATATAGCCAGACTGCATTATGTCGTGGTCCTCCAATGAAACGAAAGACTAATACAAACAGTGTGATGGGGGAATTATTGTCCCTCATCAGAAACTTGTAAGAGGCACCTCTGCATCCTGAAGAAGAATGGTGAGACATAAGCAGACAGACCTGCGTGTGCGCGCGCGTGCGTGTGTGTGACTGTGATGGCAAAAGGTCTGTTAAAGCAAGATCCCTTGAATTCCAATGCTCCCATCTCTTGCAACCCTTCCTCCTCTCTCTCTCTCTCTCTCTCTCTCTCTCTCTCTCTCTCTCTCAGCATCCAGCAGCTGCGCCTCTCTCATGCCTTTCCTGACGCCGAGTGAAGCCTCCCATACAGATGAGCACTGGAAGCAACGCACCTCTTGACGTAGCCATACAGACCGGTTGCGGTGCCACACTCGGTGTGCAGTACGTCCGTACAGCACGTATTGCGCAACGTGACTGATGCTCTGTACGGCGGCTCGGCACGGTGGAAACCACAAAAAAAGCGGTCTCGTTGGCGAGGAGCTGTGGATAAAAACCCCGTCGGCCGACCGGACCGGAGGACCGGACCCTCCTCTCGTCACTTGCCACAGGGAGAGACGAGCCGACTCGCCGCGTCGCTCGTGATGTGACTCGGTAATTCGCGTTTGAACGTATGGAGATAAGCAGCCTCTGAGGACTTCATCCAAAGGTGAAGACCGGGTGGGAGAATTGGGGCTGTTTTGGCGGCGACAGGCAGAGTGATGAGAGCTTCATCTGACAGCTCGCAGCCGACGCAGCATCCGCGGCGCGAGCTCTGACCGCAGCTGGATTGGAGGAGCCACGTCCGTGGGCGCCGAACCTTCGATAGAACCAGCGTGTCCTCACTCGTTTCTGTTGTGCTTTTACTGAGTACTATTTCATACATTATAGGCCGCTGGAGGTAAGAGGGTGGTTCTGAATATATTTGTTTGTTTTATTTTTATTTATTTAATTCAAAGACCGGCCTCTTTGCAGTTCATTCCCCGCTCCTGGCCGCGCGTGTTGCCCGTCTGCCTCGTCACATCCTCAGCGGCATCTGGGTGCCGCTCGGCATTTTCATTAATTCCCCTACCCTGACAGAAGGCTAATTTACATCGTTTAACTTACCTTCGGTGAAAATACACGGACTAAATTAATCGACGAGAAGTGCCGCGTCTATGCGCCTCCGTCGCACCGCCCCGGAAAGGACTTCTTGCCACTGAGAGAGCTGGATATGCAGAGATTAACGTGAAAGGATGGATCTAATTGTCGCTGTTTTGGGGCTGCTGGCGCTGGTCGTTGGAGGCATCAGCTGCCAAGGAGTGTACGGTAAGTCCCACATGTTTTTTCATGACCTTGTCGAACAGCTGTTTTCCTATCGCATCCAGTGTCCTCTCACACTGTTGTTATTTAGAGAAAATAGACATATCGGCTCTGAAAGACCATATTCGAGATCGCAGCTTCCTAAATGTACCCCCTCCCCTCCATACAGCAAATCGCGTGTGTGTGCAGCCCCCTTTTTCTGATCCAATCCATCAGTCCCCATGCTCGGTGAGCAGGCTAAATTTAGCAGGTTACATTTATGTGTTATTACAGAGAGGAACCCGGTTGGTCTATTCTGAAAGCCTTCGGGATTGTTCTTCTTATTTCCCCTACCCTTGCTAATTATGATTCAAGATGGCACACGTGACTCCTTATCTGACATCAGGCCAAATGCTTTTGTGGAAGTCATCATGAGGACTGTAATCTGTTGAGCAGTGGTACTTTGTATGCATCGTCATGAGTGATAGTCCTGTGTGTTGGATGTATCTACCCACCTCCTCCTTATGTCTGGCATCTCTGACTCTCTTGCAGAAGAGATCCAGCTATAATGCTGGTGTTAATATTATGAGGACTTGTTGCAGGAAGGAAAGGTGCAGGGACATTCTCACCACACGCAGCTCAAAGGAACCAGAACATTCTGACATAATTTCTAAAGAAAAAAAAAAACAGTAGCTGCTACAAACTGCTGATGTTTAAACGATTGCTTTTTTTTTTTTTTTTTTTGCTAGTATGCAATAAGAGTTGAGCATCGTCATCTGTTGCTACATGAATGCCATAACAAAAAGCAAACTCCTGCCCT
The DNA here is from genome assembly GCA_010277075.1 of Poeciliopsis retropinna. Lineage (NCBI taxonomy): Eukaryota > Metazoa > Chordata > Actinopteri > Cyprinodontiformes > Poeciliidae > Poeciliopsis > Poeciliopsis retropinna. The sequence continues at coordinate 15,185,469 of VMRM01000010.1, forward strand.
ATGCCGCTACAATTAGTGTCGCGAATTATATCTGGTATGAATCGTCAGCCTTGCCAGCAGAAGCAGCACTGACAGCGGCAGCTGTAGGAGGACTGTGAGGACAAAGTGATTCATGTGCACCGAGACGAGGACATGGAGGAATCCTTGAGGTGCCCAGCCCTTATCTGTCAGCACTAACGGTGGCTCTGACCAAAGCAAAAAGGCCCCACGGAGGAATGCTAAAGCCAGATGGAGAGACGTTTGGATTGTGTTAGAAGATTTTTGTCAGTACGGAGTGGTGAGGCACAAGAACGGCCACAGTTAACATGACAGAAACCATCATGGGATCACCAGGATTTTCCTTTTTTGTTTAGAGGCAGCTAATAGGCAGGACAGTAATAATTGATGATCCAATTAGACTGCACTACTTCTTACATCTACTTTTTGTGTATTTTGTGGCACCAACTGTGATCTAGTTTGCTATATTCCAAGACAAATATCTGAACTATGTATGGCTTCAGATTACAGTTGATCACCCAAAAGTTAGAAATTAAAAATTTGCTAAGGCTACACAAACAAGCTAGCTCTATTGACCTGAGGAAGTTGAAGTGAATAACATCGTCTTTAGGCACTTTTTTGAAACATTATTTGTTATGAATTATAATAAGTGAACTAAACTGAAATGTAGTATTTTGTGTACCAAATAAATACTCATCAAAAATCGAATCGATGTTTTCATTGATAAAAGGTGGGTAGTTTGAGGATACCTTGATAAGATGCAACGTGACATGATAATAAACAGCTTATTATTGTAAATAGTGACAGTATGTGTGGGATAACAATGCTGGTTTGTGATCTGTGGCTGGGGAGGTTTCTCCCATGGTAACGGTTTTCTTTTTAGGTGAAAATCAGAAAACTGATTTTATTTATATATATATATATATATGTGTGTGTGTGTGTGTGTGTATTTGACCTTTTTTTTTTCAACTCATAACTTTGAAATTATAACTTGTGAAGGCAATTTGCATTTCACTGGCATTCTCAAGTCTTGACAAGTGGTGAAAATATTTTAAGTTGTCAAGTGATACACACAAAAAATAGATTGCACTCATTTCAGCTAATGGGTGTGAAAACAGTCATTTGATGTTGCCTTAATTGGCTTGAGCTGGAAATTAATTTTTGCGTATAATTTTAGTGCTTTGCAATTCCCATCAAACATCGATAGAGCTTACAAGTATTTCTTTTTCAAATGCTTTAATTAGAATATGTTTGGCCAAATTTCAATTTCTGGGTTGTGGACAGCTTTGAGAAACTGCACCAATTTTTGGCCTGTTTTGATTTATCTTTAACAACTATCACATAGCAACACAATTTGAAATATTTTGCCGTTTGTGTGATAAAGTTGGTTTGAAAGACAATTTTAGTAACATTTTAAAACAAACAAAAAGTATAAATCAGTTCACAGTTTAAGATTTCTTTAGTAAAACCACAGTCACTGTGTGTGTGCCCAAGAATGTGGAAGTGTGTGAGATTTTTAAAGACATCCAGCAGTATGCATTGTGCTCTTTGACGGAAACTTTGTTGTACTTAATTCAGCCTTTTTGTTATCTGCTGAAAATCTTGTTCTCCCCAGTCTGAATGAACTGCAGACGTCTCTCAACATGTAAGAAATACAGTTTCTTTTTAAAGAGCTCGTCATATCTCTGTCCGTATTGGCACTTTATTGTAATCATCTAGCTGATCCTCAAAATAGCTAACTTTGAGTCTTCTTCCCACAAAACAGAGTATTTTTCTACAAAATATGTTGATAAGACATGGTAGCAGATTGGAAGAAATCAGAATTTTTGACTTTCCAGTTGGTCAGTCATTGGCCAACCATGAATAGTGATCAACCAGTTGGATATTTAAATATGTAACTTGTCTAATGTTGGATGCAGTCAACTTCAACAAAACAGAATTTGCAGAGTATTACAAACCTCTCCAAATATTCTCTACATTGCTTTGACACTCAGAAAAATATGATGTACTAATCAAATTTAGTGTTCAGAATAATGGATAGGGGGAATGTTTCTGTCGAAAATATAATTTATAGCTTCTACTTTAGTCTATGTGCATTTAAAAGTATTTGCCCAAAAACAGTTTTCCTTACAACCAAACATGATTGCAAAAAAGCCCCACGACATCAAATAAGAATATATTGAAAAAAAATAAATAAACGCAACCTTTACAGTATAAGCTGTTTAGAGTCAGTGCATTCCTGGCTATTTAACAGGGCTCAGGTCACAGCCTCTAAATCCCTGCCCTCACATAGCTCAATATTAATTTTTATGACATGGAATCATCAGCTTCCGACAGACATTGAGAACTGACAGGCTGACACTAATCATAAGAGCCGATGCCGTGAACGTCCGATAAAAGCCGTTGATCCTTGGTGTAAGCATGCTGTCCGTGCCACGTGTGTGAGTGGATGAAGATGCAAGCAGATTAGAAAGGAATCATATCCCGTAATGCTTGATGTGATGTTACTAGAGTGGTATGTGTGGACTTGTGGCTATGTAGCAGCAGCAGCAGCAGCAGCAGCAGCAGAAGGGACAGGGGATGAGCTAGAGAGGTGGGTGGGGGAGCACCAGATGGAACTGTTTGGGCATTTAACTCTCAGTGTTTGCATGTATGTTGAGCAGCTTGAAAAATCCCTAGAGCAAAGCCAATTCCTCTTTTATTCATCAATACAGCTTCTTAGATTCTCCTGGTTATGTAGAAAGAACAGGGTTGTTTATAAAATGGAAGGGCTACATTCTCGAACTTGTGAAGCATATTCTGTCAAATGAAGAGGAACCACTGGTGAAGACCTGTATGTGCCTTATGTTTACTGTGAGTCTCCAGGGGAGCTGTCTGTATACAGCAATTTATTGGCATGGCTCAAAAGTCAACATTTATTATTGATGGTTTCAAAACATTTACATTTATGTACTCTTGCCTCCCAGTGGATTCACAGAAGGTTTAGACATATGGTGGGTGTGGGAATACAGCATCACAGGTGAAAAGCAGTGGGTGAGTGACTATGATATGAGACACAACAGGATGGCATTTTTCATTTTGTTCATGGAAAGTTGTCTTTAAGTATACAGAACGCAGTCAAATGACGTAAAGTAGTCTTTGGTTAAAAAAAAACAAAACAGACTGCAATTCATGCTTTTGTAAATTCCCTTTAGGATTTTAGAAAGAGGTTTTTCAATCGTACCAACAGTTTTGGTCACTAGTAATGATAAACAAGTCACAGGTTGTCTTCCAAAGGAGCTGGCCTGTCACAGAATGTTGAAGGTGAAACTTATGTCACTATGTCACCGTTTCATTTTTCGGCATGAAAAATGAATAATTTAAAAGTGGTTGAGTTTTCTGACATGCTAAGTAGTCTGTATTTGGTAACTACCAACATACCACAAAGCAATTTAAGAACTACTTCCTTTCTTACTTCAGAATAAGACTCTCAAAGATGGTGTTAAGCTTAAAGGACTAACCTACATATCCACATCTTAAACTTATAGCTTGTACTTATGTCACCAGATCAAGTGACAACAACTGCACTTGATAGCGATTTAATTTTGATGACAAAAGATTAACATTGAACTAACTAATACCTGGTAAACATCATAAATATTACTGCTAAAAATTATTTCTTTTTTTATTTCTGGTCAATATTTAATATTCTCAGAAGACCTTACTGACCCATTCCTAATTGAATACACTGTACTTATACTTTGTTTCGCATTTAGTTACCATTGAGTTTTTTGCCACTCGACTTTATAGCATTTTGTTTTGTTGCATTAACTCCATCTTTCCCTTCTTTGGTTTCTAAATGGACCCTAAAGCAGCTGAGTGGGACATTTAGTAAATTTTCTCTGGTTATTTTTATCCGCGGGGATCACTTGATGCCATCCCCATTGACTAAATGGTGATATCATGATGCAGTAATGAAGAAATCACATAGCAGTGTGTTAAGTGGTGCTGCCATAGTCATTAAGGAGAATTGATGAAGGCTAGTCATCCCACCATGACCGCAGGCCAAACCGAGAGAAAGTGAGTTTCCACTAAAGTACCGGCATCTGTTTTTTCTCTTTTTCTTCCAACCTCTGTTATCTTTTGCAGAATTTTTCCCTTCATGATGTTTTTCTCAACATACATTTCCCATATAGATTGCTATATTACATTAAACTCCACTCACCATTGTGCTGTCTTCACTTGGTCAAAGCAGCTTCTTAATTGCATCAAGTCAAAATATGTAGTCTAGTTAATGACCTCAAATAGCATTTGTATGTAATGGTAGTGACAGCTAAAGGGGTGTAAATGTTAATATCAGAAAGCTGCAATCAAACATGAGTTTTATGATTGCATGGAAATGTCTTTGCGCTTGTTACTTTTTCTGGAGATGTACCACCTTCACTATGTTCCCTTTGCATCAAAGTCAGTCAGAGACAACCTCCATGGGATGCACAGATGTCCTTGATCTCATTTGTGTTGTGCTGCTGAAGAGGGAGGAGAAAAAAAAGTTCCTCTTGCCTTCTCCCCACACAATTCCACTTCTGCTTCCCTTTTTTCGCTGTCTTACTCCTTCTGTCTCCTGCTCCCTCTCGTTTGCATTGAAGTCCAAGCAATTGCTGAGGTTCCCTTTTCATGAGCCCCGGTTCAGACGCTTTGGCTTCTAAGCTATGCAAATGCATTCTGCCAGTGAAACTAAAGCCGTCTTTGTTGGTTCTCAGAGGCCTCCTCCACAGAGTCCTTCATCATTCCTTTGGATCAGGACCCTTACATTTCCCACCGTAATAAGATCGCAGATAACTCTGCCTCTTCTCTTCCTGCTCAAAGTTCCTATTTCCTTGCCTGTCTTTCCTCTGCCTGGCTCTTCTTTCATTCCCCTCGGGGTAACGGCCGACGGACATCTGCAGCTTTCGTCGGGGGACAAATGAAGATATGCAGCTGGGTAGAACACAGAACAAGGAATTTGTGGCGGTGGAACACTTAGTTGAACAACTCAAGGATTACTTTGGACCTCTCAGAGGGGCGTCAGATGGGACCAGTTTGATAATTTTGAATATTGCTCCTCTTTGGAGCCTACCCTCTGAGACTAGCACTCAACATGCACTGCAGAGACACTGCTTGAGTTTTAAATCAAACACTCTTCTGCTGAGTAATCAGTACTGAGTGGTTTAAATAAAATAATTAAAAAAAAATGTTTATGCTTTAATGCACTGTATTTTTAACCCAACTCTAATTAGGGCATTATTTCTTCTACTTTTTTTAAATTAAGGTTGACTTCACCAATTAATTATGGCATACATAGCTAGCAGATAAGCCTGTGTTTTGTGTTTACAAAACAGGCACAAATTTTGAGAAAATGTCTCTTCACTTACAGTAATTCAAGAACATTTTGTTTAATAATACCGTTTGTGGAACCGTGCTAAAATACAATCAGTGACAGCAACGTGAGAGTTAGATTTTACAGACAACCATAACTCCTGTTACTCTGTAACATATTTGTATGTTGGCATTATCTTGACATGGGTCTTAATGCAAATAAATAAAATGCATTTTGTGAAACATCTAGTGATGTCATGGGTTTTATCGTTTTGTGCGGCACCTGCGCATTGAGATGCAGGTATGTAAAATTTACAGTGATGTGCTGCATCAAGACAAGATCATGTAAAATTACTTTGTGGGCTGTGATTGGGTGAAAGCAGGCGAACACCCTAAACAAGTGTGTTCACAGCACACTGTCATACGTTGCAGCAATCCTAAGAGATCAGTTTTCAGAGGAAGCTGACATACATAGAGAAATCTACACATGTATGGGAAGAAAATAAAAATTCATGCAGAAAGCCTCTGGGTAAGGTTCAAGTCCAAGGCGAGGAAGCAGTGTTTGAATTTGTTTTATAGCAGTGGTACATATACATGCTATATGTTGCTTCATGTGACCAAATTTTTCAATATATTTAAAAAATCTGTGGCATGCGTCTGTGGTAGACTTCATGTTGTGCCTACTTCAGTATCAGATGCATAAAACAGTGATGCTAGGGCAGTTTTTACTCCAGACAGTGTATTTTCACATAGTCGTATTTCAGAATCTTTTGCAAATCCACCTCTACATTATCTGCAGTCCAGTATAACAGAACTTCACAGGCTGTTATATAAATCCAATATTAGTTTATCTTTTACATTAGGTACTTTGAACAAATAAGTGTTGTTAGTGTTCATTTGGTGTGTTTTGCATCAGATTAACCCTTAAACTGACAAAAGTTCCTCAACCTTGTATTCGTTACACACACACAAAAAAAAAGGGAAACAAATGTTGGACCATGTCAACATTTAAAGGTCATAGACCTAATAAAGGTTGATGAGTTATTTTTTCACACACAGGATTTGTTTAAATCTGAAAAGTTGATATTAACACTTTCTGATGTAATTGTCTGATTATATTAGTGTTTATTCATTTAGTACTGTTGCCGCACAGCGAGAAGGTCACCAGTTCAAATCTCAACTGGGGCCCTTCTGTGTGTGGTTGGCATGCATGTGTGGGTTTACGCCGGGTACTCCAGTTTGCTCCTACAGACAAAAAGCAGCTCTAAATTGATCTGCGCAGCATATGTGGTTTACTGTTAACCTTTTAAAATAGCTGCCAAAAAAAATAAGAAAAGAAAAAAAAAAAATACTGTTAATTTGTAATATTTTATAATGAAGATATTTGGATCCCTGGGTAAAAATGAATTGTTTGTGAATTTGATAGCACATGCAATTCCCCCACAGTGCTAAAGAATGCCTCATTTTTTTTTATAAACGATAAGTTTACAAAATACTTTCATCCATCTATCATAAGGATTTGGATGAGGTCAGAGAGACTATTTACCTCTGGATCATTCAATGCTAAATCCGCATGTTGCAGACCAAATAAGCTTATTATAATGGGCCTGGCTGCTTAAACGGTAAAGCCCTCATCCCTAAACCCTGAGCTACTTGTCCCCCCTATATAAAGCAGAGAACATAAAGCTACTGCTAATGATCTTGCATTCATTCATTCATTAAGTCCTTTTCGACTGACTACCTGAAATATCACCATGTACTGATTTATTTAGATATTTTGTAATTCTAATTAAGTTTTATATATTTCTAACCTGCAGAGGATCCTTAGACTGAGCAGAAGCAGATTTGTTTAAGTCTCTGTACCGCTGATGGAAGGGGCCCAAAGTATTTTATCTTGAAGATGCATATTAAGTCAGCATTCACATAAATGCAAAACAAAGTGAAAAAAGATAAGGTGCAGCCATGATGTGCTAGTCTGTCTTAAAAAATTTAATATTGCATATAAGTGTAACTGTACCTCGGTGGATCACCAGGCTAATAATAATGCACAGGAGGAATCTCTCTACTATTAGCCTAATACAAAACGATATACACAATAGGTTTGTAACATTCTAGAAAAACTTGACTTCACATTTCTGAAACATTGCACGGACAGCATTGATTACCATCAAACTACAAGTTCCAACTACTCTCCTTCCCTACCACAACGCTATATGAATTTTCAAATTTTGGTGACTAAGATCAAAAGTCACCAAAATATTAGTGAAGACAGTTTTGTTGTGTCTCTATGTCAGCCGAATTGTTTTTGTACCTTGCCCACTGGACAACAGTGTTACCTCAAAAGTCCTGATCTCACGGTGCTGCTTCAGTTTTCACACCATCGTTGACCAGTACATAGCAGGAAGTGGTAGAGGGTCAGCGCTGCATTTTAAAATGATTTTTACTGCTATGAAATTGTCGTCGCTCAGGCATTTTTTCCCATTAACAGCTCCTTAGGCTTTAGAAATACCATTGACTATTTCACATTCCTTTATGAAAATATAAATTATATATTTTGACTATTGTCTGATGAAGGCAGCTACAAGTTAATTGTTGTCATTTAGCATTCAACTCAAGTGCCAGTTTATTAAATATTCAGAACAAGATGAATATCTTCAAATGTCACCCATACTACTGCTAACTTTATCTCATGCATGCAGGAAGCCTTTTTATGAAGGGATTTCATTTATCATACAAAGGTTAATTTCCTGAAGTTGACTGGCACATGGTTCAGCCGCAATTAAGAGCTGTGATTAATTGCAGCGAGAGTTTCTCAGTTCAAGATGAATGTGAGGTGAACAGTGCTGATGGAGTTGTGTCCTGAAACAGAGCAGACAGCAGCTCTCTGGGATAAAACCTGCTTTGATTCTGCAGTGCAATGCATTCACCTTCCATGAGAGGGGGTTTGTCTGCAGACTGCAAGATAAAACTGAAACTGTTTCAAACAAACTTTTTTTTTTTTCATTCAACCTGTATTTAACCAAAAATAAAACTCCTTCAGATCAAAGATCTATTTTACCAGAGTGTGCTGACAAAAATACAGTCAAAATGTGTGTTGTTACATTGAGATTCTTTTCTAGCATCAAGATACTCATGGGTCTTGACAGGTTTTGTGTCATGCTTGCTTCTGAGGTGTATGGAATGCTAAGCAACTTAAAATTAAATTGCAAACTACAAACTCTGTTGCCTACGACAGGCTGGCGACCTGTCCAGGGTGAACCCCGCCCCTCGCCCGGAACGTAGCTGGAGATAGGCACCAGCAACTCCCGACCCCACTAGGGATAAGGGTGAACAGAAAATGGATGGATGGAAACTCTGTTGCTTTTGATTCCTTTTTGGTTAGAATTTGTGGTGAAAATAGCCATAAACATCCTTTCAGAAAGATAGTGACTGTTGAAAGCAGATTAATTTTTTTTGTCCTGCTAATGTTGTGTCATAATTTTCAGGATATTGAGTTCACTTCAAATAAGTCATCCATAGCTTTGAAAAAATAAGAAAAATGATAAAACTGGACAAATTATTTAAAATGATCTTTTTTGTCAAAATGTCCTTTTGAAACATCTGTGTTCATTTGTGCTTTTGTTAGTTTACCTTTATTTATTTGCTGCCTGTCGCTTTTTCCAAAAGCTAAATGGGAATGTGCACTAACGCTAACTAAAATGAGTAACCAGACTTTTAAACAGGCAAATCTCATCAAAACGTTTGCCAAAAAGAACAGAAAGGAAATAAACGCTGTCATTTCACTTACTTCTCCTCTAGACAGAACCCGATCCTGGAAAATGGCAGGTGGAGCGTCAACTTCAAATAGGAAGGTTTTGTTTCCTTTTTTGTCATTTAGTGTAATTTGTTACAAATAAGCTATGTAGCCATATATATGTGTGAATGCATTACAATGTGTGTGTTGGGCCTTGTGTGGGTCATACGTGCTGTTTTTTTTGCGCCGCGAGCGACGCTCCCGGCCTATTTGTGTGGGTCAGGAACTGACCATCGGGTGCGTGGTGTGACATCGTTTCTTTGTGCCATGTGCGCTGCACACATGTGGACTGTAGATGTGGATCAGGTGCATTGTGTTGGTTTTGTGCCCCATGCGCATGCAGTGCATTGGAGATGTGGTTGTGTTTGCGTGGATCAGGATGGTTTTTGTCCAATAATATCCTGCAGGCGTCCCTCGCCTCATACCAGGTTCCTCAGTCCCTCTTTCGTTTGTTGCTCTCAATGTCACTTTCGTCTCGCTCTTGAGTTTGTGCTGTCCTCTTCATCACGAACCAGTCCAGCCTTTTGCAACCCGTTGATAAAAAGCCACATATTATTGGCAGTGTTCAGAATGTGTGAACAAAGTAGCGGTTTATAGATTAGAAATGATGGTAGTTAAGTTAAGAATAGCTGCGCAGATTTTGATCCTTTGTTTTGGAGTGAATAGGACAATCACAATTATTACAACTGTTTGATTGCAATCATGTGAACTGACTCCAGTTATTATTTTTGTTTTATCAATTTGCATAAAAAAACTGACAGAAAGAGAAACATTCCCAGTCCTGTTTTCTCTTCACTTTGTGTGTCTGATCTGAAGTAAAAATTTCTGTAGCAAGAATAACAGTTTTTATGATTACTCAAGGTCTCACAAGTCAACATGTGTATATATATATATATATATATATATATATATATATATATATATTATATATATATATATATAAACGATTGAGCAGAAGGAAGTTTTGTGTGAGGAACTGCACTGCCTCATAAAAATATTTTTTTATAATAACCCTGTTGCAATGTAAACATGCTTTATTGACCGTGTATGTTTCCTGTGCTGGATTTTTAGTGCAGTCCATAACCTCAGTTATGTTCAACATCTGCACAGTTCTCAAGTTTTTACATAAAAACTATGTATCATTTTTCTTCCACTCCAAATTATACAATACATTTGTTATCCTGTCAGATACAATCTCATTGAGATATGTTGTTCAACACAGGAATAGTCCAAGAAGTAGGAATAGCTTAGTATACGCAGCCGATCGCTAAAATCCTGTTTTAAAGTGTGTGGTGCATTTTTGTTTTATATCTTGGATTATCATTTCTGTGACTGGCATCACTTCAGATCCCAGAGAATTATACATGCGAGCCAGCTTCAAAGTGACGCAAATGATGAAAGGGTCTCATTGAATATGAATGTCTTTTCTCGTCTTCCTGCTCTGCTTTCACTCAATTGAATTGTTTGAGCTAAGTCAAACTGGCAGGACCTGCTTTTCCACATATGAGGTACAAGTCTCAGCAGTCCCCCCACAGGTAGCTGACAGGAGCAACGGGGCACCTTTTAGCCGAACTGTGGAGGGAATACTAAAAAAGCAAGAGGCATGGCAGGGGGTGAGGCGGGGATTGCTGCGTCGTAGCACCCACAAGAGGCTAATGCCAACCTCCAACTCTGTCACTTCAGCCCACACAGGCATCCTAAGTGTTGCTCCTGTGAAGTGATGTCTGTTGTCATGGTGACAGTATGTGAGCCTGGTATCGTGCGTCCTCTGACTTCCTTGTTCTCTCCTCTGCCGCCCACCCCCTCGTTCATTCTCTTTCTCTCTTCTAGTACACCGGCAAATCAAATGCTGAAACAAATGTGAAGTGATTGCAGAAAGCAAACGTTCCTCACCACAGCCTCCCAGTTGTGCATGAAAGAAGATGAGATCGCAAGCATAGGAGAAGCGGGGACGTATAGGGACGGAGATGGGCGGTAGGCATGCGGGGAAGGTTAAGGCTGAACGTGTCCCTTTAAAAATCACCACCATCTCTTTGCTGCAAGGCAGCTGTGGGAACTGGGTCCCCACTTATCTTTGCAGCAAATAATGTGTAAGCTTTTCTGACAAGCAGAAACAGCAGTGGAGCAAATGCGTTGACAGTGACGCCCTCAGTAGTCCTCGGCAACAAAACCAGCGCCAAACAGACAGTAAGCAAGGGACGGAGAGAGGTGTTGGCTGGGGGCTGGGGTTGTTAGACACTTAAGGTATTTTCAAACATGATAGTCCGGTAGACTGAGGTTAGTCGGTGGACCAAAATTGCAACATTTCTTACATTTTCACCTGGTGTGGTTCTCTTTCACCCTGGACTGAGTCAAAAAACCCTGATCCTTTTGTAAAACCTGTTTACTCTTCCCCCTGTGGCGGTTTTGAACCAAGAACTACTAAAGAAACAGACACAAAAAAAAGACATGAGCGCAGCTTCTTTCTTCAAGAAATGTAAATAAAATTAAAGTGGTGTGAAATTTTAGTGGTTGCGAGATTTCTCTTTTTGTCATTGGTAAAAGACAATGTGGCATTTCTCCCTCTGGTGCCAGGACACACAAATTTGTTTTGGTTGTATTTAACCAGAATGCGCTGTGCTATAGTCCACTTCTGGCTTTAGGAGCGGTCTCCGGTCCGCTTGGTTCTCACATATGCATTTGAATTGTGCAAGAGATCACTTCAACCGAACTGAGCAGTACTTATCCGAGATGGTTGGATGTGCCTCAAAGTTCCCTGGTCAGTTTACATTGTCCTTAAAAGTATTTGTACAGTTTTTGGTCACATTTAACCAGATGTTGTCACATTTTTCAGTATTACAACTGCAAACTGGAATCTGCTTTGGTTGGACTACTTTGGTAGGCCAGCCACAGTTGAAGGTACGGTAATTGTACAGTGAAAGGAAAAACATCTATAACTGGATTTGTTGCATCTTCTTCCTTGCTAATCATGTCAACTTTTAAGTCTTGACACAGATTCTAAAATGGATAAATGTCTCATCTTTGACACAAAAAAACCCCACCCAATTTGTTTTGACCTAAACATTCAGCCTGGCTTTTTTGACATCGTCATGTTGAAAAGTGAACCTCTGGCCCAGATGCAGGTCTCTTAACAGCTTTTCTTTTAGGAATGGCTTAAGCTTTAGTTATATTAATCTCCCCATCAACGTAGATCAACATCATTTAGAGTTTCTGCCACACCTAGCTGACCATAGCACCTTTTCTTTATGTTCAGGGTGTAAACAGTAGTTCTGTTCAGTGATCCATGAGGGATGATCAAAGCTTGCAGCATTGCTTGAATGTTGCATCTTTACTCAACTTTAAACTTCTCCAGAGCTTTATGCCTGACTTGTCAAGCATGTTCTCTGGTCTTAACAACCAAGGCCTTCACTGAACAGCTGTATTTATACACACAGACTTGATTTCAACCTGGGTTATTAAAATAAAGGGAACTGAATTGAAAAGAACACCACAAGTTTCACATTTTTTTGTTCGGAAAACATTTGGAAAAACACGCAACACCTTCCATCTGCTCTACAGTTATGATCGCCTTTGTTTTGTTTTGTTTTATAACATAAAATCCCAATGAAAGACAGTTTATATGCTAGCTCCCTATTCTGCAGAAGTATCATTATGAAATGTGATTATTCTTTTAGAAAGATGCATTGTAATAGCCAATGTCTTAAGTGTCTTTCTTCATCTCCCGTTTAAATTTAGTATATCCCAGGGGCTGTCGCACCCTTGAGGATTCCAATAATCCTGTATTGTCAGTTAATGGCTTCCTGTGGTGAAGCAAGCACACTTATCTGAATCAGATCAAGTACTTTTCCTCTGAGATTCAGCTCAGTGGAAAAATAATTCTTAAAATTTAATACAGATTTCTAAGTTCTCATCTGGTTTTGAACATTTTCTGTCTTTCCTCATCTTTATTCATGCCGCTCCTACAACAAAAGCGTTGCAGTTGATGGCTATTTCTACCTTGAGGAGTGTTTACTCTGTGTGACGTTTAGAGCCTCTTGCTTCAAACCAACAGGATCCAAAATTCAGGAATAGTTTTCTTTCTAATTACACAACACAAGATTGCCTAATAAAATTGAAAACTAATTCCCTCCAGTCGCAAAACCTCTTAAATGCTTTCTGCGGGAAATAAACTTAGTTTGAGAAGTGAAGAACTTTGTAGGGCTCAGAAATCTCCGGAACATTTCCTCCTTTTCTAGACATATGACTCACAGCTGTAGATTGATTCTTGCTGCGTTACCGGGGTCTCAACATGGTCTGAATCTTCAAGATTTGGCTTTCACTTCTGAGCTGTCCAATTTTGTCTCTTGACCCAGTCTGTGTGAGCCAGCTCAGCGTGAGGTGTGCTTGATTTGGATCATTTTCTCCTGGCCTGAATGAGACTTGAATCATTTATCAGTGATACACATTTCTCTGCTTATGAGCCCATTACTTTTAGTGTACGAAACCAGATGTTCGTTCATTTTTTTTTTCTTCCTTTTTGCGGTTGACAGATCAAGTAATTTTACAACATTTAGTAACGTTATCCTTGCCTTGCTAATTTTATTTTTTGCTTGAGTTAGAAATATGTCAATTGATTAATTTAAGATGCCTGCTGTATGGTATAATTTCAGTAAATAGAAAAGGCATTGTAGTTGGACATGTGTTGTCTTATTGTAATTTTGGACTCCTCTGATTAAAGGAGAGGTATTATTCATCCTTGAACAAGTTAGGATAAACCTATGGACTTTACAAAAGATGTTCAGTACATTTTATTTATTTATTTATTTATTTTTTGCAAAGATGATTCTCAGATAATAAAATTTCAATTAGCTTTTTTTAGGGCTTACCCACCATTATTCAAATAAGCTTTTGTTTGCTGCACCCACCAACTCAACGTTTACACTTTATTCACATGAAAATGGCTGCAAACAGATGCCCAATCGTTCAACTGTACGTCTTTTACCCTGAGTTACAACCAGATGCAGAAGAAGTGGTGCCTTTTACACAATTATCAGGGATGCAGAAAGCAGTTTTGTAATGACAAGGCAACCGTTCCGCAGTCCCAGGATCGGTCAAGTGGACCCCCCAATCCAGAAGGGTCGAACTGACCCCGTGTTGGCTTTTGAGATATCTTTTTTTTTGCTTCTTTGACAGGCTAGGACTGCAGGAGGATTTTATCTGCAAATTTGCAAAGAACAGCAGGGACAGAACAGAACTTCCCAACAGTCAAGGTTTGCTGATAAAGCTTTTTGTGAGTCGTTTGATCACAAAACAGATCTGCAGTGCCATGCCAGAGTGCACTGCAGATCTGTTGTGTGTAAACTACAATTTTCCTTTGCAATGTAGCTTGGAAATTACCATTAAAAAGTGAAATGAGGCCAAGCAGCTCTGTTCTTTGTGACTGCATGGAAACTAGCTCAGAAAATGCGCTCATCTTCAAACAATGGAGTGAAGCTCCGCTTGTGTTGCTAGGTCAGGGGCAGGGCCTGCCGATTACGACTTAATAAGCGAGAGGATTTTGTAAAGGTTTTTCAGATAGAAACAAAACATGTAGATATTACCAAAAAGTGACTGGTTGTTTTGTTTTTACCTTGTAGCTAAGACCACTTTTAGAAGCATTAGAGACCCAATTGAACAGAAATGTGCAAAAGGACAATTTAGCATTGTAGGTCCCCTTTAATTGAGCAAATTCATCACTCTGTGAGACATGATCTTGAAAGAATAAAAAATGCACCAAATTAGGCGAACTTGAATAAAAATACTGCACTTTTAACAGAGCCATGGTGTTTAATGAATAATTTTAAGGAAATGTGGGGAGCCCCTATGATTCAGAGAGCAGGGTGGAGCTTGTAGAGGAGCTCAGTTTCCTCTCTGACAAGTTGCTTTCTGCTGATAGATATTCTGTTTCTATTTGCTGTATGATTATCTACCAGAGGGCACTGGAGTCACAGTTCAACATTTTTAACTTTGACCAGAGCATAACGCAGAACTGCACACAACTTCCTGCTGAAGGACTGCTGTGGTGGCGCAGGGGTTAACCCACATATGGAGGTCTTAGTCCTCAACGCGGCTGTCGCAGGTTCAATTCCCAGCCTGGTGATCTTTGCTGCATGTCTTCCCCCTTCTCTCATTTCCCATTCACTGTCAAATAAAGGCCGCTAAAGCCAATAAAACCTTTAAAAACACACACAGCTCAGTGAAGAAAAGGTACAAATAAATGGGTTTTAGAACACAGTGGAGCCGGTATCATGGTCTGTGTGTAAGCCCTATAACCAGAAAATCATAAAATCATAAATCATAAAATCAAACACTGCTGGATAAATTAAGTAAAGGTACTTTTCACTGCTTTTGAGAGCAAACGTCCCATGTGATTGGTAATACAGATACTGGACATTTAAAATCGAAAGACAATTAACATATGTGACAGAATGAGACACTCGGAGGTGAGAGGGAATAAATCACCTGAACTTGTTAGTGTTGCTGTGCTAGTTTGCTTTCTATAACGAATATTGCTTTTTTTTACTTTGTCTTTTAGTTCGGACTGCCGTGAGGTGTTGGGAAACTCTTATTAAAAAATAAAAACTCCACTAAAAGGCAGTGAACAGTTATAGAGTGGTTCGATCCAGAATTCAGTTTCTGTGTGGATGAAATCACCCAATGATTGCTGGAGATTGGCACCAGATCACCCCTGGCAACCCTGCAAGGATAAGCGGCTTGAGATAATGGATGGATGGTTTTGTATTTTATGTCATTTTTCTTTATACTGTCTTATCAATTTATCCACTTATTATTTTTAGGCATCTCCCTGTAGCATTTGATAGGGGATAAGCATTAAAAATCGGCCTGCAGTGCCTGCATTCGGCTTCACTCAGCAGATTCAACAGTGCAAAATTTCCCTCTTCTGCAAATACAATTAAGAAAAAGAAGAAATCTTGGCCCGTAGGATACAAAATGTTCAGAATTGCTTACACAAACACACAGCTGGTGGTCGTCTCCTCCTTCATCTTTACTGTCACGTTTCTAAGTTCTCTCTGGTAAAGAGTTGCGCTCTAAAGAAGCTCTCCTCAAAAGCCATATTGCCGCTTCAGTTGACCTTTTGCCCCCTTTCATTATTCCTGCTCTTTGGCCTGCCTTTATTTACTCTTATTTTTTCTTTTCTCCTACGCATGCAGTTGTGTGAATTTCATGTTTTTTCAGCAAAGGTTTTAAAGAGGGATTTTAACATAATGTCTAGACAGCCCTCATTTAGCCAGCTAATATCTGAGGCTAAATTTAGACCACATTAAGCTCAGGCAGATTAGTCGCTAAATCTTGCTACTGAAAATAACAAAAAAAATTATATATACATTTATCTGAAAGTCTTGAGTGTATTATATCAAAAGCATTATGTATTATTATTCAGTAAGAGAGATGGGGTTTGTAACTCAGAACATGAGTCATATGACATATTATCATCCAAATTTTATACTATTGAAATGACATGTTGGAATTTATTTATTTATTTATTTTTATTTATTGTAATTCTTTTGGGGGGGTGGATTTATAACCATAACATCAGTTAAAAAATACATTTATATTCTAGTCAGGACACATAACATCAAAATGGTGCTTAGACTTGTCCCTGGATATTTTACCAATGTGATTTCCTCAAGGAGGTAAACATACATTGGGATTATTGAATTTGAATCAGAGATCTTTTTTAGGTAGCTAAAAAGCTTTTCTGAGAGATGTTTTTATTTTAAGTTTGAAACTAGATTTTTTTAAGTGCAAAGGTTAACGAGTGTTAAACTAGACATCAATACCTGAGCGATATTTGTGTGTTTTTTAAGGAGATGTGAAAAAGACTTGTTTAACGTTTGTTAACGTTAAAGTTTTATCTGTACAAGTCAAAGTTTGGCAGAAGTGTCAACTAACATCTATTCCAATACATTCCAAAGTAAAGTCTGCCAGTGTTTTAACTATGTGTCGCATTATATTCCCCACAGTGACGATGTGTAAATTAACGCCACACAGATATCACAACTTTTCAGCTCCAGAGAGGTGCTTCATGCAATTTTATCACACTAATAAAATGAATGACAAATCAGTATAATTAAAAATCTACCACAAAATCGATTTGCTGCAGTATGCAGTGAAGTATGATTTCCCACTGGCCTGTAGTCCCCTACATCACAAGAAGAGGAAATTTGAGACTTCTTAACCTGCTAAGGGGCCAGTGTGTAAAAAAAACAAAAAAACAACAACCTTTACAATTCATTAATTCTAGGATATTGTTTTTATTTAATGAGCTACTGTTTGCTGTGACATCCAATTGGTTTGTTGATGTGGGATCTTGTTATTAAAGTTTCTTGCCGGAGTTATTAAATGACGAGCGATGTGAATTTTGCATCAAAATTCAGAAACTTCAAAACAGCTTTGAAATGCACCAATGGACCTCAGCATATTAACGGTTCTGAATTTGCTTTTGGCTGATCAGACAAACCAATGCAAATCCGGTAATGCATCTCTGGAAACATTAGTAAAGACCTTCAAAGAGGTGGAACCTGGGCGATGTTTCCCTTATTGCTATTCACATTTATATCCTAAGTCACATATCAACACATGCTGATGGTATTCATGAATTCTGATGCAGCAAAGGCAGAATGAAAAAAAAATTGGCTTCATCCTCTCAGTGGTGAGAGCCCTCCTGCAGTGGGAGTCTTACATGTTGATATATGCGTGGGCGAACTTGTGTGATAGCGAATATCTGTTTGTGTGTGCATTCCCCAAGGATTTCTGTGATGCTACCGAGGTAATTGGATGTTTGACGCCCACCAAAAATCCCCTTTAGCCCTGGGCGAGAGCTTTCTCAATCCCAGCATGCCTCTGTGGAAAGCACAACCCAAAGGAAGGCTTATTCTTTCAACTGGCAGACATCAAATGGTTCCCTGTTCTCCACATCACAGCCTTCGTGTCTCTGCTCCACTGGCATCACAGGAGCCCATTAGATTCTAATGACATGACCGCATGGATACATGAACATAGAGCCGAGGACTTCTATCCTTATGCGCCGAGATTAGCATTGCTAGGTTTTAGTTTTCGGTGGCAGTAATTGCAGAAAGACTGGAGAACCAGTTGTTTGTCAGGTAGATTTAGTTCTTCTTAGGGAAGATTTATCTGGAGAGTTAATTAACCATAATGAATGAAGATGTGGCCTATTTAAGCCCTGGCAAAGCGTCAGAATTTACCTGTAGTCTTTCAAGACATTTTAATGACCTAGAACAGCTTGCAAGTTCACTCAGCATTAACAAAGAAAGCAGGGAGAATGTGTAATTAACACATTTGTACAGTATTGGATTATCATAACGCATATCCGTCTTGGCTCCCTGTGTTAATAGTGATAAATATAGCATGTAATCTAGATTTAAAACACCTGGGATACTTTAGGACTGTATCTGCAATTAGATTTTAATTATCTACAATGAAGTCGACAAAGATGTTTGCAGATGTTTGTGGCTGAAGTGAAACTAAAACTGATAATGATCTTACTGAATTATTATATGATGGACCACTTTCTTGTTTTTATTTGTTTCATCTTCTTGTGTTCTTTAATTTGGTAATAATATAATTGAAGCATATGTGACATAATGATGCGTAACCTGCATCATCCCAATAATAATATAAAAATGTAACTTATCAGAAGAAAACGGCATCTGCCAAAACCAAATTCTGCACAACCTTTTTTCTCATCAATTTAACATGATTGTAATTTGACCAACACATTTAGTAAAATGTTTCTAGGTCGTTGCGGTTTGTGCACGCACGCTTCCAGTATCGTGTTATTGCTGCCAGATTTAGGAAGCATGCGTCTTCAAAAAATGAAACTTCCCATAACACGAGAAACACCACCTCTTAATGTAAATATGCTGTGTTTTAAATAAACTAAACATTGCAGAAGATGGAGATACATTTTTCCTCCCACATTGACATAATGAGATGTGAGTAGAGATCATTCAGCTCAATCCACAATCAAAACAACATAGGTCATAAAGATAGTCTAAATAGTTAAGCATGTTTAAAGCTATCTCAGATTTCACTTAGTGTCTTAAAAATAGTTGTTGCTAACTGAGAATGTTGCCATTAAGCTTTTCATTTGGTTTACTTGTTCGGTTTAGTTTTATTTTGCAAACAGGTTGCTGTGTATTGCAGACTTCTGCCCAGGTCCCTCTTGAAAATGAGAACCAGATCTCAACGGGGTTTAAATAAAGAGAATAATAAAAAAAAAATAATAATAATTTGTACATCGTGTTCCAAATGATTATGCAAAATGGATATAAGTCTCATAAAGATACATTTTTTGTTGCGCTATTAAATTTACAGATGATATCGTGTGTCAGGGCTCTGACAAACGATCACTTACATAATAATTTGGAACACTGCGTATTGTGTCATAACATAACACAAAATGTCTGATAGATTCCTTGAAAAACACAGTTGATTTGTGTCATTTCTATTTTGCATCAAGGATTTACCTTTTAAAATGCAAAGAAGCTGTAATATTAAATTCCCTGACATGAAAGGAGGGATTGTTTAGAAAATGTCAGTTTCAGGAAGGGTTAAATATTAGTTTTGAAAAAAAAAAAAGAAACATTCTCAGACATGATGGGCAGTGTCTTGCTGAAACTATCATGATCTCCACCGCTGCATGACTATGACACCTCTATCTGTACATGTCATATTTGCGCATGTGTCTGTGGATAAATGTGTGACTGCAGGCTTTTGCAAGCTCTCTCAGTCCAGTGCTCTGACCCCCTGCTGAATCACATGTGCACTGGCAGAAAAAGAGAGAGATCTTCCTTTCCTCCTTCTTCTTCTATTTATCCATCTTCATTCATCTCTGGGTATTTTCGTGACCTTGTTATTGAAGTTACATAATACTCTGCTTGAGGTTTGAGGTGGAGGGCAGGGGGTGTAAAGGCAGCAGTGGCTGGAGGCAGGACACTGATCTAAACTGTGATGACAGCTCAGGCTTTCTCCCTCTCACCTCTTCCACGCTCTTTGTGGGGAGGTGAAAGTGTGGTGACAGGAAGTAACCTTAAAGACAGCGGGGGAGTTCGTCATGGCCGCAAACACGGTTTACTGAAAGCAAGATGGGTGAATAAAAGATCATCTCATGAACTGTGCAGTTCATTCCCACACGGCTGGAATAACAAAAACATAAAAATCCAACTTACAAGGGTTGGGTTTCGGTTTCTGCATGTTTTACTCCCCTGGTATCTCTACCTGAAACACACACCCTGAAAATAAGAGGGCTTCTGACTCATTTATTAAACCATTAAGCAGCTTGTTGTACATGTTACAAGGTTATTTGCTGCTGCAGAGGTGGGAGTAAACAACGATGATAACGCCATTAAAGCACCATGAGCGGAAAAGCTTTGGGAATATCACAATAGTTCAAGTGATGACATAATGTACTGAAATCTGATAAATTGTGTGGTTACAGTACTGATAAAATGCTTTGCTTCAAAATGTTAATGTAAATCTTATTTCACCAAATTAAACTTTTATGACTACAAGATGCATATGAAATTAAACTCTCCAACATCATTTATTATGTACCGTTTTCTAAATTATTATGCAAGTGATAGTTTGTCATATTTTCCTAAATGGTCAATGCAAATGATGGTCAGTATCATTTTCAAGTCATGAACCATTACAGTAAAAATCAAATTTTACTGAGCAAAGCTCCCCATGAGAACAGTATTTATCTCAGAAATATACAACTCAAAATGCACTGTTCCAAATTATTATGCACAGCAGATTTTCTAAGCATTTTATGGATTATAAAGAACTGCAAATGGTCATTCTTTGAATGTGCAGCATTAAGTGGTCACATGTACTAAAATCAAAAGCTATTTCAATCAAAAACATCTTAACAGACGAGTTACATGTTAACAAAGGATCCCTTGTTTGGTATCACCTGGAAAATTCTTGCATCCATTGAACTTGTGAGTTTGTGGAAAATCTCTGCTTGAATTTCTTTGCAGGATGTCAGAAAACCTTCCTAGAGCTTCTGTTTTGATATGAACTGCATCCCCCCCTCAAATCTCCTGCTTGATTAAACGCCAAAGGTTCTCAATAGGGTCAGAGGTCAGAGGAGGATGGTGACCACACCACACTTTTATGCCCATAGCAGCCAGTGACACAGCATGAGATGGTGCATCGTCATGCATGAAGATGCTTTTGCTTCTGAAGGTGCGGCTCTTCTTTTTGAACCATGACAGAAAGTGATCAGTCAGAAAGTCCATATACTTTGCTGAGATCATTTTCACACCTTCAGGGACTCTGAAGGGGCCGACCAGCTCTCTCTCTCTCCCCCCATGATTCCAAGTTGCATAATCATTTGGAACATGGTGTATTTAGAACACTGACTGAAACTGTTTTGTGTTACCCGCTAAGCATTTTTACCACAAAATAACAGATCACCTACATCTTTTAGATGTATTGCAATTATATTTACTATGTTTACAATCATGGTCATAAGGAGTCTTGTCTTTTACCAACGTTTTGGAGGGAATTGTTTACATCTCAGTCATTACAGTCTGATGTGTTGGACCGGAGAGAAACCTTACGACAGCGACCCCCAAGAGTGGAGTTTGATATCCCTAGATTCAAATTGTGGCAAAACATTGCCAGGCGAATATATTTTATATTTCTGACATTTTCTTTAGATGACAGACATCCTTGCAAACTCCAAAGGAAAATCGGTTTCTGCATATTAACGTTATTAAATCTTTTGGTGTACAACAAAGGTCTGGCTTTGGCTTTGAATAACGGTAAATAATTACTTAGGGCAATTATTAATAAAACTAGCTATTTAGATTAACTTGGAAGTATTTATGTCCCTGACATAAAATGTATGTCTTAAGATGTTTAGGTGTAAAATGTACCAGGCCTCTTCTCAGTTCTCCTGAAATGGATAGAAGGTTGGCTAGCCAAAAGTTATCGGCAATCAAAGCCCATAGAAGTCATTTTTGCCTTATCCTTCTTTGCATTGTGGTGAACCCATCGGTTGAGAGAGTATGAGATGAGATCCAGCGAACGCTACATTAGGCTGCTCCTTCTAACAGAGGCTAAAAAAGAATCTGATTTACGACAGTGTGTTCCTTTCTTCAGGCTTCATTGAAAATGTGTAGATTAACGCCTCTCCTCATTATGTTAGCTCAGCGTTGTTAAAAGCTGTTTTCAGTCTTTAGCTAAGATTTGCTAAGCTCTCTTTTTATTTTCTCTGAGTGTATTTTTTTTAATGCCTTCTTATCCATGCTCCTACAAAGCAATGTAGACCCACTTTCCCAGAAACAAGCAACATACGATACGGTCTGTTTTGCTTTTTGCAAGCGCTCTCATTTGGTCAGATTTGTTTCTCTCTGCAGTTACTGGCATCTTCAATGGAGCACAAAAAAAAAAAAACATGAAACATGAAATTAGATAATTAGAAAATAGACCATATTCTGGCCCTGCAAAATAAAAAGCTGCAATAGCTGATATTCACGAGACAAAAGGCGGAGGTTGCTCATGTTGCTCTGCAAAGCTTTTAAAACTCATTTAAACCACACCAACCCACACGAAGATCGGAGATTAAGCTTCCATGTTAATATTCCAAATGTTCTGCACTGCATTTCAATAGAGCTGCTCCATACGAGCACTTATTTGACATTGATTTAGCTTTTTTCTCTGGTTGACTACTTTCTAGATGGATTATTAATGATTCTTTTCTTGGGTTTATGAGTCTTAATGTATCGCCTTAATGCACTTCCTTCATTAGCTGACATTACCATTATGGTTAAAAGCACTTTGTTATCATTGTTGCTAACAGAGGATTGCTTTGTGCAGTAAATGTTTTATTGCCTTGCAGCAATGTTTCTTCTTTTTTTTTTTTTTTTTTTTGTGAATCTACTTAGTAGTAGCTCTTATTTTCTTTAGACACATCTCCCTCTGGACAAAGGTTAACTGGCTTTCTGTTTTTAACATTAAAATTATAGTTTTACAACAACTTTAGCACTTTGATAAATGTTTTGGTATGGTATATTAGTATTCACTTGTGATAAATATGAAGCCATTTTAAGAGACTGAAACTGCAGGAATTTGTACATTGGATTTGTTTTTCCCTTCAAACAAATTTACACAAAGCAATATTAGGTTGTTTCTTAATCTTTCCCTTCATAAATCATATAAATGTCTTAAAATGGAATTTAGTCTAGATAGACATAGATATTAACAAATAAATATATTTTTGAACGCTCTTCCCTAAAGCGACTAGTTTTTTGGTGCAAGTACATTTGAACTAATGATGCATGCTTCTTACTGAAGGATTATTGTTAATGTCTGCCAACGACAAAGACATATATTTATATTTGGCTATGAGAGTCAATTTAAATTACTACCAGTTTCCAGTTTATTTCCCCAAATTCTCCTTTATTTTCATAATTACAATAAAAAAGTGTCAAATTTGAAATATTTGCAAAATTTTCATGTTTCTGGAAATTTATTGGAAACTTTCTACCTCATTATAACCCTTCAAAGGGCCAACCGTGCTGGAACACCAACTTTGACCCTTTCTCTATACGTGAGAGATCAAAAGAGCATTTTTGAAAACATGTGCAGGCAGCCCGATCGACAAAACCGCAGCAGTTCGAGTGTTCATTAAAAGTGAAGGTGAAGAGCTGCTGCTCAGTCACTCATCTGTAGTTTTCACTGTGCTCTCCATGCTGCCGCGGTGTACTGTATACACGTCCAGGATCCAACAATGCTCTCCTCATTTGCTGGACCCACCGCAGGATGAGGGCCCTTAAAGGAGAAGATGAGAAGAAGAGGGATGAAGGCCTCATGGAGCTCAGTTAAGAGCAGCCTGCCTTGTTCTTTGGCTTGTTTGTAAGCTAACAGTACATGAATGGGGACAATAGATAAAACAACTCGACTGGATAGGAAATGTTAATGAGGGGCTTTAAAGTGACTGCACATGATTCGCAGCACTTCAGATAACTGAGTTAAAAAAATACAAAATAGAACTATTCTTCATAGTCGCCTGGATTGCATTGTGTGACCGCTCAATTTACATATGTAGCCATAGGAAAAAGGGCTTTTCCTTCACCTCTGAGTTATCTTTCTCCGCAGTGTTTGAAATCTGGAGCTTATTTTCTCCTCCTTGTTGGCTGTACTTCCTCTATTATTCCCTGTTTTGCTTTTTATCTTCTGAAAACCAAGGTGCACACCGACCGATGGTTTCCTCTGGATTCCGGGGGGAAAGTATTTGCGGGCGCAGAGCATAGAAGAGGCTCAGCAGTGAGAAGATTAAATTATCTCCTTTGAAGGTGTGCTGGCGCTTTCATGAGACAGAGACCATTATTAATATGCAGTGACACATGCATACATCCACAATGATCCCGGAAGCTTCGTCATGGATCATAAAATTCCCCAAGGTGCCTTTTGCTCATCGCATACTGAGAGCTGCCACCGCGGCCCGCATGAATCACAGCGATTCTGTCTGGATATATGGAAGGTAGGGAGGAAAAAGGGGGAAATGAGTCTTGGGTTTTATTAGATTGCTCTGACAAAATTATATTCATTTTGAGCAGTTTGACTTCACAGTGAGCTGCAGTGGCACTCCATCCCTGGGCGACAAGAGGGCCGGTAAACAGATCGTGCAGTTTGCATGGTTTGCTAAAAGGTTAAACGGATCATGTGAGCTGCCGCTGGGAGATTGTGATCTTATGTTGGGATTTGTTAATGCCATCTAAAATTTAAATTTTCCCCCTTTTTACTTGTGTGCTAAAACAGACTTTTTGTCCTGTTTGTTTAGTGGTAAAATAAAGTTTCCTTCTGACACCCTTCAGACTGAACAGGACACTGTTATTTGTCTCCTCTAATCAGCCGAAGGTCACCATGCGTTACTCGTTATGTTTGGGAAAATGTGGCCTGGCTCCAAAATACTCTTTCAGCTTTGTGGCTTCCTCATTTAAACACCTGAGCTGTTGATATCTCTCTTTTTTTTAAATTCACAGAACACTGCCTCTATTAGACAAGTTATACCTGCAGGATGTTCAGTCTATACCCGGATGGAGGCATTAACTACATCAGCCAGAAGTTACACATATCCGTGGAACAAATGAGCATTGACTGTGTAATTGGAATTTCTGCTCCGTTTTTATTCTCTTTCTCTGCCTTTCCCTGGTAGATAGCCCAAATGAGCTGTCATCCATGATTGATTTTCACATTTCAGGGGTCTCCACATTCACTAAGCACTGACTATTAGAGGAGCTGTGTCACGCCTGTGGCACGGACTGGGCTGTTAAGAACAAGCACAGAGCAGGAAGAGTGTGGTTTCGAGTTTAATCCGTAATGTTCACATGAATGGGAACACATTTAGTTTAGTGTGTGGCAATGAAGTGTTAGCACGATGCTATAAAACTGTCTGTGATCTGTAGGTTAATCTAACTTCCAAATGGGCGCAGAATCTGGAACAAACTTCCAGAAAACGGCAAAACAGCCGAAACACTGAGTTTCCTTAAAATCAAAGCTAAAAACCCAGCTGTTTAGTGTTTCCTCTGATTAGTCAGAATCAACATTATTCATGTGCATTTGCTTGATGATTTTGGTGACATTTGACAAAATGTAAGATTTATTGCTTGGTTCTTAACTGTTGACTTCTGTTTTTGTGATGCAAAGCACTTTGAACTGCCTCACTGCTGAAATGCGCTGTACAAATAAACTTGACCCGACTTGGACGTCTCCTCGTAGAGGAGAGATTATTGCATGAGTCACAGAATCACAGTTGTGTTTGAGATTTTTTTATTCGGTTGTGCATTATGCCTCTGTGTGTCATGGCATAAAATTGCCCTCCTGAGCACAAGAATCTCTATGCAATTTTCCCTCGAGGTACTGAAAGACCTTTCATTCTGAAACAAAGCTGTAATTTTTTTGTTGTTGTTTTTGATTAGCAGTGGTGGCTTCTGAAGGTCTCATTTATCTGATTTAATTTCACCTTACTTTTACAATCAATTTAGGAGTACTTAGAAACCACTATGAGTCATTGTGTTGATTACTGCTGCAGCTGAAAAGGGAAAATTTAGTCTAATATATTTGGTTGGTCGGCTGTTGTTGAAACTTAAGATGCACCTATTAGTGGTTACTGTAAAAATAGTTTGCTCGATACACTAACAGTTCATCTTTCCTTTTAACCTTTCTCCCCTACGTCTGCACACTGATGTACTCCAACTGGGCTCTATGGCTGGATGATCAGCTTAAAGCCACTTAGCTGACTTACAGTATGAAATGGAGTGCATCAAAAAATGTGATTCCGTTTGGCAGATAGACTCTTGCCTATTCAAAATGTGCCCGAGTATGCAGAAGTCGGCATGTGGAGACATAGATTTAGAGCAACAGGGTGACACGGCACAATCAGGCACAGTTTACTGTGCATGAAATGAACAAAACAGACACTCACTCCTCCCTCGCAGTGGGTGTTTTTTATATATTTTCTTACGTTTGCTCAGGGCTAACTTGTAATGGCCCTGCATATGTTACATTCAGGGGATTTGCTTTTCTTTTAAGACCTCAAAATGCTTTTTTTTTTTCAGGATATGTTCAGGGGATTAAACAAAGTAAAACAGTTGCAAAAGACTAAGAATCCTGTTTTAATTTTAGTAATTTCTGGTGAAAAAGATACTTTGGTCTTTTTACAATATGACATTTGGATTTGTTGTTGCCTTTTCTGCTTATTAACCTTTTAATCATGAGGGGAAAAAATATAAATTAGAAGTTTAAGGATAGGAAGCTTAAAAATGTAATTTTGTTTAAAAATATCTTCTGTCCAGCCTTTCCTTGGGTACTTGTCACAAATGGTACCTGTTGATAGCCATGGTTACCTGATCCGAACTGGATGAGCTTCCACTGTCTTTGACTTGACTGGGATTGTAGCTCTGAGCCAAAAACAGTTTTGAATTGTAATTGCCAGGCTTCTGACTGTGGAGTATTGCTCAAAATCCCACCCCCAGTGTGGCTGCAAACATCCACAGCCTCCTGCTCACCAGATGCACTCACAGTACTCTGTAGCAATAACTATATAATGACAAACGGCAGACATGCTGTGTCGTGTACAGACTGGGGGAAAAAGGCCATCACACAAAACTTAAATGCATTTGCTAGGACTGTAATGAGACACTGAACTCATGAAATAAGATGATATGTGTTTCTGGATTCAGGGAGACGAGATGAGGTGTGAAAAAAATTCTCAGAAATGAAAAACAAATTTTGTTTTTATTTTCAGAGTAATATCAGGGTTAATTAATCCCAAATAAGAACTTAAATCAATGTAGAATAATTAAATCAGACTCTCACAAATTATTTTTTAGCAGGATCCCATTCAATGCCTCTTAAATAGCACATATGAGCTAAAGACAGCCAGTTTTATCTTGGTATTTATTGTCGTTGGCAAGGAAGAAAACTCACCTCACCGAAACTGTATTTCGAACTAAAGTCTGTAACCAGTAGTGAATAATGGAAATTAATTTCCCTTCAGTCATGTTTGCGTAGGGAACTCAATCAAGCATTAAAATGGTTTTACCTGCTGCAATCCATCTTCGACACAAATCACCATTGAACACCTTACACTTTCTGTCATGGAAATAATACAACCAGGTGAGTGATTAGCCTGCCCACTTTTTCCCTCCTTCCTTTTTTTTCCCTGGACAGATCGGGCGGCTAAAACTCTACTTGGCTTTAGTCGCTCCTTGGCTGAAGAGCTGGGGGTTCTGGCCATTGAGGAGACATTACATGTTGGCCCGCATTGACAGGTATCTATAGATGCCATTGACTTTAAATTAAAGTGGGTTGTGAGGTGATCAATCATAGCGCTGCTCTCTTGACATTGCCACAGTGTGATGTATTGGACTCCCTTGGCAGCTTCTGGCAATGCAGCGGGATCAGATGTATAATACCCCTGTGATCCTTCTCTTCTGCGCAGCTGTCCTCCCTTTTTGTGCACCGGCAAAACCTCCCATTTTACACTCCATGGAGTGTCACACTTTCCCCCTTTTGCACCACCTTTCATACCTCAACTTGCACAATGTTGCAGTTTTCACTCTAAGGAACTGTGTAATTGTGCTGTATGTCAGAGGGGAAGTTGATTCCTCCGCTCAGGTCGGGTAGAAGCCCCAGCCCAGCATGTTAGTGTACCGAACATTTCACTTCATGTTCAAATTGAAAAGGCTGTCAGTGTTTGTGAGTAAAGGCTCATTCAAGCCTTGGATACTGTTGCTATGTGTGCACCTAAGCGTAGTGTAGAGAGTGAGGGGCGAAGTGCTCTCTTTGAAGGCTGCTGATGAGGGCGATTGAAGAACGTGTCATAGAACAAATAACACATGAAATCACGCATACTTAACATTACTGCTACCGCCATTAATGCACCATATTGTTCACTGTGCAGTTCATCACACCCTTTTGGCAGCACTATATTTTCTATTGTTTTAAGGTCAGTGCAACAGAGACAATCCAACATCATGTTCTTGTCATGTCCCTGCTGAAGGTCAGCTGCTAATAACTGCCTTTAGTAGTACTTCTAGGCCATAAGAAAACAGTTGAATTAATTATGAGCTCAACTCATATTTGTCAGAATGCTAAATTTGTAAAAAATAAATAAATTAATTAAAAAAAAAATCTTCAGTTACCATGCTTAAACTGAGGTGACATATTTTGGTTGGGTTAAAGACGTCAGTAAAATAACTGAGACAGAAAAATAACTGAGACATACTGTACAGGCTTTCCCCCAGAAAACCTGCTAAGCCCATTTGTAGGGGTGCTATGGTAGTGCTTTTGTTAAAAAATGTAAAAATAAATTGCTTCGGAGGTGTATGAGAAGGCATCATAATGTGGAGTAATAATAATGTGAGGCCAATGCTCAGGTTCAGGAACGACTCTTCCAGTTCAGTGCGTCACTTATAAAACTAGCTTAATCTGTCTTTACTGTCACAGTTACTGGTGTATAAAAACCCTGTTTAAAATAAACATGGTAACCTGGTGGGGGAAACAGAAATGGACATTTGGATAAAACCACAATAGTATGCATACGACTTACTTCAATGGCCAGTTATCCTTCCACTGCAGCACAACTATTTTATAGTTAATATTTCTAAATGACATTTAAAACAAAAAGACTTAGCAGTTGTAACTGATATCCACTGAAAGGTTATCTGGGAATAAAGGAACGTAGCAAATGTGAAGGTAAATTGCCACTCAACAATGCTCAGAAGAAACACTCCACACTCCACCACATCTACTAATGGTGTCAACAAGAAACCAACTAGCGGTCCTCAGATTTAGTGTACATTCATATCCTCTATACCTAATTTATGTCTTAGGTTGTTTTCTGTTGTGGTTGGGAACTTGTGTCATGTGAGGGGTTAGCTGCAGATTGAGAGTCCAGGTTCAGGTCAAATGAAAGTTCAATTTGTACATCAATCCAGTTTCTTTGATATGTGTGTGTGTGAGGAGGTTGCGTGGGGGGGTTGTGTATGTGCGTGTTAGAAAGAGTTTGTGTATGGCTTTTGAACTTTTTTTTTCTGGTGTTTAACTGCTGTTATAGTGCACGGGTCCAAAATGACCCATAAGACAAT
Organism: Poeciliopsis retropinna; assembly: GCA_010277075.1. Lineage (NCBI taxonomy): Eukaryota > Metazoa > Chordata > Actinopteri > Cyprinodontiformes > Poeciliidae > Poeciliopsis > Poeciliopsis retropinna. Next base: position 15,215,259 of record VMRM01000010.1, read on the forward strand.
CCTTGGACCCTGGTGATGTACAATCCACATGGAAACAAAAACAAAGTATAATTTTTTCGAATGACGGGGTCAATTTAGGAAAAGTCATAAAATTTCAAGTCGGAAAAAGATTGTTTAGGGTATTTTTTCTGCAGCTAAACATGGTAATGGGTCACTTTTGATCCGCAAGACAACACAAGGGTTAGACGGTAAAGCCCTCATCCCTAAACCGTGAGCTACTTGTCCCCCCTATATAAAGCAGAGAACATAAAGCTACTGATCTTGCATTCATTCTTTCATTAAGTATTTTTCGACTGACTACCTGAAATATCACCATGTACTGATTTATTTAGATATTTTGTAATTCTAATAAAGTTTCATATATTTCTAACCTGCAGAGGATCCCTAGACTGAACAGAAAATTTTCTTAAGTCTTTGTACCGCTGATGGAAGGGGCCCAAAGTATTTTATCTTGAAGATGCATATTAAGTCAGCATTCACATAAATGCGCAACAAAGTGAAAAAAGATAAGGTGCAGCCATGATGTGCTAGTATGTCTTAAAAAAATGTAATATTGCAAATAAGTGTGAAATGTATTTACTATGCGACAAGCTTCTGATGAACAGGCTCTGCTTTGGACTTCATTAATTTGTAATGAGTTAACTGACTGTAAATAAGTTGAGTTTTTGGACGTTTGCAACAAAACTGGACTTTCTCATCGACCCTCATTCAGAAATGCAACCAGGCTGTAATTTAATGGTAAATTTGCCCTTTAGAGGGTTGATTATGTTTAATTAATACACCTCCATTGGCACGAATTTCAGAGGGCCGTTTTTACTCTGGCATCTGCTTCGGGTCGACACTCAAACACTTGGCAAAAATGCATAGGCATGCTAATTATAAAATGTTTGCATGTCACAATTTATGGAATGGCAAGAAATTCCAGTCAGTTAAATATGTACTAATGTTATCCTGGAAGAAAGTGTAAATCCTTAAGAGCCTTGATGGTTTGTTGTAACGATATGAAGACTGAACCAGATCTCACCCCTGTGTTTGATTAAGTTTTCTGCTCTGGGTGTAACAAATAAAACAATTGCAACCGCAGAAATCCTGTGGGATATAAACTAGAAATTTTTTATTTATTTTTGACAGGAAGATGATGGTCATGTTGTGACTGCGAGAGAAAACTGAGAAATACTTCTTTTTCTCCCTCTGATCAGTTTTCTCCCTTATTTGTTCCACTGGAAATACTTATATAAGACAAAGTAACATTGCCCAATTTCATGCTCCAATGAGCCTCTCATCACAAGAGGCATCATACTGACACAAAACATGTCAACTTAGTTGTAAGCGAGACAAAAAAAAGCATATTTATGCTTTCTTTTCATTTATGGTCTTATGCTAACTAGTAGAGTAGCAGCCTATTAGACAACTGATTCAGCGACACAAACCCTGAGTTACTTAAAACCATCTTACAGACTAGGAAGAGATGAAAACTGAACTTTAAGAACATATCTTAAAGAAGGATATTGGTACATTTTGGCAAGACCAATAATTTAATATTTATCCTACTTCAAAAATATCTAAGAAATTTGGAGCACCTGACTTGTTTTCAGTAAACATCCTAACTTTGAAATTAGCCTTTATTTTAAGATACAGTTATCATAATTGCATGGGTAAGTCCCTACAGTGCTCACTGCCAAATAAAATTGTCAAACAAATGAGGAAGGGATTTTAAAACCGGTGCTCTAACTTCAAAGTTAATGACCACATGCACTGCTGTAATTTGCCGGGACTATCGCTGCTATTTTCCCCACACATGCTGTCTTTAATAATAATGTTCACCTCACTCTGTGTGTGAATCTTTCTTTTTCATTTTCTGCTTGTCTGAGGAGAGAGCAGACATAGAAATTTAAATACTCGGGTCACAGGTTGCTGAAGAAGGAAACGATGGCATCTGTTGTCTTCTATTCAGTCTCCATCAGACATTTCAGGATGACCTGACAACAGTGCATCACAAACCCTCCACATCTACCTTATTTCCTATGCATGAGCTGTGATTCTCTTTCTGTGTGTTTCATTTACTGTGGGTTGATAAGGATTAGTCTGTGTCAGACTCCCAGTTTTGTTGAAGCTCCGACCTGCCAATGCCGATTCGCTTCCGATACAAATTTCTTTGTGGTAGTTGTAATTTAAAACATGTTAAACATTCCAGATTGATGCTAAAATGTATTTATTTAGCTTATGTATTATAAGTAAGATTTGGCCCTTGTTAGGTCAATTGTATGCTCTTCTACAAAGCAAAAATATTTACAACAGAGCAGCTGAAATAAAAATAAGACAAGTAACAGTTAAATGCTGTATGGATTTGAAATGAATACCAACAAATCTCAACGAACTGAGATTTGTCTAAGAAAGGAGTTCAAATAATTGACTTTTTTTTTTTTTCTTTAAAGTCAATTACAATTGAACAGTAAGCCAGAACCTTGCATGAAAGATGCTAGTGAAGTGAACTAAAAAGTATCCACGCAAGTAAATGGTGCACATTGTGTTTCTATGACCTGTTGAATTACAAGATGTTAGTTTTTTGGGGTAGGGCTTCGCAACTGATTTTATATTTTGCTTCATGAACATTGCATCTTTATTCGCAATGTGATTTTTATATTAGTTCAAGACGACACCGCAGATGGTCAGTGATTCACTCTCTAAAGAAGAGATGTTTTTGTATAAATCTGTTTGCTACTATCATCCTTTTTATGTATTTTATATTTAAAATCATTATTCACTAGAGAAAGAGTAGAATTAAGGTCAAATTCCCTGTTTGTGTGCACAAAACTTGGCCAGTAGAGTTAGGTCTAAGATTACATTTTAATTTCTTTCGGACATCCCAAGGATAGAATGATAGAATTATGTCTTGATATATAAAACCCAGACAATGAAAGTAATTTCATGGAACATTAAATATGACTAAATACAGAATCTTTAAAAATAGAAAAAAAAAAAAAAAAAAGAGTACAAAGTGTCCTTTAAACCTCCTGCAGCTTTAAGACTGGAACATTTAGATCATTATCCGGTGGGGTCGCACTGACCCTGTGTGCACTTTTATGTTGTTGTTGTTGTTGTTCCTGAACTTGATGGTCTGATGGGATAACACCCTCATTTGATGTCTGACTTTGACATTTGCTTGTCCTGAGCAAGGTTAAAAACTGAAAAGAAAATTTTGTACAAAACTTTATTTCCAGCTAAAAATCTTTAGCTCTGCAAAGATTTTTATTGTTTTGCTACAATCCTGTTTTCTTGCACGTGCTTCAATAAATCATGAGGTTGTTTTTTTTGTGTTTGGCTGAAGACATTTTGATTGTGGTACAAGGTTTACAAAGCACAATGCAGTTTGCGTCTGTCTAAGATGAAAACAGAAGAAAGTCATTTAAATGCTGACGGGATTTTTGTTTTTCTCTGACATGAAACTTCAAAACTTTCAAGAGAATCCGGAAACCCGTTCAATTTTTCGTCGAACAACTTGAATCAATTGCATGATGAAATCTTAAAACAGGGCAGGCACCCTTCACACCAAAGCTAAAAACCCTATTTTCCCTGCCTGTGAAAATGTCATTGCTTCAATTGTCAATGGTTCCTCAAAGCACTGAGTGAACAAAGAATCTGGCACGGGGTTCTTATGAAAGCCTCCCCTCTGCACTGCACACTGTTTGACCCTTCTGCTGATGTAGCATGTCTTTGTGGACAGTGTGCTTTGCTCCAAGACAGAGACATGCATCGCCCGACTGGACGTTCTTTTGCTCTCCAACCCATTCACTCAACAGGAAGAAATTACATTTTCCAATTGTCTAGAGAAAGATGATGGGAGTACATTGGGGGCAAAAAAAAAAAAGGATGTGTGGAGAAACACAATCAGCACAGACCAAACTTGCCATCAAAAGGAATTTGATAGAAATAACATTTCCAAAGCACAATTTGTGACTCCTGACCCTTTTACTTTGTTCTGGGAGAGTCTAGATGCTTTTGCAGAAGGCTTATTCGTGTGTGGTATTTGTCATGTGTGTTTATGTTTCACCTTTTCCTGGAAGCGAAATGCAGCTTGCATTAATTACCGCTTTAATTGGGTAATATACAAGTACACTAAGTTAAAAATATCTTAAATGTGCACCAAATCTCTGCAGGGACATTATGTTCTCCCAGGAACATTACGTTGTAAACAAAGACAAAGAGGAGCATTTAGCTGTTTTTTTTTTTTTAAATAAAGGAAACATAATTTCCCTTCATTGGCTATATCTGGGAGCACAAAAACCCTGCAAGTGATCAGAGCTTTTAATAGAGACTATGGACTGCTGTTGGGGACTGCTTTTTATTTTGTCATCTAACCATTGGTGCTTATTTGATGTTTTTAACTTGTCTTTAAAATCGTGCTGCAGTAGTACTTTTGTTTGTTTGCTTTTGTTCTTTTTTTTGTAAGAAGCTGTTACATTTTCTTCTGAGTAACAGAAAATATCTCTGAAAACACAATCAGAAGCGGTGTGACAATCAGGAAGAGCCGGAAGACGATGATCACCCAGTGTTATTTGCTTGGAAACTTTTGCAACCAGTCGAACCGCATTTAATTATCATAATAATTAACAGGCCGTGTGTCTAGCTATCGTGTCTGACAGCAACAGGGCTTCTATATTAATCCATGGACTAAGTGGCATTGGAGGATGTCATGCTCACAAAGTCAGACTTATACAATCTGTGTAATTGCCACATAACGGCACCGTAATTACAAGCAATTATAAAATCCACATTTAGAACACACGTTTAAATTGTACAGTGCTTCTGCAAAGACAGACCCCAGAGAGCAGTCGTTTATTTCTTTATTTTTGAATACCTATAATATTAAGTTTTACTGTCTCAGTTATTGTTATGGGCTAGTGATTTAACAACTTCCTTGTGTCTTTGGTGCTGACATTATATTTCTCTGTTCCACTGTTTTCTCATAGTTTTGTGCTTTGTTCTGTCTTCAGATGGAACATGAATGGATTGCATCATAATAGAAAATGTCTGCTGGAATAAACTGTTTATTGGTTTTCTGTTAGTGCTTTCGGAGATAGAGGACAGGCAGCTGCAGTGTTCAAGCAAAAACATCAAGGAAGGATGCAGCACGAATGTAATGTTTTTTGGGTTTTTTGTTTTGTAAATATGACTCACTGTCTTTTGTTCAATTAGCATACCAATACGCTGTAAGATGATTCCAAACAAGCAATGTGCAAAACCTTTGGTTTAATCCCTGAACTGTTAAATATTGGAGCACATTTGTTTCAGGAATTTTCCAAATCTTCTTTTTCTTGTGATAAATGCTGGATGGACCTGTTTTGAATTCATACGTTTCAGTCGGCTTGATCATAAAGCCTGTGTAAAGTAAACCAGGGCCTGCTGCGCTCTCTGCATACCAGATATTTGTGACTACACCGACTGTACGCACCACCGCCTGTAAACCTCCTATTAAAAATATTCCACCTAATGCAAGGCAAAAATCTCCCAAAGTAACGGAAGTCAAAACAAACAGGCAACAAACACACACACACACACACACAAAGATGAGCCAGATAATGAGCACAAGAAAAAAATGATCAACAATGGTAGTTTTTAGGAAAAGTGGTGTGAAGAGAAGCTGCTGTTTTCCACATTCAGATTAGTTTAGTTCATGCCTCCGGGTCAACAAAGCCCCGAATACTGCATTAAGTGTCCTGATAAGAATAATTTAATTTAATTTCAATTACTTTTTTTTATTTTCTTGTCAGAGAAAACTATACATCTTTGAGTGGAATGTTCTTATACAAGAACAATATTAATACAGACACATGCTTGTCCTTTAGGCCCAAATAGTAATTTTTTAAATAAGGAGAATTATGTGGAAATCTTTACTGAAATAAAAATTAATTGACATTTCTATCTACCAACTGTAGATACGTCTGTGTGAAGAGTTCATTTACTCCAAACATTTTATTCACCACCCACTCACTCATCAATGATGTATTAAAGTCGGAAAAACAGACAATACATTCATATCAATCTGTTTGCACTAATAAATGGACAGTTTTAAAGTAAAAAGAAAAAAAGTCTTATTTTAATTAAATCTACTCATCTACTCCCAATCCACGATATTAATGTTTGCTTCAGCTTTTGTTTTGATGCCATTTTTCTCAAAACAAAGGTTGCCAGGATTAGACTAATTTGTTACGGTAACGTAATCCAATTTTCCTCATGCTGCAACACTTCCTATTAAGATGCTAACATGTTTCAAACCTGTGGTATTTTTCTTTACAAACAAGACTTGATTCATTAGCTTTAACAAACGATAAACTTCGATGAAGCATTTATTTCTGCATGTCTTTGCCTTTTGCAAGTTTTCTAGAGATTGTTTAAGTGGATGGACATGTTGATCTACCGCCTTCATTCTGCTTTGCATCATTTCACATTTTTCCGTGTATATTAGGTTTGTTTTCTCTATAGCAACCTGAGATGGCTTTTATTGGGGATTGGTGATGTATGAATACAATTGACCAAGCAAAGTGGAAAAAGTACCAAAGTGTTGGTGGTACCTGATATATATGAGAATAATAACAATCACAGGGAAACATATTTTAACATATTTTACCACGTTAGTCAGCATATCAACGACATACTTTGCTATGTTTTTTAGTCCAGTAATATAATATTAAAATTAAGTTGCAAAAGAGGAAGGTGACGTCCAGATTTCATGTTAGTTCTGTGTCCTTTACCGTATAGTTTTGCATGAAATTTAGACTGTGTTAGTGGGATTATTATTATCACATCAGATTCTCATGCAGGTTATATAAACAAAGGTCAAACAATTAATAAGAAAGACCAAATGCCAATCTGTTCTTCTGTTACGATGGAGTTGATGTTTTTGTGCCGAATGCAGTAGCTTCCTATACTGCAGTTACGCGATGTCTTCGTATTTATCCCGCTATGCTCACAGTTTAGCCCAGAGGTGAAACAATTTGCAGAATGAGCCATCAGTAACTCCCTGGAAATAAACCTGCCAATCTTTCCGAGCGCTGGCTACTGGGGCGATTTTGCTCCTTCCCTCCCTGCTTCTTGGCGAATCTCCTCGCTCTCTTGCTTTGTAGCTTTGATTTGTGTGTTTCGGTGTTACCGTCCGTGATTACTCTCCCAGTCACTCCCTCTTGCTCCCCAGTCTCATTGTTCCCCTCTCTATTTGTCTCATCTTATCTCCCCCATCCTTTTTCTCCCTTAACCATTTCTCTCTCTTTCTCATTCTCCATGCCTTTCTCGCTCTGTCTTTATCTTAAACCCCCCCTCCCCTCCTCCTCCTCTGCCCTGGTCTCATCAGACAGACACGAAGGGTGATGCACAAACACCATCCCTCACATCTCCAATGAGCACCTTGTTATCATCTTGTCCCCACAGCGGCTTTCTGTCTGGCTCCGTCTGAGCTCGGATTCCGTCACTAATGGGACCGCATCATTTTCGACAGCTGCAATTCCTCAGCATTGAGGAACTGGGATGCGGAGCAACTCTGTGAACACAGCTCAAAGGGATTGAAGACTAATGCCTCGCTCTGATTTACACATTTACAAAGGCCTGTTTAAACATCACGTCTCTTTGGTGCAGCCCTCTGCCGCATGGCCTGTAATGACAATTTACATGTATTCAGCTTGCTTGGATATATTGTCTCCTTTTGATCAGCTCCTCTTAAACGCCTTGTTTTATGTCAGGTAAACTCACTCTTGATCCCAGTGTCAAATATTTATGAGATTTGAGAGACAACAGATCTTTGTCAGGACCGTATTCTCAGTTGAGGCATCATGGAAGTTTTGATATGATTCCTAAGGCTCTTCTGATCTTGAGAATAGAAGAAAAGTGAATCTTCATAAAAGCTTCAACAACAGATCATGTTAGAGTTTGCCTGCCTCTTTCAGCCTGCATATCATTTCCACTGGGTCCTGCAAGGCAACAACAAAGACTCCCAAAATTTCTATGGCAATCGTTTCTGTCTTTGATTGTGCGGTTCACTAAATTTTCTTTTTTTGTTGTTTGTGTGAATGCTGCTTTCATCTCTCTCAAAGGGGGCACTTAGCAGCTCACTTGTTATGTGACCCAGGTCATGCTTTGAAACAGACTGCAAAATTAGACACTAAACAGCTCTATGTTTGTTTGCATGTGTTTTGGTTCAGTTTAATTTTTAATATGCTGTGTATCTGCATCAAGATTTCTTCAATTTACAATATATTATTTCAACATTTAAACGTGGTGCCCATCGATCGGGGCCATATTATTTTTCTAATACTTTGAGAATCTCCTTTAATAATGCTAGGGACATTGGCATTATGGTCTACCAAGTCAGACTTAAATGTACACTGTACTTTTTAGGATATATGTAACAAACTCATTATAAAACGAAGTAATAATCAATAAGTAAATAAATAGACAAAAACATGACCAAAGAATTCTTGATATCACAGTAAGCCTCCAGAACCAACATGATTTCTTAAAGGACTTTTTATTTTGGTATATTCAGACATAGCGTAAACAAATGGCCAGAGTAAGTAATTTCAAAATGTATCTAGGTCAAACCGTAAAAGGATATGTTGTAAAACCTCAAATTATAGTTTATTTTTTCAATTGCTTTGGTGCAATTCTCTGATCAGAGTTACAATTCTCATAACATCTAGTCATTTCATATTCCTCAATTCCTCAATCCTTCCAACAACCTGCAAATCGCTTTGAACATGCATTGATCGCTTCCATCTGCTGTTTTAGACCATTTTCATTTGCTTTTGCCATTTATGTCAAACTTTCACTATACGTATGAATGCTGAATGGTATAAAACTAAATAGTTGCCTCCCATTGGACATTAGATTGCTCAACTCCAACAATCCCCCCACTAACGCTGTCTGAAAATGCAAAGTTATACATGTTTATATAGGGACAAGTTTGACTATATTTAAAGGCACACTTATGATTTTTTATTTTATTTTATATTTTATTTTTTGTGCTTCGGTGGCCAATGATGACATTTCATTGCCAGTTTCACCATCTTTGTCCAATGACAATAAAATAAGTCTAAGTCCAACTGGGTTTTGCAGTTTGGACAGATTGTTTTGGACTGTTGTGCAAATGTTAACAGAGAGAAATGCACTAAATGAATATCTGAAAACCTCTGTATAAGCATTGGTATGTTTTATGTTTTTCTTTCTTTCTATCCAGTAACACATTAAGTGGATATTAAACAGATTCTTAAGCTAATGTTAGCATACAAAAACGTTTACAAGCAGCAGGTGTAATAAATATGTTTATTTTTCCCTTTAGATAGGTATATAAAAATGAGTTCCGAAGGAAACAACTTTGAAACAGAATTGAGGTCTGGACTAGCCTAGCTTAGGTAGCACAAACATTTCCATTTCCTTCTGGGCGTCAATAGGCAGCTCAAGTAGAGAAATGAGAAAAGCTGTACGCTGCAGCTTATTGCGTTTGAAGAGAGGCAGGTACACTGATCTGTGTTAACAACATGGTGGTAAAAGCCATTCAGGCAGCCAGCGGTTATGGCCTGCCAGCATATTACTGGTGACATCACACATCAGAGTGCATTTGGCTCTGCTCGGCCTGCTCTCATTAAAACAGACATCCTACAGGAGACCCTGCTGGTCATGTACACTCTGCCCTTTAAAGTCCGGTCAAAGAGCATCTGTAAAAGCCTCACGGAATATCCTTTGTAGATTTTATCACATTGGTCAGTCATGCTAAACTCCAGGTAACGGAGATGAGGTTTTCCCGTTTCATTCGCCCTAAGAGTATTTTTGGGCGAATGAACCCCACGAAAAACAAATACCAAGAGAGGAAAATGTGTTAACAAGAAAGATTGTCACAAGAAAGATGAAATATTTATTCACTGTGCTTTAATTTATGCCAGCCTCAAAGTTCAGAGACGTTACTCCCCTTATCAGTTTCAATGAACATTCAACTATTTTAGCCACAGTGTTTTCAGTGTTTTTGCAGTCGTGGCCTGTTTGTACTTCTGTCATGGGATCTTGGGCTCATCTGCAATCAAGTCTCATAGAACTTCTTTAATTTATAGCCGGACGAAAAATCTCCCGGAGATTCTTGGAGCATGAACAGAGTCAGAATACTAAATATTTCAATAAACAAGTAGATTTTGAATATTTCATAGGCAGAACGATTGATATGAACTGAAACTACTTTATGAAACATTAAAGTCCTCTGTCCATCTGAACTCTTCAGACTTGCTGGCTTTTGCAAAACACTGTTTAGTGTCAGAATTTTTTTTTTTTCCTCCTGCATTTAAGCCAGAGCACAGAAGAAATACATGCAGCGCTGTTATGATTGTTGGTGCACACATACATCAAGGGAGGAGGGAAATTTGCTTAATAGGGATTTGTTTTCTATCGCTGATGTCTTCTCTTATCTTTCCCCAAAAATCTCTCGATGCTCTTCTTGCACACATTACAGTCCCTGTTCTCTGAAGATGGAAGGAAAAGCTGCACAGGATTTTAAGGAAAAAAAAAAAGTTAGCACACATCTAAAAGCAGAGAATGTGGCCAAGTGGAAAATATGTCTCCACAGGGTTAGAGAGTGGAAGGAGGTTTATTTCATGTCCAACCGCATCTGTGCATCCCAGCAGAGCTTCAACTCTACCAAGTTTGACTTGCTGATTACGCTGTCGCCCTGATTTACTCTGATGAAAGAAGTTGTTGTACACAAATTGAAATAAAGAGATTATTTTAGGAAGCTAAAATTTAATTAAAAATGAGAAAACCTAATTTAAATAGAAAATAAAACTGACTTTATTAATCTTCATAGAAATTACCATTTCATTTTTAATTACTTTTTTTTTTTCTATTTTGCAGAAGTAGAATATCACATCCTGTGAAGAATTTTGTGAATTTGTGCGCCATAAAGTGTAAAGTAAAACTTATTCTGGTGCTAATGATAGCTGTAGGTTCACTTCTAGATCAAAGGCTCCAAATTAGCTAATTTTGTCCCTTGAAAACATCGGTGAGCAGCATAGATTACATTTGATGTTCAATAAATATATCACAACTGAAACTTATCACTACCTTATATTATAATCACACTGCATGTTGTGTGATGCTCTTTGTCTGATGTTTAAACTTAGCCAAGTGTATAAACCCTTTATATCCCATTGGTTTAAAGCTGCTACTTGTGGCAACCTCCTGCATAAGTTTTCTATGCTAATATTTAATCATTATTTTTATGGGTTGTAGATCTTAGAAAGAAACAAATCAACCAAAATCTGAATAGTAAGATCAGATATAAGCAAGTAAAAAACTCAGATTGCTGCGTTTCAACCGGTGCTGCTTATACAGTTTTATTACCTTTTTTCTTCTTTGAGCCTATCTATAAATGCATATCTGCTGGTTTATCAGGTATGAGTGAAAAGAAGCCAACATTTTTGAAGGGCTTTTACATAACAAAGACATAAGAGCATGAAAACAAAAAAATGGTAGTGGTATTGTTGGTAGATGGCAAATAACAGAAGATTACAGAGGCGATGGGGAAATTTCAGTGCTGTAATATAATGTTGTCACATTATTATTAATCATCAGCTTCAGAATATCTTCTATCCCGAATCCTGCACTTGTTGAGCTTGTTGACCTGTAGAATGTCAATGTCAGACAAACCACGCCGTCGGCCAATGGGAACGTTAGGATCAAGGATAGGCGTGATGCTTACGACCACTTTTGTTCCAAGAGCCGTTCTACACATACAAAAGGATTTAATCACTCAGAATTAAAGAGATTACACATTCAAATTAGATTTTCGTCCAATCTTACTTTCCGTATTGCATCACAGATGTGTAGTCATATGGGGTGAGATTATCTGTGTCCATCTTTTTGAAATTCCTCAAATAATCCTGTGCCAAATTAAAACAAATAGCACACGATTGCCAAGAATTAAAAAAAGAAGTATAAATAACCGAGTAGAGGTGAAAGTTTCTTACATTCTTTGATGTTTTCCCAGTGGATTTTCACGTATTGGTTATTGTCGCAGCGAGTGTGTTTGTGGTAGGAACCCAAACCGTGGAGCAGTCGGGTTGGATGATCTACACAGCCGAACTTCTGCAGACGCCTCCTGCTTGTCTCCGATATGACCCAGCAAAGAGAAACAGCTAGGAACGGGGAACAAGAAAAAAAAAAAAAGACAAACACTGCTCTTGTGAATGCAAAGCATTTGCCTTCTGAGACTGTCCAATCAGGCAATACTAGCTTTTGGTTTTCTTTCAATCTGCTGCTTGGTTATTTCATGAGGATTGTGCCATGAATCTAAAAATGAAGAAATTCATAGATCAAATATATTTTTGCGTCCTATCAGATGTTTCTGCATCTAAGTATGCAGTGTTGAAAGTTGTTGTGAGTTTTAATGCTAATATTGAACAGGTAAAAATATCTGACCTGCTAGTTACTGGTAAGAGACAATGTATTAGCTCACCCATATTTTGGCTCAGTGCTCAAATACGCCCTCTCTCCTATGTGGGAAATGAACCGCATGCAAGTTTTACCCTCAAAACCTTTAATTGCAACTGTAGATAACACCTTTCTTCTCAGTGTTATCTACATCCATCCATTTTCTGTTCACCCTTCTCCCTAATGGGGTCGGGAGTTGCTGGTGTCTATCTCCAGCTGCGTTCCGGGCGAGAGGCGGGGTACACCCTGGACAGGTCGCCAGTCTGTGGCAGGGCAAGTGTTAGCTACAGTTGCAGATAAAAGAGCTTCAGTAAGGTGAACGAGATGCCATAACATGCACTAACCTGTTCCATTAAAGAATTAAACACACCATATTCGTCACTTATAATAAAAGGGATTTCCACAATCCCTCTCAAAGTCTGCAGCCAGAATCAGCTGTACTGGTTATTAAGGCGCTTCATGGCAGTCCTGGTTTCAGGAATATAGACATCTCCTTCAAGCAGCATGTCTGCAGATCCTGTTAAAAGGAAAGTGTTGCAGTTCATACTAAGGTCTGCCAAAGAAAATGCTTTCATGTTTTTGTACAATTGTACAGTGATGATGTGAGAAAGCGCTGCTTCACCGCTGTCCCTGCAGATTCAGGTTTGAACACTCACCGTTGTTCATTCTGAGGATCGTTGTTGTGATTTCCTCCTTTTCCCGAGTCCCCTAATCAAGAAAAAAGACCAAAAAAAGTCATAGTACTCAGTTATGTTATGCTTTGCCATATGATTCCTAATTTGTTACTCTCTTAGTAAGGGCTACAAATAGATATATTGTGGTTCAGTCACTTACAATCATCTGGATTGGAATCCTGTGTAAAAACCACATGAAAACAACCAAAAATCAACCACTTTCTATTTTCACTCATATCATTTTCACCTGACTTTAATAAGTACAATTCCTCTGAATAGACCCCCACTCTGGTGATCTAGAAGATGCAGCAAGATCTTTCGCTCCATTCTATATTTAGTGAGATTTCTTACATCTGCAGGGTAAGCATTACCGACAGCTGAAAGCAGTAAGAGCAGAAGCGAGGCTTGTGCTTTGAGGTCCATTTTTTTCTTCTCCTGAAGGTGCTGATGCAAAATGTGCCGATGCTTCACTTTACCCTGCATCGACTGAGGCTTAACGGGAGGCAGGGGGAGAGCTAATATGCCACTTTCCTAGGTGTGTCTGTGTACAGAGATTAATGGAAGGGGCTTTGATAGGTCTGGTCTTAGACACACAGCAGACGGGAGTGCCCTCCCCAGCCTTCCTCACTGTTTTCACACAGGGATAATCTCATTCTGGGAGGATTACGGTGACCACAGGCTGCTGTCGGCTCACTTAGCGTCACATTTCACTTGGTATTTTTAACCAGCGGGGAGCCCACTCGTGAGATCCCAGTCTTTATAACAGAAATAACAAACGCACCGCTGGAAACACATTTCTGCTCGGGGTATCTACAGAAGCCTACTTCAGATAAACTTTTCTCGAACCAAACCCGCTGTGTTGTCGACGAATGTCAACAATATTTCAACAATATTCACAAACAAATCCAATGGAAGAAGCGATGATGATTCCTTAAGTCTTTAAAAAAGGAGTTTTCTATTTAAATTATGTACACTATACAGATGACAATCAGTTGGTCTGAAACATTTTAAGAAAAAAGGTACAGTAAACATTTAGGAGCAGGTAATAACGGTGATGATATCAAACCAACAAATTTATGAGCTGAGAACCAAAAAACTCTACAGCACCCTTCCTTTGCTTTAGCATTGGTTGCCACGGAGACTTGACTCAATTTAATTTAATTGAACTTATTTGATTAGGACATTGGACATTAATCAACATTACCACAATTCATGACAGCGTAAATAATCTTGAAGAGCCAAAGATGCAAGCACTTCCTTGTGAGTGAAATTAAAAAGGAACTTTAGATACAATACATCCTTACTGTATATGGTGTATCCTTGGTTACCACTATTTTTACACTTCTGAAATAATTTACTCATTTCTCTCGATGAGAAGCTATTTTCTTGCTATTTTCCTTCTGCTCTAATTCCATGTCACATTCCTACGCCTTTCTCATTTTGAAAAGCGTCTTTGAGAAATCGTCATAATTATTGTCACTCTTCTGTTCTAACTACAACACTGACCTTTACAGCTCCTTATTTTCACTGAAGGACATTTATCAGATTATTTCGATGAGACCTGATGTTAGTTTGGATCATAAAGGCGACGGCTAATTAGGCATCAGTCAGTCTCTCCAAGCTGCATCATTCCTCTGTGCTGCATCAATAGTGATTATTTCTCCATGGTAAAAATCATGACTCATCTACCAGACAGAAAACTCAGAAATCAGAAATGGATTGTTTAAACTAATGATTATTCAGATTTATTGGCTGCCTTGGTAATAAATCCGGAGTTTCTAGTGCTTTGTTTACAGGAAAAGAGGGATGCTGTCAGGCTTCGCTGCGCCATAAACAGTTTTAGGACCTGATTCTGTGTGTCAAGGCCGGCAGCCTCACAGAGAGATTCCATCACACCGACCTTTATATGATGTGGTCTTCCGCTGTACATCACAATAATGTGGCATTTACTGTCACTGCACAAAAATTGTGCTGCGGGTGTGTGTCTGTCTCAGTAGCTGTGGATGTGTGGCCTCCCTTCAATAAAGCCAATGCATTTGCTAAATTTACAACGTTTGCATTAGGTACTTTGAACACACAACCGTACATTCATTTCTTTATGTTTGGGTTAGCCGTCTGCCGGCCAAATTGGGTGATCCGCGTGGGTGAACAGGTAATTCGATTTGTGTTTTAGAGTCAGAGCACAGCAAAATAACGCCGTGATTTATGAGCCGTCCGTTTGGTTGAGCTTTATTTCTAACTCCAAAGAGGAGAAGGTCTTATTCGATTTGAAATTAGCTTAGTGCTACCCTTTTCAAAAAGTTTATTTCTCTCCAAGTATCTTTTTTTTGTTAGCCAGAGGAGAATCTCCAGGAAGCTATGAGTTGTCAGAGAGGAAATATGGTGTAGCACTGCCCCAGAAACAGATTTAACTTTGTTGTTGCTCCTTTTTTTCCCTACACCTTAAAAACTCTCAAGTGAGATAGAATTTTTCCACAAATCAAAGTCAGCAGAAATGTGCCTTGAATTACGTCTGGAGCTCAGTATATCTGCATGTGATGGCTATTGTATAGATTTTTTGTTTTATAGAAAGAGCACAGCTAATTTGTGATTTTAAATCGACTTCTATTTAGTTGGTGCACCAGAGATTTAGTGTATTGCTGTGTTGCACTGCCTGCATGTAGCAGGTTGGTGTTTAACAGAATAGATTTAGTACTCTTCAACATTATGTTGTCAAACCACTACGTATTGTTCTCTCTGACATTCTGATGATAGACTACAGCTATTCCTCCAACAGAAATGTGGAGGAATAGCTCCATGTTTTATGACATTTGAGTCTTAAAATATTTTTGTCCACTGGGATCTACAAGTTTTGCTTCCTCCTTTGGCTTACACACACACACACACACACGCACACACGCATACAAGCCACACACTATTCAGTCCATTTACTTCTCCACATCTGTGTTTAGTCACTGCTTAATTGGTCAAATTTTACTGGACTCTGCCAGGTTGTTTTTGTGCCTCTACTCAGGATGCCCTGTCACATGTAGTTAATCTCTTGCTCTCTCTTTTTGAATTTTGTTCTTGCTTAGTTCCAAGTGAGAACCGTACTGAAGAAACAAAATTGGGGACTAAATTTGATGACATTGAGTTTAATTTAGAGTCTGTGTTGTTATAAAGCTGGTTAACCTGGTGCAGTTGTTACACACATTCTTGTGAACAGCAAACCTGCAAAGCTTATTGACAGTATTAACAAAATTATTTTTTTAAATGTTTGTTGAAAAAGAATCTACTGTTTTTAAAAATCATATTTATCATTTTATATGAATTCTACAACTTCTAATTTAATCTGTTGATTTATCATCAGTTAGATTACTAGATTAAAATTGGTCTCAATCATTTAATTTAAACATCTGCTTAGACCTTCTTTCAGACCACCATCCAGAAGAGGGCGCCACTGGTCATCCTTTAGTAGAACTAATTGACAGTTGTAAGAAAAGGACAGATGATGGAGGATACACTCCATGGCAGTAAAGTGAAACAGTCCAAACAGAGTCCGGTGTGGGATGCAATATTCATTTTATGCTTCTTAAATTATCACCTCAGCAGCGTTCATTCAGCCGTGCTACAAGTCGGAGAAGTGTCAACTTCTCAATCAAAGGCGAGGATTTGATGTTTACATTTTTTTGCATCACGCAGAAAAATTTCAGTTTGATGGAAAAAGACAATATTTATAAGCAGGTTGATTCTGAGGGCTTTTGTGACTTAACGCACTGTCAAAGTTAACAAAGTGCATTAACTAAAGTTTTAACATCCCTTCGACAGCAACCATAACTGCCTGTCTAGAGGGATGATAAAAGAAAAAGGAAGCTGAGCTGGAAGCACCACTAGCAGCACAAAGTGTCGCCTTCACTAATTGTAGTCTGCTCTGACAGCAGAGAGCTGGATCACAGCTTCTGTCCACTTCTTTGACATGGAGTGGACAGTAAAGTCTGCACATCTCTCTGTTCTCTCTGAATTAAGTGCTTCACATATTTTATTCTTTAAATTTTTTCTTTTGTCTACTCAGCAACCTACTAGATTCCTTTTTTTTTTTTGCTATATTTTATAAATATATTTAAGTGTGATGATGTAATAAAACATACATTTTCTTTTTATCAATACTTGGCACAATAAGTATATGCACTCAGTAGTACATCTGGCAGCCATCTTGGTAGCTACTCATTACACATTGAACATTTCCAAGACTACCCATTATTTTTTCAGAACCAAGACTAAGAATAATTTAAAAGTTATTTTTATTAATATAAAAACAGAATAGCCACCTCCATAAAAAAGGCTAGGTCCTTACTATAAGGGCTTGTTTAGTATTGTTTAGCTATTTTTGTGGTGTACCATAGATAGAAACAGATGTGTAAATTTGGCATATTCTTTAGGTAAAACAAATACCAGTGACGGCTCATTCTTTCAGACCTCTCCTGATCTATAATACATCTCTGTCTTCTTCCACCGACACTGTGGGCAGCCAAGAACAACAGTCAATGAGCAATATCCATTTACGCAATGGACTGTTAAACAATCTGCTTAAAATTTAGAGTTGCTACAGAGGGGGTGTGTGCCAGGAAATCCACTGTCATGATAAGTACTCCTTTAAAATGATGCACATTAGCCTGATCTAGTGGCTCTTACTCACTTCAGCTCCTTCTTCCGCTATAGTCAGATGTCTGACCCCGACACAGACGCTTTACTTCCCGTTCCTTTTTTTTTGCCGCTGGCTCAGTGTCTGACTGTGAGACAAAATAATAAGTAACCACTTTGTACAACCCATTAATGCTGAGCCTCCCATGTCATCAAGCTAATTTATTTGTTGTTGCATCTTCAAATTAATCAAATATTTCTTCTATTATCTCTTCACATTTGACAAATTGTTTTTACAGCATTCGTAACTTGCAGTAATTGATTTATTTCACCCTCCCTTTGTACCGGAGTCAGTGTGAGAGAGTAAACATTGTGTTTGTTCTAATTGACATTCAGACAAACAGGGACAAATATGCTGAATATGTACACAATTATAATTGGTATGAATTACCAGACTTGTAAAAGGCACGTGAACTAAATCAGGTGCATTATTGTAGCAATGCAATTGATTAAACGACCATCCAGGCAGTATGGTCCGTTCAGGGGACAATTGTGGTTGATAGATGAGGTGTCAAGTGGGTTATGAGACAGATTAGAAAGTTGCATTGAGAGAGATCAAAGTCCTGGGAGAAAAGCTGTAAAGGTAAAATGGACTATGAGAGAGGATGAGAGAGAGAGCCACTTCACAGTTGGTTGGGTAAAAAAAAAAATGGTTGGGTGATAACTTTTAATATTCTGGACTGTACCACCCCTAAAACCCTCTCCTGTAATGCATCAGTGTCTTTTAGGTTTAGGTACCTTCCCCAGGGGACATCAGAAATGATGATGAGTGAGGGGGGGATGGGGAAAGAGTGTGACTCATTCGCTTTGCCCACCCACGTTATCCCAGCTCGCCTTGAACTGATGATGTTAAAAAAGTATAGTTGCAAGCTCGTTTCCCTCCCTTTAGGCTACGGCTGCTGATATGAGCCCCTTCTGTTCGTGCTTCACTGTGGATAATAGGATCACTCCCAACTTTGGAACATTTCTGAAATAACCTAATGTTTAAAATTACCACTTGTGTTCTGCCCCAGTTCATATGTCTCACAGACCCAACATACTCCAGAGATCATAAATCAAACTTTGATACATAGCACACCAATTTTTTTTTTTATTATTATTTATTTTTTTGTGCGTGTGTATCTGCTCTGTCAGAATGGACATAAAATAACACGATTATAAGAATATTTCAACTATTCTTGTAACCTCCGTGGATCTTAAAAATACGGTTTTAAGTTTTGTGCACCATAGGTCTGTATTAAAACCAGCAACAATTTATTATTATTATTATTATTATTATTATTATTATTAGTTTAGGTTTTCTTTACTTGATGTATTGTAATTGCCTTCTTAATCTCTCTAGAAACAAATATGATGTTATGGTTAGATGTTGTGTTAAACGTTTTGGTTATTTCTTGTTGCCTGTTCTTAATGTCGGCCAGACCCGCTCAGTCTCACAGCTTAGTGACCATCTAAGTGTCACATTTTTCTAAGCAGGAGTCTTATCTCCAAAGCCAGGCTTAGGAGGGTGTTTTTAAAGCTGCATTTGTGAGCTTAATTAAATATATAGTTTTAGTTTAAAAACCGTTTTCTGGTAAATATTTGTATTTGTATGTAAGCCAGTGACCTGTTATTTTCCCTTGTAGAAAAGAGCATGATGTGTCCTTCCTTCATTCTATTTAGTTTTATTTATAAATATATATTTATATATATATATACAGCTCTGGAACAAAGTAAGAGTCCACTGCACTGAACCAAACTGAAAACCTCATAGTTATTCCACCGAATATTGATTGCTGAACTCTTCCTGAGTTAAAACATTAGTATTGTTGTTTCTGAATGAATATGAACTTGTTTTCTTTTTTTTAAATTATTATCTGAGGTCTGAAAGCACCTCAAATAATGATGTTATTTCCGTTATTTTCTGTTATTTTGAGCATTTTTTTTCTTTCTGCAAATTTTGCTTGGAATTTTAGAAAAATGCTGTCAATAGTTCATAGAATAACAATGTTCATTTTACTCAAACATATACTTATAAAAGATTTGCTCAAGATCAAAATCATTTGTGTTCTGTGGGTTAAGGTTAGGGTCATCATACCCCACACCGAGTCAGTGGGTGGATTTGAGATGAAGAGCAGCAGTCTAACTAACTTGAGGTAAAGAGGCATTTCCCAGACATTTGTTGCTGATATAGGAAGACCTGTAACCCACATTTCCAGGAGCGCAGCGCGGCGAGAGATCTCTTAAAGCCATTTCCTGCCTGGCTTCGAATAATGAGGTGTTAGTGCCTGCTGGCAGGGCTTAGCTGCACACTTTCCCAATGAAAAAGTTATGGATACTACAAAGACACACACATGCACTCTCCATACACACATATAGGCACTTTCACACTGAAAGGCATGGATTTACTGTATGTCCCCTGGAGGTGTTTTGGAAAGTGGCAAAGCCAGCCAGCAGGCAGCCCTGTCAGCCAGCCTGTGCTGTGGGCATTGATAGGACAATCAGTTCACTTTGGAGTCAGCACAGCCAATCATCAGACAGTTTCTTGGCGAGCAGCACCCAATCTTCTGAGGGATGCCAGATACTCTATCCGCAGTGAGCCATTGCTGGCTTGCCGTCCTAGCCAACCATATAGAAAGCTGTTGCCTCTTTACAGCCAATCGGGAGTGTTGGGCCTATCAACAGATAACTGCTGCATGGTTACGGCCAATCTGGGCTTTATCCTTCCCTACAGATGTCTGATTAGTGTTGTTTACGGAAATAAACTGCCACAACAGGCCCTCGCTGCCAACATTGCATCATGGATGGTGAGAAAAACAGAATGGAAATCGAGAAAACGGCAAAGGATTACTCTTGTACATCACTCGGATGCATTGTGCTTCTCTGTCCAGAATTTTGAATAGAAAACATAAAATTCAGATCCAGTCCTTAGTTCACCGTACATTTGCTAAAATACCAAATGCTAATGGGTTACCGATTTACATTTAACATATATAATTAACGTTGCATATTTGTAAAGTTTAATTCTTCTGGGTGACATTAAGACCACCAACCAAATAGTGCATCAATCCCCATTTTGCTGCCAAAAGAAACCCTGACTAATTACCCCCTAAACTCCACTCAACCCCTATCTGGCACCAAAATGTTAGCATCAGATCCTTTTATGTGCTATACGTGAGGGGAACCTCCTTGGATTGGACTTGTGTGGCTAACAGATTCCACAAATGCTCACTTGAACTATGATCTAAGAAATTTTGGGACTGTCTTCATGAAGGAGTTCTACTCATATGCATTGATGATGAGGTAGGTGATGTTGACTTCATCGAGGTTTCCTAGCACAACATTCACCAAACCATCACAGTGTTGGATCCATTTGTCTTGTTCCCATGCTCCTCATTAGTTTAAAGTGTTCCACAAGTGAGTACAAAGCATAATTTGAGACAACAAAGTGATTTAAGAAATATATGGGTAATCTGACAAGTGTACAGGTGTGCAGGTCATTCTCACCAATAACATCTTCAGCAGTTTGAACTGTAGCAGTAGTTTGGTGAATTGGACCACATGGACCAGTCTTTGCTCCCACAGTGCATCAATGAAGTTTTATTAACTATGGTCATGTCAGCTGATCCTTCCTTGGACCACTTTTTATTAAATTATAGTAAATACCAGATACTGGGAACGGTCCACCAGGGCTCATGTTACAGAAATGCCTTGAGCCATTTCCCTAGCCACTATTTTGGCCATTTTCAAACTCACTTCAATCCTAACTCATGACTTCTGTTATATTGTTGATGGTGTTTTAGTATTCTTTTAGCTTAAAGCATTTGGCACTCAGAAACATTGGCTCTAACAAATACATATTAAGAGTTAATCTGGTTTTGACTTTGTCTATGAAACATATTTTTCCTCACAAAACTCAAATCTATTAGAGTACCTTAAATATTCCAGCTTTAAATTATATTACTTCAGTGGTTGAAGCAGTTAAATCAGAAGAATTGTTTTGTGTTTAGTATTTTTTAATTCGTTCTTCTATCGACCAGTTATTTGCACTGCTTATAGTAAATTCACTGCATATTTTGGTGGACAGGTGCCAAGTCCTAGAGCCAAATTGTAATGGGTTTAACCTTAATGGGCCTGTTTGTTTTCAACTCTCAAAGTTTTCATGTCCATGACACTATGAAGAGGAGAAACTACCCGATGTACAAGTTCCAAATAAAGTAGGTCATTTACTTTGCTCCTCTGGATCTCTTGTGATTTCGATAGGCTATCTACTCCACTAATTTGGATAAACTGACACAGTGGTCCCTGCACACCTCGGAACGGCTTAATTTACAACCAACTATAAGTAGTGTGTGTGATAGATGATCGGTGCTGATAGGGCGAAGCCGGATCCATAAAGGCTCTCATTTACAATAGCAGCATAGGCTGATGAGAGCAGGGAGTGCATTACAGTGTATAATCAATACACTCTGACAACTTCTGATGTAATAATATGCATGTGCTGCTAGAAAACCATTCCAGGTCCTCAACACACATGGATGACCCCACAGATGAGTTGCTTCTCAATTATACAGCTGAATCGCTGGGTGCAGTGTAAGCCTATGCTTTCCAAATGCATGCGGAAAAGCACAGAAAATAATACAGTGTGTGACACCTTTGACAGCGGACCATGTCTACCCGTCCTCATCGGTGAAATCCACAGAATTCACCTTGAAATGGAAGTTGCCAATGTTTTGCATCAGCAAAGAAAATTTACATATTACTCACCTTCAATTTTAAAGTATTTACACTGGATGTCACACCTCCTCAAATTTGGGAAGATTTAATTGTACAGCTTTTTACTCATTGCATCTAAAAACATGGAGAGTTAAATATAGCATTAAATCATTACAATGTACTTAAGTTACAATCATAAAAAGTCCTTCCATTTTTGAATGACTTGAAGATGACTGAAATTGCTTTTGGCCACCGTCTTCATTTATATTAAAATTCAAGGTACTAAGGAACAGAGTGGTGCAAACAATGCTTATTATGATTCATGCTATCTGTATCTGATTTGGTTTAGCTTTATGTTTCTGATATATAGATAAACATACGTTTAGTGGTGATTTGTAGTTGACATTTGATTTATGTTGTGAATATTGGGTGAGCTGTTCTTATTGAATTTAAAACATAGAGGCTAAAAACTAATTATGCCAGTGATGACATACTGCTCTCATTGTCATGTTGTTAGGCAGTTCTCAATTAACTTTAATTCTCTTGCTATTAATGATACACTAATCAGTTGATTGGCCAGCTAATAAAATTGGCCAATTTCACCCTGATTGTGTCTGATTTTTTTTTTTTTTTGCCTTTAATTGTTAAATTAAAACAATGTGTGTATGCATAACACACATTATCTGTATGATATTCTTCGGGTAAACCCAGATCATGGGACAAATCGACATTTTATGTCTTTGGCTCTGATTGTCAAATTATAAACTTAAGATTTCAAGTATAGAAAAGACATTTGGCACATGATCTTGTGCCAAAGACATCAGTGTTCTGTCTAAAAAAAAAATGTTCCTCAAGCAGCTTTCCAGGCTCATTCACCATGAATTAATTTGCCTAAATTATAAACAAACAGGGTCCTTTAATTTGTCTGTGTGGCAACATTTGGGTTCACTGTTGAAAAAATTAATTGAAAATTACAGAAAGTAAAAGAACATTTAGTTAAGAACTGCAAGAAAATATTGGTATGTCCTGCAGCTGGTTAATAATGTTGAAATTAGTGTTTGATATTTTTACTCTAAAATCATCTGTACGCTCAAACCTGATCTTTTTTATTCTGTGTGCAGAATAAAAAAGATTTTTAAATCAACATGACTAATTTTTTATGCAAAGAAGTCAAACTGGACTGAATAAATTTACACAGATTAAAGATCACTTTAAACAACATTACATGCAAAAATGATGGTATGTTCTTAAACATCTGGTATAGTGTGTGCAGCATTGACCTGATTTACACACTTAGTTGAAAACAAATGGCCAACACGAATGTGTAATTTCAGTCACTAAGCTTTTTACTTGATACATCTCTGTCCTGGGAGGCCTGTTTAGAGCCAGTAGGAAGTTTATTTCTGGAATAGGGTTTGTTTTTAATTAACAACTCTCTATAGCATGCATATTATCTGGGGTTTTTTTCTTTCTATTTTTTAATCTGTCGTCCTTCATTTGCCATTGCAAGAAGATGCCAAAAAGCTAGCAGGATATTGTTAGTAGTCCTTAGGGGTCGGTCTGAGGACATTAAACCCGCTGCGAAAATGAGCCCCAGCTGTTGGACGTGTTTTTTCCCCCACATTTATTTGTTTGTCAATTTTAGAGTCTGCTTTTGCCAAGAAGCATCTCTGCCTCTCAATGGCTCCATCGGTCGTGTTTTGGCCAACTCCAATTCCATCTCTATAGGTGGTAGAAGACAGAGTCGTCTCTGTCTCACCCAACTGAAGTGAAGAAGGCAGAGCTCCCGAAAGGAGGGCAGACATATTTGCTTCTAGCAGATAGCTTAATGTTTAATCGATAGATTTGATGAATTTGTTATAAATTTTGGTGCAGGGGATGTAAAAGTCAGAATGGTTTCATAACAGGAGGACGTGACCCATAATCGAAAGGTATGACCTGTGCATTCATAAATGAAGAAGCTATGCCCAAATAATAATGCATTACTCCGACTGTTAAAATCCACTAAATATTTAATAGTATGTCATTCCTGTTAAATTTCTAAAGAATCTATCATTTATTTAAATTCTGATTTCAAGTTTAAGTGCTGAAGGCACATTTACAAAACTTAAGTATTACTCTTAATTATTAATTTCTCCATTATGATTTTTATAATCATAATGTTAGAATCCAGCCTCTTGGATTTTCCATAGAAACCACTTTTACTTCTTAGGAGAAATGTTTGCTTATATGACTTAAACTAATGAATGGTAGGTAATAAGGAGTATTTTCCTTTAATATGAGTATAACAAAAATCCTTTTGCGTGACAAAAATCAAGAATTTATGAAATTGGGTATTTTAATTAGTTTATAAAGTTTTTAAAGGTTTGTTGTTACTACAGATATTACTAGGGCTGAAACGATTCCTCGAATGATTCAAGTACCTCGATTATTAAAATTCTTCGAGGAAAATGTAACTCTGCCTTGAAGCTAGCATGGTGTTGCTGTCGGGACTTTATTTATCTCACTTCCGCCCGAATTCATGTCTATACTTTCACCTATCAGTTCTTGACGGAAGCTAAGTACGGCAGTCTTTTCCCTCCTGGAGCTGCTGAGTGGTAACACCCTCTTCATATGCTGACAAACTGAGAAAGTAATGAAACAAATGGCTGAAACTGATGGTGGATGTGCAGGAAACTCTCGTATTGATAAGAAAATTTTGCAGATTGTGAGGGCACATTCTTGTGCAGATGTGTTATAATGGCCAAGAGAATCCTATGTCCTTTGTGCTAGGATTGTGGTAAAGTCATGTTTGCGTTCACACTCAACTTTGGCGCCAGACAAAAAGTTTTAAATCATTCTTGGAGGTCCTGGAAATGGTAGGGTGGTCTTAATCCAGAAATCAAAAGAGGTTGAAATGATAAAAGACACCTCCAACACACCATTCCAAATGTATGAGACACCATCTTAATCCACATAATGAATTTGTAAGGCATATGATGTGTTCAAAGCTTTTGTCTATCACCCGTCTTCCCCTCAGTCTTTTATCTCCGTCCTGTCAGTTTACTGACATTCTGCTCCGTGATGGCACGGCCTAAAATCTAACAGCATTAATGTCTTTCTGCCCATCCCCACATATCCTTTCTGGAGATGTTATGAGTAGTTACTGTCAGTTGAATATCAAGTGGCTTTTAAAAGAAACAAAACTGGGAATGAAATAGTAATGAGAGTGATTTAAGTTCACGCTTTGGGCCAAGGGATATAAAAGAGCAGGTCTTAGCCACTTAAGGATATGTGTGACTATTTTAACATAAGTGTCCTCATTATGTATGCTTGAGACAGGGTTATTTGCTTTTGTGGCTTTAAGCTTGGAGATGTCTGCCTGCATGAAGAGTAAGTGAATGTTTATGCAGTTGTGAGTGTGTAGTTGCAGATAGGAGCTGATTTTCATTAATTATGGGTGTTTCCCAGCTTTCCTCCAGGACTGATAGTGCGCTGCTGTGATACTGGCTCATCAGAATAAATGGCATTAGCACTTTGTTTAACTCTTGCCCTGGGGTCTTGTTTCCCACCCCCCTTCTTTTCTGTTTTTTTTGTGTTTGTTTTGTTTTGCTTTGTTTTAAGTGGCAGCATTGCATTAAGCCCCTTGTGCTGAGCCTATTTCTCAAGCATTACCCTCCCAATGGAGTTCACCACCAGTGTGTTTAAATCTAAATGGAGAATGGGAAAGATGCAGAGGGAGGACTGAAGAAAGCCAAACAACCTGATATGATTAGCATCTGTATCAGCACACATCAATCTGCGAAGCCTTTAGGAAAGCACGACGGGCATGACGGAGCATTAAGCTAACAAGCTAAGAGAGACAAACAGCATGGTGGGGATCAGGGAGGGATGTTTGGTTACGGCTACACACACTCTGGCTGTGGCTCTCAACACAGCATCGGAGGGGAGTGTCGCTTCGCTTCGCTCATTAGCATGGCTGCCTGGATGGAGGTAGAAGAAGGCCTGCTGCAGGGGGGCCGACTTTGCAGAGAGGGGCCCGCACAGGAAGCCCGTTCCTCCGACATGAAAGCCAAACTGCTGTCTGTGTGACTCCTTGTAATTCCTGCTGGATTTTTTCCCCCCCTCTTCTTTCCCCTTCTATTTTGTACTCCTCCTACTCCTAATCATATCCCGCATCCGCTCTCTAACCCATCTCGTCCCTAACCTCTTCACTAATCATGGAAGCTGGAGAGGAATAAATGCTGAACAGATGCTAGTATTGTCAGGGGCCGCTTATGAGCAACCATGTTTTCACAGCTCAGTAGGAACGAATATTTTGAGTGGGTTACCTTAAATTACCCCTTCCTCTGCTCAGTTTAACCCTGACTACTTGAGTCTCCGTGCCTGTTGGTGTGTGGACATATTAAAATGTTTTTTTTAATTTATTTATTCTTCAGTAGTACCAGCTGTTAGCAATCACCTGTGGATACTTAATACTGACTAAAGAACATTTCCAGCCGATTTTATTTGGATTGGTATTGCCATATGTGTCAAGTACTTTTCCAGATTCTATGATTATCTGCAAGCCATAAGTCCCTAGGTATACTGCATCCCCCATTCATTCAGTGTCTATAACAAAACTAAACAAATGTCAGGTGCCCATAAAGGCGGTTCCCATTACTTTTTTTTTTATCTATAATTGTCACAGTGCGATGTGAAACTCTGCAGTTCATCCCTTGTTGCTTCATTTGAATTATAATTTTCTTATAAATACAGTCTGACAGATAATTTCATAGCGTTCTGAATTCCTTTTGATATTAGAGATGATGATAAAGAAAAAGAGAGGCCCTCTCATTACAAGTCAGCAGAGGGTCATTTATTTGACACTGCGTTTAAATTACTGCTTCCCAATTTCGCTGGCTGTCGCGTTGACACAAATCTGAGTGATACTGATTGCTTTTAGCCATAACAAAATATCTATATCTTTCAGTTTTTATTCAGATGTCACAGTCTACGCTTTGCCAAGACGTATTAGGGAAAGTCGACAAGTTTTGTCGACGGCTCCATTTTGACAAAATGCCTGTTGCAGATTTATTTTATTTTCACATTTTGCCACACTTAAATGTCTCAGCTCATCAAAGAAAAGAAGGATGCACTTTTCAGTTGTTGATTTCATGTTTTAGTGGAAGAAAGAATTTAGAAAAAAAAAAAGAAAAAGCAAACCAAACTGACCTGGATCTGTGCCAAGCCTGGCATTTGCAAAAACCCCGGGGTAAATATTTCACACCACTGTGCAGGACTGTTGGCGCTCTGTCCTCTTTGCAGAACTGTTTTACTTCCACATTGTGGGTATTTGAGCATTATGGTTCACTACAGGTTTTCTAGCAGATTTAACACCTGGCTTGATATTCATAACACCTTTCTTTATCATTAAACAATATCCCGACTGTGTTCATTGAGCTTCGCTTCTCAGTCACTAAACATATACATCAGGTGTGGGCATTAAGCACAGTTAGAGTCTAGCCTGCTGGCTTTGTAAATTATCGATATGCACAGTGTGAATTCCTGACGCTTACTTACTCCTCTTTTTCTTGTGTGACTCCAACACTGTGTGACCATCAGTGCCTTAAGCGCTGCTATCTGTCAGGTGTGAGACTCCATCCAACACTCTGAATTTTAGATTAGGATGTGAAATATGAAGTCTTTACTGCGTTATATTGCTTACATTGATTCTAAGGTGATGAAACATTTGCAATATAATGTGAAATACTAATATATTAACCCTAATTTGCATATTGTACCTTTTCATTCATTTTAAAGATTGTAATTTTTCTTTTTTTCTCTTGTAATAACTGCATATTTACTTGGTTCTTCACTTTATTTTCTATACTGTTCAACTTTTTTTCTGCTGTTATAGGTAGTGTGTACAATATAGATATTCCTCTTTAATTCACAAAAAAAATGTAAAGACAAGTTACGATAATTTTTCTGAATTTAATCGATTTAATTCTGTTTTTAAAAAAAGCACTTCCCTAAAATGTGAGTTTATTTATTTTATTATTATTTTTTTTTACAATTGTATGCTCGTCAAAGACTGGCAATATCTCATTTGGAGCAACAGCTTATAAACGTTTTTCCAATGCCCCTAAATGACACATTGCCTCTGAATTTAGTGGCACTAACTTGGTTTGTGACATTTTTCTCCACAGCACCTCCAACTGTCCGCATCATTCACTCCGGGCACGCCTGTAACGTTGAAGAGGAGAGACACACTGAGAGGGTGTACACCATCAGAGAAGGAGAGACGCTGGAGCTCACCTGCCTAGTGACAGGCCATCCTCGGCCACAGGTAAAGAAAGTGATTTCATAAACCCTAACATCTAAAGTCACAGACCAAAATAGCTACATCAGGATATCAGGGGAGAGATGGTAATTGGGCCTCCATCTGTCTCCTTTTTTTTTTTTCTTTATTCTGCACAGGCATCATGGTGGCACACTAAAACCAGCTTAAAAAGTTTAATCCTTTAATTATTGATGGTTTAGCTTGTACTGCGCACCTGGATGTTGATAATAAAAGCCTAATGAGAACGCAGGAAGCAAAACAGCAGAAACATCTGCCAAAACAAAGCATAATGAGTGAGAAACGGGCCGCGGTAAAAAGGCTCTGGGTCATGTAAATCCACATGGGTGCTCAGCGTCAGATAAAAGCTTTTCTCACATTCGTATTTACAGATGTGATGTGAATTAATTAAAAAAAACTTTGTATTTGTTCTTGTTTTCCACTTCTTGCTTTCATCAGGCAAGAACGTGAAAAATAGTGTCCTTTGATTCCTGCAGGTACTGATTTGCCCGAAGTTACTCAACCATCCGTTTTTTTCTTGTACTAATCTTCTTCTGCTAATCTTTCAAACAATTAGGTCATGTTTTTTTCCAATTATATGAAGTAATCCCTTCATACTCAGACCAGATCAAGCTCGTGCAATAAATTAATATGACTGAACTGTTTGTTTGATGGACAGAGGCCTTTGGACGTTAAAGCAAAACAACATATTGATTGTTATTTTCCAATTGTTAAGCCGAAGGCTTTTAAATTAGCAAATTTCAGACATGTAGTGTCATCCTTGTTTCTGACAGATGAGACACAACTCTGCTCTCATTGTATCTTTTCACTTAATTAAGATTTTTTTTTTTCTTTTTGAAAAACAGAAAAATAATTTAAAAAAGGAAGGATGGGAAGAGAGCAGAGCGGGAGATCAAACGCCCTGCAGGGCTCTGGTTGGGGAGGTAGCATCTCCTTTGAAATGGAGTCTTTATGATTCTCACGCAGATCCCCTGGCACAGAGAGTCTCTGCAGACTTTGGGACATGTCTGATATTTCTCCCCTCTGGCAGTGGCAGGGGACCAGTGTCTGCACACTACCATCCCTGAGTCTCTGAGGAAGTTTCATAGGTTACCTTAAGAAGCGACAAAAAGGAGGTTACTTTTAATACAGAACTTATGACCCTGTTAGCTGCATGGGTTCATGTTTTCTTTTAAAGCAAATAAAGTTCACCAGTAATCTTTAATTGAGGTCTTTCTTTACTCCTGAACTTTTTTAGTTAACATCACTTTCTTACCTTTCATGGCATTTATGGGGAGAATATAATCAGTTCTGTCAAATGCTGTGGAGCACGATCAGCTGTGATTAAACCCAGTTTGTGCTGTTGCGTCATTTTTCACATTTCCTGTGTTTAACAGGTTTCCTTTTTTTATCTCTAGAACTAGATTACATGAGTTCAGGAGGAGTAACTACCAAGTATGATACTTCAGAATTATTCACACCTTCATTAAAAGGAGACAGACTCTGCTTTATTCACAGCAATCTCCTCATTAACCTGCACACTTATTAAAGATGTGTGAAAAAAACCTCCTTGTAATGAAGTCATATTGTACTATTCTAGTGTAATATCACCCTCAAAAAATACAAATTTTGTAATTATTGCTCTGATTAGGCAAGTTTAAGCTTGATTAACACATAATTGCCTCAAAAATATTATGTTTTCTTGTCTTTCCCAGTATTAAACCAACTGGAAAGAGTTTCAAAATAACATTTCGACTGTTTGTTGTTTTTTTTCCCTTGAAGTTAACTAGCCTGTTTAGATAGACTATGCATCCCAATGCTGAGCAGGTTATCCACCAGCAGAACCGATGCTATTATGGAAAACAGATCTTTGCCCACTGCAATAACAGAATCCCAGAGGTGATTAAAAACTGTGAAACCAGACAGAAACAGCAATAATGTGAGATTATTTCAGAGCAGTTATGGTTAAGAAACCATGTACTACCTCTCTAAATTGTATGGAAATGTGTTGATAGAATGAATTTTAAATGACCTGCAATGTTCCTGGAGTGTTGGAAAGAAGGAAAATAAGAAGAATAGCAGTACTAACACTTATATAAGGTACAGTTGTTTAGCAGTTACCATATAAAATGTGTATTAAAACCAGATTTAACACAGAAGTTTGTAGAAGTTTTCATGCAGGGGCTCCTTATAGGGGGAAAAGGTTTATGCTACTGAAAAAAAAAATCAGTTTAAGTTCTTTTACACATCTTTTCTGCAGGTGTAAATAAATGTTGAGGTCACTTTAAACAAGGGAATATGTTCAAACAAATGACTCATTGCCAAAAGTCTGTTGCTTAATAGAAAAATAATGAGAAGGAAAAGATAGCTTTCGCTCGTATCAAGATTAATTAATATCTTGACATTTGAAAATCGTAGCCAAAAAGAAAACAAAAAGATTATTCAGCAAATTATTGTCATATTTGTGATAATCTATGTCTGTAAGGCATTCTTAACATCCTCAAATGTACGGTAATATTAAATAATTTTTAGGCATGAATTGGTGTCGTTTTATGATTCACATTAAATTTGACATATGTCAATATTCCTTCATAATTTACAGTATGAAAGAAAAACAAAAATGGGTTTCTTTCTTTTGCTTGAGTAATTTGAAATGATCTCAACCTCCTCAGTAACCATTGTATATTTATTCAAATATTTAATGAAACAAAATTGTGTTACTTTTGCAGGAGAAGGATATTGTTTACATTAGGAAGGGAGCAATACCTGCCTAAACATTTAACTTCCAAGCAGTCATGAGGAACTAGTATTTGTCTTCCCGTTTGATTTTTAACTCAGATATGCGCCACAGCATTTGAGTACAGAATTTACAGTGTGCCTATTTTGTCCTGCACATAAAGTTTAATATGCAGGTTGCAACAATTCAAGCACACATAGACGCACAAAGGGTGTTTTCAATTCTTGGACATTAACAGAACACATAAAAATTTCTAAATGTAAAAACCAGCAGAGTAAAATCTGCTAAGTTTTCC
The DNA here is from genome assembly GCA_010277075.1 of Poeciliopsis retropinna. NCBI lineage: Eukaryota > Metazoa > Chordata > Actinopteri > Cyprinodontiformes > Poeciliidae > Poeciliopsis > Poeciliopsis retropinna. Next base: position 15,247,103 of record VMRM01000010.1, read on the forward strand.
TAAATTGCACAGAAACCACCACAGGATTTCCCACTGTTGTGTGTGTTTGGATTTTGTCCAGTCAGGCAGCAGCCTCTTTACAAGAGGCCTTGATGTCAGCCCTAAGCCCATCCGCCCACCACCCCAACTTGGAGAAAAAACACAGGCTTTCTAATAATAAAGCCTGGCATTCACACAATTCCTCCTCCACTCACACGCAGGCACACACAAAAATGGTAACAACACCTGTCTGTCTTCTCATTTAATTATCTGAACACTGAATAATGTGCTTTTTGGTGCTTCCTTGTTGGCATGGCATTTCAAGGTGTGAGAACAGGCGCTGCCAGAAACATGGGGACCTGTTGACATGTGGCGAAAACACCAGCCAATTATTTTAAATTCCTAAAGATGTGCACTGCAAGTGGCACCGGGTAAATTGTCTGCTCAAAAAAATACAGACAGTGGCATTTCTCCATACAGCCATGCCCATTTCAATGTTGTGTTTTGTATATTTCCTCAGTGACCGCCTGTAAGGGAACAATACTGACAGTCAGTGAGGATTCGATCGCATCTGGCACATTAAAGTAGATTAAGATTAGGGAAAATGGGAGGCCGTGTTAGAATCTCAACATGACACAGTTAGTGAGTTCTTGGATGAGCAATGTGGGAAGGCACCTGTGTGCTGTTGTCATCGAAGGAGCAAACCTTTAGATGATGGTTGTAGATTCAGGATTCCCAGAATCCCTATTGGAAGAGACCTGAAGTCATACGTAATGTCTCTGTGCTCCCACATGCTTGCAGTGAAGACGATGCGTCTCTCCATAAAATTGGTGGAATTAGTCATTTTGCCTTGATAGCCGTAGTACCGGTGATGCAATAAACCAAGACACAGAGGTCAGCTCAGACGCCACGGGGTTCTGTAATGTTAGTCACACAAAATGACAATAAAACCTCTCACTGGGTGTGTTCCAGATATGTCAGCTCCCTGCAAATCAAATGAACTTACATCCCTGGTCTGAATGTTGACTAAGATCTAAATCAGTCAAAATGTAGTGCCTGAGTCTTTATAATGATTGAAAAAATGGTTTTTATCTTTTCTGTATTTTTTTTTTTTTTTTTTGTCATAGCAACTAAGAATGTAACCAATTTACACAAAAGTAAAAATGAATTATAGACCAAATCTGTCTTTCACAAATCATAATGCCTAAATAAACCATTTTGTTTTGCCTTTTAAAGTTATGCAGTAAAAATTCCCTGAATGCATTTTCAAAGTGAATAGACAAATTGCCAAGAATGTCAAAAAAATCTTAGCAACAAAGTCCAAACCTTCCAGACTCACATGATGATTACAAAATTGTTGACATGGGATTTGTACAAACAGGACACACTAGTCCTGCATGCACACTGTGCCTTGTCTGCTGAGAGTCTTAACATGAGTAAATTAATGATATTTTGTGCTATAACAAATTCCATTATATCTTTGAAGAACATGTGATGCCTCTGATGAAATCTGGTGCAAAGTCAGTGTATTCTTGAAAAGGATAGAGTATAAAAAACAGTTGGTTGTTGCGTCATTAATGGTTAAATCACTTTTATCTGATGTCACAATCTTATGTTACTTATATTTTTTGTAAGAAGGATCAACTGAGTTTCTGGGAAAAAAATTTAATGCTCAATCAGTGCCTCCATGTGGGATTTTAATTGTTGGCTAAATTAAGCCGACACCAGGTGCTGGCTTAAGTTAGCCATTTTCTTTCGCCATACCATGTTCCCTCATTTGAAAAAAAGTGTGGGTAGCTGGTTTATCTGATAATGAAGTTGCATATGCTAACATGTTTAATGGTTAGGAAGTTTTGTTTCCTCAGGGCATCAATCCTGCCTTGCCTTTGAAATGACAGGTCGATAGGCTATGGGGGACGAGTGAGGGGTTGGTGGATAAATGGATAAGTTCAGCAGAGAAAAAGAAAAACAATCAAAAGCAAAAACTAACTAAACTTATGGGGTAAACAATTTTCTTTTTTTCTTTTTTTTTTAATTTGCAGAACCTAGATTTTAAAAGAATACAGAGGAAAATGATATTGAGAAAAATGTGAGGTTACAATATGAAAAGCCACAAGGTCCAGAAGACAGACGTAAACAAAGCTAAAATACAAACCTCCTATTGGAAGATGTAAAATAACATAATAACAAAAACAAGACTGATCCACTGACCGTGACATTTTCTGTATTACTATTTCACCTTCTGTGACTCCGCATTAGGAAACCAAATGTGGACAGCTTTATCATTTCATGCTTTCATGGTCATTCTTCTCCAGATTTATTCATTGTCTTTGATGCTATGAACAGACATCAAAGAGTCCCTGATGATAAAGCCATCTGCCCCTGTCTGCTCTGCCTTGGCCAGCGTCCATTATGTCCACACTACTTTGTTTGAGTACCAGGCTCCAACACCACATTGCAAACACGCTCCTTTTTTTTCTTTGTTTCAATTATTCGCCCACAAGATTCAACTCAAACCTCCATGGGTCAGTAAGTACAAATAAGCTGACCTCAGGCCCCATGACGCTTGGCTTAATACCCACCAATTGGGATATGTGCTTTGTTTTGGAGCTCCACATCACATTTACCCACAGTGCTGGTGCATCCAGCAGATGGTGCTTTCTCCTTGATTGCTATAAACACTGTAGTAACTTAAATAAAGTCTTACGGCTTTTATTTCAATATCCAGTTTCTTATTTGGTTCTCGGTTTGCCATCAAAGCTTCGACCGTTTGACCTTGTTTGATTTGATCATCCCATTGTTGTGAGTGAGGGGCCTGATTTCCTGAAATAGACCTGGAGAGAAAATGTGCTCACAGTTCAGAATCTGAACCTCTTGTTGGTTCTTTTGATCACTTGATTGTCATGCTCAGCCACACTTGTCTGCACCACCGAGAAGGCACAGACCACCAATGGCGCATAAAAGAAAAAAGATGGCAAGCAATTAGAAGCCGGTCCGTAGTTGGAGAGAGGGAAACGTCACAGCAGGCATTACGGGATCTTCACCGAGGATGCGTGCTCCAGCATATGATCCCCGCATAACAACAGATACTGGGCGCATTTTAATTAGCGCTTGCCCCGGCATCCCAGCATGTGTGGTCTCAAACACTGCTGGGATTTTCAGTTGGGTACAGAGTTAGTCAAGTCTCTTCCTTCCATGTGAGCAAATGTTGATTCATCAGTTTGGGTGTCTCGTTTAATAGGAATATGTGCAGTTTTGGTTTTGTGCCTTAATATATGTATTTTTTTGTGTTTTTTAAAAATATACCATCCAAATATCTTTTTTCTTTCCTCACAAATAATAAGCCACACTATTCGTTTGAATTTTCAAGTCCCAATAATATACAGGAGCAGTCTCTACACACAGGTTTATTTTCTAAAAGATAGCAGTTTCAGGGTGATGCACCATTGGCAGTTTGACTTATTCATAAGATTGTAATTGCAAGCACATAATATGAGCTGAGCAGCAGAAAAAGCCAAAAAGAAAAATGAATGCGGTGAGGCTTTTAGTGTGAGGAGCAGCATTTATCATAATGCTCAAATCTGCTAGAAGTTCCCCGATCAAGAGTATTTGCATTGCACTAAAGAGACAGGAGAGGGTCAAACTGTTCTCACCAGGCACACTTCAAGACTCCCCCTGTGGGCTGAGGTGCTTAGATGTAAAAAGTCAGAGGAGCGAAGGCATGAAAATAGCCTCGGGGTGGAGGAAGAGCTGAGAGCTCGTACGATAATGTGGGCTACTGTCCCTGTGAACAAACGGCGACGCTCCGTCTTTTCTGAGAATATAAAGCCTCGTTTGAATACGCACTTCTTAACGTCACTCTAACAATGCACTTATTGATACAGCGTTTTCCTAAAACTCAAAGCTCTTTGCACAAAAGGCAAAGAAAAGGCTGAGGATATAAGCTCAGAGAATACGGACTTTTGCTGAGATCGACACAAAAAAGAAAGCTTTGTGTTTGCGCGAGAGAATCCAGCACACTGTAGAAGAGTGACACAGAATTTCAAGCCTTTTTCCCCCTCCACCCCGCACCTAATTTATGCTCGTAACTTATTTAGGTTTAGTGCTTGTTGTGCTGAACTCATGATGTCCCTAGCTGCTTTAATAAGGCCACAAATTCTCCATCAGTGGTGTTTCAGCATTGATCAGTTGCTGAGTTTGGGCTTTTCCAAGAAGCGGTGTCTATTAATGTCTCATTTGGCAGCGTGTGCACAGTATACCTGTACATAACATTATGACTGGTACTGGCAACCTCATTGGTCAAAGGCAATGCAGCCTCATAAGCAACAAACTGTAGTGCAACGTCTCTTCTTAAATCTCCAAATCAGCATAAATAATGTAGGTAATAGTTTTGAATGCGGGACAGATTTCGCTCATCATCTGATCAACGAGCTATGACCCTGTTGTATATTCATCACTGTTTCTTCCTTTGACCTCATGTTAACCAAAACCATTATTTTGGAGATTGTCAGTGTGAGTCACGTCACCTGTCAATGGTCATAATGTTATGCCTGATTAATTTTTTTAAGTCCATGGGAACACTTCATAAAATGTCTGGGCAGAACAGCTTAATCATTTCTTTAATTGATTATTTTCATGAAAAGAAACACTAAGACGAAACCAACCGTTGAATGCACCCAATTTATTTCAACCGCTCCAAGCAAAAACACTTTAGGCAAGGCAGAGAATCTGAAACGTCTGTGATGAAATAAATGCAAGTGCCTTCTTCTGCTCATCGTCCTTTATCAGGATTTTTGGCCACTCACCCTTTCATTTTTCTCTCCTATCTGATGGGGAAATAAGCAAAGTTGAAACTGTCATAACCCGACAACGGAGCTGCCATGGTTACCTAAACCCCGTCACCGTCTAACCCCCAGTCAGTACAACAAACCAGCAATCTCTCTGATAGGACCCAATCCCCATCCCTGCTTGCCATGATATTCCTGTTCCAGCTGATGCTATCTCTGTAAAATAGGATGTTATCAGCATCTAAGATGATTCTATCACCATACAGTGTGAAGATATTGGATTCTAATTCAGAACTTCCCCTGCCTAGACAGAGAAATGTGAGGCTCTGCAGGCAAAGCCAGTCCATCTGCGCCTTACTTAGAGTGAGGGATCAAGCGGAGCTCTGTGCTCGGTGGTTCTCGCTGTGTTGGCCCCCAGGCCAGAGTTGTCACAGTACCTGCTCATGCTGTAAGCTTTAATGAGGACAGGAGAAGGAGATGATTGAGAGTCAATTACAACCTCATGTTGGAGAGTAACACTATTTCACCTTTCATTACACCTCGATGCCATGAGCTAACTGGGTCCCATCAGTTAGTGAAAGGTACTCATGTTGAGAAGGCCATGCTGAGGTAGATCTGGTGTGAAACAAAAGACAGTGGAGAAATATTAGAAGAGGATCCATAGCTGCCAAATTTATCAGACAGTGTTATGTTGAACCAGATAGTTTAAGAAAACCACTTTCTATCTTTGAATTGGCGTTAAATGGTGATTTTTTTTTTCTGTCATGTTGTATGACAGAAGCTTGAATACCTCTATACAGCAGTTCACTAGTTGTATCAGGGCTGGCTGGATTTAAATAGCTTATAAAACACCCAAAAGAACCTCAGATCAAGGCATTTTTGGCATATGCATATTCTGAGCCATTGTGTTTGACAGCAAAATGTTAGCAACCTGCCTTTGCATGGCCAGTTTTTACAATTTACTCAGTTGTTTTCACCTGCATAGCTTAAAAAGATACTTTTTTTTTTTTTAGATCTGGCCATGCACTTCCATCGATTCAATGTCCATGCTGGGGAAAAGGGCGCCTGTCTGCAGTGGTAATTGAGCAAAAGTCAGGGTACACTCTGGACAGGTTGCCAGCCTATTGCAGGGCAACATAAACACACACACACACACACACCGTACCTGTGGGCAATTTCAGAGAGACCAATTACCGTAATTGTTATGTTTCTGGATTGAAAGAGGAAGCCAGAGTACCCAGGGAGAACATGTGTATGCATCGAGAGAACATGCAGAAAGATCCAAGAGCTTTTTGCTGTCAGGCAACAGTACCACCAACTGTCTCACCAGGTTCTGCACGTTATTCATTCACATATATGACTTTCACTAGCAATCGGTCACGCTTCCTAATGACATGAAACTCCTCCTTCTTTTTGTGCTGCATTGCATCTGTTGAAAATAATACATACAACATATTACAACCAAAACTGGGGAATATTTTTCATTGTTTTTCGAGGTTTAATTTTTTCACCTCACAAAAATCTGGCATCGTTATACGTGCTCTTACACTAATCAGATGTTTTGTTACTGTGAAACGCACAGTGTTGGCAAAGTACAGCGAGTTATTGTTGCTTGCATCACAACACACCTCCAGAAAGTTTTTTGCTTGACATTAAACAGTGTTTGTGTACTTGGTGCACTACTTACCCTCTTTAACAGAGGATTAGTTCTTGAAATGGGTTCTGGAAATGATTATTGTTTGCTTTTTTCCATCTCAGATCCGTTGGACAAAGACAGCTGGCAGCGTGTCAGATCGCTTCCAGGACTCCAGTGTGTTCAATGACACTTTGCACATTGCGAAGATCCAGAGGACACAGGGGGGTCGCTACTACTGCAAGGCTGAGAACGGCCTCGGTTCCCCAGCTATTAAATCCATCCGAGTGGACGTCTATTGTAAGTTCTGATATTTTCCATGCCCACTTGTATATTTTTGTTTATATTTAATGTCTTAAATTGCAAGTCATTATTACTTCAAAAATACGAACAGACATTTGCAAGATTATTTGGTCATATCTGCTTGTTTCTTGTTGTGGATTATTATTATCTGATTTTTTTTTTTTCGCTATTTGTCAAGAATTACAAAGATGCTGAGATGAGAGAGATTAACTAGTATTCATATCAAGTTACTGAGACATTTTGCCTCTTGCCTAAATCCATGTTTCTTAAACAATGTTACACACAACAAACTGAGCCTTTTAGCAGTTCATACACATTGGCAACATATTTGTAGATTAAGACTTTTATACTGTGGCTGCTTGGTGTTGTGGTTCAATGAAAAATAAAACCGTACTTATTCAAGGGTAAGACATTACAAGAGGCTGTATTGCTTCTCATAGATTGTTGATTAAAATACAGACAGTAAATTCGACCTCTCCAGTTTACATCTGTATGGAAAGCCAGAAAGCTCCATCAGCATTTGACAAACAAAACAGTGATTTATAGATATTGCTTTATTGATCTGGCATCCATTCACCTCAACAGCAGAGACACAAGAATGGTTGCCTCATCTCGAACTAACCTATATTTTATGGCTATTAGTGCATATACAGCCAAACCAGGGGGTTTATACACAACAAGAAATATGTAGTTGAACCATAATTATCTGCAATAGAAGGAGGACCCCGGGTTAAGAAATTTTGCTGAGATTCATTCAAAATCACATGCTTTGCTTTCGGAGCATCTCGGAGCTTCCTCCTTAATTTTTCGTTGCTGCTTCTCTTCCTCCGCAGAGGTTCTTGTTTTCTTTTTCATACCAAATGACTTGGAAAATAATCATACATCTTTGATGCATGCTTGGTGCGTCCTTTGTTGCCAAATATGCTAGCGATCGAGGAGAGGAAGAGGCAGTGGAGCTAAGGTTTTTCACTTATAATGTTGTTTCCAGCTAAACTTGTATTCATTTCAAAGTCTGCGTGGTCCAACACCGGTATCTGTTTATGTTAAAGTGTAATGTGCAAGTGCTTGCAGACACATAATGCTACGGTTTAGCTTAAAAAAGAACATTTTAGTTCAAACAAGGAATTTGCCTCTATGATATTCAAATGATATGATAATAATGAGTAAACAGACGTTTCATCTCTGTGAAATGTAGAAGAAAAAGTGGTCAGGCTGCTCTTATTTGATGTTCTGTTTATTTATTACAGTCACAATATTGAGTCAACAACACTAAAATATCACACACGTATTGGTAGGGTGAGCGATCTGAACTTAACTTAATGTTTTATTATAATATTGTATAATATTCTTTAAAATAAGGATAAGTGGCAATGAAACATATTTTAACCTCATTGCTTTTTTTTGGCAATTGATTGTTTTGCTCTGACTTTATGTCACAAATCTACAAACACGAGTAATTCTCGTGACATGCAAACCAAATGTGCTGCTGTTGGACAGATGTTACACTATGACGTTTGGTTTCTATTGTGAAACAGCACAAAATAGGTACATTTAATTCTACAGATAAATGTACTAATATCTGCTGATGCTCTAATAGGACCATCAGTAAGTAACGTTGTGAAAGTAACAATCCCAGCAATGCTGTTCTTTGTTAATATTATTTTGAGGTTTGGTAATGTCCTCTAGGATTTACCGCTGTGTCAAAATAAATCAGAATTCTGATCAAAATTTAAAGAATATCACAATAACAATCAACAATGTATCTAAATATCTTTACTGTATAAGTTAGCCTTTTTGTTGTAGCCTTTTATGGTAACTCAAGGATAAAAGGCTTTTTATTACCAGGTTAATTAGTCAGGCTTTGTGTTTGAGCACAACCTGGAGCCTACTGATTAACCGATAAGCCTTTGTGTGTTTTCTTACAACCAGAAATATTTAAAAACATTCCAATGTTTCTTTCTTGTAAGAGAATAGGGTTTGTTTGTTTTTTTGCAACATCTCTATACAGCAATGCAACAAGTGGGGAAGGCAAAGCACTGTGATAGTTAGTGTTTCATATAGCTGGAGAAAACTCCATGGTCAGCACTTCTAACTCCTTAAAAGGACTTTTAATGTATAGTGTAACTTATTACACCTCGGCAAACCTTTGTCATTTTCTTGTTTCCTGCTTGGCCCTTAGTATTTGTCTTGTAGGTCTTGGGAGTTTTCTAACCTCTGTCATCATTAATGTGCTTCACTGCAGTTTTGTTCACAAGGAATAATTCCTGCTCCTGCTGTTACGAGGCTAAATCAGTGTGACCAGAAACGTAACGCATGCCAGTAACTCCACCCTAACCATACCACCTGGTACGGTTAGGGTACCGTACCACTTTTACAATAAAAACAGACAAAACAGCATGGCAAACCGCTCTGACTTGAGTTGCGCAATTCAATGGAAATGAGGCAAAATCAAATTCTGTTTGCTAAATGATGCAGCACCATCATTTTACCTCAGGCTCACTTTTCCCGAATTTTCTTCTTTATGAAAACACTATACTGTTTTTACCGGTCTGGTTCCCCACTCTCCCGGCTTTTCTCATCCGTGTCCCCTGCTGTATCCCCCACCCCTCTGTACAAGTCACTTTTCTGCACTTGTTTATTTGGACTGACACCTGGACAGAGGTTGTGGAATTGAACCTTGTTTAGAAAAGCTTGGGGATGGCCCTGGTGGTCTATGAGATTGGGGCTAAATGCATCTCAGCAGCTGACAGTCAGTGCCCTGTCTTTCCTCTGCACCGTTTCACCTTGGCCGTACTAAGGAGCCCACACCAAGAACAAACGGGGAAAGGAAGCCATCCCTCATAATAGCCCATCTGCGGGACAGAAACAATGGTTTCTGAGGGAGCCTCATCATCCGGCATTTGTAGTTTTTGTGCTGTAATTGACAAACTCATTATGTTTGTTAGCTGGATGCCAAAGCTCCATTGTGTAATAGGTCTCTATTGTCTCTATATATTTGTTTTCTGTAATGTTTGCATATTTAACATGTACATAAACATTGGAGCAATGAAACAGGATCATAAACGTATATTGAACAGTACTAGTGGAGTTTGTCTATAAGCAGATACATTATTGCACTCTTAAAGAAAAAGATCAGTGACAGTTTCTGTTTTCTGTTTGTATCTCAAAAAGAAGAATACTGTCTCCATAAATGTTATGTGGTAAAATTGAACTTTTTTTTTTCTTTTCATATAAAATCCTTGCACTTGCACGTGTGCTCCTCTTCAATTGTGTTATGTTGCCCATCCAGCAGAAGAACATTATTCCCACAAAACGGCGTTCCAGCTGTCCCCTGAGGGGGGATTAAATTGATGGACCTCTGCAGCACATGCTATTTTTAGTGGGTAGCAACTCCAGATTTTAATTAGCTCAAAAACTGGCATTCTTGTGCTGGATCTCTTATCAACAACACCTGTCATTATGTTTTCTGCTTCTTTTTTTTTTTTTTTTTTAGCTGTGCTCTGCATGGTTAATGTTTGTGCACTTTTGTTTGTTTTTCAAAATAATACTAAGTGGCAAGGCAGACTGTTCACTTTTCTCTGTAGAGGAGGGATCCTTTGCATACGCAAGCGCCACTGTATTTTACATTAAGAAGCTTAAAACTGAGAGGATTCTGCTCTTAGTTTCAATTTACTATTTCCAGAGAATTGTTTTGCTCCTTTTTTCTGGAATTGAAATGATAATTTTTTTTCTTTTTTTCAACTTTTATAAAGATTAAATACACATTTTCATAGAAGTAGCTGTTCCACACATAACACCAGTGATTTTATGTTAACTATACCTTGTAAAAGTATTCATATCCTTTGAGCTATTGTTTGCATTTTGTCACATTGCAATCACAAACTCCAATATATATTGGGTTTTTACATGAAAGGCCAACACAAAGTAGTGCATAGTTCTAAAGTAATAGTATAATCAGCCTCCTAAAGTCAATTATTCTATTGTAGCTCTGGTTCTGCTTCTAGCACCATTGTCCTAATGAAAGTTAAACCTGGGCTTCAGTTTCAAGTCTTTTGAAACCACCAACATATATTCTTCCAGTTTTACTCTGTGTTTCGCTCCATCCAGCCTCCATCAACTCTCGCCAGCTGGAGGAAAAACAGTCACATAAAATGAAGCTGCTACCTTAGGTATAGGATTTTATGTTTAGAGTGACGTGAAAACAACTGCACACCACTTTTTGAGATGTTTATTTGCAAAAAAAAAAAAAAATGTGTTCGACACTGCAATATTTATTGTATTGATAAAAAAAAGCAAAAGTTTACTTTTGAGTGTTTTGTAAACCATTCTCTATACAGCGTAATTAAAGTAATCCTGTCAGAATGGAGGAGGGGATTTTAGCTATTTACTCTCAAAGGTGACATATTAACAAAGCTCAGAAGTCCATCTAAGCACCTTTTCTACCTGCTGACACCTCAGTTGTGTTGGCCACAGTTTGGTCTTCGGGGAAGGTCCTCTGCAAAGTCAATACAGCACCCTGCCCAACTCCTACACAGATCGATGTTCGGCTTAAGAAACTCCTCTTTTTCTCCTATAGGGAAGCCTTTTCAGTGTTCTCATTTAATTTCAGCCGCATTAATTTTGCTGCAGCGTCTAATGTTTCATTGAGTGAGCGATCGAGGAGGGCTTAAGAGTTCTGCCGGCGCTGCTTATTGCAGGCTCAGAGAGTTCATTGACCGACACAGAGCACAATACATCTAAGAGAGATTTGGCCAAAAGGAGGAAAGAGAAGTGACCGAGTGAATAACAAATTGATGTTAGGGGAATTTAAATCATTCTGGTTCACTGTAGACTGATTAGAAGTGTCACAATAAGGTGTAATAAACATTAGCTCACGAACAGCACCAAAAACAATGATTTTTTTTGTGGTTTTTGTGGAAAGACTGAAAATCTTGAAAGTTTGACATTTGATTTTTTTTTTTTTTTTTTGAAACCTTAATCATACTCCTTCAGCTTATGGGCTTTGTGAATGCTAGTCAATACCGAAACGCTGTTTCGTTTTTTTCTTATTATTATTATTATTAAAAACAAAATGGGCCGCTACTGTTCCACTTCTACACAAGGTTGTCAAATTACCTCTGCAAGCAAACGACAAAATGTTTTCGGCTTGTGGTCAAATGGAAAACAAATTGCCTTGCCATAAACCAGGTCAGCATTTACCATGCAGGCTTTGACAAAAGGGCCACTTTAGCACTCCCTTTAAAAATGGTTTGAACAACCTCAGCAGTTGAGAATAAACTGAGAACAAATAGATGCGGTGCAGAAAAGAAGACAAAAACGTACAATCTCATCTGACTTTTGCATTAACCTCCAGAAAGAAACATCCGGTCGTGTTTTTCTATATGCTAATATTGGGTGGATGATATTGATGTTACGTGCTGTGGAAATAGTTTTTCAGTGACTCTAGAGGAGTACAAAATAGGCACATTTTTTATTGTGGAAACCAACTGGATGGCGGTGCAATTTTCACTGATTCTTCCACACACATCTTCACTCTTCCCTGATATTTCCAGCTTCACTCCTTCAAATGGATTAAAATAAGACAATAGCCCGATTCCTGTCTGTTATCAGTGGAGGGACTTGCACAGCTCTTACCTCACACCGCTGCTGCAGAAGCCTGGGAATTTTAATGAGGATATTGTGTGTTTGTGTGTAGATCTTATGTGTATTTCTCGGGGTACGGACGTCACTCAAAGGGGTAAATCTTATTTGTTTTTTCTTCTTTTTTTTGTCGACATCAGTGTCTGTAGATTAGTTTGAAGATTTGCGTGCCAATTTCTTTCTGTGGTCATTCTTGCAAGAGGCAACAGAAATAGGGACTGCCCATTGGGTTCAGCTGCTTGCTTATGCATGAACACCCTCTCCACCAGCAAGGTCCTGACTCTTACAAACTTGTCAAAGGCTTAACTTGTCTTGGCCCAGGCTTCCTTAGCTGTGCAACACTGTTGAGCAGCATGTGGGGGCGACTTGGGGAAGTGTATCTGCTTTTCTGTTTGCCCGCCCTCTGATGGAGTTCATGAAGGAGCTTCGGTTGATGGTGTTTGTTTAGCGGACGTGCCGGCTTTGCTTTATCCTGCCGGTCAGTAAAACCGGCGCTCCCGATCTCATCAGGGGTCCACATCTTGCCGCCCTGCTGCAAAATGTCTGAGTAAATGTGTGTGCAGAGCAAGAAAACCGAAAGGTTAATTAGAGAAAGTTGACTCAAAGAAACATGGAACACGTTGATTTAAAAAAAAAAAAGAAAAAAAAGGAAAGAAACGGAAAATTTGACTGAAGCTTGTGCAGTTTCTAATAACTCCTTCATCTGTTCTCATTACTGATGTTTGTACTCTAAGCTCACACTTCCATACACTGGGGAGACTCTTTTAAAGTGACTACGTAGTGTACGTCTGTGTATGCATAGGGAAGTGAGTGGGATGGTGATCTCCGGGGAACGTATTGATTAGTGGCTTCATTTGAGTGTGGCTGATGCTGGAAGCAGGTTCAGTGTGAGCTGTGACTCAACCTATTGAAGAAATATATAATTGCTTTCTCAACGTTCTTTTCTGTATTCCTTGAACTAACATATATACTTTTTCTCTTTTGCAAAACAGCTTTTTTCTCCATTTATTGCAAAAATCCCCTTTATGCTCCTGCTTTTGTCATAAACACAGAAATTGCTGAAGTGATTAAAATGGTAAGCTCCAGGTCCAAGGCAAGATTGAGGAAATCCTTCGAGTTGTAACAACATCTTATTCTTATTAGCGAGAATTGATATCTGGAATTGCCTTTATAAATCTGTAAATAATGTAAATATTTTTAACGCAAGGCCGCAGATTGGAAATACAATGCAATGACTTTTTCCTTTGTACATATTTACTCAAAGAATAAAGATGTAAACTTGAAGATATGTCTGAGTTTACAATTGTTACATTGTGTATATCAGACATGACAAGCTCAAGGCCAAAGGGTCACATCCAGCCACTGTATGTAGCCCATAAAGAAAATAAAATGATATAACACTGGTGGCCTGCCAATAGCTTACATACTGTTCAAACTGATCACACTCCCTCTTCTATAATGCACTGCTACTTTCTTGTGGATACAGTTGCTGTTGCACAGGCTCTTGTTGGGAGTCATCCCCACTGTGTTTCTAAGTGCACATTTTGCTGATAGCCTGAGCGCATTGAGTTCACACAATACTTGTGCTGACTTTGAAATACCAAAAAAAAAAAAAAAAAGAAAAACCCTAGAGCTGTTTTGCAATCTGTTTTCTTTTGACATGGAGAGAGCTCCTGCACACATCTAGATCGTTTACAAAACTGCAGATTAACTCTCTGTGGGTTCTGCACAGTTTTCTCCCTTCGTCCCCGACACCGTGCTCCAACTCTGCCTCTAAGCTGCTCAAGTACTCTGTGTGGTGGCAACGAGATCTATATCAACCTATTGAGTTCTGTGATGAAGCTGGAGATTTCCAAGAAACAATGCCAAACATGCTCCTCTAATACATTGGCAATGTCACAGATCTTTTGCACTCCTGGAAAAATGTAGACTATGCTGTAAGAGCCCTAAGAACATTTTAAAACACATCGTAATAATTTTTGCATAACCTTTCTAAGTCAGTTTTATCTAACTTAGAACAATTTTAATTTCAAAACTATCACCAACACAACAGGTTGAATGCTCTCTTGCTCCGTTGTTGGTATAAAAGTCATGTCATGAAATTTGTGCAATGCATCACATTTTTCACTTAGTAGTTGGCTTCACATAGTTAATGTTTTTACAACTTTCTCACTCTCCCACTAACACATTCAGAATGTCACATGTACCAAATTACATCTGTTGGGTCTGTAGCCTGAACACACAATTCACCTGGCATACAAGCAGTTTTAATTTGCTTTTTGCTCTTTTAGGTTGAATGTTTTACATATATATCAGGCAAGTGAGGCAGAGCCTCATCTGTCAAAATGGAAAAATATAATGATAAAATAATTTATATTGCTATTTTCCTCCTGTGGTTTGTTCTATAAAGTACCTATTTTTAATTTAGCTTAACCAATTTTGATTATTTTTTCTTCAAAATCACTGGATTTTCGCATTTTCCCATTCAAATGGCTCGGAAGCGCCGCAGGTGAGGCAGCAGTGAGCTGAGTCTCACCTGAGATTGATCAACCTCGCTAACTGCACTGGCTGCCATTCTATGGGAGCATGCTCCTCCTGTCTGTACGTCACCAATAAAATGGTTAAAAAACATTTCAAATATGAACTAATTTTACATAATTTAGCCTCTGTTTACAATGTACAGTGTTTTTTGTCACCAACCGTGTGTGTAACGTGTTTCGTGTGCAGAGGAGCGATCAGAAACGGCAGAGAACAGATTGATTAACTTGTGTGCAGGAGCTCTCTCCATGTCACACACACATATATATATATTTTTATCTATATATATATATATATATATGTACAGTGATATATATATATGTGTGTGTGATTTTGCATTTGAATAAGCACAAAAATGATAAATTATCATGGTACAACTATTCATACAAAGGCATAATATGAAACAAGGCTACAACTACTTCAATTCTCCTTATTATTGTCATAGTTCTATGCCATGATCCTGTGAAGGGAAACACAATTTTAAGCAACCTTTACAATAAAGAACTCCAATTTTCAATTAACCATCAAATAAGTGGTCTTACCGTCTTACTAAAAGGACAGAAGTTTTATGAAAAGTAAATCATTTCAAAGTTTAATTTCTTTCCTCACAGCCTGTCATTATAAAGATGAAACAGATTATTAAATGTGTGTAAGACTTTGAAGGAGATAACTAGGTAGTTTTTTTTCTTCTTTTCCTAATGTATGCAGAAATACGGTGCCAACTCGAAGAAAAACACAAACGATGAAGCTTTTCTGCTCTCAATTGTGATTTTCAGTCATTATTCTTGATTGCAACTAAAATTGCCGCTTCAATTACACCGTGAAGTGTACTTTCTTTACTGTTACTCTCTGTGTGTCTCTGTCGGAGGGTTTGTTTACTACACTTTTTTTTTCTTCTTCTTCTGTCAGTGTTTATTTTTGTACCAGTGTTGTAATTTCACATGTTGTTCATTCTCATTTCTGCCTGCTGTAGAGTGTTGATGCTTGTAAATGTTTTATTTGCTACTGATCTGGTTTTTGTCATTGTTCCAGAGTGCTACTCTCTAACAACTAGCTGAGGATCTAGGGGTGAAAATTAGGAACAGCATTGCATCTGCTTTACCTTGTAAAGCACTGCTTATGGGATCCATCACTGCGGTACGAAGAATCTCTAAAATCTAAAAAAAAAGGGAAAAAAAGGTAATACTGCTTTGAAATAGGAAGGAAGCAGTTCTCGGTTTCTTAGTTTACCTTGGTAAAAATTCACATGGGTATCATTTTAGAAATACTTTACTATTCCGACTGTATTTGATAATTCAGGTATTTTGGATCTCTAACAGACACTGTGTCTGGTTTTATGTTGGTTTTATCATTTTGCATAGGTGGCTGCTCAGAGAATAGACTTTAAAGTACTTATTTTAGTTTATAAATCACTGAATGGCTTCGCACCAAAAAACATTAAAGACCTGTTGTCGATGTATTAACCTTGCAGACAACTCAGGTCATCTGGTTTAAGTCTGTTCTGCATCTCAGAGTACATAGTAGTCAGATATGCAAATCTCTTCTAAGCAAACAGTAAAGTGAGGCATTTTGGTAAAGGAAGTCTCTGCTGGTCGTGTTTTCCATCAGTTACAGAAGCTCTGCATCAAGACAGACTAGAGGATGTAAGACTTCCACCGTCACAGCGTATAAAGATCATATTAAAATACCGAGAAATGTCTGGTGGACAGGCGAGTGATTGATTAGGATGGAACAGGCGTGAACTTCATGGTTTTGATACTTTGAGCCATCTTCACTTTGCAGCTTTCCCTGATTATACTTGGCATTGAAGTCTCAGAGACGTCTCTCAGAACAAGGGTGACACAAATTTAAAGTGATGTCCTTGTCGGCTCTTCGGCCAGACATATTCTCGTGAAACTTGCGGGAAAGGAAATCTTTTGACCTCCATTGTTTTGAACGCTGTTTCTGAAAAAAATAAAATCCAAACCTGAATGTTTTTGTCAGAGAAAAAAAAAACAAACTGAAATTAAATAAATGTTTTGTACGTTTTGAACACTTGAAGATTTATTTGGCAGAAGGTGCTTTACGGATGGTATCTCTGTGCAGTATGTTGTGCGATCCCTGTGATTTGATGAGGAAGTCTTCAAAAAGATCCCATAATGTATGTCGGCAGAGATGCATGTGCGGCGCCTGTTTAGTGCTTTTGGATGTAAATGACCCAACGTGATGAATGGCTGTGATCCAGGCACAGTCAGTTATCTGAGGCTTGTTTGAATGAGGACAGAATGAATCAGCACATTATGTGTACATTATGTAAATGTTTGCTGATGTGGTTAATGGAAGTAAAGCCAGTTCACGACTGCCCATTACTCTTACAAGGACTTTCTCTGGGGAGTGGCCCCTTAATCAGAGTTGTGGAGTCAAGCTCCTCTGCTGCCTTTGTTTTTCTCACCATTAGCAGCTGAGGAAATGCAGTAAGCTTTTTCTGCTCTGTATGCTAATGTGATTAGTTGTTGCAGACATTCACTCAGATCTGCTTTTTATATTTTAACAGCCTCCCACGGGGCATGAAAAGCAACCTTTGTCAACCCCTGTACGTTTGGATGTGGACCTAAAAACTTCAATGCAAGCTCAAAATGTATAAAGCCTCTGGAATATTGGCTTTAAATTCCACTCCTGCTAAAAAGTGAATTATTGAGTAAAACGGGCTCTTGCTAACTCCCCGTGAATTGCATGATGTTGCCTGAGGCAATTTCGCTGGGACAAGAGTTCAAAGGCAAAAACCTTTTGGAAAACAACAGCGAAATGAGATTTTTGCAGATTTATGATTTGTTTGTAGTCAGTCAAGGAAAAGAAGCTGAAAAAGAGTTAAATTCACTATGTACCTAAAATATGATGGGAAAATGTCAGACAATGTCCCTCTGTATGAATAAAATACATAACCTAAATACAGATATAAATGTAATCTAGTATATAAGCCCTATTAAAAAAGGATGTTTCTAGATTGTGCTCTATTTTTGAAAACTATATAGATTCCTTATTAATGATAAGTCACTGATTAGTAGTATTTAAAAACAAATACATTTAATAATGAATATTAAACACATACACATTTTTTGGTCAAAGTGGGATAAGTTAAATACAGGCCAGTCTGCTGCATACATTTCAGTGCCGTCTAAACTCAACTAAACTCTCTAGGTTTCTAAAGTAGAGAAAATAAAGCTATGTGCAATTTTTTTATATAAACACAGACACACATACAGACAGTGCTGACTGGCACTGTATGCAGTGCTAGTCAGAAGGTAAAAAAATGAGATGCGTAAAAATTCTTAAAACCTGTAAAAAAATAAAAATAAAAATTTCCAGATCTTAATGCATATTGCTTAATCTCCCACAGTACGTAATTCGGTGAGTTTGGGCCCCAGATGTGCTTCTGAGACAGCAATCAAAGATGGATAATATTTGTCTGGTGGACTATTTCTATCTTTATTTAGCCAAAGATTTGGACCTTTGACATTTTGAAAGATCAAGTAATAACCTGTTTTCAGCCCATGAAGCTGTGGACCAACGAGAAGATATGCAAAGCTCTGCAGACATCCACTTTACTGAACAGGGAAGCCATGGATTAACAGTCAAAACCTTTCCTTACCTTAACAAAAGTTATGTATAAAATGAACATAAAAAGTGTCAAATTATTGTAGTTCATTAAAACGTATTTGAAGGCTTTTTGGACCAATTCACTTCACCGTCCTGCATAAATCCAATCTTACAGCAGTAATGACAGCAGAAAAACGACTTTTCTGAAAATGCAATGCAATTCTACACAAGCACACAGAGTTTGACTACAGGTCAAAGTTTATCGTAAACCTTATGATTGTTTGTGACTGTACACACAGGTATAATTGACCTCAGGTCAGCAGCAAGCTTGATTACAGAGCAAGACTGCAGCAAGCATCCTCATTTATTGCTGCCATTTGGATTGTTAGGTTAGAAAAATGTATTCTGAATGAATTTGTGTTGTCCAACAAAATGTTTTAATAGTACAGCAGAAAAATAGCCACTTAGTTGTTTAAGATGCTGCATGTTTTGGTGCTGTGCAAGAGAGATAGGTGTTCTCCTAATTTCTTTATTCTTCTCTACAATTATCAAATGTCATGTGTGAATGTGTTAGTGATCATTACATATTCAAGAAAGTTAAATATGTATATGAGAAGATTAAAGTTCAGTCAAATTAGCATGAGCATGTATATCTGCGTATTTTCAGCAACTTATTATTCATTATGATATTCATAAATTGGCTCTAGCTTCCTCCTAAAGTTCAAATTAATGCCTTTTGGCTTAATTGTCTCTAAACTGTCAAATCCGTGTGTCTCTGTGTTGCCCTGTGATGGATTGACGACATGTCCAGGGTGTATTCTGCCTGATGACCTTTGACTGGTGGAGATGGGAAAACTTTCGTGGAAGTCAGTCAAATGAAAAACATCGTAGTTATAGAAATGTATTACTACTAGATGAAGCTGAAAAAACAATCATTATTCTCGTCACCAAGTGTTTCAATCATGGCTTGTTGATCATCGGAACATGAATGGCCGCTCCTTGAAACAGCATCACTTCCACTGCAAGCTGTACTCCCCATTCCCTTACGACACTGGGTGACCTGAATGTTCACTATCCAGAAACAATTCGTTTAAGTGAAATCTTGCATTGTAAAGTCACAACTTTTGTACCCTGTTGCCTTTTTTTTTATATCACAGTTATTGAAAAGAAAAGCCACCACCTCTGGCCATCGACTTAAAAGTCCTTAACCTTCTTTTACGAAACAGTTTTGATGGCGTATATGAACACAGACAGTAGTAATTTACAAAATGACCAATATAGTCAGCCACTTGCATTGTAAGCAGGAGTAACTCTAACCCTTCTGTTTCAAATACTGACTCTTATAGCACTGCTATGTATTAGGCTGGTGGCTTAAGCAGCAGCTTGTTGACTTGAACCTTTTGTTCTGCATCAGTCTTTTCCCACATCACACCTGGGTGGAGGGAAGATGTCTCAGTTCTGTCCTTTAGGTCAGGTGGGGGCTACTGAAGAGCTGCTGATACTCTAAATCAGTACTTGTGATAAATGCTGTTTTTAAAAGACATTTTGGTCTTTAAAGGCAATCTTTTTGTAATGTTTTTTTTTACTGAGGAAAACTAGGGCCGGACCAATGTTAATACTTATTATTATCGCTGAGTCAATGTGTGTTTCAGTTGAAATCACGCTTTTCAAACTTTAATGTTTTCTTAATGACCATGGATTTTCACAATTCACATCTTTTCTGCTGGTTCGTTCATGTATAACACTGTGTCTTGCACTCCTGACAGAACGAACAAACAAGCCTCTTACATACAGGACACTTTTATCTGCAATTATGCTGTATAAGTAAACAACTTGTCCTTCATGTCTGAAGAAGAAATGGAAGAGGTGCTGATTTATTTACACTGCTCAAAAAAATAAGGGAACACTCAAATAACACATCCTAGACAGTCAGTTTGATTTCACAGAAGTTTGATTTACTTGGAGTTATATTGTGTTGTTTAAGTGTTCCCTTTATTTTTTTGAGCAGTATATTTATTTTGTACCTTTTTTTACTTATCGAATGCCAATAAATGGTCCTTCATGGGAGATAGCCTCGGGTGGTCTTTTTCCAGACCACACAAAGAAGGAGGTCATTAGGCTGAATTCAGAAAAAGATCTCCATCATGTTCCTGGTGCTTTTTCTCCAACACTAATGGCGTGTTTTTAGGCGTTGCTGCTAGATCAGTGGTCTGCTTGTTTTCTAGGGAGATAAATTAAAGAAAAGATGGGCAAAGGCAGAAGCCACTGTCTACGGAAAAGGATGAGGAGGAGATTCATTACTTCTCACCCCCAACACACACAGAAACACGCAAACACACAGAGCAGAACTCTGCCTCATTATTTCCCCATTTCCATCACCAGGAGGAAGTGAGGGGTTGCAGCCTTTCTACTGAGGCTGCTGACGTCTGCCCTCCATTTATCACATGTTAAAGCCATGTGTTCCCACACACACATGAACACGCACACACACACACACACAAGACTTTTTTTTCATCTCTAAACACAGCTGAATCGGAGAAGCTGAATAAAGGTGAAGATGCCGCCATTTTCAGAAGCTCCAGCAGCTTCCGATCTTAAAACAATATCACAGTTGGAGCCCAGAAGGACTTTATTATGTTACCTGAATGCATCATTCACACAGATTTAAAATATTACACTTTCTCCTGACAGAACAAAATGAGGCCTATACATTGTCAAATGATGAAGATCTTCCAGTGAAAGAGAGCAGACGCTAGCTTTCTCTCCGTCTCCCAGTCAAAATGCAACTGCAAGTAAATGCAGAAATGCAGAAATACTTGATGAATAATTCAGCCCTCGTTACACGGCTCCAAAAAGGCATGCCAAACAGCAAACATGGCACTGGTGGTGTGCTGGCCTTCCTGAGACGTCACAACTTGCCCAGTTGAGTTAATGTTTTTGGCATAGAGAGAGGGGGAAAAGAGGAGCCTTCAGGAAAGCCTGTGTCAGAAAGGTCTGCTTTGTTATGGCTTATTAAAATTAGTTTTCACCCACGCTAACTGATCTGATTATTAGCTTGATTGGATTTGAATTCTGCTCCAAACCACAGATATTACAGCATTCTGCATGTAATGAGTAATACATTCGCATGACATGATGCTAATAAGCCAGCGGATTTTTTTATTACATGTTATGATGTGGACATTTCCAAAATCACTGATTTTTTTTGTGGATTATCTGTTAGTGTTCATTTATGGTGAATGCCTGGGACATTTATTTTATCCACAGATTTTTAATTATAAATATGTTCTATTGATGTTTATACGGTTCTATTGATGGTTTGCCTTTCTTTCTAAATCAATCTTATGAAGATCAACAGAGTGTTTAAATGCATGTCATAACTGTACATTTGATTGCATAATCTTTGGGATACTACACTAGGAATGTTTGTCCTTTGTATGTTTTTCATGTGTATTTGAAAACAGATGATTGTATTGCTTTATACTTTTTTATTTAGCTAATATTTTACCCCAGTAGGAACAACTTAACAATAAAGTCCAGCAAAATAATGGCTAGTGTTAGAGATCTTGAACATCATGGCTAAATATGGATACATTTGAATCAAAATATGTGTCAAAATAAAATAAAAAAATACTAAATTGCATTTTTTAAAGATGTTGATATGGAGATATTAGATGTCATGCTTCTGATCCAAAGCGGTATACCAACCCTTATTGGTGCTCATTGTGTTACTGTGCCTGTTTTTACTAGAGAAGCAGCTATCAAACCCAGTTTGACCTTCGCATTAGATTCTGTGCAAACCCGACGTTCCTTACAAGGACATCAACATGTGAAAACAACAAAATATGAAAATGTTACTCAGGCTCTAGGGAATCAGTTTTACTATTTTCTAAATCCTCAACTAACCCTTCCAAAATTTAACATTTACGTTTCCGAATTCCACTCTTGCATCTAAAAGTGTGTAATTATGGAACAATTGAAAACATTTTTATAAATTGACGGAGAGGACTCCATTTATTGTTCCATAGGTTTCACATTGAAGTTTGCAGTTGGAATCTGACTACGTATACATTTCATATTATATGTAGTTATATTTCTTGTTTATCATGGTTGATAAATACAGAATCAGCCAGTTGGCTTGGTTATAAGAATAATGTCTGAAATCCACTTAGTACCATTAGCAAGGCTTGTGTTTTCTATCTTGTTCCTTTGTTCAACATTTGAACAAAATCTTGCTAAGTCATAGCATGGCTCTGGAAGTTGTATAAACGGACTTGTGCATCGATTTGGATCTTAATTGATCTTACATGTTTATTGTTTATACCAGGCACTCTAAGCAATTCTCCATCAGTTTGCTTGGAAACCCATTGTTAATGAATAGCCAGAGACTCATGGAAAAGACTGCTATTAAAGTAATTTACTTTAGCAAAAAAACTTCTGTAAGGGATGAAAAATGACAACTAAAGTAAATTTACACAGGCAGGGGTAATCAGCTAATGGAACACCAGTGAGTAGCAATCAGCTAACATGACACAAGTGCTGAGAAAAATAAACATAAAAAGCAAAACAAAAGAAGTGCACAATTAGAGGTAATTTCACAATATTCTATGAAATGACACTTGGAAACCTAACTTGAAGTCAGTTACTGACTTGGAAACAAAGAAATGCTGGGAAAACACAATACTCCCAAAATTCACTAATTTGAGCATTCAGAAACGTTCTTTAGTGTTGTAAGTGCTTTGCGTGACTCTGTGTGCAAATTAAATAAACATTTTTTTTCCCAAAAAGAATGTTCAAATTTAATTTTTAAGTGAATAGTAAACTTAAAATATTGAGAATTGTCAATTTTACATTGACATTCCTTGAGCATGCTTATATTGTGCATTCAAACACATTAAATGATTACAGAAAAAGTCACTTAAGAGCATTGTTATAGCTTAGCTCCCAAAGTGCAAACACCCCCTTTAAAATACCCAGTCTATTTGGGAATGTAAAAAAACATCAGAGTTACAGTGAAATGATCTTGTGTAACCTCTGCAAACTAGCTTTGGCTAATAGAAGCAAATGAGCAAAAATGGCAAAGGAAACAACTATGAGGACAACTGAGTTATATTTCAGGTTAATCAAATTCACTAAAATGGCAGATATGAATTATAAGTGACTGAAGTAAAAGGTGATTCAGCAAAGAATGAACTCAGGGGTTTTCACATATTGCTTTTACTTTAGTGCATTTGTTTGATTTAAAGTGAATTGCACACAATATATGTCAGAATATGTGGAAAATGTTTAAAAGTATTTATCATGGTCCCATTTTGCACATTAAAAAACACGTTTTGACAGAGGTGTGTTTGAACATTTGAAAGTCTTTGATGATAATCGAATAAACAATTATTTTTAACCAAGATATCAATAATTCTATTTGTGCAACATTTCTAAGCACGATTCCGTTTAATAATGACATTCACTCTCATTTACCAGTGTATCCAATTATCTCAACAAAACAAAATCTCTTATCCTCTCTCATTTGAATGTCACACGGTGTCTGTGATGAAGGTTCCGGCTTTTTCTCTCATCTTCTTCAGCGGCATATAAAGACGCTTCCTCTCAGCTCGTGGGCTCAAGAGTGGCATTCAGTTTGCTGTGATATCTCTGCCACACAGGCAGCTTCGTCAGACAGGACATATTGCAAACATTCATCCTCCACCATAGTCACACTCTGCAATGAAGCCAGAGCCTGACACTAAGTAGATCCGGCCAGCAGAAAAGGAGTTATTGTGTAGCGTGGCCATGAGATAGAGGTCACTGTTGCCAAAGGTATGAGAGATGGAAAGAAAGTAAATGTCCTGACAGTAAATCATATGTTGGATTCACGTATTTCAGCAGAAATGTGACAGCATGGGTGTTAAAAAATATTAATTACGCATAAAAGACATTGAGTGTTACATTTGCAATCTAAATACCAACATTTTTTTTTTCTTTTGGTTTACAATTGAACACAATCGTCTGACGGCCTTTCATAGGTGATTGCAGCCAGCAGCTGTACTTTATGTAGAAAAGTCTCTGTCTGTTCTTGGAATTGCCTTCATACTTCAGCTAAATTAAAGCTTCTGAGGTGAAGTTCTTTCAAGAAAAATCTGTCTGCTGCCTACTTCAAATTACACCCACTCACTCACTGTACGTAAATTCTTTCTCAAATGTAAATAGCACTTTAATGATATTCTAGCTGTCAGCCTCTGAAGAAACTCTGAAGAAAAAAAAAAAAGAAATCCACTGAAGAATTTGATCTCTATTTTGAGAAGTTAGAAATCAAACATGTAAGAAGAATACTGCAACTTTTCACAAAAAATTCTCAAACTCTAAAAAATGTTTATATTTATTTGCCTTGTTAAATTAGAGAATACAAATATTTTTTGTGTTGGAGAAACAATAACACAGGTTGTGTTTGCAAAACATGAGATTATAAAGTTAAAACTGGTCTTACTAATCATGCAGGTATTACACTAATGTAGCAGACACTCCACAGCTGCAGTACAATTATTTTGTGGGGGGATGATACTACTAAGTAGTTGTTATAAATTTTATATGAAATGTTTTCCAGTGTTTTTAGTAAATCCTGAAAGCCTTTGGGAAGCAGAGACAATCTCATTATCTATTCACATATAATGGTGCCTATTTGCTCTGTACAGTTGGATTTTACATGGAGTGCATTTTGCTAAAAAGCATAATGCACTGAATATTCTCCAACCTAAAATCAATCCACTCTGCCAAGTTGACTGAATTGTCAGAGATTGGGACGTGAAGCAAAGGTGCCTTGATTAAAAACAGAATTAATTCAGCGAGAGCAGCACAAAACAAACAATTAGCCAATCAGTGCCCAGAGCTGGTCTCTGGTTGTTATCAAACCATTATCAGATCCTGTGAAATACTGCCTGGATAAAGATTTGAAAAAGATAGTGTTTAATTTGCTTCATTGTAACAAGCAATACAGATGCTAGGCATGGCTATTGAGTAACAACATTTCTGACGATTGATTAACTGCAGTAGTAAATTTAAAATGGCAGCTGTCAGGCAGCTAACAAAATCTCTATCAATTTCTTTTCATCTTTGGTGTTGCATAAGTAATCCATGTAATTTGGCCTATTTCAAGCATTACTAGATTTCATTTATGGTGCTGTGCCATGTATCACTTACAAAATTACAGAAATAACACTGTAAAACAGCATGCTAATACATTAGCATCGTCTGGTCTTAGCTGGGGAGTTCTTGCACACACACAAGAAATGTGGATGATGTCAAACCTCTACCAGACAAAGGGATCACTTTCTATGTGTTTAACAGGGAAAGTGACCAGTCAGCTCTGGTTCTGTCAATTTTTCAATAGTGTGACCTTTACTTTTTTTGTTAATTGAGAGACAACCTAATGTTTTTGTTTCATTTCTGGGTTAGGATTTACTTTTTGTACCTCACCTGTGCTGGGATTGAGATGTTAAATACATAGTGATATGTACTGGATCATCCTTAATTAAAAGTACATTTATATCAACATATGATCTCAATATAACATAGTTTTCATATATATATATACTGCTCAAAAAAATAAAGGGAACACTCAAATAACACATCCTAGATGGACAGTTTGATTTCACAGAAGTTTGATTTACTTGGAGTTATATTGTGTTGTTTAAGTGTTCCCTTTATTTTTTTGAGCAGTGTATATATACAGTTTCTTTTTATTCAATCTTTTTATTATCCCAGTATATAGTACAGTTAAAATAATGACCGATTTTAACTTCTCTAGTCATCAGTGATCATTTCAGGCAAACACGGACCGTCAAACAGGAGATGTTTCCACTTAAAGAACTTTGCGGTTTTCAATAGCCCTACCTTCACCACCAGTTATAACCACTCCAGAAACGAAGACCAAATCAGATCAACAGCATCAAGTTATAGCTCAGAAAATGGTATCAGCTGGGAGATAATTGTTTTGATATTCATCTTGAACTATGTATGCGCGTTTTGTAATGTAAAGGAACCATATGTAGTTCTCTTACATTACAAAACATAAAGGAACTAAAAAAAAACTAGTTTTAGTTTTAATCTTTGCAATTGACTGTTGATATTTACTCATAGACAAGGAATAATTGCTTGTGTGCAAATATATCATTTAAATCAAGTCTTACACATAATGTCCCCAAGACTTTATATCATGCATCATTTTTAAATTGAAAGAAATGTGTGAGTTTGTGTGGATAATGCTCCTTTGCAACAAAAAAATGCAGGATTTAATCATTATAAATCTGTGATTATTATTCCTCCAGCCAGAACTTGAACCTCTTTCATTTCCCTTGCTGTGATTTAAAAGCATGGGAAAACAAACTGAAGTTTGATTAAAGTTACACCTTTGTTACTGTTCCACCTTTCTACTAAGTTTTCGGGTACTTTATGTAAGTTATGAAGTGCAACTGCTGAGACTAAATTATTGGTTCTAGTTTTATTTTTTAAGAATCATCAATTATTTACTCTTTTGGGTCCTTTTTCTCTCCATTTGAGGTCTGAAAATGATTTTCCAACATTCCTGCCTATGGCGATACATTGATACACTCCACACATTGATACATTATGGCAAAGACAAATGAAACAAGATGAAAAAGAACAATAATGTGACTGACAACTGCTTCACTTCACATGGGTGATAATTAGTGCTATTTGCTGGATTAATTGTCAGGTTAATTGGTCTTTCTGAATTCTCCCTAGGTGTGAGTGTGTGTGTGCATGGTTGTTTGTCCTGTTTGTTTCTGTGTTGCCCTGCGACAGACTGGCGACCTGTCCAGGGTGAACCCCGCCTCTCGCCCGGAACGTAGCTGGAGATTGGCACCAGCAACTCCCGACCCCAGTAGGGACAAGGGTGAAAGAAAATGGATGGATGAATGGATGGATGGATGCTGGATTAATCAGACAGAATTAATCAACAGAAGAAAACAAACAATACATTTAGGACAACATTGATGGATCAGGCAGGTCTTGAACATGTGGTTCACATTAAAACACCTGCCAGGGATATGCATTATTTTGGACTTGACTGTAAAGTTTTTCTGTTAGTTTTTGTATCTTGACCTCCTTCTATTTTTCTTTTTGCCCTTGGAAGAAAATGAAAGCGATTTGCTTGTCAGTGACATAATGGCACTGTTTCTGCTCAAATGTCTTTCGGGTCAGCAGCAACCCCCCGCCGAAACCCCCAGGACATTCATTAGGTGAAATTAGAGGCATGATTCTGTCGCTCAGGGCTGACAGCATGATGGGTATCTTTACCATGATGACTTCATCACGTCAGGTGCAGAGGGTGAAAGACATCAAAGTTAAGAAAATATAGGCAAACTCGCCTTGGGAGGGACAGCCTCAGAGGTCTCTGGATTCACGGTGGAGTGGAGCAATGCACATGTTTTCACACAGGTGCTGTTTTTTTTTTTTAGCGAAGGGGGGCATGAAAGGATTGAGCTTTGATTTGATGTGATAATGAAATGCCTTCTTTAGTCTTTCATCCAAACCAATCACCTTCATCTATTTGTCCGACAAATGCTTTGGTACACTTTAGTACACTTCTAACGTAGTTCTGCTAATCAGATAGGAGTATCATCATCCTCAGGCTTTGTTTAAAGGATTTCTCACACTGGAGAGGGAAATGATTGGTGATAAACT
This sequence comes from Poeciliopsis retropinna, assembly GCA_010277075.1. Classification (NCBI taxonomy): domain Eukaryota; kingdom Metazoa; phylum Chordata; class Actinopteri; order Cyprinodontiformes; family Poeciliidae; genus Poeciliopsis; species Poeciliopsis retropinna. Next base: position 15,275,255 of record VMRM01000010.1, read on the forward strand.
GGGTGCTCCTGCTTTCTTCGTGCGCCTGCCTTGCGAGACCACCCATGAGTCACACAAGCATCGCATTGAGCGTTTGCACGTCTGTGTATCATCCTGCCCTTCCTCTTCCTTCCCCCATGTTTTCATATCAGAGGAATTCAGAGATTTGAGACTTATCATGGTTGGTAGAGGTGAGCAGGAGTGATGCAACGGTTAGTGCACTGGAGCGTTTAGCCGTACATGGGAAGATTTACCGGCCTGTGAAGCCATAAACCTGCAATTACAAACCCTAACAACTCTGGCACAGGCAGCCCGTACACAGTTTTCCTCTGGGCTCAGGGATTTAAGCCTCACAATCAGTCAAGCGTGACTTAAGAAGCTAATTGCACAAGAGTGACACACATACACGCACAACCTCCTTACAGGAGAGAGACTGATGTCGGAGGTGGAATTTTGTTTAAAATTCATCAAATTTTAATCCAGCTTGTACATTTCCATATTTCCATATTTATCTCCACGCTTCTAGCATCCACTTCCTCCCTGCATATAATTTCGGCCCTATTAATAGCTCAAACTGCTCCTTACCCAAGACGCACGCTAACAGGGGAACATGCTTTCACTCTTGTCACCACAACCTCCTATCTGTCCAGCGTTCAAAGACACGCTTATCCCAAGGTAGATAGGGCTGTCAATGAATCACTCCGTTTCTGCCACAGTTGGTAAATTGACTGTTTGATGCTGGAAACAGATGGGGCAAGAGGCGGGTGGAGTCGCTGATAAGATGTAGGATTCATACTCTTCCCGGCCTCGCTATAATGAATCAGTGTATTTACTTAGAGCGATCTCATCTGAAATGGTCCTGCGATTGCTCTGTCTTCTCCCCCGTGTTGTCACTCCTCGGGTTTCCCTACCCTCCCCCTAAAGGTAATTGCTCTTACCTGAGACACTGTAATGGATCCTGGATGAAGTATTGAACGCAGCTAGATTTTGATTAAGGGGCTGTAGGGCAGAACATGCCTTTAATGAAACTGAGGAATCAGCATTCTCCTGGCTGTAGCGCCAAGGCTGGATGCCGAGCATCATGGCCCACAGCCGCCTTGATTAGGCCCTGATCCCAGCAAATCCAGGCATGGGGCAAAGCCTCTGAATTAAAAGCAATGAATTTGACTATTAATAATACCTGAGGTATGTGCATAGTCTCTCCCCCTCCCCCTTTGTAGACAGATAATGATTAAAAAATGTGTGTATTCATTTACTGTAAGCTCTCCCACATGCATATTCACCCACAAGTCCAATCATCCACCTTGTTGCTCTGCAGCTGAAACACTAACACACTCATTAATGCACTCATTCCTTTCTCCCTTCATATGCAAAAGGTCAGGCTTTATCAGTTAGAATTTTAGCATGAGGGATAACTTGCATTAGCTTCTTTCATCCTCTTCCTTTATTGCCTTTTTGCTCGTGTTTAAAAACTGATTGCATCTCGGACGGAGATGAAAGGGAAGCAGCATGCTCCCCGCGTTCTTTGAGCATGCAAATGGACGTAATCTAAAAGACGAAGTATTAGCATGCTAAAAGACAGCACGGCTATGATGAAAACCATTTGCCAAGGCTTAATGCGATAGCTGGGTAAGATGATTAACTTTGAATCCATTTAATCAACCACAAGCGCTTTCTCAAATAACCAACTGTCTCGCGTTCGGGTAAAACTTCCTCTCAAATCTGTCGGAAATTGGATGGATGTGTCAAATCACAGAGTTTCTAAATCAGAGCCGAGGCCAGCCAAACAGGGTCCTTTGAAGTGATGGGCATCAAACATCATTTTCTCTGCAGTGTTTGTCATTATCTGCTTTGTTTAAAGCTAAAAATGGAGAGCAACTTGGAGCATGCAGCAGCTCGATTTGACTGAGCAGTCAATGTGCCCTTGGGCTGCATCCTATTGACTTAAGTAGTTTAAGTAGTGGGGCCTCTCACCTTCTTTTTCATATCGACCCCAAAGTGCATGCTGATAGGCTGTCTCTCGTAATGTGATGGAAGATCCTTTTTCTTGGCCTTAAACGGCAATCCAAGAGGTCGTCTTGTGAGGTGTCGTAGTTGTATTTACTGATGCTAGAAACAATTTGTAGCTGAATAGTCTATTACTGCTGCCAGACCTGGAGTAAAACATTTTCACCAGCAAACACTCCAGCTGGATCTGACATAAATCAAAGCTTAAAAACATGGAAAAGCACCTTGTGTTCACTTCTAAGTATGGTGGAGTATCTGTGATTCTGTAGACCTGTTGAGTGTGTGGCATCATAGACTCTTTGAAATATCAATGCTTCCATCGGTTGTGATATATAAATCATGTATCCACACAGACATATTCTACCAGATACAAAGTAAATGTCCTTCCATTGACATATCAGTTTGCAGACCAAAATCCTACAGAAAACATTTGAACTGAAGAGAGACATTAAAAGAACTCAAGACTTTGCTGATTACATTTATTATGCCCAAATAATTATTTGCTTTAAGGCCTTTACACTTTTTAAGCAAACTGGTCCCCATCTTTACATGTCCACATGTTCTGTGTCAATGTAATAAATAAACTCCCACAGTTCAAAGATAAGTCTTTTAATAAATGATTTCTCTGCTGTGTGTCTGCTCCTCCGACAGACCTCGATAACCCGGTGATTACGGTTCACCAGAGTATAGGAGAAGCAAAGGAGCAGTTCTACTATGAGAGGACTGTGTTCTTGCGCTGTGTGGCCAACTCCAATCCGCCCGTCCGCTACAGCTGGCATCGTGGGCGGGAAGTTTTGACACAGGGATCCGACAAGGGTGTGGAGATTTATGAGCCGTTTTTCACACAGGTAAGACAGAGGGAAGGTGGTGTGGTTGTTTGTCTTAAATTAAAGCTAATTTCAGAAGGATCACTGTTAAGATTTTAGATTTTTCTAACCTTAACTTTTTCTTTTATTTTTTTATTTCTTTTTAATTAAAGTTATGAGTAGTTTTGTAATCCTTCCTTACCTACAGTTGGAACTAGACAGTCAAGCTAACCACTGCTAACAACTTTTATTCCTCTGCTTTTTAATATTTTCAGTCTATTCTATTATTCCAACCCTAACAAAGAACCCCCATCACAGTGACCATGATTAGGTACCGAGTTCCTTAGAAAGCTTTGGTAACACAAGTTGTTTTTGTAGCTTTGTCCTTAGTAATGTTTTCTGCCCAAAGCTCCTCTTTGTACAGTACGTAGCACATAGTGTGGGAAGAAACCACAAACTGCCAGAGGCTTTTCCGCAGTTTCGGATGGTGTTTTGTCCCCAAGTGCATAACAGCCTTCTGTTTTTAGACTTCTGTTTTGTACATTCTAGTTAGGATGCCATGCTGGTAGCATTTGACATTTTAACAGCATTTCCAACTCTTGAATTTCAGGATTTTTGGCAGTCGCAGTCACATTGTGTTTGATAAAAGGGTTTTCAGGCTTAAAAAATCTTTTAAAAAGCTCAAAACATGAAAAAAAAAAAAAGCGATGTTGTGCATGAATATCTTGTTTCTTTTGGGAACTTAAGATTCCTTATGTTCCACCAAAGGATGTCAAGGAGTCGAGATAACCTCACCGCTGAAACATTTTCAGATCATTTCAGCTCATTAAGACCTGTTTTATATTGCAGAATAAAAAAGGCATGTATTGAGTGTATATAAAATTAATTTATTTGGACTTATATCTTAAGCTGTTTAAAATTAAATGGATAGCATGACAAATCTGGTATACTTCTTAGCATTTATTCTCAAAAAATAGAATAGCAATATACTAAAAATAATTTTGACAGGCAGAGAGAAATTATACTTTGTCAATATGGATAACAATTTCTAAAGATGACTGATGCTTACCAAGGCACATGTTAGTGTTAAGACATTTTTTATTACAGCTGAAATACCTAATGGCAAAAAAATAGTGTTGTTTTATTTTCAGCTTTTGTCGTTCCTGTGAAATTCATCTCTATTTTCAAGAAAGAGTATTTGTGGCAAATACTTTATCTGCTCATAAAGCATTGCGGTTATTGATTTCTTCACTCGTAAAAGACAAATACGGAATAAAATATTGTGTTTACAGCACATTTATAGATTGCGCCAGTAAACACAAACATTAGAATAAGTTCTGCTCATAACAAAGTGATTTCAGAGGCTTGTATGATTATTACTTGCTATGAAATTCCAATACAATTGAACAGGCCACTAAAGGAAAGGCAAAAATGTAGACTAAGAATAAATAGCTTACGAATATCGTATCAGAAGCATAGACCAATAATCTGCATTGTCACTACACTTATGGGCAGGTCTTTGTTCATAACTATCAATTCAACAGAATATCTCATAGCTTAGGAAAATGGAGTAATTTGTAGTTTTTTCCCTTTCATCTGTCTACCTCCTGCCCGACTAACCTCACAGATGGGACAGCAGAACTTGCCTTAGTGAACCTTCTGGAAAGCAATGCCAGATTTCATGGTTTCCATGCATATTTGTGATGTGGGTTTCCATCACAATCAGGCAAGTGGTTGAGCAAGTGGATTTTCTATGCAGTCTGAAACAGAAAAGCTTTGTTCCAAAAAGGATTTTCTGCAGTCGACAAAGAGCTGATTGAGATTGTTCCATGACTTGTGAAGGTATTGTGGTTTTTCAATAGATTGAGTTAAATGTGATTTGATACGTACTTGGAAGTCTGTATCAGTGAGAATGTGAATCTGCACAAAAAACAAAAATGGAGCGGAAAAGAGGCTTAGGAAATAAAGAAAGGGAGGAAAAGGAAGTGAAAATGATGTTTGGCTCAAATGAAGAAAGATGGGTGTTAGCTAATGGAGTGAGTGAAGCAGAATGAAGAAGCTGCACAACTGGGCCTCAAATAACACTCATCCCATCTGCGCACCATCCTTCCTATTACCCAACTATTAGAACCCTAATTGGGTCTGGAAATTGGAGCACAACCTAAAACCCAGAGATTAGGAGTTTGTGAGACCAGCTCCAAATATGACCTGACTAAACTCCAAATAATTTGCTCATATAAATGTTTTCAGCAATATGTCCCACAGACAAGTGGAGGACCCAGGAAAGTAGATTTGCTGTAAAGTTTATTTTTCCAACTCTTACCTTCAACTATTCTTTCGTTTGCTTCGCATTATCCTCAACGTTGCACATATATTAGACTCCCAAAGATGTTAGAAACATGCAGATATTACATTTAAATTCACTACAGAGAACTAGTTGCTATAATAAAACTTCGGCCCAGAGCTGTAAGTTTACTGAAGAGACCCTCTACTTTGTGCTGCTGTAAGTTATTTTCTTTCTTATTCACTTATTTTTGAATCAAATATTCTGAATTTCTTTAGTATATTTGTACATACTGTTAAAATGTCCAAGATCGGTAGCTGGTAAAGATCCAATGTCAAAGGGATCATTTTCTTCATCAGTTTTTACCAAAGCTCATATAATTAATTTTCAGTGAATAGCTTCATTATAACTCACTTCTCACTTAATGTTTACTTTTGCAGATACTGCGTGGCAACAAAAACAATTATTCAGTGTGATTTCCATGATGTGGAAAATAATTGATCCTACATGTGCTTTCCTGCTTTTCTGCCCACCCTGAGATGTCCTGGCAAAATCTTCAAATAAACCAAAGTAGAACTTCATCTCAGCTCAGCATCAGCTGATGTGGGACTGAAGATTTTAAGCTAATTTTTTTCAGCACAGACCTAACAAAGCATTGTCTGAAAATCAAAATTTCAAAACGTATAGCCAGAAACATACTCCCAGGACTCCCTCAGTGATTTTGTGAGGGTAAAGATCGTGTCCACTGCCAACGGCCAGGACAAAAGCCACATCTCTCCTCCTGGATCCAATGTCCGACAATCAGCCTCCTCTCTCCGGGCCCCAGATGAGCTTTCCCAAGGAGCTTGAGAAGGATTTTTCCTTTAATAATTGGAACACTCTGTTCCCCTTTCTTACATTTTGGTACCACCATCCCAATCCACCCCTTCAACACTGTTGTACCAGTCTTCCTTTTTTCAATCTAGCTTGAAAAAAAACTTTTTCAAGCTAGATTTAAATCTAGCTCAAATTCAACAAAAACACTTAAATGAAAAATAGACTGGAACATTTTTCACTGAACTCAACATTGAATTTCTCTCCACTGTGATGGAGCCCTTTTGTTCCCATAGTGCTCAGACTTCCCATCAATTTGAACATCCCATTTCACAAGTCTGCATTGGGAAAAATGACTTTGTCTTTCTATTTATTTATCTATTTGCCCCTTATTTTTATGAAGAAAGTTTCCTTCCCTGCAGCTTCCTCTCTCTGTCTTTCATTTCTACCTTAACCATTTCTACATTTCTACCTCCCTCATCCCCTGACATCTGCTTCAAAGCAGAGGAAGGTGGCAGGAAGAGAAAGGGTGTGGAATGTGAGGTCCACAGCTAATGTGGCACAATTAAGTCACACTTCGGTTGCTTTGGATATGAAAGGTTCTTAAAGACACCAGTGATTGCCATATTTTCTGGGGCGCTGCAGCATGTGTCTGAGTCATGTTTTAATCCTCTCTTCGTCCTTTCACCCACACGCTGGAGTCAGCCAGATCAAAGGTTTTACATCCTCATGCTAACCTTTAGGGCGAAGCTCGTGGCTGACAGGCCCAGTTGGAATCAAACACATATTCTCAATGAGATAGCCATTTCTGTGGAGAGATCCCCTACTGAGCCCGAGAATATTTCTGTAGCTCCGCTGTGAAAATTCTGCAGGAGCCTTTTCTGTGGAGTAATCCTCTCGTTGATAGCAGGCGAGCTGACAAATTCCTTTCTTCATTTAAAATAAAGTATCCGCATCATTTTTATTTCAATGCAACAGTAACGATGCTTGAATTCTGCTCTCGTTTCCTCTCCCCCTTTGTCTTTGTTAAAGCTTTATAAATATTCATGTCGCTGACCTTACTCTGGAGCTGTTCGGCCTTTTTCATAGCCTCCCCAGATCTATTTTTTACAGCATTCCTGCTTTTAATTAGGGTGATGCTTTTGCACATATTTGCATACCAGTGTTGGTTTGGTCTGAGCTGCAGGGGGAAACAAAGATCCTGAAGTTGAAGAACCTGCGTCCTCAAGATTACGCCAACTACAGCTGCATTGCCTCTGTCCGAAATGTGTGTGGGATTCCTGACCGCAGCGTTATCTTCGGACTCACCAATAAGACAGGTAGAGAACAAGGTCATTCTTTTAGTTAAATATTTCTTTGTCTGTCACCTCATTTATGGTTCGTTGATTGCTTTTAAAGTCTTTTAGATTAGATCTGTTGTAATAGCTTTAGTTAATTCCCTTTAAATTTTTATGTATCTTTTCTTTAATCGTTGTGTTTTCATGTTTTCTTATGTACAAATAAAGTCAACTTAACACATGGATGAGGGATTTTTTTGCACACAACTTATTATTTTATGTAAACATACATATTCTTTTTTCTTGTAAAAGTCTTGCTTTCTCTCACTTTCCCACAGTCTGAATGAATCATTGAAATTTTTGGCATTGTAAAATACTGATCAGAAAAATATTACTTACTTGAACGTTGTCTAGTTGATGTGAAATGCTGATTTCTTGTTGCGTCTCTGATTTAAATAAAATAAAATCTTTCCATAAATGCATTGCTACCTGTAGACATGAGACTGTGCTCTTTCTGTAGCTTCTCCATCTATCAAACTTCTGGTGGAGGATCCAATCGTGGTTAATCCTGGTCAGACCGTGTCGCTGGTCTGCATCACTACAGGAGGGGAGCCGCCCCCCATCCTCACCTGGGTCAGCAGCAACGACAGCCTGCCGCAGAGAAGCGTAGTGAAGGGGGGCACGCTCACGCTGCCCGCCATCACCTCCGACGAAGCCGGGGTTTACAGCTGCGTGGCCAGCAACAACGTGGGAAATCCGGCCAAGAAGTCCACCACCATTGTGGTGCGAGGTAGGAAAGCATGGTCGCCTGTCGGAATATTTAATGTTGAAAGTATGACTAAGTCATTAAACAATGTGAGCAGTTGCTGCAGATTAGGACATCAAGCATGAAAAAATGCTGAAACGTGATGCTATAAGTCATTAATGCCTGTTTAGTAGTTGAAAAAGTAATCAACATAGAGCAAAGTTTGTGCAATTTGCCTATAAAAATCATGATTTAAATATCATTGTTTATATGATTTACCATCAGACAGCTCTCTTTGCTAGTACTTACATTAAGATTACACTGAAGTAGCCTATTGGTTGAATATTTTTATTTTAAAGCCATTATATTTGTTTTATATTGCTTTATATTTGTATATTTGTTTTGTATGTGCAAATGCACTGTGCAAAAGTACTAAGACACAACAAATTTTTTGTACTTTGTAGATGTGAACAAGTGAAGAATTGAGGAAGAATTTTTAGCACTAAAATAATCTCTCCAGCAACTTAACAATATCTGGAAGTTATGGGTTTAGTCAAGACGTCTGCACGGCACCCCAGAGAGAGTGAAATGTGGACTCTTATCTCTTCAGGATGTCTGCAGGGTAAAATAAATAGAAAAATGTTTTTTAATTTCGTACTAATTTGGAAATTGTACAACGGTACAATTTAACATTCCAGATTTTATGAATTATCTTAATTTAGAAGTTCTGGCAGAAATTCTTGTAGCTTGGGAGCTAGAAAAGAATTGTTTAAAAAAATAAGTATGTGTGTTATGTTTTTTTTTTTTCTTTCATTTTTCTGCAAAAATCAACAAAAACAGAAAGACCACTGATCTTTCTGCAAAACCAGACTCTTACATGATAGTGTTTTACAGAAAGGTAACCTAACAACAAAGGTCAGGAAAAAATTAGGTAAGATGTATAATCTTGCTGGAGAAAATTGTATACAATTACCTCATCAAATGTAAGGTAAAAAGAGCACCTCAGTGTGACTTCTGTAACTTATCCATTTCTTCCTTGCATTTTATTCCATTCACAGTTTTTTTTTCATCACTTTTTGTAAAACATTTCCTTTCAGATACAAGTGTTCATTACTTCTTTAGTTACTGGTGAATCGTCAAACAGAACGGAAGAGCTCAACACGCACAAACCTGTTAATTAAATTCACTGATTGAAGTGCCAGTTTACTGGAAAACAGCAGGTCTAAGGTCATTTGCGGCTGTTTGGTCATTATCAGAATAAAATGCTATTTTTCCCTGCTGCCTCCACCTGAATGACATCAGCAGCAGAAGATCCTGCCGATCGCTCATTACCGAAACAATCATTGTTTCTGGAGAAGTAGCTGCTTATTATTGTGACAGTTTATGGATCACCGGTCTTGAGCCTGGCACTTCATGTTAACAATAATCCATAAAACGTTTGCCATGCAAACTGCACACAATTTTACAAAGAGTCACACAAAGTAATTAGCTTTCGAGCTACAATACCGCATTGCAAAAGTAGCCATGCGTCTATAACTATTCCGCTACAAAACAAAAAGAACGGATGTATTTTATTTTGGATTCTACGTGATAGATCGGCAGAGTGTGATGTATGTGGTTTTCAAGCAGTTTTATATTTGAAAATGTGGTTTGCATTTTTATTAATAGCCTTCAGCAGCTTCCTAATTAGTGAACAGAGTCCACCTGTGTGTAATTTATACTCTGTGTAAATACAGCTGCTCTGTGAAGGCCTCAAAGGTGTGTTAACAATCATTAGTCATGGCTGCATCATGCTGTGGGGATGTTGTTCTTCATCAGGGACAAGGAAGCTGGTCAGAGCCGATGGGAAGATTTAGGAAACTCCTGGACAGCCATTAAGAAAAACCTATTGGAGGCTCTAAAAAACTAGAGTGTAAGAGGTTCACGCCACCAACAGGAGAGCGAACCTAATCAAGCAGCCAGACCAACAACAAAATGGTCTTTTAAACCTGAATCTAATTGAGTAGACTTGAAAATTGCTATTTACAGAGGCGCTACATCCAATCCAAATACCTGCCATTTTTCAATGAAGAATTGGCAAAAATGTCTTTCTGTGGATGTGCAAAACCTTTTATAAACTTACCCTAAAAACTTACAGTCACAAAGATAGGTGGTTCTGCACAATATTGACTCTTGAGGGAGAGAATACAGATGTGTATCATTTTATTGCTTTAAAACTAAAACAAAAACATGTTTTGCTTCCACTTTACGGTTATGCACTTGCAATAAAATCCAATAAAATATATTGTCAAAATGAGAAAAGGTTTAGGGGTACAAGGCACTTTAAGCTTGAGAGAGAAGTGTGTGTGACTGGGCGTTTATTTCCCATTGTGTAAAAGATGAATTGCGAGCTGCATTAATTTCTAGAAACCCTACAAAGAAAATATCATTAAAGCTGGAACCTTAAGGCAAAAGACATGTTTTGTTCAGCATTTTAACTTTCTAGAGAGAATCTCACGCACCCCGATGAGCTTATTTAAATCGCAACTCAGCAGACAAGCTCTACAAATGGAAGTTTCACGCCATTTTCTCCAGTCACCGCAGACATTATGCTACAGCTCCATCATCAGGTCGCCTCTGTGCTCAGCCTCTTTGCAGGCTTTTATTTATGCAGCCATATAGTGAGACGGATGAAAATCAAATCCCTCACAAATCATTCCCAACACCGTCCTCACCCCCTCACCCCACCCACAGATAAACTCCCTCTCAGTATTGTGAAAGTGCCCGCGCAGCCGAGGACTTAAGAACTGAGCGGCTTATATCAAAGAGAAGATGTCAGGTGTCACATGGGAGCAAATAAGTCAGAGCGTGCTGACTGTTCGCAATCGCTGCAATAAATATCCCACATCTGGAGCTGAAAATGGCACTCGCACGGCATCCTGTTGAATATCATCAAAAAATCGCAGCGACTTGAAATATATATGACTTCTGAATATGCACTTGCTGATTTGACAGATCTGAATAAAGCTGTTGGAGCGTTGAAACTGTTAAACATTAAACAGGCCCGATATGCATTATTCCATTTGACTAAGAGTCTAGCAGGATAAGCAGGCACATATTTTTTTTTCATGTGCCGCTTTAAGAAAAAACAAGGATCCCTTTCACACAGGCTGCTAGCATTTGGCTTCATTAATATAATATCGGCTCCCTTATATCTCCCTGGATTACATAACTACAAAATCAAGGTACAAGCGTTCCTGATTGATCATTGTGATGTTAACCTTGAAAGATGTAGAAGCGTCAAAAGCACTCTACAACTTTAGTTTTGCTGAGCAGTTCAGCGCAAAAAGTCAAACTAAATGTCAAAAACGTGCCGCAGGAGGCGGAGAGATGAATTAACAAGCTGCAATATATTGTGTCCTATGCATTTCCAAATCAATAAGTCATTACTTATCTCAAAGGAAAGCGGAGAGGGAAGCAAACTAAAGTGAGCTGAGGTAGGAGGGGAGGCGATGCTGAAATGACACAATTAATCGATATGTGTCGAAGGAAATTAAGAATCAGTAAAAAGAAAACATAAATTGGGGAAATTTTCTCCACATCGATGAATCTGTACTTTTGTTGGCATTGACAGCTGAGTAGACAGTCACTTAGGGGTGTAGTGAGATGACATAATGCAAACAGACGCCTCTCTGGAAAGTAGTTTTTGATGTCGAAGTGAAAATGCACTGAGCTCCATAAAAACGTCATTAAGAAAACAGACTCCTATTCTACTTGTATGTCAGGTGGGCTACCTATTAGCCACAAACAAACAAAGAGCTGTCAAAAAAGGAGAATTTTTGGCATCAGTAGGTAACAGGAGGTGGATTTAACATGTCCTGATAGATCTCTGGGTGATTTCTTTTTAGGCTGACGAGCTGTCAGATGTCAGAGCAGCGCAGAAATAAGTGTAGAATTATATCTAAATATAAACTTCTCATTTATTTCAAATATGTTTATTCATAGAGAGCCACACTGCATCACATTTCAGCTCAAGGCACCTTAAAGATGTGAAAGACAGACGAGTCCAACTCATTTCTAAATATATAGCATTGTGATATTTTGCAAATCAGTCCACTGTGTTCCAATGAAATCCTGTGCTGCGAAAAATAACTTTCTCCAAACAAGTAAAAAAAAAAAAAAGAAATTGAAAACAATATGTTTTTCCACATGTTATAAGAAAAAAATAATCTGCAGATGAAACTAGTCCTTCTTCAATAATGTTGAAATTTTATTGACTTAAAACAAGCTCTTATATTAAGCTACTTTAAAGCTAGTTTTGTTTTAACACGTGTAATAAGATATTTGGACTGGGAACTAGACAAAAATACTTGGTAATATTTTATGTTTTTGCAGTGTGCTGTTTAATCAAATTGAAATCCACTCATGTTTAACTATAAATGTAATACAGCTCACAGTCATCTGGTTTTGTAATGCAAGTTTTAAAAACAAAACACTGAGGAAGAACAGCAGAATACAACAAGTGTTCTGCCTCTTTTATAAAACCACTGTCATAAAACCTTAAACTATCTCTGACTGTGGCTAAACAGGTCAGCTATGTTGCCACAAGAGTTTTTAAAAACCAAGCCGGCACTATGAAACCAAAACAGGTGTAAACTTGAGCCGCATCGAGTTAATTTAGAGGCGTCACGTGCCTCAGGGGTTGGAAGATGTTACAAGAAAAATGGATGCTCACACAAAGAAAGGTGTGTGAGTAGCCAAGGTTCTTTTTGTGATAATTTGGAGCCAAAATTGAACAAAACCCATTGTGTATTTATGCCTAATTCCTCAGATAAGCTAGTAGCACATTCTGCATCGTACCTTTGTGCTTTAGAGCTGCTAATCCGCACATGAATCAGTTGTTACTGACAGAGGGCTTTGCTTGGCAGCTCAGAGCTGTAACAGTGACTGTTTGATTTGAGCCCCCTACCAATGCAGTCCTTTCAGGAAATGTAGAGACATTGACAAGCCATTTAACTCTTGACTTTGAGTGTTTTATGAAAGAGGATGTCAACTTGTCAGCAGCACTTCCTCCTGAGCAAGCATGTGGTGACAGAGGAGAGGAACAATTCTCCTAGCAGGAAATATGAAGATTTCAGGTTCAGTTTGAGCTGATATGATATGGTTTGAGAAGACAGAACCCACAGAAGCAGGAAAAAGTAAAGCTCCACAAGCACAAGTTAATGGCAACAATCGTTCCATTTGTGGCTCTAGGAAAGAAGCTCCGTCATAGAGACACTTAGCTTATAGGATGTAACGAGGTTTATATTGTGTTAGGCAGCGATGGATTCTTTATGGCTTTCTTCAGAAAAGAAACAGCACTCGCACAAGGTCACTGGATCAAATGTGTCACTAAAGAAAAGAAAACAAAGACAGACAAGATAACGTTAATGACAGCAATAGTTCATTTGCCACCCACACGACAAAAGAGGCAAAATTAAACACAGACACATCAGGCCAGATAATGGTCACTAAGGCATAAACACTTTAAATGTAGATCCAAACGTCAGCACAGCTTCTTCCACCTGAAGCATTCTGTAGCACTTGGGTTTTAGGTGCTGAAAAAAACACCTTTTACAACCTCAGTGGGGTGGTCTTATTGGTTTGGGTGGGGGGAGGACTTCTCTAAATACAGATGGACTGGTTTTTTGTGTTTTAACAACAGTTTGTCTATTGTTTGCTGATGCTTTTACAGCACAGTGGGGGACTTTTGTCAGGTTCCAACTTTTAATGTCTTTTTCTGTGCAGAAAAACAAGCTTTTGAATTCTCTGTCAGCTGTGAGCTAGCTGGAATGTGTTGCATAAATTTTCCTTTAATACCATAAAATGTGGTTATTTCTAAACCACATGCTTTTGTTTGTGAGGTCAATTTGTATAAAGAAGCAACACTTTTAGAGATGTAGATCAATCACTCATACATTTAATTTTCTAAGTTTTTCTTTCAATCCTTACTGCCAAATGTAAACATCCTGGAATTTGGTTTGGGTGTTCAACTGGTTTAGATTGGTTGGGGGGGGGAAGAAAAACGTAATTGAAACGATATTCATGTCTCCAGGGTGTCTTTTATTTACTTTTCAACATATTTATCTTTCTTATATTGGTTTTTGAAGTATTAACAAAGCTGTCAAATGTGTAAACCCCATGTGTGACAACATTAACTTAACTTTAATCTTGAAGAATTTAAAATGTAATTTATAACTGACTTGAGTTCAGAAAAGTTTCTTAAAAAATAAATTTGAGCATTTTAACAGGAGATTTCAAATGTCTGGACATCTTGTAATCCTTTAATAGACACTGGCATTTTTAAATAGCCACAAAAACCACGAAACATAGAAGGAAAAGTACGAAATGTGCACATCAAACCTGCACCCTGAGATGTCGTTGTTTACGTTTGTCACATTTAAGGTTTGCGATTAGATTCAAGTCAGGACTCTGCAGCATTGTTTTTAGAAGCATGTTTTGCTTATCCACACAGCAACAATAAAGTTTGATGAAGTTTATGTGTAGATGTTTTTAGGGATATGTTTTCTTTCAAACTCAAACATTCTCAAATAGGAATGTTTGTGCATGCCAGGGAGGCACCGTTGACGTGCTTGTTGCATAAATGTACAGTTTGTTGGGTTTGCTCCTGTGATTGCTAAAACCGTTAAATATTGTAAGCACATGCTCACATGGAAGGTCATCATCCGGTGCTCATGAGCTGATATGCCCCATGTGTACATGAAAAACCTAATCATTCAGCTCTGCTGGGCACAGTTCAATTTGCATGTTTAGCAGGGTCACCCTGTGGCCTCATCACTGCTTATCTCTGCTGGTTTTGCTCCTCTCTGGTCCTTGAGAAGCCCCAGCAAACTGCTGTTGCCAAAGGGGGCCGTGTGTGTGGAAACACACATCTCTCCCCGGCAGATGGTAGCCTCTCTGGCCATACTGTCACACCAGCCAGAGTGCCTTCCAGGCCTTGGCCATCTCCACAGCCAGCCCAGCAGGCCCCTGGCATCACATCACCCCGCTGACGAGATCCTTTCTACGGATTAAGGGTCTGCAACACGTCTTCAAACACAGGTCACCACCCTGCTTTACCCTGTCAGTCTATTCTTCAGCAGTTTGTGAGGTATCTCCCTCGAAAATGCTGTGGCCTGGTTGCTCCTTTCTTTTTGGTTGCATATCACATAAAACCAGCCAAAACTGAAATGATTAACAAAGAGAGAATCAGCTATAGATGGCCAGCTGGATTTGGTGTTTGCCTGTCTTTGTGCACACGCAGCAGACTACGTGCTTCTGCTTTCCATCCTTTTGCAAAGCAGCACATTTTCCCTCTGTGTGATGAGGCGAAATGAGATATGGTGTAGCTATCAAAGATGGAAAATCAAACACTGCAGCGCCGTCATCAGATTTCCACGACTGCTTCTCGAGGAGTTTCTTACAAAAGAAGGTATGGAGTTTCCACACCAAAGCCAGCGATTTCCAGCTGCTAATGCAGACACAGTTAATTGAGCAACCTTGAGCCGTACAGATGAGACAAGAGCGTTTTGCACAGCCATCCAACTGGGTTTGAGAGACAACTTCAGCTCCGTAAGCTGATACCTAAGATGAGAAATGCAGTATGTTGCTTGAAAGTATTGATGGGTTGACAGAAAAGATAATCACCAATAGGACATATGGAATGAGGTGTACTTGAGTACAAAAATAAAACTGAAGGCGAAAACCTGTTTGCATGTTGTGATGCTTTTTTTTTTCATTACTCTGACATGTGTTTTTATTTTTATCTGCGTGTAAGGGGCTTCTTTACTTCCCCGAGGTGCTATTGTAATCCTTTCCTGTGACACAAGCTCTCTGAAAAAGACCTCAACTTTAGGTTTTCTCTTTGTAAGAAAATCAGTCCTTTTCATGTACAGGCCATCCATTATTCCCAGAGGCTATTAAAGCTATGGAGGATTCAGAAAGGTTTCCACAGGCATAAAGCCTTTCAGTTTACAGTAAAAGGGAGAAAACAGGGACACCGTATTAAGTATGGAAATGATCCGGCAGAATACCTCGAATTATCGCAGCATTACGGTTGAACTGCATGCAACCTCTCTGGCAGAAGCAGGGGAAAAAAGGAAACAAACAGTGCAAAAGTATGAACAAAAACAGGCCCCATTTCACCACTCCATGTTAAAATGAAGACTGTAGTCCCTGGAGTGGATGTTTGATTCTTTTGAATGATTCAGTGAGTAGAGAAAACAGTAATAGATTTCAAAATTTATCAAAAATATACTTTCTTTGGACATGAAGAAAGTATAAAAGTTTTAGGCTTTAGAATCAGTGACATTATATTTCCCACAATGCTAAAATTATGTTATTTACTATGCAAACAGAAACGGCACACTGCAAACAAGGCTTTTCAAGCTTAATGTTGGTACAGAATAACTCGCGTTAGATGTAGGCTTTGAAATAACATGTTAGAAAACATGCTGAGGTCAGAGGTGATCCTAAAAGATCAATACTATAACACATCAACCTTGAAAGACCAAAGTTGCTGATACAAATAGGAGGCTAATAATGAAACTTTAACAGCCTAAAAGTTTGACTTTTACTGAAAAGGTTTCCTCATTCTTTTGTGTTCAAATAAAAAAGCCCAGAAAGCGCATGCTATCACTTTTATGACACTATTTTATGCTGTTTGTTAAAGATGGACTGATTAGTCGTTTTTGGCCGATTTCCAGTTGGGACATTTTGTAAAGCTTTCACCTACTGATACAGATTTGAAGCCATCTTGATTTCTATCTAGGAACAATAACAAAAGAAAACAGCAGTCAAAATCATCTTCTAAGCCCTTTTGCTCTTAGAGGTCATTTATTATTTATATTTGAAGCAGAGGCAACATCCCAAAGTGTGCGTGTATGTGTGTGTGTATGTGTACAACGTCGTTTAAGATAACACTCAAACACTGTCGGACTGTGCAGTGAGCTCAAATGTCACTAATAGTAATGAAAATGTGTTTCTTTTAGCACAGCTTTGCAGCATAACTTGGGAGTAAATTAGGCCTCATTTCACACTTCTTCAAGTTAGATTGTAAGACTTTAAAAACTGTATTAACCTACGCAGCACAGCTTAATTGTGCTTCCTGTGTTTTGGAACTATGTGGAAAAGATCAATAGCAACAAAAATAAATCCAATTGTATTTGTAATTCTCTTACACGTCATTGATCACGTCCAGGTCAGAATGACATATTCGTCTGTATATTTGGCTTAACTTAAAAATGTGTCTTTATTAGTGACCAAACCCAAAACACCCAGTACACCTCTGAACCTTCAGGCTTTAAGCTATCTTAATATGTGCTCGGCATATGTGAGTGGAGCTAATCCTCAGCTTTCCCACAACAAAACACCTGTCGTCTCACTTTGTGCACTGCTGTCTGAGATTCTGACACAGAATTTGCAGACATAAATGCACACAGTTGTATCATAAAATCCACCGGTAGCATCCTGATCCTCACTACACATGTAAGACGACGATTTAAGCTGTGACAATAACGAAAAGGAACTTCTTAGAAAACGGCTTAGAAACAAAGCTGGTAAATAACCCTGCTGTTGCTCTCAAACAGCTTAAATGCGGAAGCGGTCATGCCTGCGTGTCTATGGAAACTGGATGAATTTACATACAGTCAGCATATGTTTATCTACATGTCTGTAAGCTCAGACTATAGAAATATACAGCTACCGTGAGCTATTATTTATGATTTTGTAGAAATTGTGTAAGAGTAGTTGGAAACAGTTTACCTCCAAAGCAAATGGGAAAGTTCTGTTTCCTAGCAGAGTCCCTTATTAAAGATTCATGTGACTTGCTGTATCAGGAAAGGGAAGAGTGAAAACTTACTGTCACCAGATAAAGTCGCCCAACTCAGCACTGGCCTCTCCATCTGCTTTTCGAAATCCCTCACTTAAAAGTAAAAATAAATAAATAAAGCCTTTTGCGTATTTCCTATGCATAAGTGAACCGACAGCATTTTAGTCTTTGCATCAGGCCAGAAAATGTTTATTACAACCAATTGAAGTAATGCCCGCTTATCTCTGTGTACACAAGTGTAGTCGATTTACAGGAATACCTACTTGCTATTTATTATTTATGCTCAACTAAAGTGGCAGGAAAGGATTTTTTGGAATGTGGCGAACACAGGGAGGAATTCTAAAATATGCATGAGTGCACCGTGGCTGTGTACGGAAATGAGAAAGGCCGATTCGCTGGAAGAATATTCTGTACAAAGTAGGAAGCAAGATTGTTGTATAATATTGTTGTGAAGTAAAAATGCAAGTAGTTTTTTGTGTCTAAATAGTCTGCATGCAGTTTTAGAAATTGATTTTCAATTTTTTTTAAAATCCTGCACATGGAAAAATAATGCATTTATTGTTTTCCTCTTTTCAGTGACCAATAATCTCCTATATAAAAAAAGTTCTTTCCCAATATCTTACTAGTAAACAGAAAATGGAGGATATTGTGATATTAATCAGTTATAACTTCTGTGCTCTAATTAGAATGATACCATTTTGATTTCCAGTATTTGTTTATATTGAAAAGTGATAAATGACCACAAGAAGCAGAGTGGAAGTCTAATGGGCGACATTAGTTTAAATTGTATCTTGAATCTGGCTCCAGATGGAAACTTTGCAAGGACAGGAATAGACAGGAAGATTAGTTTTTTTTTTCTTTGCTTTGTTTTGCAGACCAGACTTATAAAAAAGGAAAATAAAGTTACATGCTTGGCTTTTTATGTGAGTAAACAAAAAAAAAAATAGATAGTTGAAAGAATACATCAGCTTTTAAAAAATGCATTCAAATAAATTCATTGTACAGGAATTACACTTTTTCTTGGAACTGCTTGTGTGACAACAACATGTAGTTGTTGCACAGTTTTCTACGCTCAGAGAGGAACACTCTGACAACAGTAAAGGAAAAGAAAGGTAGGACTTAACCCAAATGTTTATCCGCTGTCACCTGTAACAACACAATGACTTAGAAAGATGGGCTGTGTGGGTGTGCGAGTCCGCTTGTGTATTTGAATCTAATGCTTCCTTATGATGCAGCCACTAACTCTTCTGCGCCTGTCACTGAGATACAAATGCCTTTCCAAGCTGTCAAGATGTAGAGCCACGCTCGAACAATGAGTGTGCAACTCTGCCTCAGGATATTTGCTCCCTTTGACATGCATTGTAGTAGAAAATATGTGCTTCCTTCCAGACATGCCTACTTAATGGCTTCCACTATGGACTTTGTCTTGTCTCATTAACCTTATGCCATGTATGTTAGCTTTAGGTAAATTGAAATTTATGCTGTGGATGTACACGGTGCTGTACAGCTTACCCAAAATGGGGGATGAATGTCGGTTTGGTGGTAATAAGATTTGTTCTTGTTTCCATAAAGGTCACATATGAGTGTGACACACTGTATTACACTAAATGACACATTTTCCATGCAGGCACTATTGAATTACATACATCAGCGTTTAAAAGAAAAGCCTGACAGTGTAAAGACATGTGGGGGTACGGGAATGAAAATAAATGCGTCGGGGTTTGCTGAGTGTTGACATGATTGCAATTTTTGTATCTGCCATGCATCAGAAATAGGATTCTCTGCCTGCCGACGCTGATTTCAAAAGTGAGAGGGAAGCTCATGCCAAGGAGGCGCGTGTCACTCATCTCTCCTTCAGTGTGCAGATTTGCAGGCATCACAATGTGTTCTGCACATTCAATTTCCCGTGTTTAAATCTGACACGGGGGTTTTGTTTTTGTTTTCCCTTTACCAAACTGAATATGATAATGTCACTTGGGAATTGCTAGATGAAAAGACTTCTATGGTGCCGTCAGGGTTTTTTTTTTGTTGTTGTTGTTTTGTTTTTTTTCTTTTTTGAGAAGTATGCAAGCGTTGGAACCGATACAGCATGCATTATGATAAAATCATCTTTTTCCATTTAGTAGGAGCTGTGTTTTAAAAACGAGAGTTTGCAAACCAAATTGGAGTAGAAATGTTTGAGAACATGTTTTTTTTTGTTATTTTTACTTCATTTTCTTTTTGAGCATACATCTTAGTAGCAGCCCTGCGACAGACTGGCGACCTGTCCAGGGTGTACCCGGCCTCTCGCCCGGAACGTAGCTGGAGATCGGCACCAGCAACTCCCGACCCCATTAGGGACAAGGGTGAAAGAAAATGGATGGATGGATGGATCTTAGTAGCATAGGATTCTTTAGTGTGTAACAACATATCAGTCTTTTGAGCCTATAGATACGAATAAGAATATATACAAAGCTGATTTAGTTCAGTGATTAAACATTGCCATAGAGGCAGTAAAACATACAAGAAATATAAATGCAGTGAGCAGCCAAACTATGTTTAAAATGGAAACATTAAAGTCACACTGACAGAATGAACTGTTCTCTCACTCCACAATAATTAACTGAAACTTCCCCAGAGTAACCAGTTCTGACAATTTCAGGTCATTTTGTAAATCATTCCAGGAATCAGGGGATGCATATTTAAATATTTAAAAAAACTTTTTTTTTTTTTTCCTAACTCTGTTCTGACTTTGAGAACAGACATTTATCAAATACCTTGACTGTGCAGGTCATACTTTGTGTGATGCTTACACATGAAAACACTAAGATAGGAAGTTAACAACCCCAACCAGAGACTTACAAATGAAAAGCAGCCAATAAAAAAGAATGCAGAGATACAAACATGGCCGTTTAGTATCTGTATGTAGGAAATTTCAAATTCTTGTATATCCCACTTATATGCAAAAATTATAATAGTATAAAATAAATAAATAAATGTTTCACTGGTGCATTTACAAAGAGCATAGCTAAAAGGTGGAAAAAATCAGGTGAGGAAAAAATATTTCTCATTTAAAAAATATATTTTTTTTTTCAATTAACTCACAAATTGCTAGAATTCATGTTTCAATGTCAAATTGTGATTAAAAAAGATGCCTACATATTTCAAATCAAAAGTTGCCATTTCAATGCTAGCCCTTTAAACAGTTTGTGTTTTTAGAGGAATTATGTAACTTTATGGCATTCAAACAAACTTTCTTTTAAAGCATAAATATAAATAATGTTAAATTGAACTAAACATCAAATCTAAATATAAGGCTGGATAAATGTAAGGGTTTGAACTAAAGAGAAAGATTAACAAACGATTATGTTGTCATCTGCATCTATGTGGAATGTAGTATTTGATCAATCACTGCAAAAATTATTTTTACTGTCAGTGAAAACTCATGATCTGACTATGGAGCCCAGAAGAACTGCTTTGGATGCTCGAAGAAAAGAAGAAAGTAACATTGGACACAGTGTGTCCAAAGTGATACGTATATTGAAAGTCAACTTAGAGCATTTTCAGGGAAGCCAATATGATGATTTGTTTGCCAAACTAGCTTTAAAAGCTTTCAACAAAAGATAAATATGCAGAGACTGTTAAAGGAGCGATCAAAACTGCTGTATTTACAATGTGTTTGCTAGAGACAGGGAACACTGATTCACAGTTTAACTGTGTGCACTGGGAAAGGTTAAAATGAAGAACAGAAGAAAAATCTATTTGAAAATCTATAAAATCATGTCCTGTGGAGTACACTTCAAACACTGCGTCAATATAACAAGGAGAACCATAAGCTACAATAAATGTCTCTGGCAACATGTGTTGTGCACAAAGGTGGATACGTTTCTTAACATAAATATTCCTTTACAGCTTTGAAGAAAGGACGGTTCTGGATCACCCCGGACCCCTACCACAATGATGACAACATCCAGATTGGGCGTGAAGTCAAGATATCCTGTCAGGTGTGACATATACATAAAGCGTGAACACAATAAGATACATTAGTTGTCCAGTAACATCGAGCTGTATTTCTTAGGTGGAAGCAACACCGCCAGAGGAGCTGACATTTAGCTGGTTAAAGAACGGCCGCGCCCTTCGGAGTTCGGAGCGCATGGTCATCACTCAGACGGACCCCGACATCTCGCCCGGGACCACCAACCTGGACATCATAGACCTGAAGTTTACCGACTTTGGCACCTACACCTGTGTGGCTGCGTTGAAGGGCGGAGGCATTCCTGAGATCAGCATTGACGTCAACATTTCCTCCACAACTGGTGAGCCTCACACCCCTTTGTGTCAGTGGCAGATTTTGAAACCTCCACCGCTCCATGCGACATATCCCATCAGACATACGTCCTACAGCTACTTCACCCATACAAAGAGGCATTAAAAAGTGATTTTGACTTTCATGTGAAGTATTTTTGTACATGTAGTATTTTTGGGGGTGGGAGTGTTGGACATTTCTGTTTGAATTGTTGACATTTTCTATATATTTTATATGATTGTTGATGCTAAGATATTAAAACAATTGAGAAACAAGTGTAGCTGAAGTTAAATGTTAATTCATTGCTAAATATGTTCAACTAAAGGAGACGGGTCACTTAAAGGATACTTTGGATTGTCCTGCGTGAAATCAGGCAGTGACACAAACATTTTCCTTCACTATGTGATTTGACATCAAACAAAAAAAAAATTCTGTTTGAGGTCCAATTACTAAAATCATTTCTATTTCATTAAAGCCCATTATATCAGTCTTTTGAGATCTCGTAAAGACTTTATTCACATTCAAAAGTTGATATACATTTACTTGGTGATTGGTAGAATTCCCTTTTGATCTGTATGACTTGGGTCATTCAACAACCTTCTGTTAATAGTTTGCTGGAATATCTCTCTTTTCATTTTCACTGAACTCGTGCAGCTGAATAGGTTTAGTTGCTTTTTAGCTCTTTTTACAAAGTTACAGTGGACTCAGTTCTGTTCTTTGTGACAATCACTCCAAAATGTTGATTTTGCTGCTCCTAAGCAGACTGGGCTGTCTGCTTAGGGTCGTTATCATTTGTGTCCAAACTTTAATTTCCTGGCTGATATCTTGTGATGTTGCTTTAATCTTTCTTCTTCATAATGCCATATATATATTGCAAAGGTCTTATACACAAAAACTAACTTCCCCACAACATGGCTGTCACTTCTGTGCTTCATAGTTGAGATATGTGTCTTCAGGCTTGCAACCTTTCCTCTTTTTCTCCCAACGTTCATTAAGGGTAAACAGTTCAATTTCAGTTTTGTTGAGACTACAGGACATGTCTTGAAAAATGAAGAGTTTTTGTCCCTAAACACATTCGCTTCACTGTGGTTAATAACACTCTCGTACCAGCTTTAACATTCTTCACCAGGCTTTTCATTTTTGCAGCAAAGCGAGTTCATTTCTGGAATGCAAAACCTGTCTTCTTTCTGAATCCCACAATTTTTATACTGGCATAAAATTATTTGAACAGATAAATTATGGCACCTTCAGGAATCTGGAAATTTTACTCAAGGATGTACCAAGCTTGTGAACTTCCACAAATTCCCCTTCTGGTCTTTTGGTTGATTTCCTGGATTTTTTTCCTGGGATTTTTTTCCATAATATCACAAAAAGAAGCAAAGGGCTTAATGTGTTGCCTTAAAACATATCCACAGGTGTGTTGCAAATAAACCCATCAAAAGCTTACAAAACTATGACACCATCATCTTGGCTTTCACAATTTGTAAAATTAGGCATAAGCATCATATAAGTCAATTCACAACTTTGACTAACATAAGATATCATTAAAATTCTCATATTTTTGTCATTTAACAAATATAAAGTGTAAAATCCTAAATATTTCCTGACAGTGAGAGAAATGAAGGTTATGCATGCAAATATCTGGTTTCAAGTGTGTTCAACTGAACACTTCAATAATTGTTGAAGTACTTTCAACATTAATCGGCGCCCCTTGTGAAGGTACTTGCAAAAGTCTTCAAATAAATTGTTTAAAAAGACTTAGTGGCACCAAGATGCTTCTTTTTGCTGCAGTTCTCCACGGGAGAGCTTAGATAATTTCTGCCTCCCCTAAATCCAGGATCTGCATCTCTGTGATTTCGGCCATGCCGTGTTTTACTGTTCAAATTACTTCAAAAAGTTTTACAAAAGCTTTTCACTGTTTCTTAGAGTCTGCACTGCTCTCTTGCCTGTCAGTCATTGTCAAAGAATGCAAGGCGTAGGTGCTAAAATGACAGGACTATGAAATCTGAAAGATAACAGCAGAGGGAGGAAATGTGCTGTCAAATGTCTTGTTTGGCTGACATTCAGGAAATTTAAATACGACCATACTTTGTTGGAAAAACAAAGTAATGGAAGGCCAAGCAGAATGAAATGACTCTGTTAATGACAGACGGACTGTCAGTTCTAAATTCCTCATTGAAATGTCACCTCGTACATCTCAAAAATATTGTGTGAATGTTTAATATATTCTTGTCAGCCATCTTAGAAATCGAAACGCTCATTTTATACAGATGTTTCATACATACAGTAAAATATTTCAAGTTTATATGTATTTATTTTATTTCCAGTTTTAATGAATATGGCTTACATGTAAAGAAAACCCATAATTCAGGCTCTCAGAAAATTTGGATATCACATTAGACCAATCAGACTTCTGAAAGGTTTGTACACTTTTGTTTGGGCCTCTTTCTGCATGAATAACTGCATCAATGTACCGTGGCACGGAGGCGATCAACTTGTTGGGTCTGGTCTCTCTCAGAGGCTTACTAAGGCGCTCGGGTTAGGGGGGTTTGCTGGCCAATTAAGAGCAGGAACACTGTGGTCAGAACCAGTTTTTGGTACCTTTGGCAGTGTGGGCAGGTGACAAGTCCTGTTTGAAAATAAAATCAGCAACTCCATTTACCTTGTCAGCAGAGGGAACCATGAAGTTGATTTTCCTGGTAGACGGCTGCATTGACTGCGGACTTCATAAAACACAGTGGACCAACGCCAGCAGATGACGTGACACCCCAAGCCATCATTGATTGTGGAAACGTCACACTGGACTTTGTAACGCTCCACTTTTCCTCCAGACCTTTTCCTGGCACACTTGTTCTTTCCACTCAATTTTCTCTTAACATGCTTGCTCTGCAAACAACCAGCTTCTTCAGCAATGACCTTTTGTGGTCAGTCAGTCACTGTCTTTTGGACATCTGTCCAGTCAGCAGACTTCCCCATGATGGTGTAGCCTAGAGTGGGAGGCTAAACATTTAAACATTTGCAGGTGTTTTGAGTTTGAGTTTATTAGGGTGTGACACTATGAGTTTTTATTAATAACCTTTTTTCACAGTATTCAAATTTTCTGAGATACTGGATGTGGGATTGTCATAGTCTGCAACCCATAATTATTAAAATGACTTAGCTTTGCTTTCTGAGGTGACTGGCAAGAAGCATTGCCCTTTTACGCAATTTTTTTTTTTTTTTTAAGCTGCTCTGGTATTTGTTTGTGCTACATTATGGGGCACACAAACCCTGGAAGTCTCCGGGTTTCACCGCACTCCTCCCTGATTCTTCAGATTATCCATTTGGGGGAATCCAAAAGTTGGTGCAGCTGCAGGCGTAGTAGATATCTCCGCTTGCTTTGACTTTACCGGCATGTGTTTGGTACTGATAAGGAAGGCTGGGGTTTGTGATGCGACTTAGCAACAATTAGGTTCATAGGGAGCTCTTTTCGCCCCTTGTAGGCAAAACTCACAAGCACACATGGAAATGCATTCACGCACCCTTACCTTTAGTCAGTACCTTGCTTCTCTCTTACGCCTCAGCTGCCACTCAGTAAGTGAACATGAAAGCTGCGTGTCGACCTTGGATGCATAATTACTGTTAGATAATCCTTTGATAATCCTTGTGCTTTAAAACAGTGGGATCAATTGCATCTGCCAAGATTGTTTCCTCATTATCTTTTAAGTAGTGCAGACTCTTCTTTTGGAGTGCCTGAGCGTTGCCAACACATTAGTGCAGGTCCTTTAATGTGTAGAAATAAATATATAAAAGAATACAGCTGTCTGACTGGAGAAATAACAAAGGAAATGACTGACTGTTTTGTGATTGGATCAAATGAAAGGTTTCCTTCAGGCTCGGGTTTGATTGCTTCCTAAGCTTTCACTGTTCCAGTCGAACATGGAGGGAGGAATGAGATGGTTTGAAAGGACCGCGTTGGCATAGAGATGCACCTGTCATCAGGAATTATACTGGGAAAGTAGTTTCTGCTTGTTACGGTTCCTGCTGCATTTACCTGGATGTGGGCGGGCTGTTTTCTTGAGAATGCCTGTTTCTGTCAGTCTGGCTGACGCCGCGAATCGGTGGAGTGTCTTTGCCGAGCTCTGTAGTTGCAGTGTGCTAAAGCGTCTTGTGCCTCTGCTTTGCCACATGCCTGCAGCCTGTTGTGCGATGAATAAGCTCTGTATTTGTTCCTCTGCCTGTTCTCCTGAAGGGAGAAAGCCAAGCTGCAATTAGAAGTCTTAATAAAAGTGTTTAGAGGAGATTACACTGCAGATCTGCCAGGGTTTTGTGCTGGGAATGAGGGTGAAGCTCTCTGATTCTCTCGGTTTTGATTCCAAACCAGGGATCGGGTCCGGCCCTGGCCGAAGAGAATATTTAGGGACACAGATTTGTATAACTTTTCCTTTTTGTAAAACAGCGCTAATATTTACTGTTGTGGCAAACTCATTAAATAAGCAAGTTCTTATCTCAGCAGTGCTCCCAGAGATTCCAGGCACGATGCATATTTATGAGTGTGGTCTGAAACGAGGACACAGACCTCCCCTTTGGAGATTGTCGAGATTAAAAACCACGAGAGACAGAAACCTCTGAAAGGAGATAAGAACTTGATGAAGTTCCAACAGAAAACACAAGTTACACCTGTCAGGAGCAAACGTTCACACGCAGCGACGAGATGCGTCTGCGATTTCCAGACAACAACACCATCACTGGGTGATGGTGTTGTTGTGCCTCAAATGTTATGTGAAATCAGATCGGAAGCATTTGTCAAGATAAACTTCTAATGCAGTGCAGAACACGGTACGGAGGGATAGCTGGTATTTAAAGCCAGGTTCAGACAAAGACTTTGCCGATAGCTGGTGTGCTGATGCCATTTATCATTATCATGCTATGTGAATCTCATTCTCAGCAGGACAGATGATCAAAAAGTTAGTGACGTTCACTTTGTTTCAAGTTTTTTTTTTTTTTTTAAATTGTAGTCGACTTCACACCTGAGATTCTGTCGCTGCCGGGCGTTCCTTTCAACCTCAAAAACACATCCAGTTAAATTGTTTAGATAATTATCTGCTCGCCTGATTAAAATGAGCTAGATTAATGAACACAGTACGCAGCAAGCCATTTTTCTGACAATTTAATTAATCAGTACCTTGTCGCAAGCAGACTCGTCTCTGTTTAACTTCCTATTGACAGCTTATATTCTCTGTTTGACTATGATTCATCATGCATAGCCACCACATCAATAAAGACACTATGACAATTTGACTGCTCTTTGTGCTGATTTCAGCAAATCCACTGACCCTGATAAAGATAAAAAATTGACTTAAGCCTGACTCATCTGTAGGATGAAAATAGTCCGGTGTGATTTGCTCTCTTTGAAGGGACGCGACTGTTTAATTTATTTGTGTCAAAGCATAAATAATGCCTGTTGAGCAGAGTTGAGCATGTTAATGTACTTTTTCAGTAGGTCTCTGTGTATTTTTGTCTAACAGTCTCATGGATAGAAATATGTTCTGTTGACCATTTACTAACCTCAGACCATTCAGTTGCTGTCAGTTCATTATCACAACAAATAGCCAATTTACACGCAATGTTATTTTGGAGCTATTGCTGTTAGAACAATAAACTAAAAGTAAAAAATAAATAACACATTTCAGACTTTTTAAGGAGATTAAATAGAATTTTTTTATTTTTTTATTTTTTTACAATTTTTATTAATCTGAGTAATTTGACTGTATAGTAAGGAGCTGCAATATACCGCATTTTCTGGACTATAAGGCGCACCTAAAAACATTTAATTTTATCAGATACTGACAGCGCGCCTTGTAGTCCGGAGCGACTTCTATATTGTTCTGGAGTAAAACAGAACAATGTAAGGAATTAATATGGATTGATTCTGGTTGTGCTTACTGACCTCAAAGTGATTGTGTGTGGTTCGCAGCGCTCAGTCAAAATGTTTTAGTTATGTTACATTACGACTACTACAGTCAGGAACGTTGTGGAGTAATATGTACTGTGCTTTGACTCACTGACTTATCTGACTGTTTTGTTTCGTTTAATGCACCTTATAGTCTGGTGTGCTTTATATGTTAATAAAAATCAAAACTAGACCATTTATTAACAATACCCCTTAAAATCCAGTGCCACTTATAGTGCGGAAAATACGGTAATGGCACTGAAAATAATTGAATAGAATGGGAGAAAAATGAGTTGAACTTGACTGCATTTGACTGAGAAACATTGATATTTGTTTCACTGGGAAACAAATGTCAAAGTTATTTGTCGTAATGTGCAAGTTATCCATTCAGAGATTCTTTTTTCTTAAATTAAATTTTGCTGCTTCGCAAAGTTCAAAGTTCTGAATTTGTATAGATTTGTCCCTGAATTGATGAAAACGCCGCCTGGATCCAATTAAATGTGAAATCTCCCGTTGATTCATCTATTGAGTTTGAAAGTTACATTCGTGCAAACTTTTCAGCACGAATGGATCTTTGCGACAGGCTCCAAAGATCCTGGGAACAACACTGGGATGAAGTTGCTTAGGAGCCGTTCTACAAGATGCTGTCCTGCAAATCAGTCATGTGGAAACAGCTGATGACAGTTTCGCCTTCTCAGTGATGTACAGCTGCCTGGCAGCATATGTCAACATGACACCTGTGATGTTTTCAAGGTCGACTGCAGATAGTGGAACTGACATTCCAATGTCTGCAGACAAAGTATTGTCTGTGAACATAGCTCTCTCCAGATAAATCAAAAGGTAGCAGACCAGAATGCAGTCACCAATGAAGATGTTAGGGCAGTTTTCTTTTTAAATTAAGCCCATAAAATGATAATGAAACAAGGTAACCAGCCTGTAACGTTAGCTGCACCTACTGTAGTTGCAATTAGTTGGGTGGGCGGGCCACCGGGGAGGAGCCCTTCCTTATTAGACACCGTCAAGCCTCCATCAGTGATGTGCATAAACTTTGCTCCGACAAGTGAAAATGTTCTCTACTTCACGAAGAACAAAGCCATCATGCAGGAGGTGGCTCTCATGCATTTTAAACAGAGCATTTCAGCTCCTCAGCCTGGTTGGATGCATGGTAAAAAAAAAAAAAGAAAAACAACCTACAGAAGCAGAACAACAACATTAAAGGAAGCATTGTAGCAACAAATCAAGCTGCCACCCATGAAAGCATGAGTGCTGAAAGCCTGCTGCTCCACAATCTGAGCCACATGAATTCACGAGGGGCTCAAGTGAAAGATTGCAAGAAGAGTTATAAAATTTCAGGAGGACATGCACACAGCTACGAAGAAAAAACAAAACAACAAAACAATAAACCATACACTCAGTGGTGTGTTATTGTGGTCAGCAGTGTGTCGCTGCAGTCTATCAGCAGGCTACGGCAATTTTAACACATCTGTGGATATTTATAACACTTCAGCAGCTCGGAGAGCGGAACGGTACCCCTCCACACCCAGCCTCACATGCCAAACACACACACTTTCACAAATATCCCCACAGCGGAGCTATGGGACTCCTCTCTCCGTCCCCAGAGCTCCAGGACTCTGAGGAACACAGAGTCCTGTCACATTGTGACCAACTCGTTGGCTTCAAGCTGTCTGAGCCCACAATCCTGCACAAACAGACACACTCCCTACACGGTCTGCAGTAGTTCAGAACGATATGTTGCCATGGCGATGGGGAGTGATGTCACAGCGCGTACTAGAAAAGGGGCAGTGGGAATGTTTATTCTCAAAGACGTTTATTCGCGCTGCTTTCAATGCCGTCGCTGTAAGAAAATGCAAATCGCCTGATATTTTCTTGTATTGCAGTTTCCTGCTGAAAGGCACCAGCCATCAGCCTCCACACTCTGAGGATTGTACACACTGAGTCCCACAGAGTACCTCGGCCAATTTATGGGGCCCTCTTGATTTAGGCCCACAAAAAGACAAACGTGCATTATTTCCATCGCCGCAACGAGACGCGTCTCACTGAGGACCTGAAACGAGATCACAGCGCACTGTCACCCGTAGGCAAGAAGAAATTCGCGTATGCAAACATGTGACGGTGGGGACATAAAAACCACGCAGACGCGCGGTGCAAAAGCTTCCGCACGGAGCGAATGTGCCCCGCAGGCATCACTGGCATTTGGAGGGCTTTGGCACGAGGAGAGCATCGTTAAGACCAGCAGCAGGCCCTCCGCCGCACTTGGCATCTCAACGGTCAGTCTCACATGCAACGACAGGGTGGACACCAGGAGGAAGGATAAAAATGCAGATCTGAGATGAGACGGGCATCAGCAGGGGAGGGGTTTGTTTGCATTTCTGTGATGACAAGGTGAGAAATGGCAGCAGCTGATAGCCAGCATTTGTGCTGCCAAAATCTGTGGACAGACTACAGTAATTATTTGTCTAATCTGGGCAGAAGAGGCCAGGTGTAAAAGATGGCAGCTCAGCGAATGCACCTCTCCTCCATATGCTGGCGGTAACCCGCTGCTCCCTGCTGGCTGTTGTTTTACTGCTTGGACCCGAGGAAACATGGCGGACGTTTAAAATGGAGAAAAGCACGTCAGCACTTAACACCTGGCTGCCTCCGCTGAGACAGTGTGTGAATAAAAATCAGGAAATGTATCAATATGAAATGAACATGTTGTTACTGCCGTGAGGATTATTTTTGTTCTTTTGATACTAAACTCACTTGTGGATGAAGTCGATCAGTTTGACTGCAGGGATGGTAGATGCAGATAAGCAGAGACGATGACTAAAGCATTTTAATGCACTGAGAAAAGAAAATTGATTTCCAACCTAATAAAGTTGTGTTAATTGGTCACAAGTAGTTGAATTGAATGAATTTTGTCAAACATACTTTAAGTACATTTGTTTAACTTTACTACTGAATAAATGTAAAAAGAAAAATTAACATGGAAATTAACTTAATTTGATTATTTACCATCATTTAATGCAACATGTTTAAGTTGGATCACCTGTTCTCCTTTTTTCTTTCAGCGTTTGATCAGTTTTCTTGACCTATGACCTACAACTTGAGCCAAATGTTGGTAGTGTTCTGCATGTTTTGAATATCAGGTCAGCTTAATTAGATTACTCATACATATCCTACAAGATACTGCGTTAGCTAGATTTCCTCCAGTTTCAGATTTCTCATAATGAATAATTCATTAAAAATTGAGCACAAGTCCTCTGAAATAGCCATAAGGAAAAATGTAAATATCATTATTCATACAGTATGTATGCTAAATGCATTGTAATTATTTGTGTATTTAAGATTATTTTCATTGATAAATTAAAAATTGTATCTTTAATAATTAAAAAATTATATTTTTAACTAAATAAAAAAATATAGATATATTTTTTTATTTTAATTAATTTGATCTGTGCACCTCAGATCAGAATTTTGTAGCTAATTTACAATCTCCAGTTGTTTTCTGTTTTCTTGCTTGAGCAGCTGCTCTATCCCACAATTGTAAATGTTAAAGTAAAAAAAAAAAAAAAAATTAATTGATATAGAGTTGATATTTCAAGATTCGCTTAGCATCTTGTATTAGCAATTAGCATGTTTAGCACCTGCAAAGAGCAGGTTTGTGTGTAAATTTATGGAGATTCTTAAGTCAACAATAAAATGAAGGCTAACAATGTTTTCAGCAAGTTTGCACAACAAACTGAGATTTAAGGATTTAAATAGGCCAAAGGCTTACTCCCTCCATTTAAAACTAGGCACCTGAATAAAGAGCCAACATGCCTCCATAGAAAACATAGTTACATTTTAAATCTGCTTTGTACGCTTTTTTTTTTTTTGCTTCCTTGGTATTAATTGTTAAACACTTTCCATAATTTAAGCTGGAACCTGCTAGCTCTGAGTGTCCTTTCCTCTTTAGCAACTTCCACATTGAACATGATTGGTGTCAGCCCTCAGATATCATCTGTTCACTGATTATAACTGAGATCTGATTTTCATGTCTCCAACTGGCCAGTCCAGCCGAAAATAAGACGATTAAAACTTTAAATTGTGCTTACAGGGCTTTTGCTAAAAACCATTGTGAGATCTTTGGATGTTGGGATGAATTAACTGACTTCGCACTCATCTCTAAGCACCTTTTTTTTTTTGCCGTTTTTACCTACATATTTCTGAATAAATGTTGGTTTTATGGTTGAGAAAATTTGGAAGAATCACAACTTCAGTCTAAAGAGGAAAAAAATAAAGTGTAGTTTGCACATAATATCTAAATCGTGGTGTTTAAGCCAAACAATCCAAATACATGACAATTAAAGCAAAGTATACTTTGTTGAGTTATTCTTTGTTGAATAATCATGTTTAATTTGCTGCAAAATATGCCAACGTTTTGTTCAAATGTGTTCTTGCATCCAAATTTTTGGCCTCTAGTGTAACTGGTTATTCTTTTGTTCTCATGTCTTCTTGAATTGATTAAAGACAGAAAAACGCTGCCAGTTTGTCCTTGCAGAAAGATTCACATTGACGTGTGAAAACTGTTGCCATGAAACCGATTACAGTAATTTTGGCCTAAATTCAGTTTTAAGATTTAAGCCTTTCTTGCTGCAATTCACAGCCCATGGAGGTGCTTCTACATCCTTATTATTCTGTTGCCGCGCATGTGATTTCCTTCTTTGATGAGTGGGTGTTTAAGCACAATCCTAACACCGTGATAAAGATGTGCTCATTGGGGAAAACAGACAATTGGAGCTCTGAAATGACTGCAGGATTTTACCTTCAATGAAACAGAAAATGGCCACAAAATATTTTTTATAAGTATTTCTTGACTCTTTCTTTTTCTCAGATTGCACGTGATTTCATCACAGTTAAGAAAAAAAAAAAAAGAAGAAGAAGAAGGAAAAAAAAAACAAACAAAAAACCCCCCTCTAACTTGGCTTGATTCTTTTCCAGCTGCAGCATTGTTTGGACAGAATGACAGTGATTCAAAAATCACCAGGGAAGCACAACAGGGTTTCATCATCGCTGAGGAGATTATCGGCCCGTGAAAAGCTGGCTGTAAACTGTTTTTGGGGAGCAGTGCTACAAAATAGTCTTGGAGTCTACTGGACTCACACAAAAACACATAAACACACAAATGCATGTTGCACAGCGCTCTAGGAGCCGGCGCTGTTTGCCAGGTTTACTAATTAAACAAATTTACTTGGCCAGCAAGCTTGATGAGAAACCAGACGGCCTGATCCAACCTGCTGGAGTTGCTGCTTTTTAAACTGAGACACATAAATACCCTTGCAAAAAAAAAAAAAAAAAAAGTGCATTACTTAAAACTTTAACTACTTAAAGTAGTTAAAAGTAGTAGAGCAACTACTACAATTGTCAGTAGTTGGTCGTAAACTCTAATATTGTACTGAAAAGATTTTTATTTGTGTATTTACTCGAGAGTGGTTCGGTAAGAAGGACAAGAATGAGTAAAAAGTTCAGACAAGAGATGGTAATGATGCTGGTGTGAATGCTGGGAACGATGAAAATTACACAAGCAGCCTTGAAGTGTAAGTTTGTCGATGTGAGTTTGATGTCGAGACGAATATTACAGAGAAAATAAGCCAACAAGAGCAAGACGACGGTTTTTCTGTTGATTGTAATGACAGTCCTGCTCCTGCTGCTGATGGTGCATTACAGGCTTATGGGTAACTGTTGGACAGAAACATCTTTTTATCAAAATTACTTCAGGGACTTGATCTTTGATTTTTCACAACAGAAAGAATGGACTTTTAAATAATGGACTCCAAATGCAAGAAGTACTGTCATTCTTTAAACTCAGTGTAATCAATGTGTAGCCGCCATGTAGGATATTATTGTAAAAACTGAGACTTGTGTAAACAAAGCAACTTTCACATTATTTTCACCCCGGGGGAAGATGTGAGAAAGGTTGTGAAAACATATTTTTTCGCTAAGTAGCATAATTTTATAATGAAAAGTTTGCTTCAGTGAGTTTTAGACATTTTTAATTAACCTCCAACCCATTGCCGTTAGTAGTAAGATAAGCTTGCGTTTTCATTCAGTCGTATTTTTTGTTTTGTTGTTTTTTTGCTTTGTAGAGTTGCAGCTTTAAATTTTTCTTATAAATTTTTCAGGCCAAATGTTTTTCTGTGACAATTTCCTGACTCCAGTTTCTTGATGATTTATTTTCTTCACTTGAATTGTACGTTCTCTTTGTTTTCACTATTTTGAAGAGACAAGGGCTTCTGTGTATGAAGAAAGAAAACTGAAAACCAAAGATTACAACAAAAGATAAAAATCCTTGTTGGCTGCACCAACTACTCAAATTTGTTAATTGCTAATATATTATGTTAATGGTAAAAGTCATTTTTTTATATTTACTGATGGCATGTTCACTTTGACAAATGTATCTGTTTTTGCACCAGGAATCTGGTGCTGCATTCCTTACTTGACCTACTGATTGTAGTATTTGTGGCAGCTCAGGCACGTTGCTGAATGAGACATTCAGCAAAATGTTTCTCATCAGATTGCAGTTGGATTTTTTTTTTTTTTTTTTTTGTATGTTTATGTGTTCATTTCGCATCTCGTTACTGAATTCCCTTGAACATCAACAAGGGAAATGAGCTTTGGTGTACAGCACAATGGTTGCATCGATTCCTTGTTTGTGAGCGCTGTCTCTTGGGTGAATTCTCTGCTGGACTAATTTGTCTAATCCTCATGGTTCACATATAATGCCGGTGTAAGAAGGAATGTCCACCTGGGACTTTTAGTTTGTAGTTTACAGCAATTTTCTGTAGAACTTCGACACCTGAACTTGTTTTGTTGAGGCTGGGGTTGTTGCTTATCATTGCATTGCTCATTGTTGGCCATTGCCTGATTACATTGATACTCATTGCTGCAGTTTATGGTGGTCTTACATCTCCTTCATGCTATGACTGCCTGCTTCCTTCTGTCTGGCATTACTGTTGCTAATATCTCAGCATCCGTACATGCTGTGTATCTCGCTGAGACTGCATCATTCCAACTCGCTCCCTCCTCCCATATCTTATCGCTGCCTTTCCCCTCCAAGTCAACCATTGCCTTTCACCCCGTCTGCTGACTTTCTAGAGCCCCATATCAGTCCCTCCTCTGTTTTTCTCTTTCTTAGTTCCTCCCAGCCTGACAGTCCCCCGGGGCAAGTCCCCCCTGGTGGCCCGTGAGGGTGACACAGTGGAGCTGGAGTGCCTTGTTTCAGGGAAGCCCAAGCCCATCATCCTGTGGTCACGAGCAGACAAGGAGGCGCCCATGCCCGACGGCAGCATGCAGATGGAGAGCTATGACGGCGTCCTGCGGATTGTGAACGTCTCCAGGGAGATGACGGGGTCGTACCGGTGCCAGACCAGTCAGTACAACGGCTTCAACGTGAAGCCCCGGGAGGCTGTGGTGGAGCTGATCGTCCAATGTGAGTAAACAGGTTGTGGCTGTCATGCATGTATCTAAAGTTAAATGTAAATGTATTGTGACCTTCCACTTGTAGCTGTGTGAGAAGGTCTGCTACTGCATAAGGTCCACGAGTTGTTACTGTGATGTATTTGCTGTGTCCAGTGTAATTAATCCTTATGGGTTCTAGTCCTCTGTGTCTGTACATCCAAAATGTATCTGAAGGGAGTGAAATGATTCCCCTTGTCAACCTTCGTCCGATCTTTCTTAGGAAACTCCAACTCTCGCTCTACAGAGAGGAATTTATCCACTGAAGAGAGCAGAACTAATGTCAACAGAGGCAGAAAGCTGCAAATATCCATGTCCTCACTTGTTAGACGTCTTTAGTTTTTAGTGTGTGTGATCATGTCTGAGCAGACCCTAGGAGTTCATGCTCTGTCTCCGGGCCTCCCTCCGACCCGCTGCTTATTGAGAAACTCCTTCCCCCTCCTTTGATTGGTGACATTCAAGAATGGCTTAAGGGCTAATTACCAAGCAGCTAATTTATTCCCACTGGTATTCATTTTTGTCTTCATTTGTGGACATATGAAAGGAACATTTTGAGTGAGCAAGCAGAGATTCAAAGTGCCGTCGTTCTCTGACAGCAGCAATAGTGAGGTTTTTCTCTGGTGAAGAAAGACCGAAAGATGGCTAGGAAGAAAATGAATGCGAGCCATATACGGTTCTTACCCTTCTCTGGCAAGTGATTATAGCAACTGGAAAGACTTAGTTTCCAAGCTCACATCGTTTTCCTCATGGCCTACTTGCAGAAGTTAATCCATACTTTCTCCTACTTTGACTTGCACATTTATTTTCTTCACCTAAACTAAACCAGTCTAACATTGTGTAAGTTTTACATTAAATACATCAACCAACATGCAACTAGACTTGGAGCTAGTCATTTAGCCTGGCAAGATCATCTGAAGAAAAGTCTTTATGCCCCTAAACTCAAAAGTGGTATTTTGCCAGTGAGGCAAAAAAAAAGCAGGAAAAGCCAAAAGAAGGCTTATTTATTTAAGCTGTATTACTCAGTAATGGCAAAAAGGTGAACTTGGTGAAGAAACTTAAGTCAACACTTAAAAAGAACAATACAACTCTTGAATCTTTGGGAGCAGTAAAGTGATGCTGGAAGATAACTTTATAGGTTTAAATTTGAGCAACTTACAGACAGTTCATTTACAACTGGTGGTTGCAAAAAAAAAACTAAAAACTAAAATATCTAAATTATCCTGAGGCTGACTTCTCTAGTTTGATTTTAAAACAAACGCTCTTTAAAGAGCCAGAACCCATAAATGACTATAAGCCCCTTTTTATTGCTATTGTTTCCACTTAACAAAAAATATCCAAAATAATTTTACATATGAATAGTGAAGTCTTGTGCCTTCTCATTGTGTGTTTTAATTCAAGATTAACTTCTCGCTGCCACCACAAATAATTTGATTGAAGGTTCCCGAGAGAATCAAAAACTAGCTTCCGTTTTAGCCATGAAGGATTAGTACGTAATTCTCCCCTCATTGTTCCAATGGTTTTAAGCCACTGATGATGACATTTTATGGACATAATTTTTTTATATCTCTAAATTGACTATGATTATATCCACTATAGAAGGCTACTGTTTTTAAACAAAAGCAAAAATAATAATAATAATACACATATGTTAATAACATGATAGCATTTGTTTTGTCTTACAAAAAGAAAAATGGATAATATATCCATTATCTCTCATCAGAGACCAGTTTACAGGCACAGCATGTAGATCAGAATGACCCTATCTCTACTTGGAGAGAAGCATGAACATGAACAGTTCTCTGGATAATATATTTTTTTCACCTCAACTGCATACAGGAAACATTAAAAAAAAACTTTATGTCCAGAAACTTTACAGCTAAAATCGTTAATTCCACTACAATAATTTTTTTTTTTTTTTTTTTTTTTGCCTTTTTCCATTTCTCCTACAAAAAAACTGCATTGTATCTTAATTTGGATGGAAGGACATATCGAATGGATGGATATAATAATCAAGCATTGCAGCAGTTTTGTCATTACAAAAGGTTTGCTGACGCAGCGTGCTTTGGTCTTTGTCTTAACAGATGATCCGTATTGGACATTCAGTTAAGACAATAAATCTGTCTGACTTTAACTAGCCAGTAAACCAAAGTGTGAGCACTAAAAGTGAAAACCGTTAAGTTTTATAGGTGTTACATTTTCCCCACAAAAATGCAGAGGAAGTTGAGAACAACCACTTAAGACTACTTTTTTTTAAAAAAGTAAGCAAATTTTTTGTTGAGGTCTTGTAACTTATAACAACTGTCTCTGCATAAGTTAATGGTGGCTTCTCCTTAATGTCCAGTCAGAATAAACCAGATTAGACCTGCTGTGTTCCTTTTCCTGTATTTTTAGCTTCTGCACGTACCGACGCTGTCAGGAAGAAGGCAAAGGCTCCCAAAGCTTCAGCTGAATAAAAGGAAAATTCATGTGTTTAATCTATTCCTTTTCTTGTTGAGATTTAAATTGGTATGTAGTTGCATCATTGTTTGATGAACACAGATTTTACAGAACACACTGGGAAAAAAAAAAAAAAACTCTCTTCGTTTTAACTAAATTCATTCTGAGACTCCAATTATTTCTTATTATCTGGTATTATTTTAATAAAGCAGCCTTCTTGTTCTGTGGTTTTTGATGCTGTGCAACACTTTCATCTGCTCTCCATCTTCAAAGCAAAACATAAAATGAAGAGACTTATTCTGGCCTCGCTTGTGATAAATCAATCATTCTGCCATGTTGCAGAGCTACACTTGTTTCTGACTATTAGCTGGCATCAAAGCTCACTTTTTAAAAAGCACTTGAGCTGTTCTATGGCTTTGGCATCCTTTTGTCCACTATTTGTACATCCACAAGTGACATTGTCTACATTTACCAAAAACAAACACCTTTGTTCATCTTGCTCAGATTGTGATTTTTTCTTTCTTTCTTTTTATTAGGACAATAGTTGCCCCATCTTGTGTTCTGTGCTGTATGAATACCCCCACCATCCCCTCCCTACTTTCTCTTGGCCTGTCTTATGGTGTGTAAGCACAAGCCAATCCCTCTGAGATGCTTTTCTCAGCTGCATTTCCAGGTCCCAGCATGAGATGCCCGCCTTTGGTGGTGAGCCATGTGCAAAGCCGCGTTTAGTAACTTGATCAAGGCACCGAGGTACAGTCCTCTGAAGCAAAGAGCATTAGAGGCGTGAAGGAACGACTCTGGCAAGTCAACGGCTTTGATATGTAAAAACCTGCATCTGTTGGCTGGCAGCGGCGACGCCAGGAGGAGAGGTAGAGGGAAAGGAAGGCGCCTGCCTTTAGAGGCATCGCTCTAATAGAATTGCAAAAGCCAAATCCCAAGCTGTGACACCCTAATGTTCTTAGTCAAACTGACTTGGCATGGACCAGGGGCTTGAAAGAGGGAGCGAATCCGCAGATAGAGAGCGGGGAAAGAGGTATAGAGAAGTCGTCTGTCCTAGATAGTGATGTCTGTCAGGGTGTGATCAACTTCTGCTTCAGCCGAGATGCAGAGAAATCTTTTAGCCAGACGTCCCTTTCTGTTCCCCTCCACATCCTTCATGACACCTGCCCGATTCAACCAAGCGACTGTCCCCTTGAGCAACTGCCTTGCCTCCTGACATGCATCAAGCAGACACACAGGGACACTGAGTCACTGTCTGGGAAAAAGTAATGAGCAGCAGTACAAGATTATTGTGTTTAATTAATTTTCCTTGTTGCATCAAGAGGGGCTGCATCGCTCGCCCCTGAGAGTCAAAGTTATTCCAACACATTAGTTTACCGCCAACCCAACTTAGC
This sequence comes from Poeciliopsis retropinna, assembly GCA_010277075.1. Lineage (NCBI taxonomy): Eukaryota > Metazoa > Chordata > Actinopteri > Cyprinodontiformes > Poeciliidae > Poeciliopsis > Poeciliopsis retropinna. The sequence continues at coordinate 15,314,557 of VMRM01000010.1, forward strand.
AAATTAATCTTTTTCACTGCAGCTGGTCTCACTCAGAGAATTTAGATATAAAATTGTAATTTTGTTTTCTTGTTTTGGTGGTAATTGCACCGATGAGCCACTGCAAGCAAACAGCCTAAGTGGTCAAGAATATGTTTGTATTCTATAAACAGAAGCTTCTATTAGGCAGAGAAAGAAATTCCTTACTTGGTCACTTGTGCTAAAACTATTAGTTAATCACCAAACCTCTCTCCCAGTAATAATAACATTTACATTTCTTACTGTTAGTTTTAGATTGTAGTTATGATGTGCCACTCCGCTCTAAAAACAGTATAATAATAAAAATGGTGCTCAGGTTCATTGTGAGCAACTATAGCAGCAAGGGAAGGAGAGAAGGACAACGCGCTGATGCAGACTTGTGTTTTCATGCATTATTCAACACAGGAACTCATTATAACACACTTGAATTAGGGTTATTGTTTTATATTCTGTATATATCTGGTGACTTCTTAATGAAGGTATTTCTTCCTCTATGCCGAGCTGTTAGACTACAGAGGTTAATCTCTCACAAAAAAGGTTGTTGCTTCCATCTAAAAAACAAAAGTCCTTGTTTTTCTGTCTTCCACCCACAGAGAATAACGCTGCTCCAGCTCTATGAAAAACATAAGTTGGAGTGTCTTTGTGAATGCTCTGTTGTTCTGACACACAATATTCAGGGTCAAACCAATTTCACACAGGCCATGCAATGCCCAGGCTTTTAGTGCCTCCCTAATTTAGTGGGACATTTGGTAAATCTGTTGAGAGCTTTATGAGTATATGCTTACCCGAAGAAATTGAGAAATCTCACCTTTATTCTATATACATTAAGAATACATTACAGAGAACATGGAAAGTCACCCAAAGTCACAGAACACCAAATGAAATACAGTGGGTAAAATAACTACTGAACACAACAACTTATTGTCAATAAACATGTTTCTAAAGCATTTGTAATTGCGTTTAATCACCTCCTTGGCATCTCAGACAGGTTTAGCAAAGGTGAAGTCATTTCCATTCATTTGATTCAGGTATGTTCCTGCACTCAAAGATTGCAGACCGCTCCTTAGAGTATTAAAAAGTCAAAGAAATCAAAGCAATTTTTTCCTCAAATGACATCGGGAAAAAATGCACTTACAGAAATTTCAGTACATCCCATTAATTGCTCATCCATTTTTTTTTTTACTCATTTTTCCATCCAAACTGTCTTCAAATCTTGATGTTGGTCCTTTCTATGCTGTCTGATGTTCTTGTTTTTGCCATAAATTGTCAATTGGATTTAGTTCATTTGGTGCATTTTGCCTTTCTATGTCAGTGCTTGCATTTCTACTGATCAGAAAAAAAAATGTTTCAGGAAGAATCAGGATGAAGCATATGTCACATGCGCGTATCAGTTTGTGTGCTTAAGGAAACTGTGAATATGTCTGGCTTTTATGTCAGTTCATCCCTTTCAGGCATCACAATGAGAGACACACAAAAACAATGATAATAATTTCTGACTAACAATTAACTTTCTCATTTCCCACTGTGGCTATTAATTTGAAATTATAATTTCAAAGGCGATTGTAGATTATTGTTTAAAAAGTTAAAGGATGAATACTTCATGTTCCCTACAGCATGTCCTGCCTGGAGCATCACTTTTGTAGCCATTCAAAACCAATTTAAAATATGCCTGTAAAGTCAGTAACTTACATTATTTTTGCAAATCGAATTGCTATCATCCATATGTCACAAGTATCACAATATTCAAGAATTTCATTTTATTTTTGATAGAATTTATTCATTCTGTGTCCAGGGAGCATTTAGTTGTTTGCACTGGCCTTCTATTTCGGCCTTGTATTAAATGTAGGCTTTTATGTGCAATAAAAGAAAAGGAGCCACTGGGTCTATTTCAGTGGCAGTTAGCGAACTGCTCTTAGTGCTTTTATTCTTAATACTATAAAGCGAATATTGGTCCTAAAAGCTCATGATGCATTGAATGGCTATAGAATTTATTTGTAACGTATATGTTTTTCTTTTAAATTTCTTCTCTTGCCACATCTGTCCATAGAGTATTTGTGTTGAAATGTTTTTAGTCCTTTAGTGAGTTAATGCAAAACACGTGTAAATCAACTTTATAATGCAATGAGTTTATTATGTAAACAACTGATTTGTGCTATCAGGTTGCAAAAGGTGAAAAGGGAGTCCTTGTATGAAGGTGTCAATAATAATAAAGGTGTCAATAAGGGTAAAAAAAAAGAAAGAAAGACATTATTTAAATAGACTTTATGACAAAGGCATTGGGTCATCACATAGAATGACTTAATGACGGTGTTCTCACTCACTTTCATAGCTTGAGGTGAATAAAATCCAACACTGAGGCATGCAGACTGCTTCTGCAAACATTTGCGAAAGAATGGGTGGCTCATGATGGTGTAAGTAAGTCCAGTTGTGAAATAGGTAAAGGATAAATACTTTATGCTTCCTACTTTATGCTGAATATTCCTGCCACATTTTTATGGCGTTATAAAAACACGGAACTGGTTGAGAATGATAACAATTCAGCAATAGCCATGGTTCCGTTACAAATTTTGTCAACATTCAAAATGTTGTCAGTAGAAGAAAAACACAGATATTTCTGTTTATATCAAATATATAACAGATTTTCCACCAACAACCAAAGTAATTCACACATATTGAGAAAAAAAAACATGACGAATTATGTCCATAAATTGTTTTGAATTGAGTATGTGAAGAAATTGATCTGCAAGAAAAGAATGGAAAGCCAAAATACAAAGTAAAATTGGTCATTATTTAGAAACCATTCTTGATGGGATCAATATCCACTTTAATATTAACTGATGGTCTTTAAAAACATTGTCATCTACTTTATATGAAGATAAAAGCAAAGGACGCACCACAAAAAAAGTACACTATTGCAAAACATGCAAATGGCAACGATTACAGGTGCTTTTCAAAACTTCTAAATATTCCAGTGTGCGATGTTGGAGCTGTAATCCAGAACGGGAAATTACAGAATTTCACCATTAATCCCCTCATAAATAAAGAGTTCTGACATCACTCTTTTGCTCCATTACAGTGGGACCTGTCAGAAAAAAAAAAGGAGGTCCCACAGAACTGATTTTTCTGCATGAACCGTGATAAAGCCTGTCAGGTATTGATGAAATCATAAACTCTTACAATAAGCTGGCAGTTTTAACCTGAAACCTTCATTTGGTTCCTAGGAAGCTAAGATGAAAAGAGATTTCCTTTTCCGCTTCACAGATGGTCCAAGCATTCATCCTAATAAAAAGAAAATGACTTAAACAGAATAAATAAAGGTTTTTGAAAAGGTCTATTTGGAATCCAAACTAAATCTATTGGGGGCGGCCGACTGGTGGAGTGGCTAATTATTGTTTTGAAGTGAAGATGTGGCATGCTGATTTACCTACTTATTGTTGTTATTTAATCAGTAGTGCTTCAACATAGTGTGAGATCCATGGTGTGCACTCTCGGTGACCATGTTATGATCCCCATTCATTTCCCCCTTCACACATTTGTTTGTCTTTTAGCAGAATTTTACAGGATGTACATCCTATTAAGTGAAAAAAAAAACAGTTTGGTTGTGATTTGTTTGCGTTTGTTTATTTTACAGAAAAATATTAATTTCAACAAGAGTGTTTTCTTTTTCAAACCAAAATTCACCTTCTTGCACAAACTTCAAGTGACTCCTCAGCACAACCTGTTCTTGTGGGCTTATTAACCGGCTTGTGGAAAGGCGGGTGCCTGCAAAAATGTTCCAAGCCTCCTGTATGTGTAAGAAACATTTGTATATTTCTCTAAAGTTCATTCATATCTCTTCAGGCAACTGTAGATGTCAGTCCATATGGGCCGTGGGGAAAAAAAAAAGGCCTCTGTGCTCCCTAAATGTTGTTTTTCTCAACATTAGTGTCAAGCCATCCACCAGTGACTGATGACAGATTACATTTCAGGAGGCACTCAGGCTTTTCCCCAGCCTGTGGATTACAGCAAGTCTGAGCTCACAGTGGCTGCTACACTAACCACTGCAAGCATTGCTGAGGGAATATCACTCAGGACCTTCCTGCTCCTTTCTTCATGCATTGCCTCGGCAGCTGCTTTACAGGAAATGCACCGGCGAGAGACAAGGCTTGTCCCCTTGTTTAAAGGATGTTTTCATTATATAAGAGATTTTTTTTTATTATTCTTATTATTTGTCTTTCTTTGTAAATTGGAATGTACTCATCACAATTTGATCCAGTGCCATTCACGGAGGCTGTGGAGCTCGCTGTTATTCACCGCCGTCCCAAAGAGTCCTACAATATTAATGTGATAAGTAGACTTCCAGGCACTCCTTTTGGCTTCACAGATAAGCCTTTGGGTTGTGGTAAAAGCTGAGGCTGCGTTCTTTTGAAAGCAGAGGAACTGATTGCTGTTTCACTTAGCAGAGATAAAAAAAAAAATAAATAAAAACTCTCCAGCTTTTAGAATAGAATCAGGAGGTGAAATTGTTTGTTTTTTTTTTGTCTTTTTTCTCAGCCCTAAACCTCAGAAGGTTTTATGTTTACTTTTACTTTGATCCCCCACTGTTACAATTTATCATTTTCCCCATTTCGGCCAGTCATGATATGATCTAATGGTGTGTCGTTAATCATAATGGCGCCTCAGTGAACTGTAGGATGTTGCGACTTGAAGAATAATTAGCATCGAGGGCAAGGATATAAAACCCCACTCTGTTCTGTTACTGCATGTCAGCGTGTTGTTTTGCATTCAGCATAATGCTCGCAACCCACGTACCCCTGTGCACCTCTCTGGCCTTGTGGATCTGTCCTTCTCTACTGCCAGGGGTGAGGTTAACTTATTTATGTGCAAATAAAAAAAAAAAAAAAAGTAAAAAAAAAAAAAAAAAAAGGCAACTGTTGCTAAAATACGGCAAACGAAATCAACATAATATTTCTTTTTTTTTTTTTTTTTCCCCTTAATTTCTGATTAGGCTTAAGGATAATGATATTAATAGTGTTATCAAATTTAATGCTGTACATTTTCATACTTTGCTCACGCCTCCACATCCTATCAAGTTTGGAAGGCTCAGTAAACAGATTATATTACTGAGTGTGAATAATGTAGAAGATTATGTTTGAGATAACAGTTTCAATCAGGTAATCAGTGATCTGTAACAGATTACATTCTGAAAAAATAGCATCCCCCAACCTTTTCTGAAGCTGCCGTCTCTCCTGCACTGTCAAAAATTATGCAAATCTGAAGCAATCAAGGGGTTTCGTGTCATTCTGTCGCGTCTCCGCCGTGTTCATTCACCGTCGTTTTCCAAGCCCCGTCGTGACTTTTGTCAAGCTCCGACCCGAGCCAGTCAACGGGAAAAGATGCCTAAAATGGGGGAATTATTTATAACTGTTCCACTGCTTGCACACACAAACACCTAAACACAGTTAATCTACACGCGCACCATCATACGTATTGTCTCATGCAAATGGGCTGGAATGTATGCATGACACATGGCGAAACTTTTTCCCGAAACTCAGCCTGGGTCTCATCAAGGCCGTTCAACTGGTTGAATAATTCACCAGCAGGTTTTCTGTGTGGGAAGAGGTGAAGGCTGTCAGATACTCAAATAAGTTATTAATTTTCCATTTTTAAAAGCTCGAGGTGCACTTCATCATCCTGTTACCCGTTTTCTGCGAAGCAAAACTGATTTCTATTTCAAACGTTCTTGGGGTTTTCGTGCAAATTGATTTCAATGCGGCCGTGCCGCTCCACCTGCAATTGTTTTCATTTTTCATCTGTTTCTGAAATGTATCGATTTTCAGTGGAGATGAGCTACAGTTTATTTACAAGGTGCTTAATGTTCCCCACCACCCTGTTTCCACAAAAGTGAATGTGCTTCAGCAGTTTGTGTTGCAAAAGTCTGTGCCAATTTCACTGCACTGCCTTACGACAGTATTTCTTACTTTTTGTTTTTCAAAAATGATTGAGTTTTCTTCTCTCTTGCCATCCAGACCCTCCCACAGTGGAGCCTGTGCACATGGAGGTCCGTCAGGGCCTGGGGAGGCCAGTGGTGATGACCTGCAGGGTGCTGCGAGCCCACCCCTCTCGGGTGTTGCGGTTCGAGTGGCTTCTCTCAAACCGTCTGCTCCACGCCGGTGCGTTTGACCCGCACAAAGACGAGACCGAGTACACGATCCGCAGCCTGAATCGTGAAGGCTGGGGGGAGTACACGTGCAACGTCATCAATGAGGCCGGAGCAGGAAAATGCACATTCCAGGTGACAGGTAAGGGGGCGATATCTTTTAAGATTTACTTTCTCACTGAATGAACCAACTGTTCTGTCTGTCCTTCAACTTTACGATTTTCTTCCTTTTATACTGATAGAGGAGAGTCTGTACACTTCTGACACATCGATTTTCTTTTCCTTCTGGGCTAATTAAGCATTTTTAAAGCTCTTCATTGCACTGCAGGATCCTTCTTTAGTTAGATAGCCTGCTTTCCAGTCACTTTTTGTCAGTCCCTGCTATTTGTGTGGTGATTTGAGCTTGTATGCGTTTTCCAGTTTATTTTGTCCCTGTGTCATCTTGTTTACCCCCTGATTGTCCCCAGCTGTCTCTTGTTTCCCAGATTAGTCCTTGGTGTATTTAACCTCACCTGTGTCCCCTGCTCCCTGCCGGATCCTTGTCTATCGATTTTGTCATTCCTGTCCGAGTAATGTTCCCGTGTCTACCAGATTTCATGCTCATTGTATCACTTTTCACCCGTGCTTCCTGGTTTTTATGATTTTCTACATCATCATCAAACTCATTGTTGCACTTCAACCCTGCATCTGCCCGCGTCCATCCTCACCATCTACACCCCAACTCATGGCAATTTGCCCAGTAGGTTCTCAACAGTTTCAGATAATTTACCTGTAAAGCCTGTTTGAGGGTCATGTCTACCTGTACGTCTTTTCTTTTCAGCATAGTTTTCCAAAGAGGCTTAAAATAAGAAAAAAATCTTACAATGTTTTAACAGAAAACAAAGTTTTCTGTAGAACTACATAATGTTTTTTCTATCAAATCAGCATTGCTTATGTTATAAACAACATCCATCCATACATGCATCCATTCAGCTATCCATCAGTCCGGCTTTTCGTCCAGGCCATCCATCTATGTTAACATCCGTCAACCTGTCCATCACCCTCCCATGTCGCTGTCTGTCCATTGGCTTAGGCTCACCCATCAATTTGTTAATCTGCACTGCATAGTTATAGCAATTTATCAGTCTATCTGTCCAGCCTTACCTCTGTCCGTCAGTCCCTAGATCTAGCCATCTGTCTATTCATCCGAATGTGGACATCCATACATTTTAACGTGGGGATTAAAATGGTCAGATCTGCTATCAACCTCTGCTCTCCTACCGTTTTGTACTGTTTTTTTTTAGTTGAGTATTTCATATTGCTAATCACGTCCTTCTATGTAGCTCTTCTTCTTGCCTCATTGCTAGACCTGATCTGGCCTAGAGGTCTTTGCTGACCTCTAGGCCAACCTTTCTTTCGTCACTTCATGCTGGATCCAGTAAGCTCTAAAATTCATTTGTAGTTCTCCTCACAGTTTTCATGCCTGACGACACAAATGCCATTGTGTTTCAAACACTGGTCTATAGAGGAAAGAGTATTTGTGTTATTCTTTCTCCTCTTCACTTAACAGCCAATTTGCTGTTTGAGAGATGTGGTTGTTCACTGCGGTTTAGAGCCTTTATTTAAAGTTACTCCTGTAGGAAATCAGTGTATCAGTGATTTGTTTTTTATTTTCTTTTTGCAACAGGATGCAAAATGTGTCCAGGTCATTTTAAATCTTTCTAAAAGTATGAACTCGATGCCCAAACTTCTACAATAATGGGATTTTTTTATTATTATTATTATTATTTTCTTCCAACAGTTTGCTGAAATTGTGAAGTCGCTATTCTTCTTACTTCATACACAGTGCGTCCATCTTTGAGTTGGTTGTTGTGACAGGACCAAATGAGTTTGGCCACACTGAGTGACCGCAGGAACTTTGACCAAGGTTTCAATCTCTTAGACCTCCTATTAAAGACAAGAGCTGCAGGTCACAAGATGAGTATTTGTCACTTTAATCCCTTGCCACCTGCTTTTGTCTTTTTTATTATTATTATTATCTTCCTTTCTACCTCTTAGCGTTCTCTAATCTTAAAATTTCAGCATTTCTGCTGCTTTGATAGCCCTCTTTTCATTTTTTTGTCATCCTTCTTCCTCCTTTTAAACTTCTCCTGCAAAGTGCTGAGAAGAAAAGAAAGCACGTCTGTGTTGCAAAAATCAGTCATTCCTGGTGAACTAGATAGAGCAGAGAGACAGAGGCAGATAGTTCCCTTCAGACAACTGTCTCTTTTTTTTCTTAACTGGGCTCAAGGTTTTCCTGATATTTCTAACCCCTTCTTTCTACTTTCAACCCTTTTCCTCCCCTTTCATCCTCCTTTCCTCCCACTACGCTTTGCTTGATTCCTCCTGCCCATTGCTCCAGATTCCTACCATCTGGACTCAATAGCTGCCAAAGGTATGGAGGCTCTTTTAGTAACTCCCCGAGTGCAGGAGCACAGTGCAGAAAATCCACTTTGGTTCCCTCCGTCATCTATGAAGTCTGCCATACCCCGTTCCCATAACCCCAGTTCTTTGTCTTGACGATTTTTCAATTTTATCTGAAACTCAATAGCCATGATATCAGCACCACTGTGTGTGTGTGTCTGTGTGTGTTTGTGTGTGACTGAAATGAATAATATGCTGTAGAGAGATAGAGAGAGTCCTTTCTTAGCTGGCGTTCATCAAATATCTTTTATGGTTGATGCAGTTTGGTGAAATATTAGTTTACTCTCTCTACGGAGACCACCTTAATAGATATTCCCTCACACCTGCGTTCCTGACATTCTTGGGCTGTGCTGATGAGTAGCAAACATATCAGTCTGGAGTCCTGGCCCGCAGCCATTCAACTTGCAAAGCCACTCATCATACCATGCACAACATATTTCCTTCCATGCCGACAGACACACACATAGACACACTAATGTCAGCAAGCAAGCCAGTCTTGGGCCTGCATAAATACTGTCACCCAGAAGAAGCAGCATCGTGCCAGGGGAGAGCGTTTGTGCATGTGCATGGATGCCCATGTTCCAAGCTATTGGGACATCTGTGAGTTGGCTGCAAGGGCCAAGTTGGCCATTAAATTGAGCCATGGGAGAGGCCCCTTAGAGGAATGTAATGTGTACCACTGAGCTTTGGCATGAACACTTTGCTGCTGGAACCCTGAGTTTTAGCAAATGCTCTCCTCTGAGGAGTTAGAACAGGCAAAGAATTGCTTCTCCGTCTGTGAATCATCGTGCCGTCGTTTCTTCTGTTTCCATTCCAGTCTGATGCGGTTGATGATTAATGCACGGGTTTTCTGTCCAAAGGCAGCAAATGTTCTCTGAAGCAGCAGCTCTGCATTGAGACGTAGGTCTTGAAACACGCATGGTTCAAGTTTGTTTTACTCCAACAATTTATAATTACTGGAATAAAATTCTTACTAAAGCCTGTTCCCAGCAAGGTGAGATATTTTAAAGTTTTAGTGTTAAGTGTGAGTGTTGACACTAATCTGTACTGCCAAAAATAACAGTACATCACAGGAACTTCATTTCCTTTTGGTGTACTGTTATGCGTATTCATAGTAAAACTCCTTTCATAATAGCAGCCGATTGGAAAATAATTTGTTAGCAATTGCATACTACTTCCTTTTGCTTTTACTTTAACATGTTATCTAATTTAACTGAAACTGTTATAATTTTTAACATAAATATTTGCAAGATGGTCACTGTACAGAACTAAATATTGTCAAACTTTCAAATATTTCAGACATAGAAGAACATGACTTCGGTTGACTTCAATTGTATTGTCATGAACCGGCATTTTTGATAATCTAATCAGATTAGCTAGGTGTGGATGTTGGCATTATTATGCTAGGAATAGCATTCGCATGCTCTGTCTGTGCAGGATGCGGGGCATTTTGGTCTATTTCGAGCGTATCTAAAACTGGTTTTGGTCTTTGTTTCCTCATCTCTCCTGACTTTCTGTTATTAAGTGGAGATGAATAGGTGAATTGCTTGAATAGTATAGATTTTTTTTCAATAGAATTTATTTTATTTTATTTATTTATTTATTTCTAAATCAGCCCAATGAACTACAACATTCACTTGTAATTCAAATGTAGCAGTTTGTAGAGATGAGGTCCCCAAGGTTGCTTTTATGCTGTTTATTTTTGTTTTCTAAATGGCATTGGCATCACTTTGTATTTTGTTTATTTGGCTCTTTTTTTTCTTTTTTTTTTTTGAGTGTTTTAATAAGACGTCCTTGGTCTTTTTGGATCAATTTGCGCATTTTATATAATTTTTTTGTCTTTTAAAAAGTGCAGGAAGTACATCGATTTTACCTTGAAACCTTTTCATTCAATTCCTTAGAAAAGGGATTCTAAAAACTTATTCAACATCAATCTTATGAAGCTTTGGCGGTTTTACGTAAGTTCTGCTTTTGTGTTTAAAACCTGTCGCCAGTTCCCACAGCTTGGATTTTAAACACAGCGTGTTATAGGTAGTCTATATTAATGTTTTCTGCTACATCCTGTTTTGCCATTTTTCTGCCTTGTTGTTATTTAATGTTGAATTATATTTTCTCTGCTGCATCTCTGCTTTAGTAAAATTATCTCAAGGTTTCACACACTAGAACAGCCAGATTCCACTAGAAAGAGAAAATGAAAACTATATAAATACAATCTTATGTATTAGCCTTTTGTTCATTGAAAAATGTAACATTCCTTTCTCAAAACAGTAGAATGCAGCTGAGCCATTCCTTTATAATTTTTTGTTTACCATTGTGTTTGTTTTTTTTGCTTGTTTCTGTCGTGCATCCAAAAGTTAGCATGTCTTCTTCTGAACGTTGTGACTCCACAGCTGCAGCCGTGCAATGTTTTCCTGAAGATGAAAACACACATGTAAATTCTCAAAAAGAAAAATAAGTCTGCAAATAAGGTCAACTTCTTGCCTGAAGGTTTGTGCTGAGCTGTTATGAATCACTGCATTGGTTATGGTGTTATAAACAGGATTTAAAAAAAAAAAATCAATTAAGTCCTCTGTGCTTTATGTTTGATGTCTCCCACCCAGAGTTCCCCATTTCGAGCTGCCTAAGTGGGTTAGGTAATGCGCTTTACCACACATAATGTGTGATTAGGAAGTCAGTCCATTTTGCTTTATTATACTTTATATTTGAGCGATTTTCAAAGAAAGAGTCCTGACTATGCGCCAAGAAATTTCTTTTTGATATATCTTTTTTCCCCTTTAAGTGCCAAAAGGTAAACAAGAAAAGGTTGATACGTAACCTGGTTTGCGACGAATGTCAGAAACAATATACATTTATGCGATAAAAGAACTGATTCACGCCTTCCAGAACCAGCGTCTCTGTGGGATTCTCTGAGTCTGTTTAATTAACCTTTCTTCACTCTGGCTTCGCAGCAAATTGCAGCATCCTCTTTTCCTTCCCAGCACTATCTGTCACTATCTTCCAGGCAGGCTTATGTAACACTTGCTGTACAGTGTGCTGTAAACACAGCTGGCTCAATGCAGCAAAACAGAGCTTAGCGAGGTGCAGACAGTAATTATCCCCGCATTCGTGTTCTTTCTCTTTATGTGAACGTGTTTATTTTTGTTTTAGCGCGTGTGCGCTCCTCCGGTTCATCTTGGTGAGATGTGGAGGCAGCTTGCACGGCGGCATCATCGCTTGCTGTTTGTCAGCAAGCTTTAGACCAACGATGACCTTTCAAGGTGTATTTCTTGCTTCAAACTAAACCATGAAGTATTTGTACATAAATTACTTTGTTTAATCATCAGCACTGTTTCTTTTGCCAGAGCCCATTTGTTTTACTCTCTGAGTGATTTTATCAAGATGATGAATGAATGTTATTTTCTTCTGTTTCGCTGTTTTTTTCACCCTCTTCTTTTTTTTTTTTTTCTTTTTTTTTAAATACCTCTATCTGCGCAAAGGCCAAATGATCTGCAACAGGCTGCCCAAAGCATCATTAAGCTGATTTATTGTCTAAAATGCAGAACAAAACCCACTGTTTGCGCAGCTTTGACTTGTTGGGTTATTAAGAGAATTGATTAAACTATTTAGAGGCTGCAGGAAACATCAAATCTGGCAATTTTCAATAATTACACATGGAGTGTTTGGTTGTTTCAGCTGTATTCAAAAAAACTGTTGAAATTCAGTGTTAAGTGTTATTAACATGTTGGTGTTGTACAGATTTGTTCATCTTTGTTTATGTAAGTCTTTAATTCTCTTTTTTTGATATCATAAATTAAGAATGAGACATTTGTACATCTAGTTAGTACACTAGTTTATCTCAATTTTGCTATAATTGATATAATATTTTTGGGATGTTACCACAGACCTTACAGTGGATATAAATATAAATATGCCACACATTAAGTAAGTAAGTAAATAAGAAGATTTGTTTTTATATTGCTCCTTTCAGGACCCAACATGTGTGAAATCTGATCCGATTCAGTTTCAGCTTTATTGCATACAGAAATTGGCAGATAAAATTCATGCATGCGGGTAGAAACAACCCAGAAGCACTTGCAGCTGTAATAGCCGTTAGAGGTAGTTGCACAAACTATTGAGTTTGAATAAATAAGCAGAAGGACATTTCTAAGATTTCTTGTTAGCAAGAATTTTTCTAAGCCATGTACGGTTTTCCTTCCAATTCGTAATCATGCTTTACTGTTTATCTCAAGCACAGAATCCCAATCGGATGTATTATAGTTGCCTGTAGATGAAATGTGGCAACATTTAAAAAATCTTTTTTTGCAATTTATTAGTATAATTTATTGGTATTAAATAGACTTTATTTCTAGTAAATACTTAACTGAGGAAGACATTTTTTTTCCAACTGCAGACCTAACAGTTTCTCTTGCAGAATGTATGGACTAAATTTATTTTAAGTTAGCTTGAGATTTACCAAGTTAGGAGCTGACCAGTGGTGCTGATAAACTTTTTTTCTAATTTTTTTCCGATTCACTGTCATTCTGACAACAAAAAACTAATCGGCTTTCTATTGGTATAATTAGGAAGGAACTAGGAGGCTTTTTTAACTTAAGCATTGGCAAAAGACGGTTTTGACGCTGACTACATTTTCAGTTTATCGCAGGCCTAACACACCAACATTTAAATATTGGCATTAACATATTCTTATATCACCTATTATCCACATAAAGTACTTTAAAAATCACCACATGTCTGTGTGAAATCCCTGTGTGGTTTCTGATAATGGCAGCTCAACTGCAGCGTGGCCATTAAAATCATGTGCTCTGGGTTTTGTCATCCTACAATAAAAAAGCCCAAATGACAAGGACAAACACGGCATAGCATGTCATTGAGGTGGATTTCTATTTTTCCATGCAATGTCATCCTCTGTTGCTGGATCTTGATTAGAATTTAGAGTACAAGTCAATGTTTTCTTTAGTTGTCAGAAATGAGCTTCATATCTGGAAAATATGTTTATGATTATTATTATTATTATTGTTTCAATGTTTTATATCTTCACAGATTCTAACAAAGTAAGCAATGTTACTGATAAGAGACTTTATACTTTTCTTTTTAGTCCTGGCAGAGAGGCCACAAAGTACATAAATGTATCGGACTCATTGTGTTACATTTGTGTCACATTACTGTATTTGTGTGCAGTTTCAAGAGCATTCATGTGGTGTGTTGTGATACAAGAAGCAAGAATAAAATGTGCTAATAAATTGTGTAGATTAATGGTTCTCAGTTTTTTCAAAAATAGCATCACCTCAGAAAATACTACATTTTCCCAGTGGTGGTACATTTTACTTATTTATTTATTTTTTTCAGTTTCTTGTCTTTTTACATCAAAACTAAATATTTTTATCTGCTGGGTTTTGCTTAATCATGAGTTCAACTTGTATCTTGATGTTGGAAATTCGTGTTTTAAGTAAGAATATCTTTTGAAAGCGTCCCATTGTGAAAAAAAAAAAAAAGACTATTTTACCAAGCAAATCACTCAATCAGACTTATTCATATATTGTGCACGATACAGAGACCTTGTAGGACAATCAATAATGAAGCAGGTCCAGGTGAAAAGCTCTGCCAGGCAGAGACAACACACGAGTTTTATACCAACAATAAGGAAAGTAAAACAAGGGGTGAGACAGTTTGGTTCTGATGCAGCTGTAGAAAACAACTTCCAACCTTGTACATGTAACCCAAGTAGTTCTTTTGGTGAGAGTTCACAAGCATTTAATATAACATGATCAGCAGATGTTAACCTGTAGCAATTTTCCACCACAGTCCCTTCAAGTCTGAATTTCATTGGTACGTGACACACACCCATACACACATGGTTGAAGTTCATACCAACACATCAGATGCAGCCTGGATTTAAGAAAATCAATTGACATTAGAGAAGTATGTGTTAAGAAAATATTTGTCTGTCCAAACAACAAATTATTTTTGTTGAAAATAACCGACACAAAGGTTCCTCTGAGTCCACTACAAGTATTACTTGCACCATAGTTTGAGAATCAAAGACGTAGCAGAATAACCTTTAGGATTCCCTCCCTTTGCTTTTCTAAAAGGATCTTTAACGTGAATATACGCTGATGTACGTGGCATGTTTCATTTTGTTTTTACGCCACAGAGAAATGTAAACTGTTTAATTTGCTTAATGGTTTAGCTTTAAAGAAACAGATTCGGGTTTTGTGAAACTCCATGTTCTTCTCAGTTTAACATGGTTGTTTCTGTGGTTCTGAAATTGCTTCATTTAATTTACTTTTGTTTTTAAGAAAATAGTTTTCAAGGCACAAAAATATAGAAAATTTTAAGTTACTCAGAAAAGTCTTGTCGCTGTATACCAGTCTCTGATATGTGCTGAAGTTTTTCTGATTTGTTTTGTTTTCCAGTCCTTTGACGACACAGAGAACAAATTATATCGATTTTCCATTTGAACACTTACTATTTTGTTGCTACAGCATTTATGAGCAAGGAAAATAAAATTAGCTTTTTGTGTGTGTTCTGTCTTGCTCTATAGATTATTCTCATAAGCATGTGACCCACAGACTGATTAATTTTATGCATTCTTAATGGTAATTGTTTTTTTTTTATTATTATTACTTTCAAAATTACTAACTCATAGTGGGACAGATAAAACTGCAGTTTGATTTCTACAGAAACCTTAGCAGAATGGAAGTGGTTATCTGATCAAAATACCTAAGTTAACGAGAATAAACCGGATTTTTCCACGAAGAAATGCCCCTCTGGTCTATCAGGAGCTAAATAAATCTGAAGAAGGAAATAGCATTCAGCGAGAAGTTTCTGGGGAACTTTAAAGAGGAATTATTTTGGCTTTGGGGTCTTTTTTTTTTTCTTCAGTATGTTATAAATGGCAGTAAAAGTAAACAGCCCAGAGCCCACAAAAGAGAGAGATTACTTTTCAGAGGAAGCACCACTCCCCAACTGCTGAAACGCTGAACAAATGTGAAGCTAATGACCAAAATGTTTCAAATAAACATGAAATTTAAATGTTTATCATATTGTGCTTGCCTTTAGGTAAAGCTTACCCTCCAGAGTTTTACTACGACACCTACAGCCCTCTGTGGCAATACAGGCCGCGGGTCTACGGCTTCAAGCTGCAGTGGACCCAGATGAACCCCAGTGCTGTGGACCGCATCGTTGCTTACAGGCTCGGCATCAGACAGGTACGAATGCAAAGATTTTGAAAAAATAAAAATACTTTAACTTTTTGTGAAAGTTTTCTTAACCTTTAAACCTTTTCTCCTTTTGCGACAATACAACCCCGCATTTTTACAATAGACAGAAACATAATGCCTGAATTATAAGGCTGTGGAAAAAATGAAGAGCCCCCTGCACTGAACCCCATTGAAAACCTGCTGATTATTCCACCAAATACTGATTTCTGAACTTGTCCTGAGTTAAAACATTAGTAGTGTTGTTTCTAAATGAATATGAACTTGTTTCCTTTGCATTATTCCAGGTCTGAAAGCACTGCATCTTTCTCTCTATGTTGACCATTTCTCATTTTCTGCAAATAAATACAAAATTTGTGCTTGGAATGTCAGAGACATGTTGTCAGTAGTTATAGAATAAAAGAACCATGTTCATTTTACATAAACGTAAACATATAAAGAGTAGGATTAGAGAACTCATCATTTTGCAGTGGTCTCTTAATTTTTTCCAGAGTTGTATAAAATGGGATATGCAAAGGGAGGAACATGAGGAAAATTGTATTATGATAACTTCAAAAATCGATGCCGATGTAAATGCTCTGCTGCAGCGTTTTAATATTTCAAGTTTTCCAGTTGTGGTAGTTTGTGACCCTGTGGGGGATCTTAGAAACAAATTTATTGTTAAATAGTATTTCAAGACTGAACATCAGGGTTTCATTTCTAATTTTTTGTGAAAAAAAGAATACTATGTATTTTTTTGTTGTTGTTTAAATATAGATTTTGTAACATCAGAACATGAGCTCTTCCAGCAATAACTGAACACCTGAAAATATGCCATGTTATGCTATGCCATTAAATGACATGTAGATTGGCTTTATTAACTTTATCGGTCACTTCTGAGGTCGCACTGGGTTCACCTGAGTAGAAATACATGCCACACATTGTTAAACTCTGTGTTGTTTTTCTTCCAGTTTCAATAAGAAAGTAATTGAAGTGTGTTGTAAAATGACAAAATGTGAAAATGTGCTTCTGAAGGGCGTGGTCAACTCTACGTGGCTGAGAAACTCTGTTTCTGTTCTCTGAGTTCTTGGTGTCAGTAGCCCAGGATTTCTGTTAGACCTACAACAATAAGTTCACCATTGTACATTAACTTTATTGATTGATTGTGATGGTGCGATTTATTTGTTTACACATTAACTTTATATCTTCTTAAATGTTCACAGTGGATATTAAGCTTATATAGTAAAAGGCATGTGTCTGAAGACACAATTATCCCATCTTAAACTCAGTAGTGTTTGACCTCCGCTGCATTGCTGTTTCAGACTTTTCAGGCTATAGAAGCAAAAACCTTTCAACGTGAAACATAAGTGTTGCATATAGAAGAACTAGAAGTGGTACGTATAGAGTTTATTTTTTCCTCTCCATGGTCTGTCTCATTATCCTTGGTGGAGGCTGTTAACATATTAGGAGCCGTATACGGTGGTTTTTCTCGAGCTGCTTCTGTTTGTGCTTCCCATCACAGAGGTGGAAGTGGAGCCCCGCAGTGTGAATTAGCACGCACTCCTCTTGTTTTCCCTGCTTCTCCTGCAAACTCCACAGATGACAGGCAGGCGGCATTGATGGATGGGAAGGATGCATTTTCTCTCTGGGCAATCAATGTTTACCTTCCTGTCTCGGTTCTTCTCTCTCTCTCTTTCCTCGGATTTCCAACTAGAAAAGGTTCATTCCAAATGTTTTGGGGTTTTTTTTCAATTATGGCCACAAACATTGCATTGCCCTTAGAAATTCAGGTTAATGTTGATATTGCAGTTAGGAATTGCACATTTGGATGATGACAAATAAAAACAAAAAAAATAAATAAATAATCAAACAGACAGCAAACAAATCAAAAATGCATGCAAGCTGCAATTCTGAATTTATCTAATTCCTGCTCAGAATTAGCAAACACGTCCTTGGTTGTGTTTGTAATGAATAATAAAATTCACGTTCGCCCTACACCCTGAAGGAACACAAAGCTTCAAAACACTTTCTAAGGTTATGTTTGTGTAGTGCGATGCACTTATTTGCCTGTTATGTTACTTGTCAGTAAACACAGTATTGCTTTTACTGGGCATTTTGAGTAAAAACCTGCAAAGATGCACAATTGGTTATTAAAGCTTCAGCCCGTTTTCTGCACATTTAAAATTTGTGCCAAGCAAAACCCTGCTAAAATCTAATACTTCCATTTACTTATTCACAAGAAAAATCGCATAGATTTTCTATAAATGCAAATTCACTCATTTATTTTTTGCATTCTTGACGTGAGCTCTTAATTATTCTTTAGGTTGCCACTCGTTCTTTCTGATTGCATTTCAGTGTTTAGAACAGATTTGAAGAGACTGATTGGATTTTTTTTTTTAGATACACGTTCTGAAAAGTTAGTCAGACACCAGCAAAAGTTTCAAGGCAGTCTGCAAAAGAAAAAGCAAGAAATGAAACAGAAACATGTGGGAGTAAAGGCTCCTTTTGTAAATAAAAAAAAAAAAAAAAAAGAAAATGGCAGAGATATCCCCAGCATCGCTGCGACTGGTGCAGTAAAGAAAGCTCACATGCACACTACAACACTTAAATCTATTTATAGATCCAGCAGCAGCTCCGTTGCCATTCCCAGAGAATTATGATCATTTCCCCCCCACTGCCTCTGAATTAATACCTGGTAGTGGTGAACCTTATGCCTTTATAACGGATTGTTGTGTGTTATCGCCCGGTGCCCTCGTCAGAAACAGTGTGACTGGAGGGGAAATGGGAATAAAGCTGTAGCTGAAAGGTATGCACCAGCCAGACGCACAAAGCATAAATCACAGCATCTGTCAGAGATGCAGCAGAAACGTGTGACATCTGCCCTTATTTTGATATTGTAGCCAGGCTTCAAAATCTTCTCTCTGTTCCCGGAGCTTGACTTTCTTTCAGCAAGATATACCAAAGAGTAGCTCACATGCATAGGCTTGATCCTGTATATGTGTAGAATATATAAGGGGAGCAAGCAGAAAAAGTTATCGTTCAATTCATTGGCATGATTTTTGTGGTGAAGTTTTCAAGTGAATTTTTGTCAAATTAACTTACCGTATTTTCCGGACTATAGAGCGCACCTCACTGTAAGCCGCACCTACAAAGTTTTTCTTTGATTTCCTATTTTGGCTTCCAACAATTCACTTCCTGCTTAAAATCCCCGTAGCGGTTCAAGAAAAATCCACAGAAAAGGCGCACCGGACCATAAGCCGCATGGATCAAAGCGTAGGAAAAAAGTAGCGGTTTATAGTCTGAAAGATGTTTTGTTTTGTTGTTGTTTTTTTTTTGTTTTTTTTGCTGAAAAAGAAAAAAATACTTATGAAACCATCGCTTAACATCTCCTGAGAGTTTCTTCAGGCAAAATTGCGCAGGAAGGCCATGGCCAGGCTACCCGAATTACTGCAGCGCAAAATGTTGTGGCTTCAGTGATAACTCAGCCAAACAACGTCAGGCTTTTCAACTCAGACATTCACTGGATGAAAACTACAGCAAGCTCTCATTAAGTTTAATAAGGTTTTCTTCCAGGCATATGTGAAAGGCACATATCAAATCATAAAACATCCCACAAATAGTGTCAAAGTGTTTTTGTTTACCCTTTCATAGCTTGTTTTGTAGGTTTGGCTGCACGCTACAGCAGTGTTTATCTAAATGTTTTTTGAGAGATCTTGATGCACTCATACATAGTTTGGATTTTTGCTATAAATTGTTTTATTTATGAATTACTTTTCCTTGATCCAGAAGACCTGAACTCAAAAATGTGAGTATTGTTTCCTACAGATAGGAAATGTTCACCATAAACACTACTAATAAATCCCCAACAGTGACAACAAAAAGAAAATCTGCACTAAAATACTTTTGAGCTATTGCAAATCTATTACTGCTATAAATTGATCAAAACTGACACATACTTGGTGAGTTTTCATACATTTCAGGGATGACTTCAGCCACAATTAATACAGCTTGACCAACATTGTTCTCCACTCTTGTAAGCCACACTCTCCTGCCTCTGTATTTTCTTGTTGAATTGATCTGACACGTCAGGATGAGCAGGCAGATCAATAGAGGCCATATTAATTACATACTGGTAATCCATATGCGATTTGCTCCTGTCAAACATGACGCTGTCCGTTTGATTGTTCTCATGTTGCTTCTGGCTCACAGGCTGACTTTGAACATTACTAATTTTGTTTTTTTGGGGTTTTTTCTGAAGTTACCGCTGCTGCTGCAATCACGTGAAGTAAATCGTTATGTTTTTCATCAGAAATTGAGGGGGGGGGAAAAAACTTGACACGAGGTAGATGACTCAATTTAGCAGAACCGAGACAAAGGCGCAAAAGTCAGGAGTTCTGTGGTTTGAATTGACTATTTCATTTTCATTTGTATGTTAATGGTGCTTTTCGCTTTTAAATGAGGGAAAGCTGATGTTGGCTTTCGTTTGACGTTTTTATTTTGACAACACTGGTTTTAATTGCTTACTTCTACCTGGAGCTTCAGAAAATACACAATGACCAAGTCACTCTGGACATAATAATATGTGTGTTTTTAAGATTCGTGTGCAGCATTATATATTTTTTTAGCCAACCTGACTAAATGTGGAGTCTGGAAAAGCAAATGAATCGTGCTCTAGAAGAAAATCTGTTATTTCTCCACAATAGCAATCCTCTTCTAACCATGTTGTTATCAAATAGTTTTTAGATAACGTAGATTTTCTGATACAATACTATTACTATTAGTACTACTTCCATCCAAGTGAAGTGGTAAGATGTTTTGTTTTTTTTCCATATTACAACATATTTTACAGATTTTTGTGAGACCTCAAACTAATACTTAAAATGGGTGTCATGAATTTGTTTTATCTTTAGTCTTTAAAGTTATATTAACCATGTGCTTTTTTTTTTTTTTTTTTACTGTTGCATTTTAGCAATAATTTTGCTACAAGTGGAATTAAATGGAAATTTCAAGGTAACACATTTGGCTCTGCACATAAGAAATGCCAGGTGTTATGTGCTTAATTTGTTGATAAATTGTTCAAAACATGCTTTGTGATTATTTTTTTATAAGAACAGACAAACAACTATTCTATTATTATTTTATTAGCACCTCATCTGATCTGACATCGCTCCAATTTTATTGTCAAGTAAAAACTGTTTTTACTGATGTTGTTAATTGTTCACTAAATTTAGCTCAATTATTGAAAACAAAGGTGTTCAAAGAGTACAACATTTTTCTAAAAACATTAGTATGGTTTTATTTATTTAAAAACCAGCTGAAAGAGAGTCTCTCCTTGTTGCTGCTGATTGAATCCATATTTGTGTGAGCATTGTAGCACAGCTAGATGCTACAGAAACTTTGAAAAGTAGCTGTTTTATTTGTAGAGGATGCTAAAATACTGCCCCCATACCAGATTTACAGCTAAATGTATAATTGTAAACATATCCATTTTGACAATTAAAATATTTGACTTTCATTTTGATTTCTTTTGTCCTTTTTTCTTTGCTGGAAATAATAAATTTCAAGTTTTTATTTTCCATTAAATACAAAACAATAACATAATGTTTATGTTTCGCAATCTTTCCATTTTTGTGGTCTTTTGCTTTTCAAATTGAGTCTTTTTGTTTGTTACTTTTGTTGAAATGTTCCTTTTTATTGAACTTCCTCTTTCTTAGCAGCCCTCTGTCTTTTCAAAATAAATATCCAAGTTTCTTTATCCAGCATGTCCCTGGAGGCCACCTGTGTCTGAACCCTTTTTTTAGATCCATTGTAAAAATATATTCATATTGGGGAAGAATACCAGCATGAAATTAATAAAACACAAAGCAACAACATGTAGAAAGCTGAGCTGAATTCACAACGGCAAACATGAAAAGCATAAATGCCGCACTGTGCACTTCTATATGTTCACACAAGGCATTATAATTAGCTGGTTGCCAAAAAGCAGCTGAAGAGCTCATCGCTGTGATGGTGAGTGAAGCAGGCAATTTAGAAGTAACATCAGTCCTCTCTATCTGAACTGATGCCGTGATCTCTGAATGGGACTTGAAGTGTTCCCCATACACTCACGTTCTGTCACAAGCCTTTCCACTGGCATCAGAGTGAGTCTACATTTAGTGTACTGGGCTTAGCAAACAAAAGGTGATTGTTTTTTTTTGTTTGTTTTTTTCTTTTTCTGTTCAAATCTCACTCAGTGAAGCAAGTGTCAGGAGCCAAGATGGCAGCAAACGGGGAAAACTGGAGACGTTCTGGAAGCATGACAAACAAAAGGCTGTGAATGCTAAAAGGCTAATATTGTGGATGGAAAACAGATTGCTTTTATCATTAAAAAATAAGTTTAATAGTCCTAAAGAATACTGTTGTTACATTCCATTGCATAAAATGTTATTGTAAATGTTTTTTTAGATGTAGTGGTAGTGGTAAATTAAGAATGTGATATAAATTGCAAATAATTTATATCAATAATAATATAAGTGCAATAGTAATAAATATAACAATAACAATAATAATGTGGGGATTGTAAATATAAATGTGATATGAATAAATATTTCTTTTTTCACTTTACTTCTTCCAGAACACTGTTTTGAATATTATTGTATTTGTATTAAAACATGAGGTAAAAACTACTGCTACAATTTAAGAAAAACAGAATTAAATTGGCTGAATTAAATTGTTGGGGTGATGTGGGATGCTTTAAGTGTTTTGGAAATTGCTGATCTACTTGGATTTTTACATACAACCACTTTGTGGGTTTACAGAGAATGGTCCATAAAAGAGAGTGTTTCCAGTGAACATTAAATGTCCAGGTTCAAAGGTAGACTCGTTTAAGATGTGCAAATGACAGCTCTTTGGCCGGCCAACAAGACAAACACGTATTAACATTGTTTCCCTTCCAATGAAAAAGATCTATTTCGCTTAAAATCGTTCCCTCTTTAATTTGAGAGATCGAGAAAACACCCGAACACACACACGATCTTCCCAACACTGTATTAGCGATCAGCAGCAATGCCATTTGTACTTATGACGAAGGTAAATATTTTCAGGTAGGGACAAGCGAGCTCTGCTGAGTGAATCACTCCATTTACCTGCAAAGCTAATGGTGATGAAATCTTGCACCCCATAATTGCAGATCATCCAAACTACAAGTAATTACTTCATTAGTACTGTTCTCACCTAAACACTATGACTCCAGTACTCTGTTATCACACCTTTGTTCACTCCGTCTCCATTGTGCCGGGCTTGCAATTGAGTGCAAACTAAAGCATGAATAATCAGAGTGCTGCAGAAGGAGTAACTTATCTTGGAGCAGGTCATTCCCTTAAACTGATTCCTAAAGATAAAATGTAGCCAACTCTGCTTCTTTCTGCCCCCGATAGACTGCTTTTGGGTCTTTTTAACATCCAGATGGGCCGCATTGTATCACTGCTGAGGAAAAACACTCAATATTTTGTGTGATAACTAGGCTTATTCAACTGGAGAAAGGCTGTGTACACTTCAGGGCCAAATTTGAACTCCAAGGTCCATGTTGAAATGGGTTTGCAGAACACTTTAGAAAATGTGTGAATGATGCAAACATAGCAGCATTCATCAACACCTGGGTCACCCACATATGGTTGGGATTTTCGATTGCACCACTGAATGTGAGACTCTTTCTTCTGCTTGACTACTTTGTGAAAAACATCATTCAGATGGTTGCAGCAGCCAGGAAAAACGAGTTTGATTCATTAAAACAACAAAAAATTCAATGTATTTATTTCCACTGACAATTAGTGGTAGTTTTAGTCAGCCTATAGAAACTGTTAATTGAAAAATGACAGCCTTATGGTATAAGTTTACATTTATACATGAAAAGAAACATATTTAGAGTCTTTTGCACAGAGAATTGTAAATAAAGGGGTAACAAACTGGGTTTATTGACTTATTTTCTATGCTGACATCATCCGATGAGAGCTGTGACATAGGGTGCAACATCGTGACTTGTTCCTCAGTTTTCAGTGCCCCACTGTGGTTTCACTTACATGTCTTCCCTTTTGTTCAGTAAAGCAGCTTTAATAAATGCTACACCAATTTATGTTCTGCATAACCTGCAGATCCTAATCTTTTAAGCCATTTTGATTTTTACCAATCATGTTTTATAGCCTGTGGATTAGAGAGCAAACCTCAACAAACTTAAGATATTTTAAACTGAAATTTAATTACGTTTATATTATTGGGGTTTTCTACTTTCTTTAGACTGTATTGATTTTCGCCTTTTGGAGTTTTAATTTGTCTTTTCAAAACTGAGCAGCTCATGAATATGTGATTATCTTGGTCAATACTGCCATCTTGATAGTTTATTACAATTACTTTTTGAGTGTAAAAACAAGAGTTATTGCACCCCAAAGTGTTATTTTCTAAATTTCATGTTTCACACCTAAAAAGTGTGTAGACGTCTTTTATTTCTCCTATCATTTTGACAGCTTTGAAAACACAGCAAAATGTGATTTGATGTATCACAAACTTTGAATTTTTCTGGGTAGTTGGTTAAAAAATCTACCAGTGAAGAATAATTAGCAGGGCGTGAAAATTTGCTCCATGGTATTGTGAGTTTTAATCTGCATTTTACACAACATGGAAGTCGTAGGGGAAACAGTCTGAGTCTAATTAAAAGTTTGATTTTGCTGGTAGATTATGTATTTGTAACCGTTTGGAGATGAAATGAAAATCAAAGTAGAAACTAAATCAACTACGTGGCATTGCATCAGATTTTTGAATGGATTTTCTTGACAAAGCTCAAACATTTTAATCGTTTTGAACAGATTTACAGTGACATTTGAGTCCTTTTTGTCATATTTGCAACAGCTGTTGTTTATTATTCACTCATTAAAACAGAGCAGGACTGTGACTTCTGTACGGCTTGAAAAACAATACAACAGATTTTTGCAAATCAAATATTCATGTGTTAACTACGCTCTCGACTTTAAAGCTCGTTTTACATTGACAGCTTTTTGTCAGCGATGACATCAAGTGACGTTGACGGTGTAATAATTCAGTTTTCTTGCTGGTTTTTCCCTTCAGGTGGGCTTGCAGCGCTGGTGGGAGCAGGAGATCCCTGTGGGCGATACCATCGGCAAAGGGGAGCTCATGACACACAACCTTACCGAGCTGATAAGACCCGAATCGTACGAGGTGCGTCTCACTCCTATCACTCGTTTCGGAGAGGGTGACTCCACCGTCCGGATCATCACCTACAGCGGTGAGTCAAAAAGTGTGCTTTTTAAGGTTTGTCTCAAGAAGTGACATAAAAGCAGGTCGAAAAACAGAAAAAATATCGAGTGTTGGTCCTATGTATGGCGTAAAACACATCTCCGTCGTGTTGCAATCGTGTCTCTGTGACCCTCCAAGTTTTGCGTGTGTACCATCACATGTGTTCATCAATTCATGGATGAATATCACAATTTCACTTTGGCATCAGCAGCCATTTCTGTGATCATGACGGAGATCTATTATGCATGATATGTATGAGGATGGACCAGTAAAAAGTGAACTCATTAAAGTCATTTGAATTGCATCTAACGCATTAAGTCCTGAGAGGTTGAGCCCGTTTCCAGCGTGCTTTGCTCCTTTCCAGCTTGAGCCAAATGAATGCTGATCAACGGACTAATCTCTTCCTCTGACCTTTATTCCCTGAGTCAGGTTTTTATCCTTGGTTTGGTTAAAGGCTGACTTGTTGTTTGTGTGCTCGAGAGATCGCCGTAACATCGGAGCATCGGATGACTCAAACATGTCATTTAGGTCATCAGACCAAACAAAACTGGTCAGAGATGATTCATGTTTCCCTGCTCTCAGTTTGCCCACGGACAACATTTTTCTCTTCCTTGTTTGTCTCTTTTTTCTGCCAGAGGATTTGTTGTGTCTCCTGAAATGTTTCTCAAATAGCACGAAGGTATTTTTATTTCAGTGCTGATCAAACAGAGCAATCGTAATATTTCATCCTGTTTTAGACTCCAAACCAAAAATTATGGTAGTAAAATAAAGAGTTGTGCTTTACAAAGAACTGTTGTGGAAACAGCGGTGAAATTGCGAAAAGATAAGTGTTTCAATTTGAGATTGTTTGTTGTTTCTCCTTGAATGCGTAAGGAATAAAGAAACAAATGTACATTGAGAAGCCCACTACACTAAGTTTCAACAAAGTGATTCAAAACAGGAGTTTCAGGATTTGCATAGTGGAAGCAAACCAAGGTTGTGACATTAATATCCTAAATAATCTGGATATTTACCTTAAATTGAGCAATACTGCAAAAAGCCTAAGACTTTGCTGACAGTTTTAAATGAACCCTGGCCACATGAAGGATTCTCCTCCACAGAAACATCAGATCTGGAGTCTTTACAATATTTACATTTAAGCACAAAGAAATCACGTAGTTTTAAACTTGTCTGCACACTGGAGATATTGTTTAATCATCGTAATACACATTACTACACATGCATCAATAAAACTTTAGTATATTATCAGAATTCCTGCTATCAAGCGATGCAGTGAAACATATATATTCTCTCTAATATGACATAAAAACCACTGCTGCATCTCAGATTGTTGTCCTAGACTTAGAGGACAAAAGCACAGAGACAGGGATAAGTAAGACATATAGTCAATACTGTTATATTCTGCAGCGCTCCATATAAATGCACAACTCCTAGGTGATCTTTTCTACATCTTTATCCTCAACATGTCAGTTATGATGACCGAGAAAAGTGTTTCAGCTGCGCTTTGGCTGTCTTCTCGCAAGAAAGCCCCTCTTTGTAGCCGAGCTGCAAGAATAAATAGACAACTGAAAAGTCTGAGTCAGAGTAAAAGCAGCTTAGCAGGCCGCCTCTTAGCAGTTTACACGTAATCAAGCAGATCCATTCGATAACGCGGCATGCAAAGAAAGATGAGAGACGTTTCTGCCTGACCAGAAGAGAGCAATGTTGAGTTATTTCTTTTAAACCCACATTCTTATGAAACTATGAAGTGAATAAAACTATTGTAAGGCATCCAAAATTAAACAAAAATAATAATAAAAAGAAAACAGTAATGCTGAATGTTATTTCTTGTTAAATCCAAGTCTACGGTTGGTACTTTGACTGCTCTTCCACAACCGCTACGGAACAGTTTTGCCAAAACTTTTTTTATTTTAAAGTCACTCAGTTACAAATTCGCTGGTGTGCTCAGTATCAGTCCTGCAACATAGCTGACTTCATCAATTACATCCAGTTCTCTGACAACAGTCCATCACATCACCATGACTACCATGTTTATATGCATGGTCTTCCCTTGGTAGATACATTTTACACCGGATTTGACTGAAAGCCAGTGTGATAATATACACTTTCTGTGTATATTATCACAGAAAGTTTTGATGACTTTTAGATGTTTGAGCATAACCTAAAACATCTAAAAGTTAAAAAAGCGCTATTTGTATAGCGCTTTATCAAATCAGAGGATTCACTACCTCCTGAGTGTCTTTACTGTTAGACAAATTATATTAGATGCATTTGTTGATTCTAACCACCAGGCAGCAATAAGGCATTGGTGCATCCACTGGAATCCACCCTCCAAAAACATGTTAAGTTTAGCTACTTTATGATTTAACAAGGGGGGCAGTTACATTTTCAAATACAACCACTTCTGTTTCAAAGCCTTTTTTTCTTATTCCTTAGCAAACGGTTAGTATGTCTTTGTGAAGGCGAATGGAAAAACCCTGAAAATATAACATATGAAAGCTACTTGTACATCCTTTTGATAATCTATGATACAATATCTAAAATATGGCAATAAATGAAGAAAACCAAGCTAGATTAATATTTTTCATAAAGCACTGTGACTAAGCCACTAGGGCTGAAGGAAGATTTGTCCTTTCATCCAAGGAACATATGTAGGAATATTAAAGATGGAGATCAAGACAACACAAAATCTCAAAATAAGCAAAATGCTGGTGAGACTATTGGCTCACTATAAACACACTATAATACACTTTATTTTAAGGATATAAAATACCGGCTTGCAGGTTCAGTTTTATTCTTGGCATGTTGACTGATATGCAACGAAAGGGTTGACAGCGCCATCCAGATACCCAGGTACTTGAGATGTGCATTTTCATAAAGTAACTGTTTTCCGTCTATCACTGCCTGCTGAGATCTTCCTGAGTGGCGCTGCTGCTGCAGTTGTGAATAATTTAGTTTCACTGCAGCTCATCACGACTGTTAGGAGAAAAGAGAATCGGAGAAGAGAGGGAGGGGGGAGACAGAGAAACAGGCAAACTTTCCCCCAGTGGTCTGGGCTAAACCTTGAATTGAATTCAGATGAACTGAATCGAATTGAATTCAGTCAAATATGTAAAGAACTGTGGCTAATTAAGACAGCGAGAAGCACAGGAGGATAGTCGGAGGAAGCCAAACTGGAGCTGAAGAGAAAAGGGGGGAGAGAGAGAACAGAAAGAAACCAAGTAAGTTTTGGTGTTCAAATCTCCAGCCTGCACAACAAGAGACTGGACTAATTATCACTCTAGGGTGCTCTGTTCTCCCATGCTCTCTATAACGTTACCATATCAGGCCAACGCAGGTCTGAGCCAAATTCACTCTGCACCGAGAACGGGTCCCATTAGTCACCCTGACTGACGGCTGAAATGCGGCCTGAGATTGTCTGCGCTGCGGCTTCTGTTTAATCATGGTAGGAGAACAAGGACCTGAGGGGGCTCCTGTGTACAAACTGTCAGTGTTTTATTACTTCCAGGGCTTTCCAATCTCCAGAAATATATTGTAGGATTTTTTATTTATTTATTTATTTATTTTTGTATACTGTAGTTAATCATTGTGTTTATTTTTGGGGGTTCCATCCTTTTGCTCTGTTTATGTGAATTTACTTGGATATTTTCAGCTATTCTAGTCATTATTAAGTGTGCGCCCAGCTTTATACACATTTATTTTTATAGAGGACTTTTAGCACGAATACTATAGTTGTGGACGAAGGCCGCCTTTGTTCTGCCTCCTGTACTGACAAACGCTGTGGATCAAGTTGTGTAGGTTCACTTCACTTGGTGAGCTGTCTTGGTGTCAAACAATGATAAAAATGATTCAGCATTTTTTTATTATTATTATCCACAATAATAATGAAAAATGGCAGTAGATTTCTGTGACTCTGAAAGAAAACGCCCAAAGCAGTTATTGTCTCCAGCTGCAGGATGAGGAATGGTCGTGTCGGCCAGCTCTGGATGCCGTTTTAAAATATACTGCAGCGACAAACTCAGCATCTGTTTGGTTTTTGTCATCGCCTCCCTTCTCTCTCATGGCTTTCCCTGAACAATGCAGGATTTAAAGTTTAAGCTTTATGTCAGCCCTCTGCGTAGAAAAGCTGTTTCCTGATGCTATATCTTCATGCATGAAGGATCTCTGTCTCACTATCACTGTGGAGGATCTTTGATATCTGTGCTGTCTTGGAGTCTCTTCCTACTTGGAAAAAAAATCAAATGCATTATCTCACAAAAAAAAAACTGTGCTTTTTTGTGTGTGTTTAATCAAATTTTTACCTGAACCGATGTTTAAATCTGTAAAATTAAACACATTCTTTAATTATTTATTATTTAACATTTTTTATGTGGAGGTCTTGTAGTAATAAATTGGCTGAAATGAAGTGAAAACATCAGATTCTCTTAATAATAATTCTAAAAATTGGCTAAAATGCTGTGCAGTCTCTTGAAAAAGTATTCATACCTTCACATTTTGATTGAGTTTTATTGTGTATCTTAAGTGGAAGTAGAAAGTTATACATAATTATTATGAAGAATGACGTTTTTCTTCTTTTTTTATTACAAAAAAAATCTAAAACATGCATTATGCGTTCGAGGAATGAATTCCAGCTCTGTTTGTTCTGGTGCAAAATTCATTCCTCGAACACTTATTTGACGCTCTCTGATAGGTGAAGCACAGAACTCCTTCTAAAGCTTCTACAAGGGAAGGAACACCACAGTCACTGCTTTTTATTTTCATAAAATAAAGAAATGCACCCATAAATTCTCTAACAGTTCCCACGACGACACGATCAGTGGATCCTTTAGATGTATCTATTAAATATAAGAAATTCAGTCAGCAGCAAGATAACAGAAAGAAAGACTGGAAGACGGACCCGAAGCGCCAACTCCCTGGAGTTTTTGTTTGCCTGGCTGCGGCTCAAAATCACAGAAAATACGAGAGTCATAGCTGTTTTACAAATCAGTTTTGCAGCAGTGATATTAGGTATAACATGTAAATTAGCACATGTTCACTCTGTACTTTTTGAACGCTGACTGCTGGAAATAGGTACCAGTCCCACACACAACCCTGAAGAGAATTAAATAGATGTAAAAAAGAAATAGATGGATGTAAATTAGTGAGCTCTTGAGGTTTCTGATGGGTAAATTTCCTTGCCTATCAACATATTTAAGAAAAGCGACCCCCACTCCACCGACACCTGCTGCCTCTAGGATTCTTATGGTAATCTAAGCTCCCCAGCTGTGCCAGACTGGGAGCGAGTTACTTATCTGTTTGGTTGTTAAGACCCTGTATCAGGGTCTCTTATGGATTTTCTTACACTCATTTGGGTTCCTCTGCTTGACATTCTTTAGAAAGCAGCTCCTGAGGAGCAGACGGCAGCGTTTGTTTGGATTTTAGTCATGTACCCTTGATGCTTCAAAAAAACAAAAAAGAAAGTCATAAAATATATATGATTTGATTTCGCCTGTTTGTGTATTTGATATTTTTATTTTTTATTTCTGTTTTCTACTTGGGAGTCACTGCAAAGCTGATCAGTATGAGGGTCTATTGGAAAACTCAGAGGTTTTCATTATTGTAACTTTGCAATCTGATGAAAAACAAGAATAATTTTCACAATTGAGTTTTCCACATGCTAGTGTCTGAGTGCACAGTTCAGACTGTAGCTAAAGGGTTTGATGTTACCTGAAAAACATCGCTCCGTCAAACTCACCCACTCTGCTGCTTAGCTGATGTTCAAACTGTGCATCACAGAGAATTTTTCATAGCCTACATTACACGAGGTCAGTGAAGTGACAGAGGAGTCAGAGCGGTATTTCTCTGTAAGGGCATGAAGCTGCGGTCACGGAAATGTCTGCCGCTTTGTTAGACAGCTGAGGTACCAGTGGGCCGGGATTCCTGCCAAGATGAAGTCAGCGCTCGTATCTGAAACTGCCTCGATGGACCAGTGTCCTTTGGCGGTCACTGAGCTCACTTTGTGTTTCAATCAAAATTAGGCACTTTGGATGGAAGTCAATCATGCTTCCGACAACAGTCTGTCTTGTCCTCTCCGCCGGAAAAGAACGCAACACGGGTCAGCAATGCACCCATTACGAATGGATGTTTTATAGTACCGCTGCACATTACAAAACTTTCACCAGGATTAATAACCTGTCTACACAGTAAACGGAAAATGCTGTGTTGAATATTTTCTAGCTTTTATTGTGTTCACAAAGAATACAACAGTCTTTTAGTTAGTGTTTTACTCCCTGACCTCAGTATTCCTTCTCATGTCGTGTTACAGGTCACATTAATAAACATTCGAGGTATTCAGTAGAAATCCTGTCGCACCGACATAATCTGTCTTCATGACACAAACTAATTTTCTGTTTTTTGTGTGCTACACCTTGTCTTAATGACGGATTTTTGGTGTTGGCTTTGTATCTTGAGTTTTTTTTTATGTAAGCATATGTTCTGCTTGGTGACTGATTTTTTTGTTTTTCCTTTTTGGTGTTTTTTTTTGTTCTGTTTTGTTTTGGTTTTTTGTCATCCCTCCAGCTTATGGCTCAGCGTCCTGTTTGTCCCACACATAAGTAAATCAACCCACCTGTTCTCCATCACTAATTACCCACCATAGGGTTTACATTACTGGGTTCCTGCAGCTCATTGCCAGATCCCCCAGTTACTGCATATGTTCTCCCTCCTTGCAGGCGGCAGGTTTTGTGCTTTTCTAGTTTTGCTTTGGGGGTTTAGGACTTTGTTCATTCAGACACATTTATTACCAAGTCAGACATATTCTGGACTTGTGCTTCACTGATAACAGAAAGTAAATCTTCACATATGTAATGTTAAGTAGCCGCAGGGTTTAAGACCTATATTTGTTGTTTGGCTTCTTATTTATTTATTTCTTGTTTCGTGGCATACCATGTGAATACGCTGGTCGCTTATGTGCTCCAAAAAGGATACATAGATTATTGTTTGATTGCTTTTATGAAATCAAAGTAGGCAGGTTGCATTAATAGAATGTGAAAATGTGTTTTTTTTTTTACTTTTAATCGGTTTACTTCAGGCAAGATATAAAATGTCCTCATGATAAAAGCTCTTTCTTCCCATTATAAACATTTTTAATGCTTTCCTGCATGCGTTGCTATGGTTACCCCCATTGTATAACAAGATAACACATGAGTTCTTCTTGTAAGGGGATTTCAAGCACCCTGTTCAAAGCAGAAATTGTTAATGAGTCTAAAATTCTTGGTTGTAGATGTTTATATTAGCATTATTATGAATTCATATAATTGCTATTAAATACAGAAAAACAATTGGCTCAAAGATTTATAATGATTCATGCAGTCTGAAGTCTGGAGTCTTCGGTGTAAAAGTATTACATTTTTGTCTTTATTTTATATTCCGAATTGTATTTTTTTACGATAGAAGTTAAATTATCTGTGCGTATGTGGTTTGGAGAGAGCACTTGCAAACACGACAGTAGCTAAAAAGCCTCAGGTTCTGCTCACTGCTCAGTTTGAGTTCCTCAGTGGGGGGAAGACGCTGCTTGAGCAGACACATTAATCTGGACTCGGGCACAGAGCATCAGCCAAGAGAAGCTGCAGGTAAAAATATGACAACAAAAAATACTTTCTTAACCGCAGTGTCGGAAAGAGGAAGGAGAGTGGGGAGAGAGGGTGGAGGGTGCAGGAAGGATTTGGGAGGAGGCGGGGGGGGAAAAGGAGGTTGAGGGGGGAAGAAGCAAGAGAGAGGCTGAGATTTGTCGGAAAACTCTGCATCCTTTCTGCAAGCCCGAGGCTGTAAGTTGTCTCTTAAAACATTTTCTCCGCCACAGCTCGGATGATTTCCTGCCCTTCTGTAATTTGTGTGCCTTTCTGCAGCCCAGTGGGTTCAATAAAAAATAAATAAATAAAAAAGCCGTGATTGTTGGTATGCAGGTGTGTGTTTCACACTCTGTTTTTTTATGCTTTTCTCTATAAGGTTTTTTTTTTTTTCTCTTCTCCACAAGTAACATACATTCCCATTAGCAGCATAATAAACAGAAATGACTACTCGAGTTACTGCTTTAAAAAACATTCCAGCATTTCAATACTTCTTCACACTTCAGTGCATGTTTTCCTTTGTAGGAATGATTTGTTATTGCTTCCTTTAATTGGCTGGATTAAAATCAATTCCTCCCTCGCACAGAAAGGTTTCATAAATCACACAGCAACATGGTTTTTGTAGCAAAGCTGATGTATCTCATCTATTCAGCCGGTCGGCAATCGATCATGAAAATGCTCATGAATCTTCTAGACAGGTTAAATGGTATTTAATCTGCAAAAAGTGAAGTGCCAACTAACTGGCTTGTGCTCTGTATGATGCCCTTGACCTTTATATGTTTGCTTCGGCGGTAGCCTTTTAAATTATCAATGAGGAACGCGCTGAACCGTGCTTCAGGTGAAGAAAATGCAAACAGAATCTCACCGAGACCCAGGTACATTTAATCTACAAGTTTCTAAAACGAGGCTTTTGTAAACGCAGACAAGATGTTCCGTGGAGGTGATTAGCTGACACGGTTGCGATTATTAGTCATTTTTAAAAATTTATTAGCTCCTAAATGGACGTGTAAAATAGGCTTAGCTTTCTAAGTGGAAGTCACCTTGGACGAGAACATCAGCAGCGTCGGTAAATGGCAGTAATGATAACCGGCTGCGTCATTAGCTTATTAATGTGATCAGGCCGTCTTCCTAATCCTTTCTTTTACATTAGATAACAGTCTGGGATTGATTACTGCCACCTTTTCTTTCTGAAATCTCAGATATCTTTTTTTTCTCGCTCTACTCTGTAATCATCTTGTTAAGTTGAAGAGAATTGCTGCAGCCCCTTTTTTTAATGTTCATCTGTTGTGATATTCTACTCTCAGTCATTCATGGGTTGAGTTTTACATACCATCAGCGCTCCAGCTATATATACACCCGTGCATCATTCTGCACTCGATTCTACAACGAATTGCACAAAGTATCTACTTTCTGCGTGTCAGTATTTTTCTTTTTAAAATGATTCATGCGCTGACAGACTGCTGTGATCTGTGCTAACTCGTGTCTCTGGTGATTCTCTTCCACAGCTCCCATCAACCCTCACCTGAGTAAGTAACATTTTCTCTCTACGTTTTGCAAAAGAGTGTGTAAAAGCATTAGCATGACTAGATTCTGCAGGTGTAATAATTCTAATATATCAAACAAGACAAGATATTACTAATATTTGGGAGAAAACTAAGAATCAGTTTTTTTTATCACATTCCACATTGTAAAATATCCCAGTTTAAGTTTTACCAGTTAATATATTGTGAGGTTTCTTATTTTTTATACCACTTCGCCTAATGGAGTCTTTTAAGATGTGACATGTTTAAAAAGCTGATATTTAATTAGCTCTGGCTGATTTCTAGCATGTAAATATGACTTAATATATCTTTGGGTGCTTTGTAACGATTTATCAATCCTGCAGCATACACTTTCATTTTTGTCAATAAAAAAGCAAAATATGCTCAGTGTACCCTCTTGATAATTTCCTGTTTTTGTAGGTATGTATTTTAAACCAAGAAATACATTTCGAATGCAAATTCAGTTATATCTCTAAAAATATATTGATGCACATCCACATTCTGGTGGTTGTTGTCAGGATAAAGTTTTTAATCTAGAGATACATTTGAGTGAAATCCACTTTTATGTTTGTCTCAATCTAAAATTATCCTAATGCCAAATTTGATCTAATAGAGGAACCGATCAAATGGAGTCAAACCTCTGAAATATTCATTACTGCTCACTACCAAGGAAATGCTAACATCAGCATCGTCAGCAACTAGCAGTCAGTCAGTAGTGTTTTTTTCATATTGATTGAAATATAGTAGTCTGTTGTGTTTTTTTTACAATTCATGCATGCTCACTGTGTTTGCAAATCATATTTCATCTGTCAGTCATTGCCAGTTTGTTTATTCTGCTGAGTTTCCAAAGTCGAGCCAGCCAACCTGATTAAGAGAGATTGAGGCTCTTTGGATGCTTTTGTAAATGAGTGTTTTCAGACAACTTGATGAGAAATCTTTATTGGTTGATGCTGTTGGCACGTCTCAAGAACTGGCTCCTTGCTTTACTTCAAAAGTTGTGTCTATGGAGCTTCAGTCATAGACAGAACGGCAGGTTGAGCTCAAAGCACTCATCCCCTCATATTAACTCACATTTACTTCATCAGACAGTCACAAGTGTTATCAAGAAGACTAGATAACACTTCCCAATGAAGATGTCCTTCTCACAACTCCTCATTGTAATATTATTGCACCTTTCTTAGATCCAATGGAGAACTAATAGTTTAACATAAAATGATGGGCTAATTGCAAAACTTTCCAAGAAAAAAATTAAATTATTTATATCATCAGGTCGCTTAAAATCTATTTAAATTTCTTCTTTTTTCTCTTTGAGTTTAGTTTAACAAGTAGATTGAGGTGGTGTGAAAAGTCAATCTGAAAATGTAGTTCAATATAGTTTCATATCCAGATAATTGAATTTTCCACAAAACAGTGTTGGATGGTGTGAATAATCCAGGAGAGAAATAAAAAATTTTGGGTAAAATGTTTGCATGTTGCATCTATTTTTGTGCATGTTCCCCATTCAGTGTGTTTTGATTGTAATGTTTAGTCTCATCTGTTGCTCATTTGTACACAAAAACTTTACAAATTCACTTTATTTGTCGCCCGAGAAGGTAATCATTGTTTACTGTATTGTGGTAAACTGCTGTGCGTTGCTGCTGTTATATATTTATATGAAGCTGATTTATATTTTGGTGGGTGTTCACACAAACATTGGCAGCACAGAAACAAACATTCTAATCACCAGCATCATTATCCAAATCCCCGTAGGAGACTATCTTACCTGAACGCCTCCATTTACGACTCTCAATCCTCTACCCATTCTCCGAATCTTTGCCTCCGTCTCGGGTGCGGGAGGCAGAAACATTTAGTTTAGCTTAGAGCGGATGGGGGCGTTAATGTCTCGCACCAGGCCTACATTTAAATCTGTGTGCCTGTGAGGAAAAAAAAGTCAAGAGTGCCTGCAAACACAGCTCCATCTTCTCTGTCTCTCGCCTGGCGCTCTCCCGGCATCCATGCCCTCTTCTCTTCTTCTGTCGATCCACCCACCAAGTTCCTCTGTCGACGTTAGCTGTTGAGCTAACGTCTCGACCGCAACGTCTTGAAGCTGCAGCTCTTACCTCAGTAAAAGCTGCAGATCCTGCTCCTCGCAAGGTCACCACTCCAAGCTGCTACTGGCCACGTTTTAATAAATCAATAAATATTTATCAGCTCACATCCTGCATCTAAATGCTCCTGGTTTACTGTCTTTTTGAGGATGTTGCTCGGCGCTGCCGTGTCCTCTGATTATTATGCATTTAGCTTTGTTTGTTTTGCGGATTAAATGGAGGTTTCGACACCGCCGATCCCACTGCTCTGCCCTCATTAAACCAAAACTCTGCCTTTTTTTTTCCCACTTGGCTATTTTTTTGCGTGGGATTTCTGACTATTCATTAGCATATCCAGTGTTAGACGTTCCCGTCAAAGTGACCCTTCATAACCTCATATAAGAGTTACAATTACCCTTTCAATCCATTTCATTCTCTCAGCACACTCCACTTTCAAAAAAAAAATTGCTGTCAAAGGGGCACGGAGAGGTGCAGAGGAAAAAGCAGAGCAGGGGGTTCGGTGGCTCCACCTGCAGAGCACCTTGAAGATGAGGTGTGATTGAGATGAGGTGGGTTTCCAAACCGATCACACACAGAGTGTGTACAAATGAAGCCTCACTCTGCCTCCAAGGACAGCCGTCTCATCTTTTCACTTTAAAAGAACAGATTTTAGCTATGTCGAACCCCTTGCAAAATCTGTGAGAAATAATGTTTTCACATGAGACTTGTGCGTAGTTGAATATATTTCCTTGAGGGCTCAGTAATGACATGCCTTTTCACTCCCACACACACACGCACACTTGCGCTTTTCCGTAAGTTTCTCAGTACCACATCTGCATCAGCTCCTGCCACTGTCAGGAAAAAGGTTGAAAACATTGAGCGGCGCGTTCTCTACAGTCAAACAGAGGTCACGTCTTAATTTAGAAACCCTTTGCACCACATTTCATGATGTAATTAGGACATAGATTGTTGTGTGTACTTCTGAGACAAGAGACGCTACAGGAAAGCTCATAAATATACAGCAGGCGTCTTGCAGCTCACATGCATCTCTGTAGCTTCCAGGCAGTTTGTACCGTCCTACGCTCTCTTTGCGATGACGCGAACGCCCGGGTGTGCTCTCTGCCAATCTCCAGGGGAGTTCCACTGCAGCTTTGAGGAAGAGCCGATCTGCATGTTTACCCAGGACAAGAATGATGATTTTGATTGGACGAGGCACAGCGCCGCCACCCGGGACACAAAGTACACACCCAACACCGGCCCCAGCGCCGACCACACTGGATCTAAGCAGGGTGAGTGGTTCGAGTTTTGCCCGTTCGCTAAACTTCTCACCAAAAAGTGATCTTACACTTGATGAAACGTATCTACTTTTATTAGTGTAATTCTTCACACCGTGCAGTGTTTTCTATAAAACTTCTGGAAGGTGATCTTATTTACAATAATCTCTCTCAACAGGAATATTAAAGAAGTCACTCAGTTTTACTGCTCTTTGCTTTTCTTCATAATTGTTTAATCTAATTTAGACTGTGCAGACGCGTCACTGAGAAGCCATAAAAATGCAGCACCGAGTTTGTTTGAGTGCTGATTTTATTTTTGACTCCAGCATCCTCCATGCACTGTTAACCACTTGCTGGGAGAGCGCAGAGAAAACCACAGAACTGCCTTCGAGGTCAAAAATGATGACACATTTCAGATAGATATGCACATATTATAGTTGGGGTTTTTTGGTGGTGTAAAAGATTTATAAAGTGCTTCTGCTCACGACCACTCATCATCACTTCACAACAAGCTCGCCGCTCCGACACAGATAGAGCCTCAGAATACATGAGTAAGACTCAGAGTCTGAAAAGAAGTGATGGTATCATAACCAGCACCTCTCTGAAAAGTTTTTATTCCTAGAAATTCAAAACGGTTGCGAAAACTCAAGCTTTCATCTTTTCTGTGCTGTTTTTAAGCAATGCTGATCTTCAGAACAAAATAAAAGACATTCACTTCAGACTAGCTTTTTTGGGGACCTTTCAAAGTAGATAATTGTAAATTCAAAAGTTTTTTTTTTTTTTTTGTTGTTGCTCTAAACCTTTGAGTGAATTTTTGGTATCATTTAATGAAGTCCCTGAGAATATAGATTCGATTGACAGAACACATGAAAGGTACAGCAGATACTGTTGTTACAAAATCATCCAGCAGAAATTTGTGAAAAATTCTACTCTGACAAAACCTTTTATACTTAAAAAAAAAAAACTCAATGAGTTTCTTGAACCAGATATTCAATTGACACTGAATGTTTACACTGTATATAAAGTCTCATAATATTTTTATTTTCACTCTCTGCCATTATATCAGATTAACTTTCCTGTTTTAGATCTGTTGAAATTATGCATATCCACTAAGGTCACTATTGTTTCGAGTAATTTAGCACGATGATGGAATGACTTTGTAAACTAACGGTATTGAGCTAACAACTCAATGGATGGGCAGCAGAAATGTCCTGGATGACACCATTAGTTGTTGGCTAGCCAAGCTAATCTATGTCATTTGCTTTTGCTGTACCTTCTCAAATTCATGTCTGTCAACATAAACCCAGGCAGAGAGACTTTGGAGTCAGTGAAATGATTCTTGCCTATTGTGATTGAAAAAAAGAGATGATTTGAATTTCCTCCTTCTCTCTCTGCTCTCCTGCTCCGTGCCCCAAAGACGAATATTTTTTGGCATGAAATGTGTGAAGTAACACCTGAACAAAAGCAAAAGACAAAGCAATAAAAAAAAACGTATAATCCTGACTCAGTTATACTTTTATTATTGTTCAGTTACACAATTGTTCTGAGAAGCTGATGCAAATGTTTCACCCTGGAAAAGTTTAAAAGACACTTATACAAAATACTACTGAAATATTTGTCAGCTTATAAAAAAAATGACATATTTTGCAAGGACACTGTTCTGCATTATAGCATAATGTCACTTTCTACCAGTGTAGATTTTAAATATGACAAAATAAAAATCTTTCAAAACTCGCAGCACTATAGAGCGTGGCATTCAGAGAATCTTTGTTTGGCAAAAATGTCTATAACTAAAATAGCTACTCACTTAAAATTGCTCAAGCAAGGCTTATAGTCAAAGCAATAATTAAAAAAAAACAACAAAAAAAAACTACTGCATGACTAACAAGGCTGGACAAGGACACCTGTTGTTTTACAACCACACACACTGATGAGAATGGAGGTAAAAATAAATCTCTTAACACTCGGTGTATGAGAACTGCAGCGACACAGGGCACCTTGGCGTCTCAAAATCCCAATAACAACACAGGTAAGCCTTTTGTAAACATCTTTACTTGTGGAGGGCTAATTTATCATGCTGAACAACCATCAAAACAAGCAAACTAAGTACCAGAAATATCTCCAGTACAAACAAAAGAAGAACTATTTTATTGATCTTTTTGGACATCCAGTCAATTATGATTGGATGTTTATGCGTCTGCTGTTAAATGTATTAAATACACGTTTTGCCTTTCGGTCAGATTCTCATACAGAGAACTGGGAACATGTCAGTAACACAACTACAATC
Source organism: Poeciliopsis retropinna (assembly GCA_010277075.1). Taxonomy (NCBI): domain Eukaryota; kingdom Metazoa; phylum Chordata; class Actinopteri; order Cyprinodontiformes; family Poeciliidae; genus Poeciliopsis; species Poeciliopsis retropinna. The sequence goes on from VMRM01000010.1 coordinate 15,354,412, forward strand.
ATTTTCTCCTGAAAACTTCTCAGCAAACTGAATTGCAAAGACACCGAAGAAAACCTAAATACTGCTCTTTCTGCAACTGACTGAAGACGAACACGCCTGGTTTACATAAATGTCATTGTGTTGCACAAGCAGTGTAATGGCAACCCATCAGATCAAACCCACTCTGCTCCTTGGTGATCACTGCTGACAGCTGTAAGCGTAGCTTACAAAACACACAACCGTGCATTCATTTAAACATTGACACAACTATGATGTTGTGGTTTAATTTGTGTAAGATAACACAAAGCACCTGCGGTGCACAGAAACATGGCATGATTATTGTGCCAAAACAAACATATTGCGAGTGTTTTGACTGTTTTGGTCCCTTCTGTCAGTTGTTTTTGACAAGCTGAATAAGTTTGTGTCACTCGACGTCTGACTGCATAGGAGACGTTCACGGCGTCGTCACATCTCAGTCCAGCGATGTGCAGTCTCGATTATTTATTTTTGAAACAATCTCGCCGTCCCCATGGCCCATGAATTAACTAACTCAATCAGGACAAAACCATTAAAACCAGATATGTTTGAATCAGTCTGAGGATTCCATACGAGGGCTCTGATGGTTGTTATCTGTGATGGAATATAAATGCCTATTATGCTGCTGTGGCTCCGGCAGCAGCTGGAGCAGTAAATAATGCATTGGCTTTAATCACCTAATGGTTTCCAAATGTCCGGCATTTCATTACCAGGCCGATTCCTCTTTGCGTATAATTATCTGATATGAGATTCAACAGAGGGAGATATTCCATTTGAGTTTGGCTGCAGGGGCGTGGAGCTGCTCACTCGCTACCTTCCTTGTGCCTGAGGCAGGGGTACAGATTGGCTCCAGATTATTTCGCTCAGACACAATCAGAAGAAGTCTCTGTGCACGAGTGTGAGGCCGAACGAGTGTAAGTTTAACCCACGTGTTATCAGCCTGATTGGTTCCAAGCTGCCGCGATTAGCAAAAAGAGAACTTCAAAGAAAAGCACGTTATCTCGCACAAGGAAGGTTTAGTTTCCATTTATCTGTCACAGAGTTTAGATATTGTTGATATGAAAAACAATCGATAGGTTTATCGCTGGGTGCATTTAATGTTTTGGGAAGTTTTACGATCAAAACTTGGGGCGTTTTATTAGAGCAAACCGTAGAAAACTATAGGAATGTAATTGATAAGAGTGTAATATCATAACCATTGCTTATTTTTTACACAGTGCACATTTTTATGTGACACAATTATAATAAAATTAATTAGTTATTAATAGATAACACTAATATTGAATTTGAAACAAATAGTGCCTTGGGTTATATTTGTGTAGCTTGAGCTCAAAACATTGTCTTATTGAATTCACTATGCTGAGAAAAGTGAACCGTTTTCGTTTCAGAGCACCATGTTTGGGCTTCTCACTTTATTTATATCACAGCTAACTGTTTATAATCAATACAACAGATGGATGCCTGCTTTTGTGTTGATTTTATGATCGACTGACTGATGTTTAGTGACGATGTTCAGTTGAGGATCTCTGTTGTAAGTTGATTTATTGTTGACCTGCTATGAGTTCAATAAGGTTTTTCTTCTGAGCAAGACGATTTGAAATGTTTCCTCTTTCTTTACCTGTTTGAACTTTTTACGCATTTTGAAAATGCGTCTCTGTTTCTTTAAGGTTTCTACATGTATATTGAGACATCCAGGCCACGTAAAGAAGGAGATCAGGCACGGCTTGTAAGCCCCTTTTTCAACATCGCACCCAAAAACCCTTACGGCATCACCAACCCGCCAGCCTACTGCTTTGGCTTCTTCTACCACATGTACGGGAAACACATAGGTAAGACATGCTTTTTGTACTAATTCTGTGTTTTCTACAACAGAAATATTTGTGTTACTTTTTGGAACAAATAGCAGCTGATCCACATTGAGGGATTATCTTAATTAAATCATAAACACACTTGAAGAAAAGAATAATTACTGTGACCCTTTGAAGGATGTGTTGTTCACGTTTACTCACCACAGTGTGAGCTCAAATTAAATTGCAATTCTTGGCTAAATCGAGGAGCTTTACTGAAGTTCATCAACAGCTAAGTTCGTCAAGAACGACATACGAAGGCTTATTTTATTTACCGAATCATGTAATTCTCAACTTTTCTCCTGGTCTCTGATTTGAAGGAACGAATGTTTTGGAGAAAGCAAAGCACTCCTGCTGCAGAGAACAGAATTTCTCTTGTAGCAAACAGGGTTTTTTTTATATTGATGGTGGTTGCAGGTTGGAGATTTGTGCTTTGAAGGTTAAATTTAGCAAATGCATCTGACAGATGTCTCAAGCAAAAGGTATCTCACTTCTGCAACAAACCTCCTCAAAGGTGTGTACAAAGATCCTGGGCATTAGCTCTTAACATTCATCTCTGAATATAGATAACAACCTTGCATGGCCCATTTGAAGATAGTGGAGCGACTGAAGGAGCACTCTGCCGCTCATGAGTGACTCTCTTCACCGGGGACCCAATCAGTCGACCGCAAGCACTCCTTGCTCTCTGAGGACATGCTGTTTGTAGTGTTTGTGCATTTAGAGGATGTGGATGAGACGACTTCTGCCACACCAAAACAGACTCAGTTGAAGGCTATTTGTGGTGAAATCGCTACCTCGGGTTTACCTCCTGTCGCCAGGGGCCGTGCAGAGGTGGGTGGAATACCCAAAGGTTGTACTTAAGTGAGAGTGGCACTACTTCAATGTATTTGTACTCAAGGAAAAAGAAATTACTCCAGTAAGAGTAAAAAAAGTATTTTGTAAAAAGGCTACGATCGAGTTCTGAGTAAAGTTACATCATCAGACAGACCAAAATAAATTCATGTGAAAAGTTTGGCATTTTAAAGATCAAAAACACAGTAATTCAGTGTTTTTCTTCATTCAGTGAAGTTTCTCACTGAGTATCGTCCAGACATTTTACTGGCTATATGCTGTACTTTTTATTTAAAAACAGTAAAAAGTAGTGTAGCTTTAAAGAAAGATTCATTTGTACACCTCTGTTTAGTGAGTAATTAAGGAAGTTAATTTAATTAAGATGGTGTGATTGACAGTGCCAAAGGCTGCTGAAAAGTTAAAACAGTAGATTTCCCAGTGTCTGTTAGACACATTTCACAGTTAGATACATTTAACAACAACCACATTTGCTTTTATCAAAATAATTTTGTTGTTCCAGAAAAACAGAAATCAGTTGGTCAGCCACAAATTTTTCTAAGATATCAGAGTTAAAAGGTAATTAATAAATGTCACTGTAGTTATTAGCCAAATAATAATTTGGTTTTCAAGCGTAACCTGGGTTTGAAGAAACCCAGCCTGTTTAAAAGAAGTGGGAATAGCGATGATTATGAGGTAAACGTATACAATATTCATACTATTGGGAAGTTGGGAGAATATTGACAGGGCTCCCAGACTAACATCCTGAAAACGTGTAAGTGACCAGGATTGAGAAAAGGTTAAGCGTAAGAAGAAAGAAGAGGTGGAGGTATAAGATTATCCCTGAAATTCCTAATTTTACTTTCAAGAAATGTAAAAAAAAAAAGTTGGTATTGATGGACTTTCAAAAAATACAGGGAGCTATGGAAGAAACAAACTCATTTGTTGTGTTGAGTGAAATCTTTTAGCTTAACCTTTTGACAAAACATGGGGAGCAAGCTAAGCAGTTGTGGAGGTCTCATTTAAAGTCAATCAAAATAAAATCTATGGACTTCAGTAGCATTTAAATAATGCACTGGTACAACTTACAAATGTTCATTTTAAATTTAAACATGAGTTTTATAGACATGGCTAAAACTACAAATGATCCCAGACTCTTTCAGCAGATATCCAAGATAACAGGGATAATAGCTTTAGCTATAGCCTTCAACATGTGTGTAGTCACGCAAACACATGTTTGCGTGACTACATGTGTAGTGGGTCTCCACAATGTAGTATGTGTCAGGAAAATGATCCCAACAAAGTATCATAAACAAACGCGCGCACACACATCAAAGTGACATTGAAGAATCTGGCATTTCTACTAGCTGACTGGTCAGTGGGAACAGTGGATCAGGACTTTGGTTGATTGAGAACAGTATGATCAGAGCTGAACAATTGGAGATTTGGCATAATTCAAAGGAGAAAAGGGTCTTTGCTCAGTCCCTGAATGTGGGGCCAAGTTGGCAGAGCGAGACAGGGAGAGAGAACAAGTCAAGGCAGGGGGTCTGGCTGAATGTGACTTTTAACAAATTGCACCAGGTGGAGGAAGGTCCAGAAAGAGAAGAGCCCACGTGAGCTCTTTGTTAAGGTCTGCAGGCTTTACCAGGGTGACGCTCAAATGAGGTTGCAAAGCTGGAACAAATGTGGAGTCGTTAGCCAGCTCCACCGCAATTTAAAACCAGGAAAACATTTGTGGTATTAGAGAATTCTATACACATGAGAGTTTCTCCTTTTAAATTAAGGTGCATTTAAAACTATCTGACACAGTTTTTTATATCAAAAATCAATTTGTGTGGCTTAAAAGTATTAAAAAGAGGACAAAGTTTGAAGGCTACAGAAGGCTCAAAGCAGAGCTGTTAGTAGTCAAATCATAACAAATAGAGACATAAAAAGAACCAGAAGTCCAAAAGGAGTTAAGGTTTCAAGGGCTTCAGCACATAGTATAATTACAGTACAAAATGAATCATAGAGCAGAGTTAACAGAGGTCAACTTCCTCTGTCATCAGTGACAATTTATTAATTTGACTAAATTCAAACTGTTACCTCCTATGACTTATAGTCCTATTGAGATCACATTTTGTACAGTTTTGTACATAATGAGAAAACATTTTTGATATATTTCATTGGGAATGCCACCATAGCAATGCTTTACTACAGGTGTGTTGCCTAATGATATAGTCATTTAGGTAGCAAATGGATAGGAATAAGTCTCACCAAAGCTTTTCACACGATGCCCGGATAACCTCAGTGCGTATTAAAACTATCTTTAAAAAATTATGTTTTATTTTTATCACTCTCAAACAACTCAAAATCTGATATCTAAAAAGTAAATTATCTTTATCAGGGACTATAAATTGCTCACTTAAAAAGAAGAGGAATATGAAAATAACATTTTGTCAGTGTGATGTTCTTCGATTGTAATGCTGCGGTAGGTTTATCCGATATACTTACTAAATTCACACCTTCCATAAAGTTCTTCTCTCATCAGTCAGACGATATTTTCCCAGAAGTCTTGTGGATGATTAAGATATATTGGAGGAAAATGTCAGATAATCCTTAGTTCTTGCTGATGAAAAAAGGAGGTTTATTTACTATTGAATGATGATCACTGAGTTCAACTGAGGCAGCGCTGAGGAACAGCCGATTTGGGTCGGGTTGATTTGTCGCCTCCTGGGTGAGTCAGTGATGAGCTTCCGGGGTAAATATGGTTGGCCAGTCACTCCTATTTCATTCCCCACATCTTTTTAATTTTCTTTTCATTTCTGGACAATTACACTTACGGCATTTTATTGAGTTTGAAATATCTCCTTAACCTTTTCCAGAATTATAGATGCCATTGATGTATGTAGTTTCCTGTCTGTTCTTGAATTATTATGAACATTATTAACGTTAGCATTAGGACATAATGTGCTGCTCTTTTAGATCTTTTAGCCAATTCACGTCATCTGTTGAGAAATCTCATCAACAGATGAGATTTTGTAATTAATTGTGAAACTAAACTCAGCTTTAATTTACGATTTACACACCAGTAGATGGTTTTATTTTGAAAACAGCTTATTTTTTATTTTTTATTTTTTGCTAACAAAGTGTAATAGAACTTTGTAAGGAGTCGAATGTAAATGTACTGAAGTGATTTCATACTAAACCTGGCAGTGTTTTTTTAAGGCTGAAATTCCTGATATCTGATACTTAAATAAAAAAAAACATAAACATGGATGTGCTGTAATTCAGCCACATTTCTGGGTTTCCCCACTGGAAATGCAGAGTGGAAGGGTCCCGGCAGGGGGGCCGGACCAAACATCTGGAGAGGTGGAAGTGAGGGCAGTCGGGAGAATATAAGGATAGAGGTGTTGGCGGGGCGTCACAGCGGGGGAGATGAGAGCTCCTCCGGCTCCCTGCCGAGGTTGAGTAGGCCGTGACATTTCCAATTTGCTCAAATTGATCGCCAGCCAGACCTTCTCTTCCCTGCCCTCCCTGTCTGCGGTGAAATCCATGCCCAGACTATGGTGTGGTATGATGAATGGGCTAAATGTCAAGGACTTCAAACCCGGCTCATGCCGTCCGTAGCTACGCTTTGTTTAGAATATCGTCTCTACAGCCAGCAGAGAAATTCACCCGAGACTTTGGTTGCTCGGTGTTCTGTGAATGTTTCCTTGAATGTTTCGATCTTTTAAATTACAACCCAAAATTTAGAATTATTTTATTCAAATTCTACTTGATAAGCAAAGAAACAACAAATTGTGAAGTGAAAAGTCTAAAAGTGGAGCGTGTCCTTTTACTGATGACCTAAACAGTAGGCTACAGTGCAGCAGGTTGCCTTTAGAGGTCTACTACTTTATCAATTTCCCCTTTTTCAAGAACAATGAAGCTGGTTAGAGATGATTTGAAGATGGATAGAACTAACTGCGAAGCAATATAGGGAGAAAATATGTCGGATACTGAAAACAATCTGAACCAAAAGTGGAAAGAGGAGTATTGACTCTTAATGTTTAGTCAGTATACTATCTTTAAAATGGCTCAGTCAAAGTTCAGAAAATCTGGTGAAAAGGCTGTCATATTACGCGATAATTTGATCTTCACAGACTCCCTCCATTTGGTCTCAATGAATTTTCTGATCAGTTTCCCAAAAAGAATTGACACAAGAATTTGATTTTATTAAATATTTTGAAAACCATTTTCTTCCCATTTGCTACATTGAATTACTTTGGTTTGTCACACAAAATTAAATGCATTTGAGTTTGTGGTTGTAATATTAATAATATTTGTGAAAATGTCACAAAGTTCAACCAGAAAACATTTTGTGAAATAAGGTCTTTTAAATGTTGCGTCAAATAAAGGTTCCTATCTATGTGTTTTCTATCAATCCTACTGTTTTCATGCATTTGGGTTGTTCTGTTTAAGGGTTGTTCTGTTTAAGGAAGTCGAAGCCAGGATTCAGTGCAGCCGTGCTGAAAACCACAATCAGTCAATATAGCGAGCTGCCTACACGTCGAGGAGAACAGTGGCACAGCGTCAAAGAAACTCCTCCGTAGTTCGCTTGCGGAGGTATACCTGAGACAAGGTCACACTCAATTACTGAGCCGCACATCAAAGTTTGACTTTGGAGCCCACATCGGATTCTGTTTATAGGATTAAGTATCCAGCAAAGCACAGTTGGTGCATCTGTTCAAAGCCTGACCTTTTTAGTAGCAATAACTCTCTTCTTTTTTTATTAGCAAGTACGGTGGTACTGCTTCTCAATGCACCTCTCTCTTGTCTTCGGTGTGTAATTAAACATTTCCAGGAGCTATCGCTCACTTTTCACCAGACTCACATCTTTTAGGTCTCGCATCTCTTTAAAGTTCACAAGGCTGCCAAAGGTGCTCTTTAAAAGAAAGAAAGAAAAAAAAAAAAAACAGGTACAACAAAGAGTATACAATGCACGCCTTTGTTCAGGATGTGATGACACTGACATAACCACCTACATCATGATGGGTTCAAAGAAAAAGTGAGCCCGCTTGCTCAGCAGGAAAACCTCCTACATCCTAAACACTCCAACAGGAGATGAAACCGCCGGTCATGTTTTGTACGGGAGCTCATCTCTCAGAGGAGATTGTGCTGTCGTTGGGGAAAGTGTGTGCCGTGCTGATGAGACACTATGAACAGAGACATACAGTGTAGCTTCCCCTCAATTTCTCACATAGATATGTTTTTTTTTTTTTGAGCAGTAATGAGACACCTTGCTGAGGAAAAGATGTATTAAACCCAAGGCTGCTGTTCCAGTTGCTGCAGCTTTGGCTCACCACTTCCGCTGGTGCTTAGATGCTTCTTTCCAAGCCAGAAATACACCGCACTTAAGACTCGCTCGACCCTAAAGGAGCAGTCCTGTTGGGCTTCACAGTTGGTTTTAAAGCTAACCTCATTTGGACCCTTTGGAAGCTCCTCCTGCTGGTCCAACTACAAAAGGAGAGTGCTTGCTTTCGCACATGCAGCTTGGAAAATAGAATGAATTATATAAATAAATTGCACAATCGGTGCGTTTCGGAGGAAGGGTAAAGTGCTTGCACTCGGTGTCATCATCTTCCAGTTTCATATCAAAGCCCGAGGCCAGACAGGAGGTCTCTGTGAAGGCAGGCTTCAGCTCAGACCTGCCATGTAGGGCTTTATGTATCAACAGGAGCCAGAATTTCTGTATAATGGTGCAGGTTTGGCTAAGGAAAATCACCCGAACTGAGTGGAAAGAGTTTGATTCAAATGAAACCAGTCATATTTTTATTCCCAGGGAATAAACCTGCTTTAGCCATATACATTTTCAACACACATCACTCATAAATGTCAATATGACTGGATTATCATTAGCTACAGAATAATGATTCAGTTGCAACACCTAATAAATACCTCAATTCATACGACCCAGGTTTAACCTTTGTCACTGCTTGGCTTTGCTTCATGTGCAAGAGGATATAAATATTTCAAGAGATTGGAAGCAGAAGATATTATAACTCTTAAATTCCCATTTAAATGACTGCGACCTGAATACTCAATTAAGTCTTTGTGTGTGGGAGCAAGATTAAGGAGCTTTCACATGTCTCTGTTTAGATCCTTTTTCATTTGTCACTTAGAAAAAGAAAAATCTTCTTATTTTCATGGGTTTTAACCTGGGCTTCAATCTGACCAACAAGCTCATTTCCACCATCCTTTAGTGTTAAAGTGCAAAGATACAATGATGCGGTCACCTCCATGCTTCACTGCAGGGATCATTTTAACCCATCAATAAACTAGTTGCTTATAATCACAGTCTTCTGTCTGCTAATTCGAAACCTAAATCCTGACATTAAAAGATAACAAAATGTCTGCTGTTCTTGTAGATTATCTTAATAAAATCGATGAAACTGTTTGGTGAAATGTCTTGCTTGATTTGGCTGTAAAATCAGCTTTTAGATCACAGCTGGTGCCTCATTTAGTTTTCCATTTTATTTATCATTGAAGCGACTCCATCTGGTCGCACTCGGTCTTGGAAACAACTTTGTCTTGATGAAGTTCTCGTGTCTTCAGTTGTGGTTCTGCTTGTTACACTGGGATGATTTGTGGAACATTTTGAACAAACTAGTATTTCTCTAAAGTGTGTTGCTGTTGTGGGGGCTGGTGGACAAAAGAGAACAAAACCTTTCATACCTTATTAGAATTTGGAAACGGAAGACCTTGGACTAAAAGGCACATTCGAGAGTCTAATTGCATCCCTTGGATAGTTTATTTCATTGCTTTATTTTTAACACCTTTGTTTGGATTCCAACTAACAAATGAAAACACATAAAAACAAAGCAGTCTGGGTTTTTTTGTTATTATTTAGTCTGGCCCAGTGTGGGGGCATCTCTGTACCCAATTCAATGAAATGACGACGGAATAAAATTCAAAAAAATCCACACAGTTTGATCGCACGGCTGAAACCTTATAGGTGGTAAGGATTGTTTGGTGCTTTAGTAACAATGATCCACTTAAAGCAAGTGTTATTTCACTGATGCATAGCCTAAGAAAGCTTGTCACTCTCTCTCTTGCTGCTTCACACAGGAAAACTTAATGCCTTTCTAAAGCAAAAGGGCCAAATGACCTTAGAGGCTCCTGTGTGGTCACTAAGTGGTAACCAAGGTGACCGGTGGAAGCAGGCCAAAGTAAGCATCCATCCCACATCGTCCTTCCAGGTGAGACAAAAAAGTAATCAATCCTGTGAGCACCTACTCTGCCCTTTATCTGAGTCTCTGCCTGTGTCCATAAATTATTTGTTTTCTCCAGATGCTGACGGAACTAGAAAAGAAGTGTTATATTTTGCATACCGTGGTATACTTTGTAACTGCTTAGAAATAATTTCAGCTCATACATTTAATTTGATGCTATTTACTCTGTTTCACCAATAGTTGGCACCTTTTGTAATAATAAAAGTTGTTTTTTACTCTGTAGATTGTTCTCGAAGGCATCCGGGGCCCAGGAATCGAGGGGGACATCGCCATCGACGATATCACGCTCGAAGAAGGGGAGTGTCGAGATCCACCGCCCAGTGAGTAGCACCCGCCTGCTCCTTTCTTTCTTCCTATCTGAGCCCCACATTCTCTGTTTGCATCGCCAGACATACTTGAGATTTACAGAATCTAATCTCAGACAGTTGGCAGCGCCGACCCAGCCTCTCATGGTGGAAACATGGTTGCCACAGCAACGAGGTTGTAATCACATGAACGATAGCCATGCTGCTGGCCGAGTGGGGCACAGTAATTGCACCTCAGGAACAAACAAGACAAAAACAGAAAATGGGCAGCAGAAAATGGCCGGCAGTTGACAAGGTCATATTGCCAGCCAGGGAAACGCTGCTGCTTTGATTTAATTCCTGTTATTCATGGCCGGAAAGAGAGTTGAGCTTAAATATTTCGCGAACAAAGCAGCCCCATCTATTATATCCATTTACTAAAACGGCAGAAAAATAATCAAAAACACAAATCAAGCAGAAGCAACTCTGGACTGCCAGATGCATTGCTTTTGTTCCTGCATTGTTTTTATTTTACGCTCTTATTTATTTGGATTCCTTGTGCTTAGCAGTGACAACATTAATTCATAGAAAGTGAAAGGGCTGGTCACCCAGATTGAGGGTGGATTATGAATTATGGAATTCAATCTCAGATGATGAATCTTACATGACTATAGGTGATGTAAGAGAGAATATTGAGAAGCTTCTCAGAAGGAACTAAAAGGAGGTGATTTCTCACTCATGTTACCCTGGTAGTAAGCTTCGGAAAAGCTGATAAAGACTCAAGTTGACGTGTTAAAGAGAATAGTCTGAGGTTTGGGGGTATCAATTATTTGTTTCAGAAGGAAAATTTACTATTATTTTCCATACAGATAGTAGGTTAACGAGATCCTTGCTAGCTAGTGTACTTATTTTTCTTTAGAACAAATATGGTTAAATCTAACACAAGTAAATACTTGGGTTAGCATACTTGTAAATCTAATGCTTTTCAAGTAAAGCATTGGATTTACAAGCTTAGAAGCTATATACAAGCTAGCTTCACGGCACAGCTAGTTGCTACAGAAGGTTAGCAAGCAGTTTAGCGCCGTGACCCATTTACCTCTGGAGTTAGCAGCCAGTCTTGAAGTCTCGTTTCATCTCCAACTCAGAAAAGCCGTGGATAAGACCGTGTGAGTTATCTGGATTTTAGGCTACAATATGTGTGTTACTGTTACAGCCATGTTGTATTTATTCCTCAAAATGTATCCTTTAGTCTTTTTCAGTAGTGTGCATAAAGCTGACAGTTGGTTTTTTTTTTGTTCTCCTTGTTTAGATATCAGTGCCAATGCTCTGTCCACATCCTCCCATATATGGTTGCTTTGCACCACCTTGGTGCTGACCCTGCTGGAAGGTCAAAGGTGACCCCTTTTCTTCGTCATCTCGGAGGAGAGAGTTCAGACCCACCGTCTGTGAGCTATACCCTCAGCATCCAATCACCAAAGATTCATGCATACTGAAAGCATCAGGGTCCCTGGAAGGACCACAGACCACGGGGGGAGGGCGGGGTTTGTGAAAGCAAGACGAGACAAAAAGTAATAAAGAACACTTTTTCCATTTGAAGAGACCTCTTTTATGTAAAACACTCCTCGATGCAGGACTTGGGATAATTTTTACGAGCACAAGAAAGAGGAGTTTACATGGGTCGAGGGAAATCAGTCTGCGAAGCACAAGAATCCTTTTTTGCGAAGAAATGGGAAAAGATCTTTGGATGGCAGCGGAACGGACATGATGCTGACTTTTTGAATTTTGAATACCTTTTCCCTCCTTTCAAGTAGGTGGAATCAGACCATTCCTTGTGTATCTTTATCTTCATTTCCTTGCAGTAGATGCCAGTCGCCACCATTTTTTGTTTTCTCTCTAGCCCAGCCTCACACCACACTTTGGCATTTCTTCATCTGCTTGGTGCTCTTCTGTAGAAAAACCTGGAATTTGACAACATTTAGTTATGTCTGCTTATTCCCCTGTAGCTGCCTACATATCTGATAACACTGTGCTCACGAGTCCAAGTGGCCAATGGACAGTGTGGTGGCAGGGAAAAAGAAGAAAGAAAAAAAAAAAGGCAGAACGATCAGCAGAGTTGTACACAGCTAGTTCAAATGTAGGGGTAGAAAAATAAAGAAGAAGAAGCAAGATGTGTTCAAAAAGGGTTTGGAAGAAAAGAAACAGGCAGGGAGGAGAGAGGAATCCGTTCAGTGGCCTGCCTGTGGAAAAGAAGCCACTTTACTTTCTGCCATGAAACAAAAGTGCCTTCAGATTACAAACCGAATCGTGAGCCTGAGTGTTGATCAACGTTGAACAAGTTTCTGTTCATGTTTCTTTTGATGGGCTATTTTCTATCGTTTATTCGCCCCACAAGTGCTGAAGGGAAGGCAACGCGTGCTCAGAGGGAGAACAGGGGTGGAGCTGCTCAGTGATTATATTCCCCATGGGACAGTCGGTTGCCTGTGACTCCATGTGTGTGTGTATGTGTGTGTGTGACATGCCTGAGCCGTTGCATTTTTTTTTTTCTTATTTAACGTGATGGGCAGTCAACCGGCTGCAACACTTTTTGGAAGCAATGTGGAGGAAAAACGGAAAAAGTGAGGCTGTGGATTTGTTGTTTTTTTTTTCTTCTTCTTCTTCTTCTTCTTCTGGAAGACGATTGAAGATCAAGCAAGTGGATAAAGACATCTCAAGGAATGAATACCCCACTCTCTTCTCATAATCCTCCTTCCCTGTGGGCGAGTATTTTTTAAACAAAAGAGAGAGAAGAGCAACTGCTGAATAAAACATGGAGTTGTACAGGGAGGGAAGCAAAAACTTTGGGACCGCAGGCTCCTCGCCAGGGTGACACCGCTCACCCGTCTCCACCCCCATTTATATGGAACGATATCAAAATCAAAAAAAAGGGGGATAGTGACCATAATAATAGTCGAGATATTTTATTACTCTAGCGAGAATGTTTCTCTGCTTTTACACAAACTGTGAAGATTGACTGTGGAAGATCTACCTGAGACCATAACCTTAACCAGCGGGGTTTTTAAAAAATGTATTGTAAAAAAAAAAAAAGAAATCGACAATATCAAGAGTTCCGTTCATCGCTGGTTTTGAGGACTTGTGTCTTGTTTCTTTCTTTCTTTCCTTCTTTTTTGTTTTTTTTTGTTTTGCTTTTTTTTTTGAAGATGGATTAAACTTCCTTTTCTCTTCTTGTCGTCTTCCTTTGCGTTGTTGAAATATCAAAGCCAACGGAAGCATAAGGAGTAGACCAATTTGGTACATGTATAACTTGTAAATGTTCAAGAAGTTCTATTCAAAGGTTTATGATAAATGTTTTATGTTGGAGTACAGGAAGCACAACCTACAGTTTAAGGTCTCGACAATATAATATTCCTTTATATTTCTCAACACATGCGGGGCCTACTCTGACGGATTCAGGCTTTTCATCACTCAAGTCCGTGTTCGACAGGAAATTTTGTCCATTTTCTACTTATATTGTTCATATTTATAATGCCGCCACTGCAGCCGAGAGCATAAATGAAATCTCCATGAATGCAGACGTGGTTCAACATATGTAGCCTCTTCAGTAAAAGCCTGGATTAGTCTGAGTAGGGTGTGTCTGTGTGTGAGCATAAAGCTGTGTACAATAGTTGTTATAAGAAACTGAAACATGTAAAGAAGATAAATATGCTATAAGCAAAACAGAGCAGGATGACGAGCATTTCAGGGCATCCATACAATAATGTTTTGGTCTGTATGATATTATCAGAGAAATATGTTTATCAAAGATTTTTATCCATAGATTTACGTTTTGTTTTGTTTCGTTTTTATTATTATTATTTTAGTCATTTTCAATTTCAGATCACACTGAATGTATATGAAGTTCTTGGGCGTTTTTTAACCTTACACTATGACTAGATGTAATGTTTTACTAAATCACATGTTTCTTTTTTTTTTTGTTTGGTTTTTTTTTTCCCGCGTGCTTTTGATGATGCAGACTTTCCAGTTTATTTGACGCACCATAAAGCATAAAAAATGTGTCTGATGACGACTCTGAAGCAGTTTTTCCAAAACTATGGGCTCAGCTAAAACAACCGTTTCACTTAATGGTATGGCAGAGAACAAAAAGTGCCAAAATATCCGTGCAAAGTCATTATTATTGGTATCAATATGAGTTTATTAAAAATATTTGCTTTCATACCCCTAAGTAGTGCAGCAGATTGGCACATAATAGCCACAATAGCCCCTTTTAAATGTTTCAACATTTGATTCAAAGATTCCTTTAGGTAATGAATGATTTCTACATTCTGGGAAACTGTTTTCTACTGGTACCAGTGGCATGCTACTAGCATAGCCTACAACTGAAAACAAGTGAGAAAAACCAGTTTGTCCAACAACCGCAAAATCTTTTAACCATCTCCTCCAAAATGATAAATAATGCATTATATCTTGTCTGTTTATTCCTTAATAAAATAAAGTGTTCAAATTCTGAGTTGCCATTTTTTTTCCTGGGGGAAAGGAAGTTAGTGGGCCTGGACAAAGTGTAAATTTCTGTTTGTCCTGACTTCAGATATTTGGATTTAATTTGGCAATCAGTTCATTTGTGGATTTATTGTTATTTTTGCAATCACTTGAAAGGGAGAACATGGATATTTTCCGCTAGGTCCAAATTTTATCGCACTAAGAAACAGTATGTTAGTGTGCGAGCTCTGTGACAGACCTCATCCGATTTTCATTTAAATTTGACTAACTGGAAATTTACATTTGACATAAGTCACTTCACTGGATGAGAGCTTTTTTTGCACTGCAGCACCAACCCTACCCCACATTTCTATTTTCGTGCATTTTGCTAATTTAAAGCCATTCTTTTGCCTTTGTACATGAGCATTGTGATTGTAAAAAAGTGGGTTACACTCTGAGCCCTGATCTACTCTTTGAGTAAAAATACCTCCGACTAAGTACCATTGTTTGAAATAATAGGCTTTGAAAATATAAACAATGTGGGTCACTTGTGCTTCTTACAGGTTTTAATGAGTTACCTTAATGGAAAAGAGGCGAGCGAATCTGTCGAAAGTGAACAGGCTTCAGAAATGAAAAGCGGGACATTAGTTTTTGTTTAAAATTAAAACTGGATGTTAATATTAAGTGGCAAATCTGTTTGGTTTGTGTTATTGTTTTTCCACCATCACATTTGTGACATGTATGTTTTTTGGTTTCTCTTTGAATAATAAAAATTAAAACATTTCTTCCTTTTCTTCAGTGTGAAGCTCCACCCTCATATTAAATGGATCAGCAAGAATCGAAATGCAGCATGCAGACTGTAGCAACTAAAAGACGGTGCAATAAATGTGCTTTCAACACTGTACACAAAACAGTTTGTTTCTATCAGAGTGACCTCATTTTTTCAAGTCACTGAAAGATCTTTCCTAATAAACACCAACAGTTTTTCTTAAATCTGCAGTTAAATTGGTTAACTTTTTTTTCTGAGAATTTTGCCTTCTATGCAATTGCCTAGATATAGGTTTGACTATTTATACCCTTAGATTTAGATTTCAAGAAGTTTTTTGGTTGCATAACAAAGGCAAATCTCAAAATGACATAGAACTCTAAAAATAAATCCTATTAGATACATATTTTTGATTTAAAAAAACATATTTTGAAGCAATATTTCAATTTTAAACTGCAGTTATCACTGAATCCCTTTGAGTCTACTTTTTTGGTCTAACCCATTTAATATGTCAGCAGGTTTCCTCAGTTCAATATCTTGATTTTTCTTCTTGTAACTGTTTAATTATTTTTGCTATGTTGAACCTTAAGACCAGCACACATTACAAATTGGTTGGAATATATAGAGAATTTAAGCAATAAGAAGAAACATGACAGGACTCCGGTCTGCAGAAAGGACAAATAATGACACAGACATATTGTTTGGGTCAGAAAGCAAACCTCTGCATCATGCTGGTCACACATTAGATATTCCCTTGCAGTAGAAAACAAGTGATTCAAGTCAACTTTTACTGCAGTCATAAGGCAATAACATTTGGCTGGTGGAGGACGGCAGGCGTGCTGCAGTAAATTGTTTTTTCTGCTATAATGCAGTTTTATAATCTATACTGATAGAGCAATTTTTTCATTCCAGAGAAGAGAGATAAAGTAACCTATTGTCAGATAGGCTTTGGTCCAGGATTATCACAAAAAAAAAACCCAAAAAACTGCATAAAGTCTCATTGCTGGTCCGTCTTAAATTTATTTATTTTCTCCAAATATCTGTTAGTTATTTTGACATTAGTAGAAAACACTGATCGAAAATGCAACCGTGCATGAATGTATCCAGTGCTTACCTTAATGCCATTAAATTGGAGGTACCGTAGCATTACAGGGATGAGGTCTGTCAGGAGCTTTTTTTTTTTTTTTTTTGCAGGCAGCAGATGGAAAATAATTACTGCAACATGAAATATGTTCTAACAATTTCCCAGTTCTTTAGTAAATGTGATTAAATTTATCCATGTGTGTAGAACCATGACAAGCCACTGCGGGACAAAATGTAATTTATAGGAGGATTTCTGCCTTAATGCCTAAAAGTGCATACCTTGTAATAATATAAAGTGCACATTGAAACAAACTTAGTTTAACGAGTGATGTTTTGTTCAAGAAAACATGTCCCTTTGTGGCTTCTTTTGGGAAATTTTTTACAAAATCCATCAATTACTATTTTGTCAACTCAAGTCCTTTTTCTTGTTTTATTTTACGTCTGAAGACCCAGTGTCGTCAGGGGTCTTTAGAGGTAAAAAAAAAAAAAAAAGAGACCCCTAACATGTCTTTCAGAATGAAAATGATTTCATTTTCAGTGCAACTTAAGAAGGGCTTTGACACATTGTGTCGTTTATCTGTTTTTCTTCTCACTCCGAAACTGTACCGTTTCAGGTCAGAGTTACCAAAACTGTTTCTGTTTCCCAAACGTCAAAAATAAGAGAAAGTGATTCTCAGATTTTTTTTTTTTTTTTTAGAAGTTTACACATAAATTAGAATTAAAACACATAAATCTGAATTAGAATTGGGTTTTTACCAGTAAAAACCTGGGCCAGAGATTTGGCTATCCTCTTACAAGCTTCTCACAACAGCTTGCAGAACCTTTGTCCAATTCCTCCAACGAGAACCGAGTTGGGTTTGTGGGCCGACTGATGAGCAAAACATGAGTTTTAAGCTGATATAAGGTCAGGAAGTGAGAGAGAAACATTGTCTTTTCAGGTAAATATCTGCTTTCTCCAACTATGTAAATCTGATATAACTGTAGCCTTCTGCCCCTTTATGAGTAGAAATAACCAACACAGCGATTTTAGAAAAAAGCAGAGAACATTTTAGTGAGACAGCAATGATCCAAACAAATCTGTGTTGTTGTGAGCCAAAACTTGAAGTCAGTTCATTTAAAGGGCTCAAAGAGGAACAAACCCAGCATGATTTTTGTTTATTTTTATTTTTTTTTACTATTATTGGCATTTTAAGATTCAAGTTGTCCCCTTAAGATGGAACGTTTTACTTTACTGGTAGAGAGGGAGACATCTACGATGAAAGTTGGTGCATTTCGCTGAATAGTGAGGGAGCGGCAGACACAATATCCTGTTTTACGCTGTCAGGAAGAAGCGGTGTGTCACCATTTGATGCCATCACCGCTCAGCCTGACAGCGTCACAGGTCGCCACAGCGACTCTTACGACATGTTGATGGCTTTTCTCTTCTTGTTGTCTTTTATTTTCTGATCAGGCAGAGGCAGTATGTTTTCTTCACATCAATTCCAGTTGATGCGATACTAAAAATGATTATATACTAAAGGGACTCCATCTGCCTCCATTTTGAAACGTGAAAACACAATTGGAAGAATGAAATTTGACACGAGGAAACTGTGAATTCAGTGACGTTGTTCATCTTGTTCTGTGCAGACACCTTGTAATGATGACCTGTCATTCTTCTCTGTTTTGTGCTTGATATCTATTGTAAGACTGATCAGGCTTCTTTCTCATTGTATTTCTTTGGATTTTATCACCCATTTTGTGCCATTCCTGCAACTAATGGAAAAAAAAAAAAGAAATATTTTATTTGCTTTGCCACTTCAGTGTTACTTTGCATGACACAAGTCGAGAAACGTACCAAAATTATGGTAACACTTTATTTGACGGATAAGATTTACATGACACTGTCATAAACGTGACATAACACCTGTCATTTAGATGAAGGCGTCTTCCTGGATGTTTACGACTGTCATGAAGTGTCATTCGATAAATAGTGACACATTTAATGCAAAACTGCTTTAAAACTTGTATTAAAAGTCCATTAAAATAGTCAGCTTTGCATTATATGTGTCATTATTTACCGAATGACACTTCGTGACAACAGTCGGAAACATTCGTGAAAACTCCGTCATTTTCATAGTAGGGGTTATGTCACGTTTATGACAATGTCATGTCAGTCTTATGTGCACCCCGTCAAATAAAGTGTTACCATAATGACTCGCAACAAATGTTATCTCAAAGCGTTTTTAAGCTAATGCAACAAAAATCCAGTCTCGCGGTTTGAGTTAGATACACTTTCATGCTGTCCAATTCAGTCCAAATGCGATACTGCAGTTGATTCTATTTATATAAAGAACATCATTTGATGATGGCAGTAAAACAAACAGTGAAATTCATGATTTTTGACACATTTATCATATTTTGTTTATCTCCCATTTTTTCTGGTGCTGGTCATGTACAAGTTTTTGTGCTTGCAGCTTCTATATACAGACCAATATGTGCAGCACGGCTGTACAAATATATATACAAATATATTTGTATTAATAATAAAAATATATTTGTTTGTTTCAATAGTAACGTAGCCTGCTCCACAAATGTCAGGAACTTGTTCCTGTGATCATTTGTCACCATAAGACAACGAATCAATGCGAATATGGCATCAAAATTAAAGGCTACCATTTATAAAACCTGTGTACTTCCTATTTTTACTTTGTCCACTAAAAGCCTACTTTTTTTTTTACAGTTGTGCTTCAGCTGCAATCGACCACCAGAGAATAAATTTAAGCTTATGGGAATGATTAAAATCATTTCTGAAAGCAGGTCAGATCTGATTTTTAGGTTTAAGAACTGTAACATAATGTATGTAGTTCTTCTATGATCACCGATTCCTTAGTGCTGTTCTTTTCCCCGCCACGTTGTTCTGCCCCAGCCACTTTAAAAAGTCAAACGCACAATTAGAGAGCATACGGAAAAATGCCAGAGCAATACCCAATTAAATTGTAGTTTTTTGTTCCTCATCTGCAGTTTCACAAGGCAGATAAATGTACAGTAGATATAATCAAAGTCAGTTTCTTGACTATGTATAATAGTCATTGATTATATATAATCAAAGTCATATAATCATATGTGTGCATATGATAATTATTCTCTGGAAGTTGCAAACATTTTATCACAGGAAAGAAATCAGACGAAAACAGAGAGTCAGCGTTTTGTTATCTTACTAAAACCAGGTGAACAACATCAGATCCAGTTAATGTCCTTCATTCAAAAGGGTCTAGATGCCAAAAAAAAGCGGTGAAGTTTGCTTATTTTTTTAGTTTATTTCAGCTTGATTTAGATTTTTACTGAAAATTTAACACAATCAAGAATGAAGGACAAAAAAAAAAAAGTTGTAATGTGGCAAATCGACGATACGGAGCGTCAAACCAGCAACAAAATGTTCTGTTGTCCAATAACTTCTGTACCGTCTAGATGATGAAATGAAGAATAAACTTGAGAAATGTGAAAAAAAGAAAAAGAAAAAAAAATTTTATGGAGGGCTTTTTTATCCACCTCTGGATTTTTTTCTACAATACACTGCCGTGCTGAAATTCAATACCGCCGTGGAAGACATAACAAAATAACTAGGGCTCTGCCTCAGGGATTCTGCCAGGAGATTCAGTCTGTTCACATTGGCATAGAAACCGAAGACTGTTGGCAAACGCCGCGCTTCGTTTCAGCTCAAATGTGCTGAACGGAAATGAATTGCAGGTTGCATAAATCTCACATGGAGGCATACTGTAAATCAAAGCCAAAGCCGTGTTTTGTGAGGCCTGAGCGATAAATTACTGGTTTTTTTGACAGTAACTAATGAATGTATTGGTAAAAACCGAGGAGGTTAACAGTGTGAGGAAAAACATTTGCACTTTTTCCTTTCCGTTTTTCTCCGAAGAATTACTGACTCTTTCAGAGCTAGAGAGATTAAAGCCACTCCGTGGAGAAACGAGACCGAAATCGGTTTATTTTATGTGAACAGAGATCTGCTGAAAGATGACCAACGAAGCCCATTTTAAAGCTCTTTAAATCACAACGTCGAGGCGACATATTAGATAAACAATATGAAGTTTTCCACTGGTCATAAAAGGGGTTATAACTGTTTTTAATTTTTCCCCAAAAAAAACATTTGCAGGAGTATCATCTGGTAATTGATCAAATTTGATTGTGTACTCTCATGACCTGAACAAATATGCGGTTAAAAAAAATAAAAGTTGAATAAATAAAATAAACTCTAATTCTGATTGTGCATCTCATGTTTGATGCTTAAACAGAAACCACTCTTTCCCCGTTAGCTGGAAGTGCTTGACACCTCCGTCCCCGAGGTTTCTCAGAAAGAAAGCCGAGCCTTTCTCAAAGTGACAAGCTGTCTTCCACTCAAAAGCCTGGAAACAAAAGCTTTTGTGTTGTGCAAATTGTTCCTTTGACAGTACTTCCAAGTTTGGAGTTTTTTTGTGAGGAGTGCAAGTTTTCCTCCCGGAGATGCGAGTCTGGGACTTTATTGTAGTCAGAAATACACATCTGAGGGAAAGACACCAGATAATAGTTTGTGTGGAGAACCCTTGGGGAGTCATCCAAAGGTCAGCCAGGTCAGGCACCGCAGAGAGAGGCTGGATGATAGAGTGACAACGTGAACAGAAAGTCGTGTTGAAATGAACGTCACCAGACTTTCTTTTTTGATAAGTCGTCCTGAGCAACACGCCCAAAGGCTCTCAAGGCTTTTTCTTACTTTATTACAAAATTTGTAGCTTTCTAAACGTCTAAAATATTATTTTTTTATGACCGGGGCAAGATAAAGGTGGGACTAGTTGATCAGTAGCTTGATTAGTAGGTTCAAAAATGAGTCTGGCTTTTATCATTTGTTTTGTCTGATTGTTGCCATGAATGTTCCTCTTTTTTAAATTTTATTTAGTTAGAAACTGTGGAGTTCTCACTTTTAGCCCAGAAAAGGAATTAGAACAAACTTGGAATCCAGAGACTCTAGTTTATTAGTTTATTAGTCACTTGTGAGCTTATATTTTAGAAACTGTAAAGTACTCACTATTTAGATCAATATTTGATTACTTTTCAGATTATTATGCAGAGAGACTCCTATTATTGCAACCCAGAAAAGGAATTAAAACGAAGTTAAAATCCAGAAAAACATTCTTCCAGAACAGGAACATTTAGTTTTCATTTAGTTTTTATTATTACTTTGAAACTGTGGAGTACTGATTACTTTTACAAACTTAGAAAGTCCAGAGGATACTTACTTACACTTATTTAGCATCGCAGAACAGAGATTAGAACTTGGAATCCAGAAAATAGTTAATAGTTGCTAAATCCACCTTAGCAACTATTTTTTAGACTCCTATTCTCCCAACCCAGAAAATGAGTCAGACCAGAAGATCCTTACTTGTACTTTTCTACCAACCCTGAATAGGAATATCTGGTTTATACACTTTGGATCGACATTATTAGCATTTTCTTATTTTGCTCTTTCCTTTGGTTTGTTATTTTATTTGTATTCCCTTTTAAATCCTGTAAAGCACTTTGTATTAGCTTGTTGCTGAAAATGTGCAATTTAAATGAAATTCTATCTTCTACCCAAAGTAGCGGATAAGACGCTAGTAAGCCAACAAAGATTAAATAATGTGCCTAAAACTGTTTTTGAGAAACAAAAGCCTTGTTTATCAGGCAGACTTACTCAAGAACACAGGATGTACAGACCCAGCCAGACGTTTACTGATGCTCGTTATGGGCAAACGATTCGGACCTCCGGGACTTTAAATCATTAATCTGAACACTTCTCTTCCTGTCGGCTCCCTCACAGATTTCTTTTGTTTTTGCTTTTATCACGAATCTAAATAATTAAGACGATCAAAAAAACTATTTTTTTAAGATCGGATTGTAAACATGAAGCAAAAAGTGGTTTTAAAATGTTTAAGCAAAAAAAGAAAAAAAACATATAATAGCTGGTTGTGCCACCCTCTCCATCAAGTGTTTGACACTTTTACATTAGTTCACATGAGAGTCTTGTAACTTTAGCAATAACGTAGAGGTTTTAAGCATGAACTTCCTGTTTAAAGCATCTCAATCAGGAAACAACAGAACCGAGACTTTTACTAGGCCACTCAGGAACCTTTTGCTTTCCTTTACAATTCAGAGGTGAACCTGCAAGTGTGCTTTACGGTAGTTAGTTCTTTGTGAATACCATAACTCTTTCCAGACTGATGGTAAAGTCTTGACTTAACAAAAGGAGTGGTGAGATTTCCGCATGCAGCCCGATTGGGTTGAATAGTTTTATTCTCGTATTCCAAATGAAATCCCAAGTCAGAGTTTTGTGAATATGAAACATTAAAGTGAGCCAAAAAAATATTATGTTGTTCCTGGGTTTTTCTCTTGTCCACACTTTCAAAATGATGCATGCAGGCTCACAAATATACCTAATATTTAATCAAATGTCTCCTAAGTTGCTGTTGTGGTGGTTGTAAGTTTGAACCATTTTATCAATATAATTCACAGTTTATTTAAAGTAGTTGTGGGGTTATTTGCCACGCAGTGAGCTGTTTGGCATCGTCCGGGTTTTTGGCAGGATTGCTGCGATTTGACCTTCAACAAGGTCAGTCCTAAAGCTTCATGCTGGTCTGATTTATCAATTTCAAAACCAGGTGTGACAAATGTTTGGTATAATTGAGCTGTTTGAACAGCCAATCACGTACCCAGTTTCAGCCTGACGTAAAGTATTTTGACCCCGTGTGGATTACAGAGAAGAAGAAATTCAAACCCTGACACCGTGTTTTTGTCACACGTTGATTTGATTAGGGAGAACTGAATTAAAATGACTTAGCTCCAAGATCGCCATTAGATGTTAAAAGCTTGCCATTATATGAGAAGAATGAAGGATAGAGTGAGATAGAGCAACACAAAGACATAATACAAACACTAAACGCTAAGTTAATTACATTTAGACAAAGTACTGACACTGTAAGCGCTATTATGGTGACACATTTAAATATTGGTGTGTCTTACACAGACGGAGCAGCTTGGGAAACATTACATTGAACCCCTGGGCTGCTGTTGACAACAAGGTCGGCCCACCTGTAAATCATTACCATGTTAATTTCAGCCAACAGACGATCCACCTGCAGAAAGGTGAACTGGTGTAAACTTTTCCCATCCCTTCAACCTTCTCATTCATATTTAAAAGATGATATTCAAAGGCAATGCCGCAGTTGGCTATTCATAAATTATTGGAAAGTAAGAGTGTAAAAAAAAAAAAAAAAAAGAATGTTCCGCTCTCAGTGTAGTTTTTGCCTTTGCTGTGGGTCCACTTGTTTCCCCAGGGCAGAGTCGTACTGTACACCTTAAAGGTTAGTTTTCTATTTGCCAGTGGTGGAGGAATCTGCCAGCTGTGTTGTTTATCTATCTCCTTCCCCGGAGGAACAGTGGGAGCGTTTAATGAGATGCGGTTCTTGCCATCAGTCTTCTTTTAGCCTCAGGGCTTTCCTTGGGCTGCCCACTGATTTAGTGAAGGCCACGAATGTTTGCGTGCCCTCGCGCCGCGTGGGCGTGTGCGTGTGCTCACCATGAGCATGTAGCATCCCTTGCACACCCGGCCATCAAAACGATGTTTGTGCGTTTCAGCGACGGCGGAGCTGGGAGTTGGCAGCTCTGTGATGGGCAATCAGAAAAACGTTATGTCACTTCCTGCAGCTCTCTCGCTTTGAGTCCGAGGTTTGTTTGCCCTTGTTACAGGAGCAGTGGCGCAAGCTTCTTCACTAATATCCAGCCGCTGACCTTTTTCTTGTTTGTTTGTTTGTTTCTCTAGATTCATTAAAAGAAAAATATCATTAACGGAACATTGCAGAGTTGAAGCTATGGTGGGCTAGCATTTCCCTCATGAAGGTTATTGGGTAAATAATCCAAACGCTGCTCCTTTAAGTAATTTTCCACTTTGTTAAATGCATTCTGAAGTTTCCTCGTGGCCTTTCTGATCTCGCTTCTGTCATGTGTAACCTCTGTGAAGCGCAACTAACCTCTTTTTTTTTTTGTCCAGATAATAAGTTAGTCCCATAAAATATTCAGATTGTTTTTGCTGCTGATAACCCCTGGTAACATTTGGCCTTTAAAAATCCCCGACACTTTCAATTACCCTGCTGCATGTTCCATTTGTCCGTTCCCTTATCGCCTCCTTCCTCTGTTTCAGCCAGCCAGAGGTTGCCCCGTAGAGCTGCATTAGAATGTGCACCTGGTATCCGAACAACGCCGCTTTACATTACATTCTGCTCCCTTTTCTCCTTGCCATGCACCGCGACGGCACTTTGTTTACAGGCTGCCTCTGCTTTCTGGATGGACGAGAAAATGTCATGGAATGCTAATGATCTTCTAATCCTCCTCTAACATCGCCTCGTCCCCTCCGCCATGTCAGTCAAACAATATCGGTTCACTTGTGCTGCTGCTGTCAAAGTCGTTCAGGCACATTTGAAGCTGCCATTTCTGCGGCCTGCGTTGTAGTGACATGTTATCAATGAAAGCGCGCTCCTCACTTTTTTCACCGTGTTGTGGTAAAAACCCATCGGTGTACTGGGGTGATAATTAAAGATGTTTGCAGTCAGACCATTGGGATTCTTTAGGATTTATTAACTGCAGTGCAGTAGTGCGCCGTTCCCCAGTCTTATTATCACAAACTGTAGCCTTAACACGAAATTAAAAGATGTTAGTTATAAAAGGCTAAATCAGTTTGGTTCCAACATATCTTGCCAAGAAAATCAATTTAAAAAGAGCTCTAATTAAAACATCCTGATCCACTTTGCCGAAGGATTCTTAACCTTCTCAACCACTCCATCAGAAAAAAACGCCTCAAAAGCATAAAAACTGAACACAAATCTAAAATAGTTTCAAACAAAACAGAAGCTATTTTGCTTCTCATTGCAAACAGCCTCCAGCTGGGATCCAGGAGTCATCCCGACCATATGTGGAACACGAGATCTCATTAGGGACCTATTAAAGAGCCATTAATGTTCAATGTTAAATACACACACATTCTGGGCTCTATTTATAAGTGTTTTAATCCGTCAACAGGGAGTTTGTGGACGCAGACACACACACACAGACACACACGGCAAACAAACATGGCACAGTACAACTCCGAGTAGTGAAACGTAGCATGTTAAATGTAGCTGAGATATTGTCTGGCTGTAGCTACTTCAGAGAAGTCCACTTTTGCAAACTTAACCAAAAGCCACCATCTTGCGCAGCGCGTTAACAATTAGCAGTTTCTGCATAAGGAGCAGAGAGTCGCCTCCCCACATGGCTGCGAACACCTCTCACTGAACTCATTGCTTTGAGACAGTGCTTATTGTCCTCTCATGGATGCCGCATAAATTAATCCCTCTCATGTGGCGCCATCTGAGCCGTGCTGATGCAAAACTTGGGGCTGAATAATTTATCCGTCTGCCCTTCGGAAGGCAGCGCTCGCACCGGGTGCCACCGCTCATAACGAGCCGTTCTCATCACAGACCTGAGCCCGCTGGCTTCCCACTCAGACATCTGCGTTCTGTGATAAGAGCGCACATCCTGGGAGGAAGACATCAGATCTTCTTTTCAATTGCGGCCACTGCACTGACACGAAGAGGGGAAGCAGAAAAAAAAAAAAAAAACTGTCCAAGAAGTACAGTGGTCATCATTTATTAGTCCATCCATTCCTGTGGGGTTTTTTTTGTTGTTGTTTTGCTTTGTCCCTGAGGATGCTCTCTGAATCAGCGCTGCAGCGATGACTGATTCGGAACGTGCTGACACTATAGACCGGCTCACTTTTCAATTTCATTCTTCCAGCTGATTTAACAGAAAAATAGTTTATAGCTAATATGAGCATATTCCGCTCCTCATGGAGCCATAATGACAGCATGTGCTATTCTGGAACGCGGATGGAAGATGTTTGTGCAATAAGCCGTCTTTTGTGGAAGACAGATACCTTTTTCAAGGTGGTATTACACACAGTTCCCTCGGTGGGACAACATGACCTCAAAATGCAGAACTGAAAGTTTGTTCTGCAGCGGGGCGCGCTCTGCTTTAACTAAGACTGGGAAACTAATTAAAATCTCTTTTCAGTAAATCAAAGTGTAGTTTTTCCAGATCAGTTGTAAGTTTGGGGGTCGTCTTTCTGCATACCTGTTTGACAGCTCTAAACGGTTTTCTGCACAAGTTTTTTACATTTAGCTCAATCAGTTTGTACCTGTCTGACTGTCTTTGGTGAAGGAGAGCATCTCCACAGCTCAATACTGCCACCACCATGCATTACTGTATAATTTTGATTAATCTGTCTTTGTGTAAATTTACATTTTGAAAGGAAGCTACGGATTGTTGCCTTTCTATTCTAGTTTTCGGCTCACATGTTTTTCTAAAGCAAATGTGTTTATTTCCTTTTGATCATGTTGTACTCTGCGATAACAAACTGTGTGTATTTTCTTCTCTGCTCTGTCATTTTATGAGAATTTTATGAGAAACCTGCTGGAAATGTTCAACTTTAACTCAAACCAATTCAAGAAATCTACAGGGTGGGCCGTAAGTTTTCATACATAGGAGAATGTGAAATGTATATTTCTTTTATATTTCAGATACCCAAGAAGGTGCGTTTGACAAAAGAGCAAAAAATTGAAATCATACTGGTGGCCGGTTCGGGAAGCAGTCGCGTGGTTGCACGAAACTTTAACAGAAAACATGGAACAAGTATCACACACAAAAACTGTGGCAAAACTTATTTGCAAGTTTCAGAAAACTGGAAATGTTGCAGCTCATCAACAAAGTGGTCGTAACCATGTCCAAGACGCGCAGCGATGACACCGAGTCCCACAAAAATAAAAACGTCTGTCCAACATAAAATGTTTATTTTTTTCTATGTATGGAAACTTATACGCCTTGTATAAGTAATAAAACACAGAATAGAGAAAAATGTTGCATTTTACAGATTTGCATGGGGAATAATAAATAATTGAATAAATACACAAACCTGTAACACTGGCGCGTTGCATGGATTGGATTTGTGATGTATTGATCAAGCCAAAACAGTAAAGACAGGGAACAGGGAAGAGGAGATATTAAAAACTTTACTTTTTGCTTTTCTTTATTTTCATTCTTTCAGGGAAGGCATCATAATTGTTCTCTGTCTTTTCTTGGGCCCATCACCAAACACAATAC
This sequence comes from Poeciliopsis retropinna, assembly GCA_010277075.1. Lineage (NCBI taxonomy): Eukaryota > Metazoa > Chordata > Actinopteri > Cyprinodontiformes > Poeciliidae > Poeciliopsis > Poeciliopsis retropinna. Next base: position 15,382,148 of record VMRM01000010.1, read on the forward strand.
CCTCATACACCAGGCAGCTCTGGCTTCCTGCACTAACATTGAATGACTGCTTGCAGCCCTCTAATTACTGTCTCTCAGTCTGAGACTCTGCCTAGATTTAAAACCTCACTGAAAGTCCCTGAACAATGTGGTTCAGAGTTACCTGTTGTTTACATGATGATGCCTCATAGAAAAAAGCCTTTTTTATTATTATTATTTTCTCTACCAAAATCCGTGTTTTTGCCGTCATGGTAGGATGTAGACGGAGAGCAGGTAGAAAGCGAGGCAGATGCAGCATGGTTCTTGTAACAAGAAGAGGAATTATTGGCAAACAGCGGGGGGCCTCAGCGGGATTGTGAGCCTGGCATGGTTCCACGGTTGTGTGCCCGGCTCTTTTCCTTTTGCAACACACATTCTCTTTGATGTAAGATAACAAGTCTCTTCAAGTCAGCGGTTCAAGTCCAAGGCAAGTCAGAAGCCATTGGTGTGGAAATTCAAGTCAAGTCCAAAGTCTTCCATAAAGTCATGAAGTCGAGACGATGTCATTAAATCAGAAACTCGATTAAGTCATGTTACTCTGCTCTATGTCTGGGTTGCCTGGTCAAGAAACAAAAACACCTTCACGAGCAACTTCTTTCAAGTAAACAGTCACTTCATTATTTGTTTTTGGTGCATTTTATTCATATTTGCTGCTCTCTCTCAGCAGTGTGTAACTTAATTAATTCAAGACTGTAAATAAAGCACAATGTTGGATCTGGATGCTTTCAAAATACTAATTGACACAAAGGGATTTCATGAGCTCTGTTTACTGGAAAGATGTGAGCATAATGCCTACAAACCTGCTCAATAATCATTGCCGCTCCTGTGCATACCAAGTGGGCGATTCATTTGTATGAACTGTGTGTTTATCCAAGCGGCGTCACACATGTGTGTGAAACCAAAAGGCTTTTTCATTAGAGTGGAAGTATTTGATGCTGATCAAAAGACCAGGAATTTTTCCCGGGAAGGTCACTGGAGTCTGCGAGAGAATAAATGAAAGTTAGACGCACAGGATTCCTCAACACAGCTGCGTTGACCTCTCAGTCAGGGACTTAACATCATCAGTGAGGTTGCAGGTGAGGTTATTCCATCATGTGTGCAGGAGAGAGAGAGACAGAGAGCTCCACCCAGGTCCAGGCTGCCCACGAGATGAGACTTTCGCCATCGCCTGTTCCCTGATGAAGGGCGGAAAAAAAATAAATAATGGAGGACGGTTTTGCATCACCCTACAGGACAATCGGGGCGTGGCGACACGGCTGACCTTTGAATCATCTATCAGCGCTGACATCTCTCACGCAGAGTAAAAAAAAAGTTGCATTAGCACAAATGACCTTTTCTCGTCACTCCATCTCGACTGTACAATGCCACGAGGATCCGTCCCCCCCCCCCCCCCCCCCCCGCCCCCCGGCACGCGCTCATCTCAGACCGCTTATGAGCAGCGATGAAATCCCCAGAATTACAGAATTGTAAGATTTCAAAACACCCAATATGAATAGTCAAAGATGTCTAAATTAAATTTTGATTAAAGAAGCTGAATGTAGGCTATGGATCGGCTTTGGAGTAGCTCACATGTCTCAAAGATACAAAAATAAACTTTATTTCAATCTCAACAGTTTTTCTGCTATTTTGATGTATTTGCAATAACTGCTTAAAAGTCCTTTAAACAGCTGATCCACTCTTTTTCACTCAATATTTCAACTCATGTACACTGAGAATATTTCAACTACAGCTGATATATTTATGGTAATTCACATGTAAATCCAGATTTTTACCTGCTTCGTGTTGTCAAGCAGTTTCTATATAAGTGATTTCTTCATCCTTCAGTTCAGACAGTAGATCAGGTCTTGGTGTGTGTACTGGAACTGAGTTTAAAAATGGGGTTAATCCCAGTTAATTCATGATTTAACAGGGGATCACTTATGTTTGTCAAAGGGGTTTGGATCACTTTCATCACTGAAATGAAATTGTTATGTATCATCAAGCTGACGACCTTTCACGGATTGTTTTATGACTCCGTGGAGAAATGCCTTGGCCAGAACAGAAACCTCGGACCTTCTTCCTGTGGAGCATCAACGCTGACAGCTGCACCAACATGCAGCTCAGATAGAAATCAGTGTTAAGCCATGTAAAACTCCAATTCCGCCATTTCAGCCTTGCCTTCATTTCGTCTGTTCCCGCGCCACGTTCCGCTTTTGATTTCACACATTTGTGCTGTGGAGCCCAGAACGCAGCACCAAAGCACCTCTTTGCATAACGATGAGAAGTTAGACCAATTAATTATCTTTGTCTGTTGTTGAATTTGCCAAAACAGTAAGACGAGGAGATGGATGCAGACAGATAATGAATTCGTGTGAAAATCCTCCATCTATCACACAAGATAGCTTTTTGCTGTGCTGATATATTTTCGCCATGTGGCTCAACCTCCCATCTGGCTGGAAATCAGTTGAAAAATGTGCCGGCGCCAAGGCTCTGACAAGCTCTGCAGATTCAGGTTTCAGCTGTACAAGCCGTGCCTCTTTGATGCCTCCACGAAATTCACCTTGCACCACAGCGAACCTGTCTTCTGCACTTATCTGAGGCTGACAACTCTGAAAATTCACTTGGCTTTATTCTGTTTGTTTTTAGTCACGGACTGCGGCAAGAAGCATGCTGGAATGTCGTCTCCGCGGCGTGGCGCACGCGAAATGAGATTTACAAGGCCGGTCAGATGAATTTGAAATCCATCGACAGATCTGGGGGATCGTGTCACGTCGTGCGACACGGACCCTCGCTCTCTTTTTTGTTTTGGTCAGAAAGGCACAGATTAGTGCACTGCAACTGCAGCGCTGCAATTTTGTCATGTTGGAGGAGAACAAAGCAGCCGTCCTGAGCCAACTCTGCTCCCCGAGGACTAAACCTTCTGCTGGCTGAAGAAAAACAAAACAAGGAAAGAGGATCCCAGATTTCAGGGTCTTGTCATACATGTGGCAGTTCTTTGGTACTGAAGCATAAAAAGTGTTTGCTGTGTCACTGTTTCTGTGTTTGTGGACATTGCTTTTTCTTCTTGCCACACAGGATGAACAGGGTTGCCAGTATCTGATCACCAACTGTTTGGTTATTTAGTTGGAAGAAAGTAAAGAATGCAAAACAAATACACAACATTTGTTCTGATGGCGTGAATGACTGGCAAGAGGATTTCAACTTTGGCTTCTTAATTAGCAGAAACTACAAGTAGTCATTTCTGCTGTGAGGTGTGCTCGGGTTTGGCTGCACTGCTACAAAGCAAAGGAAAATCGGGAGATTTGCTTTCCGCCAAGCCACGAGATATACTGCAAAAGCTTAAATCTACTCTTTTCTCTACCAACTCAAGTCACTTACAACTGAGATGGTAACAGAAGCTTAAAAGCGGCACAAATATTAGTATAAATAAATTCTTTTGAGTCACTTTTTCAGACTTGTTTTGTAATAACAATCTTCCTCCACTAAGCCGTGGAGAAAACATCCATAGTGGGATATGCCAGTATCAATCGCAGATGGTAATGGATTGAATTTGTATGACGTTTGTTGTAGTCGTGCGTACGAGCCCTATTTACCGAACCTCACTCACAAATGCGCGCACATATTCATGCACCAATACCCGAATCGGTGTGCGACTTGGGGTTAAGTGACGGGTCGCCGTTGTGGCTATGTGGGAAAAGTAATGGAAGCCATCAGGACTGGCCAGATGAAACTTTTTCTTATCACAAAATAAAACTTTTTTTTTTCTCAGTCTTCCATTTTAGGTGCTGCCTGAAGCTACCAGGTTATGGACCATAATCTGGGTCGAGGATCTGCCCGTGTCCCCACGCTCTCGTCACTGTATCCTCCAACTACAGCACGTTTTTGTCCAATAACTCTCCCAATCTCTTACAAAATATAAGGCGACTGTCTTAACACCCTCGGTATCAGCAGAGATTACTCATTGTGAGAGCGGACATCTATGATCTAAATGAATGTTTAGCGTTATGAAACGCTTCCCGTGTGATGAAATCACACTAAATGTTTAGAAACGTAACGGCAGGATGTTATTCGTGTCATTGAAATGCAGGGCAGAAATGCAGAAAGTGATGGAGGGTCTACATAGCAACCTACTCAAACTCTACATGGTGAAAGAGTTTATGCTTTAGTGTGTAAACAGAGAAAAAACAAAACAAAATGAGAATCATCTTCAAAGATACAGAATCCACCGGTTCCGGTTGATGGTACTGATTGCGGGTGTAAATTTTAACTAGTCCACAGTTAAATGATCATCTCGAGCTCCCTGAACCAATTTGAGCCCGATGAATCGTGTTATTGACATCTTGAGTTATGCTCGTCCCATCAGGGAAGAAGAAATGCGTTGATGGGATAACTTTGGTCATTTAGGATGTTCAGGTTAATAGTCGGTGTAGATTGACGTAACAAATCAATGCAATGTCCGGATTTTTAAGAAGTTGGAGTAAATTTAGGTTCTGAAAATACAAAATTCTTAAGGATCTAACCAACAGTGGGGCAGAAAGTCCTTTTCTCTTCATATTTGTACTTTTAGAAAATAAGTAATTATTTTTTCCTGAACATTTCTGGTATCCTTAACTTTATGTATACCTTTAAACTTGAATGTTATTCATTTAGCAATATTGACAGTCCGTGAAATGCAATCAAGTGTGAAATTTTAATTGTGTGCCGAGAGCTTTCGCCGGGTCCCCAGAGGCAAGAGGTGGAGATGTAGATCTGGTTCAGTGAGGTTTTCACGGCCCGGAGCAACTATTGATTGGGCCGAACTGTAAATAGAAGTGGGCACACGGACAAACAAAACCGCTCCTTCGTCCACTTCTTTTGAAATGCTTCAGTTCTTAAGAGATTTGCTGCTTCTCCATATTTCTGTTCACTGGCAGCAGTCATTAACATTCATGGTTCACTCAGGAGATAATTACATGTCGTTTAAAATCGAAAATGAAAGAGAAAGGACACGAAAGGACAAAAAAAAAAAAAAATCGGAGGGTGAAAAGCAGCGCACCTTGGCTGAGTCTACAGCAACTTGAGGGAATGTTTAACTCTTGCAAAAGTGCTTTTTTTTTTTTTTTTTAAAGATTTGACAACATTTAGACAATAAAATATATATTTCATTTCTTTTTCCCGTACTTCATTTGATTTGTTTTGTTTAGGTATCTTTACATTATACTGTCAAAAAATATTCCACATCTTGTCTTGCAAAAGTTCTTCAAAAGAACAAGGCTTTAGTAAAGTTATCCTAAATTTAAACATTTTAAAGAGTAAATTCTTTCTTCGGGTAAAGAAATTATTTTCTTGATTTGCTCCTATTTGTTATTTTTTGTAGTATTAAGAGACAGAAAGTAAGTCCATATTTGTGTAAATTTCTCAAAATATTATTAATATTCAGCTTTTTTTTTTTTCATTGCGGTAAATTGTGGCTAGTTCAGTTTTATTTAATAAGTTAGAAGCAAAACAACAAAAATGATGACAAACTAGACAAAGAGCTCTTTGTGATTGTCAGAATTAAATGTATTTCAACAATATTTCTTGCATTTCTTTTGCAAATGTGAGTTTTTGAGCGCTTCAGATTAGTTGGTATTTAGGTAAAAAAAAAAAAAAAAAATCACCAGCAAAACAAAAAACTGAACAGGATCCAAGGTTGAAGATTTTTTCTTTTTTCTTTTTTTTAAAAGTATATTTAAAAAAATGATTCTTCTTAGCTCTTTAACAGCAGAGGGCCATTGATTCAACAAGCAAAGGGAGGAACATTCCTTTGCTTGTTGTTAGACAAAATTTCTAGAAAATCTAGAAACACATTTCATTCAAACGGTGCAAGTTCAAAACCAACCAGGAAACAAAACCCAAAGACACAATCCAGGTCATCTCTTTTCCTGTCAGCTTTTTTTATTATTATTCTCTCCAAATGAGGCTGATTGAACAGAGCAGTTTCTTGTCAGTCCTGCTCCTGGGCACGTTTCCATGGCAACACATGACCAGGTGACCTCAGGCAGAAAGAGAAAGTGAAAAAAAAAACCAAAACACTTAGATTAATGAACTAATAAACCAGGTTTGAGGCCCTGGTTAAGAGGATGAATGGAAAAGATATTCATTTATTTATAGAGTAAATAAAAGTTTATTCAGGGACAGCATCTGATCCTTAGGGGTCAATCCCGTCACCGCGACTGTTTTGCACCTTTATATTGATTAAAAGTCTTGATCCAACACATTTGTGGGTTTTAGGCAGGATATATTTCACGTTAAAGGTGGGAAAAGTCTGGAGGTGATTCATCTTGGGCCTGTTAGAAGTTTCCACTGATATCACTTGAAATTCCTTCCAGCTTTCAGGAAGCGGGAGCGGCTGCATTTGTATTCCTGTGCTGTGGAAGTGACAACGCAATCAGACATGAGTAATGAACAGCCAAATAGTCAAACACAGGCTAACAGTGATATTCTGGCTGCAACTACTCAGCCCCCCTCCTAAATCTGGTGTAAACACATAGAGAGTTATTTTTGGTGTTTCTTGGGTGCAGGTGTCCAATTATATTTCACACTTTCTTGATGGTGCACTGAGAGGTTGCTTGCGGGTGGACTGGTGTTAGTTTACTTTACGCCCCACGTTCAGTCTCTAAGACAAATACACAAAGAAAAATATTTAGGAGGAAGGAGAAAGAAAAATCTTGGCCTTGCTATCCTTTTCTTCGCCTAAAAAAATGATTTTCCTATCATTAGTTTCGTCTCTGGCATTAGCAGGAAGCCGTGACCTCTAACCTCTTTGTTTTGGCTGAACATGTGATGTGTTTTTTTTTTTTTCTATCGGATCAAAAGGCCCTCGCTGATACACAGGGAAAGTGTTTATGAGTGATGGAGTTGGTTTATGTGGGGATTCTGGGTCAGGACTCCTCTACAGTGTGAGGTGAATCACTGAGTGGGTTTTTTTTGTTTTGTTTTTTTTTTACTTTTTCTGTTTCAGTAGTTTCTGCTTCTGTTGTCTTTTTTTCCTTTTGCTGTGATGGAAGGAGCTGGTGGGTGCAGAGAGAAATTTAGTTGCTTCTGTGGTTTAAACATGTTTAAATTCTGCCTGGAAAACATCTTTATTTTTTTCACCTTGAGTCATAATATCTACTAGAACAGAGATTTCTTGCAGGCTTATTATCTTTGCTTTTTTTTTTTTTTTTGGCACACTTTAAATGTTTCATAGGAGGAAACTAAATCTGATGCGAAAGATAATCAAAGGTAACAGACAGGAGCTTTTGCATGTTTAGTTTTTCATTTATTCAAATGAATAAAAACGACAAAAGGAAGTCGATTTGCTTCTCATTAGGGCTCTTTACCATTCGGTTCAAAAGTTTCAGAAGACGTAGTGCTTCCCATTAAGGAACAGACAGAAAGACATTTCTTTCGAACCTCCCAGTAAATGATCTCTTGGACCTCTAATCTGAATCCGATCGCTTTTACATTACGCACACTGGATAAAAATCTTGCTGCCGGTGGCTACAATATACAAATGGCATATCCAAAACCAAAGTGCATACTTTTTAGAGTGAACAAAAAACAAAAGTGGGGCAAAGATTTTCAAGAGAAAAGACAAACACCTGGGGCTTTTGTCAGCTACATTAAAGAGGTAGCATTGTGCAGAATCGACTTTTTTGAGCTTTTTATCGTTTTCTAATGTTATTAAATCATTAGAAATGATTTAATATTCAAAACTCTCTTAAGTCACATTTAATATATGCAGGATTTTTATAACAACTGAAGGTAACAGTCCCTTGATTGAGCTATAAAATGGCTGGAAAAGACCCTTTAAGACGTAACACTTGGGTTGATTATAATTGCAGATAAAGCGGTAATTTATCCAGTAACTTAAAAAATCCGACTCACTGCATAATCATCTTCATCGAACAGGTCTACTAGCAGTTTACTAGTTAAAAATGTCAATGTGAGCAGGAGCAAAGGGGATAAATAACTTCCCGTCAGCAAGTTTATTAAATCAGGAGGTTTCTTTTTTTTAATTTAACCCTTCAGAACAATAGCAGAAAATAAAATTAGCCTGTAGAGAAAAATGCCTGTCCCGAGGTGTCTTATGTCACCCAATTGGAGGAAACCGACACATCTGGAGGGACGCCGCCGTCTCAGTCAGCAGCCCAATTCCAACAACGCTCCGAGGCTGCAACCAAACTGACAACGCTGGCAATCAAACACACCTCATCGCCTGCAACACAATTTAAACAGAGGTGTCCTTTTCTGGGCACCTTGCGGAAAGCTTTTATCCGCCATGAAAAAAAATTACAAGGTTGAACAAGAGAAAGAGGGGAATGTTTGTGTTGTCGAAAGCAAGCCGAGTCCCTGGAATATAAATGGGAATCAGACAGTTTTCTTTTGTCCTGGTGGAAGGAGTGAAAGTCCTCCATAGAGATGAGTGATAAACGCTGTGGACACACCTGTGGACTTCAGCCACTTAATGTTTACTGTCTCACATGTCTGCAATAGATCATATAGAGATACTTCTTGCCTGGGAGCAGGAAGAAAATCCTTCGTGTAAAGTTAGTGACAGCTAAGTGACATTACGACTGCTTTGTCTGATAAAGCTGCATGAGATTCGCTGCATTGAGATTTATTAATCTCCTCAAAAAAAGTCTTGAAACTGAAATTTGTCTTCTTTTTTTTTAAGTTTTCTGTATTTGATCACCAAAACCAAGTCACTTAGGGTGTAAGTTTATTTACCATAAAAAGCATAAGACAGACATCATAACAACTTTACTCCCTGTTATGGAAATTTCATTTAACAAAGAATGAGAATCTGTTTCAATAATAAGAGACAGATGAATCTTTGTCTTTAAGTTTCTTTATCCGCCCCCACAAAGGAAACACTTCATTTCTTTGGTATTTTATTGCATGTCTTTATAAACCTGGCACGTTCAGCTTTTGGGTTTTTTATTCCCCAGAACTTGTCACAAAACAATTCCTTTGCATTATTCAGGCTAATATTTGACGTGTTTTTGCTGTTTTTTCCAGCAGAACTTGGATTGAAATCTTCAAGATCGTTGACGCTATTTCATGTGTTCCCAGTTGAATCACTCTGGTGCTGCTCCAAATCAGATACATGACGCTTTTAACTGGTAGAAAAACTATTCGCACCTGTTTTCTTTGGCAACTGTGACTAATTTCCTTTAAAATCAGCCCACATGTATTGCAAAACAATCTTTTTGAAATTGTAGATGGAAAAACAAACTCAAGGGACGATACTGCTGCCTATATACCTCATCTTTCTTGCCTAATAGCAGGGGAGTAAAGATGTATTGTAAAATTAAAATAAAGGTTGTCATTTTATGACTTTTTCTGATTTTTTTTTTTTTTTTCGCGTTATCACCTTCAGAGTTTTGTCAATAAAGGTTATTGATTACAAATGAACTCCACACTAACATTTTGTGCTTGCCAATGCTGCAGACTTTTGAGACATCAGTTTCTGATCCAAAAAGTTTTTAAAAAAACGGTTTTGTTGGAGTCGTTACTATACAGGTAGTGAGTAAAAAAAGGAGACAGCTTTAAAACTTTTGTGTGACAGCACTTTGTTCATTAACCTCCCAGCAGTTTATAGAAACGGAAAGGACATTTCTTTCACCGACTGACAGTGTGTCCTGGCTCTCATTTCTTCTCTGCCAATCTGCGTTCCCGACGCTCTCCTCTGAAACCGTCTCAGCAATTGGTCCAGTTCTCCTCTAAGCCTATTTGCCTCAGGGCCACCTTTCCTTGTCCTTTAACTCCATTGTTTCTATTTCATTAACCTAATCACTCACAGTAGGATATTTTTCTGTCTTTCCCCCTCGCCCATCCCAGCGGGGAGCTTTGTGAAGGTGAGTTGGCCGATTAGCATCCAGCTGATGTACAGTCCCCCTTCCAGACTCGACCTCCGCGGCCTCCCACAGGATGTGCCCGACGTGCACAAACTCAGCTGGTCACACTGAGGCCTGGCGACGGACCGGATACGCTGAACAGAATAATGTACATGGAAAAGACTCGGGATCTCGCTGGATATTTTTGCTGCTTAATATTTCTAATGATTTCCAATAAAGCTCTGCTTTTCCGTTGGGTCTGGTATTTTAGAGGTAATGTGGGGCTTGTTGAAACTGATTATTTTCAATGAGAGTAGTAGACAGCCGTGGTGGCAGGCACAAATATTTGCAGTACCGTATTTTCTGGACGATAGAGCGCACCACATTTCAGAAACTAATTTATTTTGAAGGGGTGCACATGACACTGACATGACACTGTCATAAACATGCAGGCGTCTTTATGAATGTCTGTGACTGCTGTCATGAAGTGTCATTTGGTAAATAATGACACTTTTAATGCAAAGTTGCTCTAAAAGTTACATTCAACGTGTCGATTTTGCATTTAAGTGTCATTATTTGTGAAATGATGCAAAGTTGGCACTTTTTATGGACTTTTAATGCAAATTTTTTTAAAAGTGTCATTATTTACCTAATGACACTTCATACCAACAGTCATAAACCTTCATAAAGACTCCTTCAAATTCATGACGGGTGTTATGTCATGTTTATGACAGTGTCATGTCAGTACTATTTATTATCAGTCAGTGAAATAGTTCAGTCCAGTTCTGTTGTCTCTGGTTCAGGAGATGTGGGGCATTTTGCTTGACAGTCCTCCCAAAGCTTCGGTTCTCCCTGTTGCTGCTGCGCCTTTGCCTACCACACTTCTTCCTTCCACTCTATTTTCTTTTAACATGCTTCTTTATTAGTGACGTTTTGTGACTTAAACTCCCTGGGAATGTGCGTCTTCCCCGTGATTGTGTGTCCTACTGACAGTTTAAAGACTCAGAAAACCTTTGCAGCTGTTCTGAGTTAATCAGCTGATTAGAGTGCATTTTCAATAATTACCTTTTTTATGGTATTCAAATTTTCTGAGACACTGGATTTTGGATTTTCCCTCGTCTGTGAGACATAATCGTTGATCCAATATAATGTATGAGTTTCATTTTCTGAGGTGACTGCCAACAAATATTGCACTTTTAGCCAATATTTTAATTTATTGAGATGCACTGAGTACATTTGCACCATATTTCTGAGGTGGAGCTCTAACGGTGGGCAATGTATTTAAAACATCTCCCCACAAATTGACATTTGACCCGAGGCATGCACTCCGCTGTGCCAGCCTTGGCAGATAGCAGCTGCAGTTGCAAATACCACGCTGAGCCATTTCATAATGTTATCTACCATACATGCACATCCCTAACACACACTTTCCCCCTGCACCAGGATGATATTTTTGTTGGGGTCACCTTTCGCCTGTGGTGTCGAAAGAAGTTAAATGTCAAAACGACGCCACCTTTACCAACAATTCAGAGTTTAGCAACCTTATCAGGGCTTCATTCATTCACTGGGTCTGGTTGAGTAATCTCTCTCATTTAGCTAAGCCACATGTGTCAAACTCGAGGCCTGAGGGCCAAATCTGGCCCAGCGTAGCTTTTTATGCGGCCCGCAAGTCTCCAGATTACATCAATAAGTCCCTGTTTTGTTTTTTTTTTTGTTTTTTTGTTAAATCTGCTAAATTCACACAAAAATAAAAAGATCCCCACATTTTCTTTCTGATTTTACTACAGGTTTTTCTCAAAATTGATCAATGACATTGGGTTTTTGATAAACTTGATGAGGTGATTAATAAAAAAGTTACATTCATGCAAATATCATAAACATTTATTACAAATATTAATAAATCAATGGCACAAAATCTGTGATTTGGATTGCACAAAACAACCCCACAAAAACAATCACAATCCTGGAGGATTGATTAATGTGAAAAGATGTTCAGTATCATTTCATTTTAAGAAACATTTATTTAAAGCTGAAACAAACAACTATTAATTAATATTTTAACAATGGGCTTTATCAATACATTGTGACACAACCGGCCCTTTAAGAATATTCAGATGAAACTGAGTCTGACACCCCTGAGCTAAGCTACAATAACCTCATGATCTACATATATATATATATATATATATATATATATATATATATATATATATATATATATGTGTGTGTGTGTGTATATGTACAAATCAGGTCAAGATCAATGGAAAAAAGACAAAAATTCATAATTCAGATAAATCGTCTTTCACTCCTTGCCCTGTTCACGTTCCTCCAAACTGCCAAGAAAAAAAGATCCAATATAGAATCACCTACTATTTGCAATGTCAAAGAGAGCTAGCTTGAAAAAAACCCCCACAAAAGCATGAGATCATCATTGAACTTCACAGAAAGGTGAAACTTAAGCTGGAGATCTGTTCATCGTGAGGTGACTTCCCTAACCAGCTACCATCCATCAGAAAAACATAAAACATGCACAGACTGAGCTCTTATTAGATTGAAGTGATATACCTGCAACTGCAAGCAACGCTTCTCATTTGTAAAGCGGATTTTGCAACATTACATTAATGCGCTGTGATTACATTCTTTTATGGACTTCGATTGGAAAGACTTTAATACTTTGAGATGCGTTTCATCTGTATTGTTTTAAATTATTCACGTTCAATGTTCATTGGGGACTTACGTTCCCCCCATTACATTATTGGTTTATGCAAAGCAAGGAAATGACTTCTGGGAGATCAGTATGTGAGTTTGAGTCATCAGTGTAGAATGTAGCCCTGGAGACAATGACTCAGTCTTCCTTCTGTGGACAAACATTGCCATACAATCATGTCCTAAATAGTATTACGGTTGTATATTTAAAGTTTAAATAACCTGCACTTAACAGGAACGTGTAACTTTTAAAGGAGGAATGTGCTAGTGCTTAGAACGTTTTTCAGAGGGTTTGCTGACGACACCATAGAGTTTTGTGGTATGTAGTAAAAATTGCTGTAAATCAAGGGGGTCAAACTCAGTTTCATTTTGGGCCATATCAAAAATCTGGATGTTATTAAACAACCTTTTGCGACAGAATGTATTGATAAAATCCATTCAACTGTTAAAATATTAATAAATAGCTGTCCCGCCAAGATTTTGTGATTGTTTTTATGACTTTTTGTAATCAAAATCACATATTTTGTGATGCTACACAGGGTTGTATGATAAGCCTGGCGGGCTAAGCATTGCTTCTTTTTTTTTTTTTAGGTCCTTTTGAAATGTTTGCATTTTTAAGACTTTATAGTTGGTGTCCAGGTATTATAAAGTGTGAATTACTCTGAAAAATAACCCTGTCTCATTCTGTAATTATCAATATAACTACACATGTGCATTTATTTTCAGAAAGAAACATTATGTTTTTTAATGTTTGTTTTCTGAAAATCATGCATTTTCAGAACAGTACATATGTTTTAGGAAATAAAGAGGATGTGCTTTTAGTGAGTTGAACAGGAAGTGATGCTAGATGTAAAAAAAAATATCAAAACTGAACTTTTTTTTGAAACGACACAAACAGAATCTCACTGCTATGAAGCCGCATGTGCCTATAGTTAATAAATAAAATACTCTTTATTCTTTCTGCAACAGAACTACACACATCCCTGACAACACTGTGGTCTGTGGTTTACTCACTGACTGACTTTCACCCCAGATTACATGACAGCCATATTATTCATGAGACTACAGTATGAGTCAGGACAAGTCACAAATCTTCAGAGTGCAGGTCTAAACCAAACCCTGATTTTTTACATCTTATTTTCATGTAAAAAAAAAAAGACTCATGTCCTTTTTTGTGACTTCAACCAGGGGGCACGCTACATGACACTGTTAGCTGTCACGGATTTAAGTAAAAAAAAAAAAAAAAACGAGGTGTTTACACTAGCAGACTACAAACACAACACTAGCTCCTCAGTGTCATCTCCAGTTTTAGCTTTGGCTGCTCCACACATCCCTGTTACACATGTAGTCTGTACATAATTCATGCATACTTGCAGATGTAAACAATCTGTCTTGTTATCTTTGGAATAAACACCAAGTGGGGAGCGACAAAGTGGAAAAACGTGGCTGCAAAATAGGGGCACTAAGTGGCGAAGGGGTGATACATTAATTAGAACAAAAAAAACAGCTTTGTGGTTGATCTGTGGTGAAAAATGCATCTTACTGACACACTTTCCAGTAGAGTTGATGTCAGTAACTATTTATGTTAATATTCAGCTGTTGTATCTGTAATAAGTTAGTAATTTAAATGATCTAGGAGGATGTTTGAAACATAGAACCAGCACAGAAAACTAATTTGACACACAACCTACCAGTCCTAGTTCCTCTGCTGCTCAGTTAGTAGACACATCTTTCTGTTGTTATAGCTCATATATTAGTGGCTGCTTCCCATCATGTCTCTTGACAAGATTATTAGGATTCTCTTCATGGCCTCCTGTCAAATCGCTGTGTAAATCCTCATGATATTCTGAATTCCTGCTGCTGTTATAGTACTTGTTGTCTCATGTGTGGAAAGCCTTCATGCAGCTGTGGTTGCCTTTGTGTGAGCACCTCCCCACCGTCTTTTCCCTTTTTTAAAGAAGAGAACTCACAATGGCTTTTCAACAAACGTCAAAATCATACTCTATAACCAAAAATACACACAACGTACGAGGTGCATATTTGTTATTTTAGGCCTATAAGGGTGCATAGTCTGCTTTAATCGATCTTCAGTTCATTTGTTTGGACGAGGTGTGCATGTGCAATCGAACTCTGATCCACCTAAAAACCTTCGTCTTGGTTTGACTGAAGTGAACTCTGATGCAGTTCGGATGTAAACGAAAAGCAGGCAGTGAACTGTGTTACAGGGCACTGTGAGTGGATACAACCACAGCAAACATGAGAAATCCTACATTTGCTAAAATCTGACGCGACTCCATTTTAGCTTACATTTGGTGAAGAAGGAAGTTATATTTGTGGGTTGCAAAAAAACTATAAATATAACTAACAAATATAACTAAAAAATTAAAGACCTTATGTAATAATAAATTATTATTATTATAGTTTTTGTTAAAAAATTAAAATGTGCTCAAAGTGTTACTAAAACGTAAGAACATCTTTTGAAGGTCTTTTGTAAAAGAACAAATGGGTAAAATGAAACTTTTTATTTAGGAAACGTTGAATGTGAAAGGATTTATGATATAAAACATCTATGTTTGCTAAAAAATTGGGGCTGCAGATGATAATAAACTAAAGCTGGACTTCTGAAAAGAGACAAAATTCCCATCACTAGAGTGTAACGCCAGTTGCAGCAAAAGCTGAGCTTAAAACAAAACAGCTTGTATTTCATTTAGGCTGAAAAACATTCTCTTAACACAAAGCAGTGCACACTGTAACAAAGTGATGAATAGAGACAAGCCGGTTTCAGCACATACAAACACAGAATGAACTCATGTTAACATCTCGTGAAAGAGAAAGAAGTCCTTAAAGCAAACTCATCTAAGAACAGCATCAAGGGGATTTACCAAGTACGGGTGGGTTTATTGGAAAACTTTGGCACACATTGTTAACACAGAATAACGCATACCTCTCCCTTTATTTCTCCGCTGCACCACTGTAAAGATCAAATCAGGTGAGTGGGAGGAAGTCGAAAGGCAAGTGGGAGCAAGATGAAGGTCTTCAGAAGTCAGATAAGACAGTGCCATCCCTTCACTTTTCCTCATCGGTTTCTCCGCCAGGTGGGAATATATCATGTGCCGAGATGTCTGTGCTGGGAAGGAGAGGGTCTTTGAGGTTACGCTTTCTATTAGTATCATCTGTTAGTTTGACATAAAACGCAAAACCAGATGAGAGAAGAGACGTTACAGCAGTGAGATTTTTATTTTTTTCTGAATCCTTTGCTTCAACCGTGACTGTGTGCTTTTATGTTGTCTGTGTAGTAGTAGTGTTAAAACACACACACACTTGTATGTTGCCTCACTGAGTGACTTAGGAGAGATAATAACGAGAATTATATGTGCATTATGAAACAAAAAAGTTTGCTCAGAAATTCCCTGTCTCTGTGGGCTGCATGGTGATATAACATGTTCTAAATTTTTCATGTCGGATGAAACGAGGTATGTAGGCTTCACACCACAGCAGTGAACCAGATTCACTTTGAAAACAGCAAGCACAGATTCTGTAGCAACTAAACCGGAGTCAGTGACAGAAAATGGACAGTTTTCGCTTTTTGATTATGTTTTCTCATTCTCTAATTTGTCATAGCAAGATCTATATTAAAAAAACCATGAGCCCAAATGTGTAATTATTCTAATAGTACAGTGACATACACGAAAAAAAATCTGTGCTTTGGAGTGGCCATCACAAAACCTTGATCTCAGTCCTATAGAAAACAAGATGAACAGGCGCAGCAGCCGACAGAGCTGACTTGGTTACACCGGTTCTGTCAGCCAAAGTACCATCAAGTTATTGTGAGAAGCTTGTTAAAGAATACCAAAAAACCATATTCCACCCCTTTCAATAGAAATCCAAGTGAAATTCTGAATTTTAAAAGAATTTAGCATTTAGCAAATTGAAATAATTTTTGCAACCACAACAGCTTTAATGTGATTTAATGTTGGACACTGAGCAAAAAAAAAAGAAAAAAGGTTGTGTCCTTTGACAAAGTAAATTTCTGGTTACAGTTCAATTGTTATACCAGAAGGATTAACTATTTTTCCAAGTGAGGCCTGTGGAGTTTGGTCAAGATTTGAAACATATGCAAACCAACCTGCAGCCAAAGCAAAAGCCGTTTTACACTTCAACGCTCATCACCTCAGTGCCAATGAAGCATTAAAGGACTGGCCTGGACCCAGACTATTAATGATAGTCTACAACAAACTGAATTTTATTGTGTCTTAGAAGTCCTCTTATTTTCATGGAAAACATAAAACTACATAACACAATGACATGGGGTTTATTTCTGTCTTAACTGATGCAAAGTGAGGAGTTGAAATTGATACTGAAAAACCAAGACATCTGTTCATCTGTTGTGGTTGCTTGTAAAGTGTAGCTTGGTAATTTATAATATTTATCAAACATACAAAGTATTCAACAATGGCGGACACAGAAAAAATTGCCCTATCAGGCTGTGATGATAGCTGCCATTGTTCGCATCATACTTAGAATCTGGACAATAATACCAAACTCAGTCTGAAGAGAAAAAAAAAATCAGCAATATGTTGAAAATTATGAGAAATCCAAGCTCTCATGATTATTTGGTGAGGTTAAGGTGGGCTGGAGGCCTATGAGTTTGAAGCAAAGTAGAACAACCTAATAAACCGAGGGGTATTTATCTATAGTGGGAAGAATAATTGCAGGAATGAAAACCAAGGGGGAATAATTACTGAGTGGGAAGAGCTGAGAAGTAACCTAGATGGAGGCATGTGTGGGAGTGGGAGTGGGGGAGGCTAATAAGAACTGATTGGCTGAACAAGTAAACACAACACAGAAACATAGGAGCGAGAAAAGAAATTACAATCATGAAGCAAAGAGTATAAACAAAACCTGTGGAAACCAGGTTGTAGCTGGAGGCTGGATGCTTGACGTGCAAAGCGGCACAGCTTAGTTCAGGTCGTCCCCAAATCTAACGGCTCACTCTGTTTTGCATGTTTTAGATGTTTCCCTGCTAAAGCAGACCTGATCATTAATGACTGCACAAACCCCTCAAGCGCTTACAGAATCCTGTCAGTGACCCATTCCTGTAAAACAGGTGCGTGACAATGGATAAAACACCCAAAATAAGGTTGGATGTTGGGGCAAGAGCTGGAGGCCACTGCTACAACGGATTAGCTTGTTATTATCTATTGAAATACAAGCCTAGACTGTCTCTGTTACCAAGTAAAATTATTTCACTGGGTTTTATCTCTTCCTATTGCTTTATGTGAGCTATTCTATTTGATCCACACGCCATGGTTTTATGAAGTTGGTGTTTTGCTAAAGGTAAATAGACGCTAAGCATATTTTTACCTCTTAATTTTAAATAACAGCAAAGGCACCCCCTGATTATTGTTCAATCTCTGCTAAATGCACTGATCTTGTAGTGTTGCTGTGGAAACTATTTGTTTAAACATTTTGTGATATGAATCAAAGAAAGTAAAATGCATAAAATAGCCTCTAATCTTATTGACCTGGACTATTGTAAAATCACCTCATCACTGAATTGATCAACTTTACCATTAACCACATAGAACCAAATAGGTCTGCCACACCAGCTACTCTTTCAAAACACAGTCGATGGGTAGTAAATGACCTAAAATACTTCCCTCCAAACGTTTATTTGAAGAACTAAAACATTAAGGGAACTCTTGACACACCATAATGTAGAGTCAACTTTCCCCCAGAGGGCTTCGCCTGGAAAAACATCCGCCATTTTAACCGCAAGTCGGGAGCCTTGATCGATATGATTTTAGATGTTGTTGTGTGGAAAGCTCTTTCCACAGAAAGCAGGCATCAAAAGACTGACTGTCCACATGTCAAAGTGTCCTTGGGCAAGACTAAACCCAGCTCTGACCCCGTTGCTGCTAATGCATTCATTGGACTGTGAATCTGTATATAAAGAAGGATTAGACCCACAAGGCTTACAAAAAAAAGAAAAAATTATATTAAAAGTTGCATGAATATGTGTGAATGGGTGGTGTTGGTTTGCAGTGAAAGGGGACTTTAAGTGGTCAGTAAGTCAAGAAAAGGCACCATTTAAATGTTGTGTATTTACCATTTAATAGAGGCACTATGGTTTATTTTTCTTTACTCAGGAGTTTGTGAATCGGTTCCTGCTGTAAGTGCTCACCGACTGAAGAGTAGAGGCTGTATTTGCTATTAGTTCGGTCAGAACAATAAAACACAGACATTTCAAACTTTCTGACCATAAGTTGATGTTTGGAAAGCCCCACGCCCCCCAAAAAAAATCTAACCAGCGGTCATTGGGTCCATATTTTTATTTTCATTTTTCTTCCAGGCAGAAAGAACAAGCAATGTCGTTTTCTTGAACGTTCTCCTCCAGATACCCCCTTCGCTCTTCGTGAGCAGAAGGACCCAGCGCCAAGACTCAATCTATTCCGGCCTGTAAATTCAGAGATTAGATTTAAAAATAAAAATCTGGAGCCAATCAGAAAATATAACTCAGGGAAGCGACAGTGTCCAAATCTCCCAGCTGCAATAACACGAACACATAAAACTTTGCAGGAGTTTGTAAACTGAGTGTGAAATTATATTTCTGAATATTAAATATGACTCCATTTCATGCTTTGTGTCTTTTAACAGCCGCCGGTGCCTGTCTCTTCCCTCAGCCTCGTCGTGATTTTTCTATCTTGCCTTTCTGTTTATTATTTTTTTCCGTGTCACCTCTTCTTCCTGTTCACTGTTCTATCTGCTTTCACTTTATTTTTCCAGTTTGTCAAGCTGACACTTTTGCTCTTTTTTATATATATATATATATATATATATATATATATTATATATATATATATATAATATATGACATATTTATATATGCATTTGCTTTCTACAGATTCATTTTAGTCTCTGAGTTTTATTGGTGCAACCTTCTTTTCCTACGTCTTCAGAAAACGCTCCCCTCAAGGTCAAGCTTCTAACACTGACATTGTTCCTCCACAGCCCACATCCACAAGCAGTTTTTAGAATCTTTGCACCGCCAAGTGTATCTCGCAGCTCTTTCAATTCAAAAGCTTGCTAAACCCCCTAGATAACCTGTGTGGCCGTACTGCAACGGTGACAACTGTACAAATACATCATAATATCACACGTGCATTTGGCAAAACCCAACACCTTGGCGGTGGAAGTCTGAAGTGCCTGGGTCCTGGTCCCAGGAGGCGTGCTCCGTTAGAAGCGAGCCATATGTTGCTTTCTGATGGCAGTTTGTTTTTCTCCGAATCCACAGATGAAGATACGTCCCCAGAGACAAGCAGCTTGTGAGTGTTTGTGAGAGAACGGGGAGCCGGAGAGAGCAGGACTGAGCGATGGTGTGTGTGGCGAAGCCTCGCCACAGCTGCACCGTTTATCCTGGCCAGCGCTGGGGGAGGGTAGGGGGGCACCCAGAGCAGAGCGCAGCGTGTGCCAATGTGCCACAGCTGTGGCCATCTGCACGATAAACTGGGCTACGTTTTGAAAGGGAGCCACACTGCAAGCGCATGTGGGATGCAGTGTGCTGATGTAAGCTACACTATTCTTTGAGACCAAGTCTTCTTGGAGCTTTCTACCACTTTAAGGATCATGAGCTTTGCCTCTTGACTCAGGCGGTTTTAAACATTCTCAACCCTAACCCGACTGGACTCTGACGTGGCCATTCAAATGTTTGGACCGTTTTAGCGGACTCTGCTCCAGACATTTTTAAAAAAAAATATTATTTCTCTCCATTCATGTCATCAGTTCAGATCAGCTTCCTGATGAACAGCGTCTATAAAACATGATGCTGCCACAGCCGTGTTTTACTGCCTTGCCGGGGCTCCGGATGGTGTGCAGTGTAAGTTTTCTTTCGGTGATGGATTTCTTCCTGCCACTCATCCATAAACGCCAGACTTCAGACTTGTCTAAAGTTTTCCTTTTGGCTCTTCGATCAATACTCTCCTCGCCTGACCTGTGGGTGGCTAATTTACCGGTAGATTAAGGATTGAAATAGTTTACTTTTGAAAAAAAAAAAGGTGTGATTCATTTCATGACAGAACTCTGTGTTTTTTGAAAACAAAACTTAAAGCAATAAAATTAGAAGCATGCAGGTGTAGTACCAAACAGATACTCAGATGTGTAAAGTGCCTGGTGCTTGTTACAGTTTCAACATAGCAGTGACAGTTTTAAATATTGACAACATGGCTGACCGCTCGGGGCTGCGTTAGAGGGAGACCCAAGCTATTTACTGACCCAAACTGATTGATGTGTTTAGTTTATAATAAGCAAATAATATTAATGCCGAAGAAAACACACAAATATGTACTTCTCCTGAGGACGGAAACGTACTTCTGGTGGTTGTAAGCCGTGTCACTAAATGTCAGCGTCATGTCATGACACTAACAGTCGGGCTCTCCCAGGGCCGTTTACATGTTGAGACAGTCGCTGACCTGATGTTAACGTGACCGCAGGGCGACGGTCCCACGTCGGAGCTTTACGTTCATTATGTTCAGCACGATACCTGTCATGCAAAAACTCAATCTTTTTTTGCTAAAGCGTATTTGATTAAGTTTTTAGTAGGAGACTGTAGATTCCAAATGTTCTTCAAATATGACGGGCTGAGAGGACATCACGTCTCCACGGCCCTCTTCAGGTGATCCCACTCTGGCTGGAACAATCCAAAGCTATTTTTATTCTGCTGCACTGTGGTGTGATGCTAAAAATAAAACCTCTTTTTTTCCTTTGACTTTCTAACGGCAGTTCAAAACTGACTGCCGTTTCAAAATATCACGGTTTTATCCAGCTCAACTAAAACTCCAGATCCATTTGAGAAAACTAACTTGTGCCTGAATCTGCTGGCATATTTTTCTATGGATGTGGGGAGTTTTTGTGGCTAAAAGTTCAAATATGGTTTTATTCAAGAGATTTGTATTTTAATTCCCTTCAAGCTCTTTGCAATTATTTATTGATTTTTTTTTTTTTTTTTTTTTAGTTCATTTATGTAAGATATAGCCCAAATAAAGAGGTGGGGTAAAATGTGAAATGAGCTGATGTAAAATCAAGTTGAAGATTCTGAAAAAAAAAAAATACCCAAAGTTTACAACTGCTTAGCATTATATTTATAATAAATTTTTTTTTAAAAAACGAAAGCAATGCTTTCAACAGGAGTTTCATGTAAACCCGAGGCTCCACTTTGGATGTTCATGCACCAATTTAACAGGCATTTCCTCCAAACGCTCACCGTCTCTCTCCATGCATAGCACAACCGGGAATGGGCGTGAAGTCTGACTGTAATTTAGTGGGAGACATGTTGACTGGGGGACCTCAAGTGTACGACGCAGGAAATTGTGTTGCCTCCGGAGAGTGAGCATCCCTCTAAATTTCCTGTGGAAAAAACAAAAAAAAGGAAAAACGAGCAAAATAAAGGAAGCAAATGCAGGGAGACTCATAGAATATGAATTTGCGCTGACATTTTAGAGTTAATAAAAGGGTGTCGGAGCAGCTTTGCCTCATTCTGTCTTTATAAGTGGCGACCTCTACTACTATTCATGCGCTAAATTTACTGTACACCAGTACAGTTTCCAGTCTCAGGGACAGCTTTTGCTCTATTATGCCTGACAGAAGGGGGCTCTGCTTGTCTATTTTGTGTGACGTTAAAGAAGGACTGATCTTACCCAGAGCTGCTACTCTGAATGGTACACACATTAAAACTAGAATATTTCCATATTTTCTTAACATACTGCTTTACAGAATGTAATAATAAATAAATGCAACCTTGTTGAACACATGCTCTGTGATATTTTTTTTCTGGATATATACACTTTAATCAACATCAATATATTTATGTGTAACGCATTTGTTTCCTGCATAGTGTAAGTCTGAAGCTTGCCATCCATGTTCCTGCTCTCTGTTTTCCTCACTTACACACAGCCTTTCAAGTCACTCGACCGTTCTTGTTCCCCAAAGTCATTATCTGTCTGATTGGGAGTTGGATTGAAGAAAAGACCATGTGTGTTTAACCCTTGAGAGGGTAACAGAGGATAAGGACCGGCCCTGCCGTGCGCACTGGCGGGGATGACAGGGTTAGGTCGCGGCGTACTCGATGTGCAAGCACAGCCGAAGTGACAGCTGGAACCTGCGTTCAGCTTCCCCTACATGCTCTCAATTCACTATCTGGCTCTTTTCCACTCAAACATCGGCAGTCGAGCAAAAATCACTGACAGCCCTGGTGCCAAAACTCAAAAAATGAATTCCGTGATGCCAAGAAAAAGAACCAAAACAAAATAATTTATGTGTGTATATAATTATTATGACATAAATGTTTAATTCTGTCTGGTCCCTGTCAACCAGAACTGTTTCATTCAACCTGTGTGGGTGGCAACAGGTCATCCTCCCCTCTGAGTTATGCTTCACGTTTTGCTTTGAGTGAGAAAAGTTTGGGAGTTGATTAATGATGCCCTTAAATAACCTTTTAGCAGATATTAAAAGTTGAAGCCCACGTTTCTACTTTACAAAAATGTTGATTAGTATTCTAATCTTAAATATTTTGTATTCATTCACTGTAGGTAGAAACTCATGATTAACAAAAATAGAGGCTGTGTGAAGTTGATCTAAGCAATGTGTTTTACTCTATTGAAATAAACTTTTCAAGTGATTTATTGAGTATGTCTGAATATGTTCAAAACAGAAACTGGTCACTCCAACGTTTTCTCAGAAATGTCACATATTATTCTTTCTTAAAATAAATTAAATGACAAATTTCTAAATTATGGTGCGGCGTGCTAAAACTGTTTTATGTTGTACGTGAATCTTTATTTTCAGATCCACGCGGATCTGAAAATCTCTGATTCTCTAGCGATCAAAATCAGAAGCCGGCTCCTCGAATGTGACATTGTAGGCGCCGGATGACAGACGCAGACAGTAACAGTGACTTCATCTGCTGGACTGATTCATTTTCATCCTGACAGAGAACAGTCGGAACCGTATTTCGGAGATTAAAGTTGAAACTTTCTTTCATGTCTCAGTAATAGGCGACACCTGCAGTGCATTTTAATTGAAACACAATGGGAAGTACATCCATTTGGCTCGTATTGATGACCATGTGATGTGGATAAACTTATCCATTAACATATTTCCCTCTAGTTTTCTCTGCTGCTTCTTAATTGTGGTTGCAAGCCCCCTTTAACATTTTCTCCAGGATTAAAAAGTGGTGTACATATAAAAAATGTACATTCTCCCTGTGTCTTGAGTGAGTTCACACCTGGATTTAGTGCTGTCCTAATTGATCGCTTACATGTGATCAATTAGGAATCTCTGTAGCTCTGAAGGAAGAAGCTCCTCCAGCCATTCTGTGAGAAGTTTTAACATTCTTTCTGTACACATGTTGATTTTCCTCCTACTCTCGAAAGACATAAACGCTCATTGCTTAAAGAATCTAAATTGCCCTATTTTTACTTTGCATTTCCGTCGCGTGAGAAGAGCAACAGAATCAACGCAAGTGCAACTCAAAAGTCTCACTGACCTGACAAATGAATCCCATGCTTCATTTTTCAGGCATCATGGCTGGATTGGTCATTGGGCAAACCGGGCCTCTGCCTGGTGGGCGGGAACATTTTTGGACTCATTCGATTTTTTTTTTTTTTCCCCGCTAACCGACAGGCTTATAAACATCTCTCATTTGAAGAGAGATTTTCTAACATTGTGTTGGCCCTGTCTGTCATAATTCGTCATGGGTTTTAGTTTTCTGACTGAAGACCAGATCGGAAAGCCATAAAGAGAAATAGTGGTGACAGAAAAGCACAAAGCATGAAGAGAAAAAGATAAAAATCTGAAGGCAGACGTTGCTAACCGTCACATATTTGGTACACACATATTTGCAGTAGCATCAACTTCTGGTGCAACAGACGTAAAACGGCAACCAAAAGTAGAGGGAGATGAGAGTCGGACAGAAGGCAGACAGAGTGAACACAGGCCAGCTGACGATGCAGTGAGCAGCAGCAGAGAGGAAGGCGGCAATTTGTGACAACAAGGTTCTAATGTTTTAGTCAACATCTTTCCTAAGCCAAGCATTCTGTTTCTTAATCGCATTGTCATTTTTAGTTAAATAAAAAAGCACAAAGAAAAGCACAGGAGTTGATTTTTAGACCTGATAACATCAGTGAATAAGATCAGCTTCCCATGTATAAATCGCCTGATCACCGATCTCCCAAAATTAAGGAAATCGGCACCGATAAATCTGCTGGCCAATAAGTCGGTGCACCCCTAGTGCAAACATTCTTCAGACATTGTGTGTAACATTTTATTTTACATAACGGTACATTGTTGACTCCTGGAAACAGTTTTGATTCAGGTGGTCAAGCTGAGTAAATGAAAATTGGTCAGAACATGACCAATTTTATCTAGGCCACTACAAGCTTCCAGCATCTTGGGGAGAGTAGATCTTTAACGATGCAGACAGAGTATCTGCATGAGATCAAGAAAGGTTATCAGTTAACTTCTGAATTATTTTTTGTACAATTAAAAATATATGCTTAATGCCATCCACGTGCAGTACGTTCAGCATTTTCAAAACATTTGTGCCGGACTGGCTTACCTTGAAAAGGAAATTACAGCTGCTACATGGTTCCCTTTATTTTGAATATTCTGGCTGAGCAATGATGAAAACCCAGAATTTAAAGAAAACACCATGAGAAGTTGAGTTTTCAAAACTCATGCTGTCACACCTTTATCAGCAAATTATTCTTTGCCTGAGTGGGAAGCACCACAGTCATGGGGAAGACTGCTGACATCGACACCCCACACAGCAGAGTAAGCTTCAAAAGGTCAGAGTTAAATAACCCGCTTGTTCACTATATCCAGGCATAGACATAAATGGCTGAGTGGAAGGAAAATGTGTGTAAGGAAAAAGGACACCAGCAGTAGGGACAACAAAATCTTTGACAGGATTGTTAAGTGAAATCCATTCAAGCCTGTTGGGGCGATTAAACAGAAATGATCTGAGGCTGCAGTCGGTGCATCAAGAGCCAAATCCTATACATTTCAATTCAGTTCAATCTGTTTATGCTGTACAAATACAGAGCAATTGCTTTGAGGCCCATTGCAAAGAATCTTTTCAGTTCATGGATATATGAACATATACTTGGAGCTAATTACTCAGTAGCTTAACATCATATTGCTGCATCAAGTCACTGCTGAACTAGACACAATGTCAAAACCGTCCTACTGGGGATAAAGAGAAAAAGAACAAGAATGCTGTTCAGTGGTCCAAACTTCTCCTTTCAGATTAAAGTTTGAATTTTATTTAGAAATTTATGATTTGGAGATTGTCATGTTTGGGTTTCTGAACTTCACGTTCACTTGGACATTTTCAGTCTCTTCATGCTTCTCTCTGATGACAAGCTACATAGAGAAGAAGATTTCCTTTCCCAGCAGAACTTAGCTCCTGGTCCGCTGCCAAAGCTCCCGAAAGCTGCTTCCTGTATTTGATTGACCGGCGAACTGGCCTGACCTGAGCCTCCCATAGAGGGCTGCCGCAATCAAAGCAAGCCGGTCAGTGCCACTGCCATGCCGCATTTAACGTATGCAATATCCTAAAGTCTTAAGACACTAAATTTTGGCTTTTTATTATCTGTAAGTCATTATCACTAAAATTAGAGGAGATAAAGGCTTGAAATATTTGCAAAACAGATGTACTCATAGCTAAATGTCTTCCTACTCCACTAAAACACTTGGCAGACATGCAATAGTTTGATGAGGATATTACCAGGTTTTTATGTGGAGACATTTCCTGCTGCCAAGCCGCTGACATTGAGAATAATCTCACACCTTGGAGTTTTATGGTCAATATTAAAACCAAAAAGTTTTCAGCTACATTTTGCCAATCTTATTTAGTGCTTTGCCACATCAGTTGACATGTATGACTTCATATTAAAAGTGAAACTCTTACTGAGAGATGATCTTAATTTATGGGTTGATTTGGCGCTTGTGTTTCTGACTTGCACGCATGTTTATTGTAGTTTTCTGTTCACACACAAGCCTTTTCCTTTGTTACATTCACCCTTGTTTTGCACAGTCAGATTTGCTTCGCTTGGGACAAAATATTTTATGACTTTTGAAAGAAATTTATAGCACAATAATAACTTTTGGACGGTCTGAAGATGACAAAGGCACAGCTCTGTTGCTACGACCTCATTGGTAGGATTTATTCTAGTTTGCATCACTCTGCTTTAGTGTGACGCAGGTAACAAAAAGATCAATCAAATTCTGATTCAATTAGATCAGAGACAGGCTGTATTTCTGTTTTGCTTCCTAATAAAGAACAAAACCTATCCAGCAACTTCCATCAGCAGCTTTCCAGTTTTTAGTGCATTTTTCTTTATGCTCTGGCTTTATATACGTCCTGCCATTCTTTTAGGTTTGTTGAGCTTCAAAGTTCTCCGGCAAATTTGCAGATAGTTTGGCACAGAGCCCTTTGGTGGCTTCACCTTCTTCCTGTCTGTAACCACGGGACATTCGGCAAAGCTCCGAGTTTAAAGGGAGTCAATTTAGATCCGGGCAGCAGAGATGTGTTCAGACCTCGCTTTCATCCTGTCCAGATGCGTCACGTGCCAGAGGAGAAGTGCGTGGGAAGAGGGATGCGTGTGCCGCTCTGGATGTTTCCCAGGCGCGAGAAGGAGGAAGAGGAGGAATGGAGTCTGTGGAGATAAACAAGTGCGCAATAAATCAAAGACGGAAATATAAAGCAACTTCGAATAAACGGTGTGACTTGTACATGTGCTTACGTTCGGAGGCATGCAAACTTGAGTGGATTAAAAAGGGGAAACCAAAAAAAAAATGTAAAAAAATCCTGAGTCATGCTGTGTGAAGCAAAAGGATAGCTAATAGATTTTCTTCAATGAGAGCAAGCCACTAATGAGGATGTAAGAAAAGAAAGAGAAAGAGTTGCAGGGGGTCACTAGACTGGGTCACATGGAGGGCTGATTGCTGTGCAGGTCGCAGGTTAAAAGGTCAGCTCTAAGACTCGGGATCTCTTAGCCTGAAGGTAAGCTAATTAAAAAGTTCCTTTCTTTTTGTGTATTAGTTTGACTGAATAGGGAAAGTCAATAAATACTGAACACTTAAACATGTATTGTCTCAGCTAATGGCTCATCTCACTGTAGGCTTTTGTTTGCCGCTGTAACTGTACAGTTTGACCCAAATTCATGATGAAGATCACTTACTTGAACTAAATGTTAACAAACATAATTATGCATAGGGTTTTCCCACTTGTGTAAATAAAACAGCAATATTGAACAGTAGAATAACAAACAGTTCGGACTGGACCTGCTGCAGTGCTTCTGCGGCGACAGCAACGGGATGTTCCCAAACATTTTACAACTATTCGCTCCCCGTCTCGGCTGGGAGCCTGAAAACTCTGATGACTTTCACGTCATAAAACCCAATCTGCCGCAGTCACGGTGCCTGTGTGATTCTAAAGCATCACTTTGTCATCATGAAACCATAAAACATGACCCGAGCAACGCATAAAATACGTGATGTATTTCCAGATGGGACTTTCCCAAAGAGCTCAGCTCGACGTCGAGTTCCTCCTGCAGACTTTTCACATCAGTTCGCGGCTTTAAATACAAGCAAAGTTGTTGGGCCCCATTAAACATGACATCCTGCCCATCAGATTCTGCTGAGCAGTGCGTTTCTCAGATCAGATAGACTCTGAAAAAATCATGCGGTGACGCTGTTCTCACTGTCCAGCTGCTTCTACAATTGTCTTCCCTTTGAGCTGCATTACCCCCTGTAGCTCATGGATGTTATGGGTTTGCAACTAAAATACTAGATAAAGCTTCTATATGGATAACGTCGCGTACGTTTGCACCACAGTATTATATGCATAGAATAAAATGAAAATGCAGATATAAAGAGGCTGCACAGTGGAGCAGTTGGTAGCACTTTTGCTTTGCAGCAAGAAGGTCCTGGATTCGACTCCTGGCCCAGGGACTTTCTGCATGTTCTCCCTGTGCATGAGTGGGTTCTCTCCAGGTTCTCTGGCTTCCTCCCACAGTCCAAAACATGACTGTCAGGTTAATTGGTCTCTCTAAATTCTCCCTAGGTGTGAGTGTGTGTGTGCATGGCTGTTTGTCCTGTCTGTCTCTGTGTTGGCCTGCGACAGACTAGCGATCTGTCCAGGGTGAACCCCGCCTCTCGCCCATAACGCAACTGGAGATCGGCACCAGCACCCCTCCTGACCCCATTAGAGACAAGGATGTTAGAAAATGGATGGAAGTATAAAGAGCATATTGAAGATATGCTTTGTGGTAAAATTACTAGTTCTTTTTTCCTTTTCCGTTACCAGCTTCGGTAATTTTTGATCAAGTGCACTCAGTGCAAGTTTGTGTTTGTTCATTTCATCTGAATCTGATCAAACAGTCGCAGCAGCAATGACTGCTGCGACCATGAAATCAACATCAGCCATGTTGATTTCATGGCTGTCATACCTGAAACAATAACGACAGCCTTAGAGAAGCTATCCAGATAGTCCAATTTCTTGCAAACTCTTGAATAAACATGTCTTTTTAATGCTGCCAAGAGAAAGACAGCATAAAAAATAACTAACTGAGTGTGAGCAGTGGGAACAGGTTTCTTACAGCAGTCGGAAAACAGCATGTAGCCTGGAGACCTTGTTAGCCTCTCCCCTCTGATCAATGAAGAATGACAATGCCAGGGGCTAGGCAAAGTCCCGCAGGCGCCGCAGTCGGCCAACACATGCCAGAAGCGGTAGCTGCCCAAAATAGAAAGACCAATAGAAACATGAGAGCTGCTCAAATTTTCATGTTAAATCTCCAACGTGTCATGTTTAGTGTCTCCCTCTGGTTCCCAACGCAGGTTTATGTCTTGATGAATCAAAACCTCAGAGAATGAAAATAAAGGTGAGAGCTCAAATAAACCAAATCATTGACTTGTGGAGATTTAAGAATAGCATATTCACATTTAATAAATATGATTATCTTTTCCTACTGCAGTAAGATTTCACTTTTAAGCAACTATAAAATGATGCTTTTCTGCCCATGTGTATATATTCTATATATTATATATGTATATTTATCACCACTGAAAATGGCAAAGCCTTTAACCCTCTCAGAGAGCAATAAGTTTTCTGTGCTAGCTTGCCCTCTAGTTGCAGTTTCAGGAAATTGTGAACAGCAGTGGACTTTAATGTGTTCATCAAAGAAGGACAACTAATTTTTCAGTGTTTTGTTTGTTTGTTTGTTTTTTTAACACCTGGCTTGTATGGATTAACAGAGGTGTCAAATATGAAATTATTTTCGAGATCCAAATAGTTTGCTCATCATGGGTTTGGGATTTTTTTTTTTTTTTTACAACAAACTTTTTCAAAAGAGCAATATCTACATAAGCCCCAAATGACAAGCAAGTGAAAAGTAGTTTCTTCCTCTGAAAAGTTCACATCCAAAAGTCTTCTGTCTGCGTTTAAAGAAGTACAAAAAAAAATAATGATAAAAAAAATGCCACAGAGGTAATTCATGCTGATTTCAGTTTCTGTAAAACTGACCTTGAATCTAAATCTTTAAAAGGTAGTTATTCTTTTGTCCTCCATCCAGAGGTAGATTTATTCAAATAAGGATTCAATGCCGACAGCAGGGCTGCAGCTCACCACTTTCCTCTGTATCAACGTTTTCCTTCCTCTCTTACCATCGATTATTATCGCAATTAATTGGTTCATCTATCTCGATTCTTTCTTTGTTGTTTTTCTTTTTTTTTATCCATCTCAGTTATTTGTTTAAAGATCAATAAGATTTCAGTTCACAAGAATTGTTGCTCTTGGTGTTTTGTTCATGGAGTTTCTGGCCAAAGAGGCTTCACAGAGGCTTCATGTTTTGTTTATGAGTGACTAAAGTCGCTTGTCATCGTTTAAAGGTTAAATGGTTTGTTCTTTCAGGAGAGATGACTAAAATTTTAGCTATTGTTGGTTAGGACTGACTTCTGCTGGAGAAGCAAAAGCTCAGGCATTGGAGAAGGCGACGAAGGAGGAGTTTTGGTTGGTCTTAATGAAGTTCTGGGAAATCATCTGATAATTCACAAAGAAATGAGGAGTGGGGTTGGTGGTTGGCTGCAGGGAAAGAAATACTTTCCAAGAAGGACGAAGACAACTACCACAGAGCGGCAAACCGTGCTTTTTGGTCCCACTCTTTTAAAAGTAGGATTGGAGACTGTGTAACAACTATTAAAGGTTTGTATTGAGTCAGATAACCCCTAGGATGTTGTACTGAGGACTACAACCAAACTTTAGATTCAGGAGGAGTTTGGGGGTTTTCTTCCTGGTCATCCAGTCTTCATGTTGCTTGTGAATGAGGAGACGGCTTCCAACTGGTGCAAGGCATTCTGGGAGGGGTCCTAGGAATGATTGATCTGAAGAAGCTGGATGAATTAATCTCAGAATGTCACTCCAGTCTGTCATGGAGAAAAGGAAGGTGAGGCAAAAAGAAAAGTTTCATCTATGTTGTGACCTAGTGTATATGGACTATGACTGAAAACAAGATCCTACTAGGAACTTGTGAGACATGTAGAGGAAGTAGGCGCTTTGTGCCTTCCCTTTGGAGGTTTTCTAGGCAGGTTTTATCAGGAGGAGACCCAAAGGCACACAGTGAACCTGCTGAGGGGACGATATATTTCTTCCAGCCTTGGGATTCCCATAAACTGAAGATGTGTGAGGTTTCCTTCTGGAACCATTATTACCTGTGACCTTATCAGTCATGGATGGACGGACAGACGGATGGGCAGCTGCTGTGTGACTCTGACTACCGTGTGTTAAATTGGCTTGCCAGGTCGTTACTGACCATGTTGCTTTTTTAGAGAAGAGATACAACACCTGCTATTGGCAATGCCTTAGGTACCATCTCTTCATTAGCCCTGACAGAGCTAACACAAGTACAAGTCATGTCGTTTTTTCTCTTTATGTTGGAGATTGTATTGTTGGTGGACACATTAAAAACGAGACTTATTTACTTTTGGTACTTTTGGCAGAAGCATCACTTTTTTCCCCCATTTTTTTTTTCATGTTTTTTCCACCACTAGCACCTAGCTAGTGGTGGAAAACACAATAGCTTGCTGCTAGAAGTGGGTTTTTTTTGTTTGTTCTTTTTACACAAACACTGTCACAGTCAAGTTTGTCTTTTTTTTATGATTTTTGGGACTGTTCTCAACACATTTCACAGCAAAAATTAAATCCGCGCTGCCAGGTTGTCATGTATGTATCCGAGGCACGCAACCAGTTGTCGAACGGTTAAGTTTGCCTGTGCACCCATTGAGCTGTTGAGGAAATAGGCGGTAATAGATACTTTGCATGTATATCGTCATGTTGCACAGCAGATGAAAATTTAACTGCTTCGGACAAGGTTCTGACATTAGGGTCAGTGCTGCATCAAGTCTTCTCCATTATGACGAGCTGGGCTTTAACAGTAAAAGACACAGGTTAATTAGTGTGATTCCTTGCCACTGTTGCTCTGCACCACTGACTAATTTAATGGTTTTATTACTCTGGCTTTCTGTCTAATTAAATTGCTCTAATCTTATTTGCAAAGTATTGCGAGGTGTAAGTTCGAGGCGCTCCCAGGAGCTTTGGGTTTGTCGCAGAGGGAAGACATAGACTCACATTCGACGCTTTTTGAATAGGTGTCGCATTTTAAAAGAGATTAAACTTTCAGAGAAGTTGCTTTTTCACCTCGGAACAAACCCCCAACATTTTAATAGAGGTGACTGTCAAATGGGCTTTATTGTATGTTTTTAAGTAGCTTTGAGAAAGATTGATGCTGCTTTTTCAATCATTTCAGGCCAGTGCCTATCCATTTTCAGAGTATTGATCTATGGTTTGTTAAGCCACTTCACTCTGACCTATGAGTCATTCAGGCATAAAAAGGCTCTTAAACATAAAAGATGAATCTTAGTTGTGTCGACACGTTGCAGAACATTTTCTTTTTCTTTCTTACTTTTATTTTTCAAATTTCTTACAGTTTTCAAATGACGACTTCATTTGTCGATGTCCAAACTATCCTGGCCCTATGTGGAAACATAACTGTGCTTTAGTTAAAACACAAATTTACTCTGAATAAACTGTTTCACAAGCCAAGACAAATTAAGGGTAAATCACGCCCCAATCTAAAGAAAACACAGATGAGAAACAAAGTCATTAACTTATTAGCCTAGAGAGGATTACAAAGTAATTTTTAGACCATTTGGACTCTTGAGAACTAGAGAGAGATCCATTGCCCACAAATGGAGAATACATGGAGCAGCTTAGATTATTCCCTGGCATGGCTGATCTACCAAAGTCACTCACAGCTGGGCACAAAATAACCCAAACCACTGCAGAAATCACACAAATTAAGGCTGGGGTTCATGATGTAGCCATGAGATTGAGTCTGTACAAAAACTACATCTATGGGGGACGAAATTCCCGGATGGTGTGTCCCCACGTCTTGTGTAATATCAGAAAAACAATGAGCCTGAAACGAGAGTGTTATGCAGCAGGACAATAGCCCAAAGTGTAACAGCAGAAAACTGAGGTTTCGATGTGATCAAAGTCCAAACATAAATCTGATTGAGATGCCGTGGTATGACTTTAAAGAGGTTGTCCAATGTTTCTACTCAGAACAATTCTGCAAAGAATTGTGGGTCAAAAACTCTCCACAGACTTGTAAATGAATCGTTGCTAATTATCACTGATGCTTGATAGCACTGTTCCTGCCAATGGGAGCACAACCACTTATTAAGTTTAAAGGTAATTACTGTTTCTCAAAGGGCAAAGTTGGTTTGGATAGCATTCTTTCCTTCACATATTGAAAACTATTTTTCATTCCTCAGATTATCTTTGCCTGATTAATTTTGTTAAATTTCTTCGACAATCTGAAACATAAAAAAAAAAAAAAAAAAAAAAAAAAGCAAATAAGAAATCAGAGGAGAAAATAACACTTTTTCACAATATTGCATGTGGTGTCACCAGGTGCAAGGACAACCTGAAAATGAGCAAAAAGTAGTCAAAGTCCAATGACAGGCAAATAGAACTGTTGACAACAAATAGTAATAATAAAAAGAACTATTTAATATTACATGTGGCTTCAGGAAGACAGAGTATCAAGAGGGAAGAGGTAGAAAATCTTTATTCAAGTCTACGGCTCTTATCGTATTCTCTGTTTTCTCTCACCATTTGAATTCAGCTGGGAATACATGGGGAGCATTTACAGCAACACCTGATTTTTTTCAGCATCTCTGCACAGGTAGCCTCAGGATGAGAGCAGTTCAGTCAGCGACTCTCCATGTTCACCAGCCACTTGCTGTTAGGTTGCATACCTTTCAAAAGAAAACAGAATTCACATGTTTTCATATGTATCTCCCCTCACTTTCAGCTTCTGAAATCCAATATGGCTTAATGGCTACCATGTCTTGCTATCAGTTTAATACAGAGTAGCTGATTAAGTTACAGTCTGAGTTTAGCCAAATGTCAGAAGTTATTGTTAGTTATTAAATACTTAAACTCTAAACTCTCAACTCTCAACTTAAACTCTCAAAAACAATGTGTTTTTTTAGAGAAATCCGTGAACGAAGGTGCTCAGTGTTCAGAGGGGCCGCAGTTGGTAGCACTGTTGCTTTGCAGAAGAAGGTCCGAAGCTCAAATGTCATCCTGGCATCTTCCTGCATGGAGTTTGTACGTTCTCCCAGTGCATGTTGGGTCCTTCTGTCATTCATTGGGTTTCCAAATTATCCTCAGGTATGAGTGTGTGGATGTATGATTGTTTACATTGATGTAGGTATTCAGCTAACTTTGGAAGTTAAAATGTGAGTCAAGCTGTTTAGAGGCTTCAATGAGGCAAAGGATAAACGTTTAGCAGGACAACAACCTTAAACATACAATCGGAGCGTTAATGGAATAATTCAGAGGAAATTGAATTCATGTGAAAGGATGGCCTAGTTGAAGTACAAACCTTGAAATCTGTGACAAGGCTTGAAAACTGATAAAAACATATGATTTTATTTCAATATATCTAAGATTGAAGAGGAATGGGAAGGAACGTTCTACAAAATAATGTAAGAGGGCAGAATAAAAAAACTTCAAAGGATAAAAATACTTTTGTAGAAAATCTGCCCCTAATAATTTTGGTAGTTCGCCACAATTTTTACTTTAAAAAATACAAAAAATGACAAGACTGTAACCATGTACTGTATGACTATTTCAAGACATGCCGTCTTTTCTTAACAAGATAGCCTTTGAGTTGACTGCAAACAGCTGCATTGTGTTCCCACATGCCAGACACAGTTATGCATGTCTGAAAAATGTCTCACACGGCCTATCTGTTTAGATTTTCTCTTTTTTGTAGATGCATTCTAGAAAAACAGTGCGTCAAAATATGTCTTTGAACTTTCATAGCTTTAACAATTTATGTTTGTTTTTTCCCCCCCCAATTAGACGTTGGCTGTTGCTGTGTAATAAATTATTAACAAACAAGGTGCTGTTTAGATCTTTTTTTTTTCTTCTCTTTTTTTTTTTTTTGCTGAAGTCGGATCAGAGTCTGATCTCATTAGCGTGTGGCCCAGTATCAGCTTTGAACAGCAGTCGGTGTCGGCTGGCCAACAATAAAATTACAAGCGACTTGTCAGGAACAACATTCGTTGTTGTTACCGGGGGTAATTTTTCTTTTCTTTCTCTCCCCCCCTCCTCTTGGACGTGCTGAAGCCTCGCCATGCCCTTGTGGGGACGTTGCCACTCATCCT
This sequence comes from Poeciliopsis retropinna, assembly GCA_010277075.1. Lineage (NCBI taxonomy): Eukaryota > Metazoa > Chordata > Actinopteri > Cyprinodontiformes > Poeciliidae > Poeciliopsis > Poeciliopsis retropinna. The sequence continues at coordinate 15,417,484 of VMRM01000010.1, forward strand.
GATGGGACCGGCAACAACCAGCGACAGGTCTCATTGCTGACAGACACGTAGTGAAACAGCCGAGACAGATGCGGGCGCCTGAAGTCACGGCGATCCTATTTACTTTGAAGCTCTCGTCCCTTTCAAGCAAATAACGTGTATGTAGCAAGTCGAGCAAAAAAAAACAAAAAAAACAAAAGACACACAATGACAGCTTAGTGCACCCACACAAAGGAAGTCTGTGCAGTGTCTTCCGGAGATTAATGTGGAGTGGTGAAGAACACTTTTGTTTCACCTGTTGTTAATTTGCAAAAGAAGCAAATTAACAACGGGTTAATTTGCTTCTTTTGCACTTTGAATGAAGTTGCTAAGCGGAGTTGTAAATTGGCCATCATGAAGACTTGAGGAACATTTCTGCACTTCTATCTTTTTCAGCTCCTCGTTCTACATGTGAGGAGGAACATCATGTCCTTTTAGGTCACGATGTCACAGGTCAGTTCAGTTCCCAGTGCATCGTCATAAAGACAAACACAGGATCTATGACTTCCTAAAGCTGCCACAGAGTTTTTCAACATGTCCAAAAAAACAAATGGGCGCCTGATTTAGCGGGCGATTCTATTATGTTTTTTAAAATTGTCAGATATATAGGAAGGCAATGGTGAAATTGTCTATTTCTTCAGAAAACAATAGTTTTAGGGGTTTTAAAGCAGAAAACAATCAGTTCAGTGGCGGAAGTATTAAAGCTCCACAAACTTCTAACTTTGCTGTCAAAATGCAAAGCAGAAAATTCAATATGATATTTATACTGTTTAGAGCTCAAGGGACTAAAACAAGATTTCCATTATGGACAGATGGTAACTTTATCTAAGCCAGGAGGCAAAAACTAATTTTAATATAAGCCCACAAGGTGCTGCACAGAGATGCAACACAAAGAATCTATCACAAAAAACAATAAGGTTGGTTTCTATGACAGTGTGTGTCAGTATCTTTAATGTAAATAGTCTTGCTGGATGTAAAACATTTAGAAGGATTTCTGAATCTCTTGGTTGGACTCCGCATGTTGTACAGAGACTTTTGTGGATATGACGATGTTTAAATCCCATATTCAATATATATTTAAAATATTAATGGGACTACAGTTCTTTTCCGAGTCAGAACTTTCTAGTTTCCAAACGGCTCGCTACTTTGTTGGTGAAACATAAGCGAGTTCATATTTAACATTAGAGAAAACTGTTGGTTCTGAAGACTATGTTTCCTCTTTGATTTTTACTCCAGAAAAAGTTAACTTTTCAAAAAACATAATGTTTGATGTCAGCGATCTGCACTTTTTCACCTTGGCTTGGTTAACCATTGAGAAACTAAACTGAAATGGGCTTTTATCAGGCATTTGGCAAAAGATGCAACAGAATTGTTTTCATTAGTTCCAATTTATTAAAACTAAGTTGATGAGGACGAAAAAATGATTAAATTGCTAAATAATGATTTGATAATTAACCTTCCCTTTAAAATGTGAATAAATTGGCTTTTTAGAGCATGAAGAATGGTAAGTGGTTAGCAAGCAATTTATGTTTGTTCTTTAAACTCTACTTTCCTTGAACGAGTCGAATGCACTCCTCAGTCTGAGATGATGTGGAGCATTACTTCACAGTTTCAGACTAAAAACTCTGTGGTTATAGAAATAATTTGCTTTCCCTACTCTGGTATCACATTTTATTACATCAAAATGAGGTTTTTACTTGTGTAATTTATTTGATTCATTCATCCGTACAAGCACGGACTGCAGCTGCCGTTTATCAATGGGATTGGAGAATTACCAAAAAAAAAAATAATAATAAAAGTAAATAGCTGCCAAATAGTTAGAGCTTTGTAAATAAATTTAAAAGTTGGGTCATTCTAATGACCATGTTACTCAAATTAACAATAAAATGTTTAATCTTTGCAAATCCATGGCCTTATATCTTGCCTCCAATATGTATTTTGCTGTAAATTCAAATCTTTACATGTGCCTTGTTTTGCAGTGATTAAATAAAACTGATCAGCTAATTTAATTGAGAAAAATATTTCATTTGACAGGACAATATTTAACCACAAGGAAAAGCATTCAGAGATATGAAAATGATGGAAACAGAATTCAAGGAACTGCCACAAATGAACTCAGTCACATTAAAAATAGTTAAAGATGCACATGTAATAATTATACATGGCCTCTTACACTTAATGAGGCAATAACATGGTTCTGTTTCATAGGTGCAGGGATGCTACAAATACAGGTCAAATTATGTTGGATATTTGTTTCTTATTTTAGTTCTGCCAGTTTAAGAGCTTTACATAAGTCAGCTAACATAGCATCAGTTTGGTTATGAGCTTCTTCATTTACGTAAAAAACTGCTAAACTATCTTAAAATCATTACAGAGCTGAAACACAAAATGTGGTGGATCTTCACATGGGGGATGATCATTACAGCTTCCCTTTACTTTAGTAGCACTAAGAATTCCCCAAAAAGCATAACCACTTAAAAAATTTGCATAGATATATGTTTGTAGAAATGCTCTGTAGTTTCAAAATGTTCATTTAATTTGGGGTGACCGAGTCCAGTCCTCCAGAGCTACAGTCCTCCAACTGAATATAGCAACCCCTCGTTAGCAAGTCATGCACCTCTATAGAGTTATGGCGAGAAGGTCTTCATTTGCTTCAGCTATGTTGACAGAGGGTTATGCCTAAAAATTGCAGCAAGACTAGAAGCTCTTAATGGTTGGACTTGTCCCTGAGTCAATGCATGAGCGGTTTGCTGAAACATATGAAGCTTATATAGCTTTAGTCCAAGAAATCAGGTTGAATGGACAGGTGAAAGGTTACCATTGGCAACATCTTCACGCATTTCAACATAAATTAGTGTCGTCACAAGATGCATCGGTTGACCTACGAAGTTTGGAAGTGGGATGAGCGCAATATAATTCAATGGCTGTGTGTTAAAATTGCAAGTATTTAAAGTCTGTAGTTCAGTCTGATTAGGGCATCCAAATCTGACATTGTAGGAATTGCCTACAATACATCTCTCGGCAGACGTCCTTCTTTTCTTCAGAGTTGTTGTTTGCTTTTAAAATAATATAAGTAATGTAACATGACAAATGTGAAAAGTTCATGAGCAAGGCAAAGTAGCAGCTTGCGTCTTTAAAAATGTTGTCCACGCTGCACATTGCAAAACCATTTGGAGCCAGTATCCATAATTTCTTGTTGTGCAAGTGTCTCCTCGTAAAAGGCTTTTTTTGTTTTTTGTTTTTTGTTTTTGCTGTTTAAGCAGATCAGGGGGATCTTAACAATTTGCTTCCCTAGAGAAACTCCAGGCTACGGAGAATGGAGACAGCGGTTTCTGTAGGTCCCATTAGTGAAACTGTAATCCACCCACTTGTAAAAATGCCATTCCACATGCAACTATATATTTGGTACTGGTGCTACATGGGCTACTGAAGGACAAATAAAAGTAGAAATACAGCAACAAAAATCTCTCAAAACCTTAAAGTTCACAGCTTCCACATACAGAAAAAGCAAACTCAGTGGATCACCCACTTCCACTGGACAAAGTGATGATGCTGGAACTTCTGTTTGTTGTGACCGGCTTCACTTGCAGGCTATTCTTCCATCACAGAAACTAAAATGTGCATGCCAGCACAACCGCAAACAAGTGCTGTTTTGGTCTCGTGAGATACATCCGATGTACATCCACTGCTGAATCACTATACAAAAACTCGTTGCCCTTTCCTGGACCAACGGGCTTTTCGTGATTCCTAAACGATTCTGTGCGTCCCACCCACATTTTCTGTCTCAAAGCGCTCAGACACACCGCTTTCATGATAAATCTGTGTGCACATCTGCCAGACCGTCCCCATCTCCCTACAGCCTCTCTCCTCCCATTCAAGCTCCAACCCAGCCCACCGCCCCTTCTTTCAATCCCAGACTCATTTGATTTGGGGTGTAATCGCAGCCTCAGATCTGTGGGAGAGTGTGGAGAGGAGCGATTGTCGCGCTCCACTGAGTCCTGAGGATGAATTAGAAAGAAGCTGAACTCCAGAGACACCGCGGTGCTATAGACGGGTGCAACATGGCTAAGAGCACCGGCTTTGTTCTTAAAAGCATGAAACCCTGACATTAGACATCACGGAGGTGTAAGCATGGTGATTTATCTATCAGTCCCAGCGTCAGTTTGTTCATGTATCAATCCGTCAATCCATTACATGTTTACAACTAGAAGGTCTCCAGCATGCTCACTGACTTTGATTAAACTTAGTTCCTGTACATTTCCTCTCGCTTGGCTCCAGCTCCCAAAAACAGCAGCAAGAATCAAAGGCATTTTATTTTCTGTGGTTTCTTCGTCTAATTAAAGAACAGGCAAATTTGCAAAAAAAAAAATACACACCGCAGGATAAAACTGACACTCTTCCAAACCTAGGCAAAGACGAACAGTACTGTGAAAAGTAGCTGTTTGACACTCTTCTTAGCCATCATTTAAAATCCATTGTTTTATCAGACATGGCAACTATTGTGAAACATTATAAGGGCCACTGGGTTCAGTAGGTTCTAATTTTGATGTTTATGAGGTTAAGTTATAACAATAACTTATTATAAAAGTTATTGACAGTGCGATTCCCAACTAGTGTTCATGGGATTGGAAAGTCAATGAAACTCAACAACAATATCACTAATGTAATTTATCTTCTGCTAATTCCACTCTGCGCTTGCAAGAAAGGAAAGTTGTCGTCCCACACGCCTTTCTATAGATGTTGTCAGATTTGCTCCGGACATCCAGTACAATGTGAAATTGATGTTTGCTTCTGCCACAGATAACCTTTAAGCTATGACAAGTCTTTGTGTTGGAGGCCAGTAATCAAGTCTCTCAAACTGCATAATTACACCAGCAGCCGGCGTTGGACCCGTCAGCCACCAGTGGTTCTATATTAAACTGAGGTGTGGGCTATAATTATATTAAGGACACACAGAGCATCAATTGAAGGGTCTGGGGACAGAGGAAGATATTAAGCTATATCTCTGGTGTGCTTTGGTGTTAAGGGTTGAATCTAAACACACAACAATAGGTTGCAATTACAGAGCCAGTCGTAAAGTCTAACTGTTGACATTGACCAGCAAAAGCTTGGTGTAAATTGACTCCCACAAGAAATTAGCGAGAGTTCTGTGTGATAAATATTCTGGGTGAGTCTACTTTGGGCGAAACGATCCTACAGAGTCAGCCCAGCGCTCCGAGTCGCGGCCCTGAGATCAACGCCGCCGAGATTCAGGAGGGAGAAGCTTTGGAGTCAGGGAGTACTCGCACCGCAGGATACTCCAGGCCTTCGCAGGAAATGATTTATTCAGCAGGCGAGCGCAGCGGCGCGCCACGGGGGCCTCCCCTGCCATCGTTTAGGCGCACGCGCCTGCTTCATTTATCCACACTTTTATTGATTAATTCATGGCAATGATTAAAGTTTCAAAAGTTGCCAATTGTCCTTCCCAACATCTGACTTTCTTGTCGATCTGGAGCCAGAAGGGACGACTGCCCTCCTGATAATGGCGGGGGAAAAGACGCCACCGCTCTGGACCGTTTACTTCCTCATCACACATCGGACCGGTCCGAAAGATCCCTTTTCTGAATATTTCACAAATTGCAGCCCATTATATTCAGTCTTTTTTTTCTTCTTCATCTTCTTTTTTGTTACCCCGTGTGAGATTGCTTAAATATTGATGATATGGTAATTCATCAATAATTGTGGGCTGCTGGGATAACAGCCCACATATGTGCAGTGGAGAGTATCAATTAAGCAGTCAATCACCTCTCGCTTAGCGCGTGCAACGATTCTGAATTAGGCTCAGGTTTTTTTTGTTGTTTTTTTATTTATTTTTTTTGCTCTGAGTCAAGCCATCCACAAAGTGTTACATAATAAAACGTCCAGTCTCAATAGGCCAGAGACAGATCTCATTGTCCAGAAGACCTTGAAATAGTAAGAGAAAAGAAAACAAAAGGGAGCAAGAAGGAAATAAGAAAAAACTAATTAAATAGCTGATGAAAATGAAACATTTCTAAAAACTGATTGTGAAACAGGAAGCCAACTGTAGCCCAGAACTCACTCTGTTATAGATGTGTAAAGGCAAAGGATGCTTTACAAGATTACAAGGTTCTTCTTTACAAATGTGAATAAACCTTTTGAAAAAAAAGGCTATTAAAGCTTCTGCAGTATGTAGCTTTTATAAAAATATGTCTTTAAAACATGTCAGTCTTCTTTATAACAGAGTAAAAGGAAAACTATTTCTACAATGCTAAAAGCTAACACTGCACATCACTTTGGAAAAACTATCCCCAAATTAGGGCATGGTGTTGATTGTATTTTTTAGCAACAACAGGGAGCCTGATGGAAATATGGATGATGCTAAATAAATACATAAATAAATCCTGGTTCTCAAAACTACACAGATGGGTCTAGGTCAAAGTGCAAGAACAAACATGCAAGTTTTTAAATGTAGCTGCCAACGACAAAAAAAGGAGAAAAAGGAGGAAAATAATCACTCAACATATTTGTACATTTGTGGTTGAAATTGCATTTTACATTTGAAACTACAAGTAAATTTGACCTCAAAACGTCGCTTGTTCATTGCCTCTAATGCCGGTGGCTTCTGTGTCTTTAGAGTAAATCGGCTGGCCAAGCTACTCTGAGACCTTATTTTCACTGCAGCACAAATTGATTAGATCAGCCTTTTCCACCGGATCTCAAGGCTCATCTTCAATTTTTATAATTGGTTTTGGCTCACTGTTTAAATAGGGATTAGTTTATTTACACTTCATAGCGTTAAGTAAGAAGCTTTAGCTTCAAACTGATTCAAGTTGTAACTTCTTTAAGCAATCTGCAGGTCTGTCAGCACTTTTTTTCTTTTATTTTTGCGAAAGAGAAAATTCTGTATTAATAATAAGCTTTAGCAGCATGTGATGAACTCGCCAGGATGAAAAATGGATAGATGGACAAAATAATGCAAGGAAGACATTGCAAAAGAAGAGTAAAAAGAACATGAAATGAAGCAAGACAAGAGCTAAGACGTGCTGGAACAAGACTAAAACCTCCCAGGGGAAGTCATTACAAATGAACTGGTGAGCGGGAATCAGCAAAGAGCAGATTTGTTACGGCTACAGTCACAAAGTCAAGAAACATCAAGTTCAGCATATTAAAACTGGAAATAAAGTAAACCAAAGGCCGTTTAATATGGTCAAAAGAAAAAACAAGTTGGAAAACAAAATCGACAAGGTTGCTGGAAGAAAGTCGTTCAGCTCCTAACAAGTTCAACAGCTTTGATATTGAGGTAATAGGTGGAACGTTTCACATAACGATTAGTGGAAAAGATTTATCTGATAACTGAAAAATAAATAGTAGAATTACAGGAGAATAGTGAAGCTAACAGATTTTAGCTTGACGTCAGAGATGGACATTCTTCCTGCAGAGCAGGAGCAGACTGCTGTATTTATTTAGAATCAGGTACACAGCAGTGACTGCTGATCTGATCCCTGTGCGGCTTTGAATACCAAACCGAGGCATGATGGATTATCAGAAAATTCAGATCATCCCCTGGGCAGATAGTCAAATAAACTTATGCAACTTGGATATCATTGAAAATAAGGAATTAACACATTAGTTGGCTTACAGCGCAAAACATACCGAGTTTTAAAAGCAAACCAAAAAAATGATTGTGTCGTTTGTTACGTTTCTATCCTTTGACTTTTATTTAGAGGTTTTCAAGGCACTAGATGCCTTTATTCGGCAGTAAAAGCTGTAAAAGAAGGGCAGAGAGTGAAGAGGAAGACATGCAGTAAATGGCCTGCGGTCAGGAATCCAACCTGAGACCATTGAATTGAGGAATATGTCTGTCACCATAACACATTTTGCTGGATGATAAGTTGTTCCGGACGTTATTGCCATAAACGATAATATTCTTGTTTTGAGACCATTTTCAAGAGTACATTCTAAAAGATCAGTGAACTTTAAATTCTAATGAACATTTCACACTGGAACTGGAAGACATATTAAATAATCTAAATAAATAAACAAAACAAGTAAGATTAATTTTGAGGTCTTTGTAAATAAAATTGTCCTTAAAAAAAAAAAAAAGGGGGGGGCACTTCAGACCAAAGCACCAAACCGAAGACTTTTATCATCCACTTTTGGTAGAAAGAGAAGAAAGAAATCATGCCAATGGAAATTATTGAGTTTATCTTTTATTATGCGATTAATTGACTTATTGATTATTGTGCATCTGATGGCCCTGCTCTACCACTGATCCATGGGGTGCCTTTGACTTTCAGAGCAACAGTTTCTTGTGGATGGATGTCAGAGCAAATATGCTGAATCAGAGCGCCTTACACATTGGACCCATCTTTGGACCACCTTAACCCACAGAGCAGATCTGTGGATTTCGACAGTGATGCTACCACAGATACCGTGGATGCAGGCTGGTGGGCCGACATTACTGACAAAAGACTCTCCTGTTGTCGTTTTGGCATCGAACCATGAGACAGGCGCTGCTCCCATTCAAAGTGCTGTTTGTTCCCCGACATCTGAAGGAAAACATTCCTTCTTCTGATGTCCTACAAACGAGAAAAAAAATAACACAATTTAAGTTTTGTTACAAGGCTTGGCATTAAATGATGCAAGTCACAACAAGAGATCTGAGACTTTTTGGGCGCGCGTGTGATTTGTTTTCATTACATTTTCTTTTGCAGATCCATATCAGATTCACTCTCGGATTGGTTGTTGAAACCTGACTCGCGTTTATAATAAGACCACTTGACATTTCACTTGCTTTATGTTAAACAAGTTGCTACAACTTACATCACGAAACTGTCACTGCCCATTTGCAGCACTTTCCACACAGTATCATTTAATTTATTTATTTTCCTTCTAATGCAAACATTTTTATTTTATTTTATTTTATTTTATTTCTCTGAAGCATTGGAGTGTGACAATGAAAGCAAAAGGAGAAGGGGGCCTTTTAGGGGTGCAGACACTTTTCTGCAGCGCTTTACAACAACAGGAAGAGCCAATCGTCTGCATCTGTGGTAAAGCTTCGATGTGCCTGACAGGAAAACTGTGTCATGTACTCCAGCCTCTAAGCATGTTAAACAACCCCCCTCCTGTTCGGAGGAGGCACAGCAGGGAAGCTGTCCAACGGGTATTTAATAACGTGAAGTGTTATCCAAAAAACAACCCTAAAATTAGTCACCACTTTCAGTTGCCATGGAGAGTATCAGACGGGGGCTTTGTCTGTGTATCTGGGAGAAGCATTAATCCCACAACTCAGAGATAAAAGAAAAAAATTTTAAAAAGACAATGATAGGTTAGAAACTGTGCAGCACAAGGTGTCCATCCCCGTCTGTCATTTTTGCTTTGCTCGCTCGGTTTTTTTTGAAAGCATTTCCTTTGAATCTTTCTTTTTTTTTTTCTCTGCTTGCCTGAAAAATTGACTCGCCAAAAGTGAATCTTTCTTTTGTCGACGTCCTCCAGCTTAATAATAGTCCCACAACCCTTCTCCTTTTTTTTTAATCTCTTATTTTCTATATTACATTCTCACTTTGTCCTCTATCTTGTTCTTCTTTGATTTTCTCCTATCCTCCTTCAGTCCCTCCCAGGGCTGCATGGGCGCACCCCTTGTGAAAGCGCCGTCCCACTGTAAAAGAATGAGTCTGTCACACTGCAAACAATCTGCATTCATCATGCCTTATCTGCTCACGCCTCCGCGGCAGCAGTCATGATACCGGGGCCGAGTGAGTGTTTCTGGGCCCTCGACGTGCAGGGTCAAGGTCTGCAGCTCAGGGAAATAGCGCTAAGGCTCAAGGCTTATTTGGCAAGCTGGTGTTGGATTTAAGCAGCAGGCTGTGGAGGACGGGAACAGCCGGCTTGACTTATCCTTGATCCAGGATAATATTCTTTTCTCTTTTTTTTTTTCTTTCCATTTGTCCAGGGATGCTTTGCTGACCATGCGTGCTCTTTTCCAGCAACGTGAGGCTTAACGTTCGCGCAGCCGCGGAGCACATATTAACATCTAACAGGATAATAGGATAACCACAGCCTTAAACCTAAACATAAACAAGTTTAAGTGCCTGTCGGAGAGCTTATCATAATTAATTGTTGAAATGAGGGAGGGAAGAGTGCTGCTTAATCACATTCTCCCACCCCTGAATCTCATCCAGTTATAACACTCTGGAGTATTTTTGATTCGCATCCACCTTTACACCAGGCTGCTCTGACGGATGAATAATGCCCTGGAAAGTTTATGTGAGGAGAAATCTGGCTTACCGAGGAGCAGTGTGAGGGAAAACCGGGCTTCATCTAAGCTAGCAAGGTCTACAGAGTCAAACAAAATGCATAGAATGCAATAGAAGTAACAGTTGCATTTTCATGCAAGTTAAAGTAAACTGAAACAAAAATAAGAGACTGTACAGCAAAGAAATTTACAATATGACAAAAAATATGGTTCCGCAATCAAGTAGATTTCTATTCTTGTTTATAATTTTAAGAATGTACAAAATCTGCCAGATTTTTTTTTTTTTTTTTTTGCTCATTAAAAATAAGAAAAAAACAATTTGCAACAAATGTCTAATGAAGTTCTTAGCAGGGGGCAAAAGGGATCATGGATCAGTGTGTAGAGGTCCTTCAGATGGTGTGGTCTTCAGCACTGGTGCCATTCGGGAGGTCTGCCTCAGCTGTGGTACTTTCAACCGCTTCAGGCTCCTGTTGAGCACGTATCCCATGATGCCGGACTGTGGATCGGCACAGCACCTCAGCAGCCTGGAGCTGATGCAGCTTCTTCAGCGTTGCCAGGGGCGCCTTTCTGCCCTCGTTGCCCGACTTGTCAGTTCTGGAGGACGACCGGTCAGATCTGTCAAATTTAGGATGATGTACTCTGCGTGAACTATCCAAAGCTTGGAAATTTGTTCCAACAAATAGAAATAGAAAACAAATGAACGCCATCCCTGTGCCTAAAAATCACCAAAACAATTGTGAGAATTATCAGCCTGTTGCTGTAGCCTCAGGCTGATAATTCTGATCATGGACATAATCATCCCCGCCTATTTTATTGATGAGCTGCTCAGGTTCTGTGTATTTGTCTCACGTCCTGCTGCGAAACAATTTTCAGTGCAAACAATATAGTTTATTTTCTTATCTTTTAAAATGCTGCATATTTTTTTGCAGTACTGAGCAATTTGTTAGGCTTTCAAATAAAATTCCAACCATATACTTTTCAAAAGAGCTCTTCCACCGGGACGAGAAATGAAAAAAACAGAAACAAACCAAAACAAAACTGAAAAAGTAACTGCATACATTTAGGCAACTTTCACCAAGCCTGTGACAGAGACAAAATGGGTCGATTTTTAGTGAGTCTGGGCCAAGCAAAATAAAATGGAGGAAGTATAACCATAATTATTCAAAGTTTGGACTTTCATGCAGTTTCTTTTTACAGGAGACTGAAAGAACTGCAGTCACAGTAGAAAGTGCAGTATTTTATACTTTAACAATGACAAAATTCACAAGGATTTAAAAAAAAACACACACACATTTCACTTGTTTTAGGACTTAAAAGCATTTTTATCTTTGTCAGAAAGTCCAATTTCCAGCATCCTAGTCAGGAAAAACGCATACCAAGAGTGTGTATTAAAACAAGTCCAAACCGTGGCACTGGTGTGAAGGTCATTGTGGCAGCGCTGGTGGAGTCGCCGACTCCTCTGGCCGCCTGGCTGGTTGTGTGGTCGCCTGTCAGTCACTCGCCTGCGGGATGGAGGAGCCCACGGCGAGTGGACAACATCTTCCAGCCAGACTATCCTCTCCATCACTGCCCTCAACACGAGGCAAGCGGACAGACAAGAGGGCATGTCGGAGTGTGTCGTCAAGTTCAGGACCCAAGTGTTGCACCGGGGGGTTGGTTGAAGGGGAGCAGGGCAGCTAGAGGGCGCCGCGGTTGGCTCTGAATGACAGACGTGAATCCACTATGAAAATAACATCAGGGAAAGAGCAAACTGTTATTTTCAGTGTGATAATTGGAAATCCTTTGATGGATGTCTGCGGCTTATCGTGGAACACACAAAGATGCCAACACATATGTTTGACTTTCTGTAGTTAATACAATTTCACCAAGAAGGCTGAACAGTTGTGGCCGCAAGCTGTCTAATTGAAATCCCATTTAAGTGTTGCTTCTTAATGTCACCCACCATCGAAACAAAACCAAGAGAGGAAGGGACGGGGAGGTGGTGGGAGAGAGTCTCTCCATGCATATTTCTTTAAATCAATTTTTCAACCCCCCCCTTCCCCTTTGCCTCAGAGTAATTTAAATATAGTATCCTCAAAATACAAAGCAGGAGTTAATATAAGTGCTCTCGCTGTGATGTGATTATTCATTTTGTTGCGTGCTCTCTCTCTGTTTTTTCTCCTTTTTTAAACTGAAACGGCTGAAAGGAAGCATGACACTGCAGGGCTGGTGGGGTGTCATGGGGCTTCGCACCAGGAGGCTTCCCGGCACCAGCTAATGAGTGCCTTGAACAATATTTGCCTAAACAAATTGAGTTAACTCGCATTTTAATTCCATTTGGCTTTTGACTGAGTTATCGCTGGGTCTTTGTCCCGCTGCAAGTAAACACACAAAAGAGGGGTACGAACCCCCCAATAAAAGCAACTTTAGTGTTTTGTGAGCTGCAGAAGGGTTCATTACCTTCTGCAGCTCACAAATTACATTCATTACTACGCAATGAATGTCAATAAATTACTGCTACTATGAGAGAATATATCACTGTGACAAAGTGGTTAAGCTTGTATTTATTTACTAACTGTCCCTTGAACATATTTCAAACTAATTTAATCTTTTTAAAGTTGGTCATAATGCTTTAGCTAAAGCATCACTGTTAGCTTAGCTTCGCTTGCTAGCCTGGGTTTGTTTGTACGTAAGCATTGCGGTGCAGTTTACACATATGTTGGGTCTGTTTTTTAAAGCTAACACTACTAAACCATTAGATAAATGTTAATTATTCTTCTATTATAAGGTAAATCGCTTCTGTTTGTTTCTTTTGTACTCATCATCATTTGCATGAGCTAGTTCTTCTTCTTCTTTAGATTTTAACGGCCACTTGAATCCATTACTGTTGCACTACTGCCAGCTGTTGGATCCTAATATTTATTCCTCAAATTCTCGTAATGAGCCCGATATTTAAAAATAATAATATATTTTTTTTTTAATCTAAATATCTTCCCTTTTTCTTCATTATTATTTAACCAAGCAACCACATTGTCAAATTTCAATACACCAGTAAGATTTTTCCCTGTCTTATAAAGAGGGGTCATGGGCGGGGCTGGCACAGCACTTCCTGTTTAAATTGGTTTACTGATCACATCACTGGACACAACCAAAATGGAGGGCTTTTTTTTTTTTTGGTATTGTATTGTTTATTCTCTTTAAAGTAACCCTTTGAGTTTCCCCGCAATAAATGTTTAATTTTGCATACACTTTCATTTTGTGCCTGGGTCTGTAAATTAAATTAAAAACCTTATTCCTGTTTCTTTGTTTGGATTTTGTTGTTTTGTGTGACCTATGTTCTAATGGCACAGCCTAATGAAGTTCCTGAAGAGCAATTTTATCGTGACTGTGCACAACACAAAGTCCAGTCAAATTGGAAGTAGTGAGAGCAGGTCCGCGACTCAAATCAGAGCTTGAATTTTCTGCTCCAATTCTGACCAGTATTGATACTTTGACAGGCACGATAGAGAAGGAATGCGTCTAAAAGTTGCACGACAGGAGCTGTCGAGGGTTGGATTTGAACACCCACGATGGACGAGTTGTGCCACCAACGAGCAACTGGAAAAGCAGGAAGGTGCGGCGTGTCCCTCCCTGCCAGGTTAATATTGCAAATAAGAGTTTACTGTGAACAACTCACTTGGTTAAATATGAAAGTACATTTAATTTTAATCCGTCATTTCCTTTCAAAGCAAAATTAGACGTAATAGTGCCATCTGTCTGGCACCGCTTGCTGCTTCCTGCATGGTTTCTAAAAGCTCACAGCCGCGTCGGATATTCTCCACTTGTGATTTATAAATGGTACAAGGCAGCTACTGAAGAGCCATTTAAGTTAAAAGTTTGTTTTTTCCTCCCCTGCAACCTGGTTTCGATCCACTCCACAGTCTTGAGATTTCGATCACGGAGCCTCGGCGCTCTGATGTGTCATAATATCTTCCGTTTAGGGTTTGCATCTGGAAGTAGGGCGGGCGGCGACGGCATCCCTTTTAATTGGTTTTCACCTCGACGAGTCAAGCTTCATCTCACTGCGCATGTGGACCAACTGCGGCTGCTGACAGTGAGACGCATTCGTCCTGACTGAGGCGCGGCGCTCCGCTAATGCATATTTAATTTGCTGAGCCGCAGCTACACCCTGGAATATTTCAATTACTTGCGTTAGACTTTTCCTGGGAGGAACAGCTCTCGGTTTAATTTGATTGTACATAATTACTGTAAAAATGGATTTTGATTGGTATGGCCCGCCTTTAAAATAAATTGGTACATATCTCCTTGCTACCAGTGAAGGTGTCTTCTTTTATGCCAGGAAAAAATAATAATAAAAAAAGAGGCCCCAATCAGAGTATATTTGGCTAAATTAGGAGAATGAAGTCAGACTAGGTATCTGTGTGAGAGCAGGTCATGAAGACACAGAGAGATCTTATTAACCCGTTTTTACAGAGGAAGAGCCAAACCTCAGGAAACTCATCACAGATGGGGCACCGCTTGGGTTGAAGCAATTTGAATGTGAAAACAAGACCGCTAACCTTTTCTTGTTACCTTGGCATCAGGCGGCGCTTCCAGATAAATCCTAACGAGCTACATTGTTCCTCCATCCAGACTTTGTTATGGGACATTATTGGCAGCCGTATTATCTGCCACGTTTTTTACAGTTGGGTGCCTGTTCCTGCTCTCAAAGAACTCCGGCACCTGGGTTTTTTGTTGTTCACCGTGAACCCCCGCCACAAAAAAAAAAAAAATGAAATATGCATCACTCTCGCTCTCTGCCTCTCTTTCCCCATCGGTGGCTTCTGTTGTCCGAGTGGATCCGGCGGGTTCCGCTGGGGTGGAGATGAGCTTCGCCTATTCGAAAATCGGGAGACACAGCCGCCTCATAATTAGATTTGCTTTCTGTGTGGCGCCGGTCCCTTCAATCTAATCTATTTATGCATTCCCTCTTTCAGGCCTCATTGAGATTCTATCGCCTTGTATTTGTACCCTGCCTGTCAAAACTGCCTTCTTTTCTTCACAATTTTGGGCTCATTTCACCGGCGAGAGATGGGCGATGATTGCCCGCTGGTCTCATCGCGAATGCAATGTGCTGGAACTTAAGAGGCTTCTGTGTTCTCTTTTAAAGGTGGCTCTGCTTGTATGTATGTGTGTGTGCGTGTGTGTTTTGTTTATGGGGATGACACATAGGCCGTGGGATGTGTTTTTGTGTATGTGTGCTCATGTTCTTTGGTCTCTCTCATATTGATGTGGATGTCAATAAATAGTCTGTATATATGTGCGTGTGTGTGTGTGTGTGGCAGAGGTGTAGGACTGTGAAGCCAACAGGGAAGAGAGGGAGGGAGGGCTAGAGTGTTAAAGTAAGATTAACTTTATTGATCCATGAGAGACAGAAGTGGTTATTGTCGCCACAAACAACAGGCTATGGTTGAAAATGCAGTAAGGTGGAGATGAAGATATGCGTGATTCTCACTGGAACCACGTTTCAGCCCGCGGCTTAAACCAGATCTCAAATTTGCAGACTTGTCTCGTTCTTGGAATGCTAATGTGCTCAAGTTGTCAAGCCCTGTTTTTTGCTCTGCAGGTAGTCTCTGGTCAGGGGGAGTCTGTGTTGCCTTTGTAGTCTATTAATAAAAGGTAAAATGAAAGGATTTAACGCAAGACAAGGACTGTAAGGGCAAGAAGACCCTGCTCACATGGGACTCAATAAAAAGGTTTTCGGACACATGCATTGGTCTGTTGAGAATAAATAATTCTGTGTTTTCTTTCTATCTCTTTTAGCGACTGTATTTTTTGTACTATAAGCCGTTACTTTTTTTTTAACTTTGTGGGTGCAGCTTATAGTGAGGTGCGCTCTACAGTCTGGAAAATACGGTAGTTGCAAAGCTAAATGAAATGACATGTTAGGAAATACCCTCAAAGCTAAGGGTAAAGGATGTGACACACTAGGGAACGCCCTCTTTAGGGCGTAGCTTAGATACAGGTTAATGAAGAGAATGGAAAACTTTTGTTTGATGCCATTTTGTCCTACCAACTCCTAAAGGTAGCATGAGAAATGGACCAGCTGCATTTTTGTATTAATAAGAGAAATTCATTTTGTCAAACACCATCATCAGAATCATCAAATATTTCAATCAATGATGATGGGTTTATTCATCAGTGTTGGGGTTATCATGAGACAAAGGCTGTAATAATCAATTTTTGAATTTTTAGTCTTGATTTAAATGAACAGTTTTTCAGCATCTTTGGAACAAACTTTCAGGAAATGGCAGATTTGTGGTGCGCAGTAAATTGTATTTTGGTGGTTTCAGAGCAGGGGGCTGAACAAAAATCTCAGATGTCACTTTTAATTTTAGTATTTAGAAAAAGTGTTGAATGCGACAAAATGTGGACAAGCTTAAGATGTATGAGTGCTTTTTCATAACACCTCATGTCTTGGAAATTTTTTGCACGGTTTCTCTCTTTATGTCTTTCATCTTTGTAGCTGTGCCTCTATAAGAAGAGCTGCCAGCAGCGCCTACAAGAGTTGAATTTTGATTCTTAAAAAAGCACTTGGAAGTGTTGTACGGAGAGACTCTGAATGGACCTCTTACAGCTGAAATCACTGTGTTTTACAACCAGGTAAACCAAAACAGTTGAATTGAACCAGACTGCCACATCAGCCATTAAGTGCTGTTATTCTGAGAAACAGAACGGTTGTACCAAGCGTTGAAAATCCCGGGAAAAAAAAAATAAAAAATGAAATGTGGTTTTTAATGCTGGCCATTAGGGGAAATTACAAGTTTATACAATCTCAGACAGAACATTAGTCTTTTTGACCTTCCCAGCTTCAAAGCTTTCCCCTATCACCCAGTTTATGTGAGGGGACACAAACATAAGGTAATCACATAGTTGGCAGTAAGTGCAACCATTATTCAAATTTTAATGCATGGAAGTGAGTCCTTAGATATCAAATGATACAGAGAAGAAATATGTCAACGCAGATGTAATATTTTTAAGTATGAATAATTGTTCTCTGACTTTGCTGTGTGCTCTAAAGCTCTGAAAGGCACATGAAAAAAAATATACTTATTTTGTAAGTAGGGCTAAACTATCTTTTTATCTGCAAATAAGAAAAAGATATTTTCAAGCTTTTTGTTTGATTTTCTTCCTGGAACTTTTTTTTTCCTGAAAGGGTGGGCAGAAAAAAAAGCAAAGAAATTGTTTTGACAAAATCTGACCAGACCATTACATCTGTACCACAATGAAACATGCAGGGTTTTTTTTTTTTTTTTTTTTAATTCCAGAAAATGATTTTGTTACACCTTGAAAGGCAAGGGGGGGGGTGAAGGGGTTTTGAGAGGTTAATTTACTACGAAGCACTTTGGATTTAATATTTCTACGCAAATAAACTTGCCTTTATTGCCTTGTGTTGAATTTTTGCTATTGTTTTGTGTTCACAATAAGACAGGGAAGGACGTAGATCGTTTATACAACACCCTTATCTCAACACCTTATCTACTGATTATAAAATAACAGCTAATTGTATGATAAACTGGGATGACATTGGGGTAACCTGAACCGAAATACCAGCATCCAGGGTGTCCCGAGCTGATACTGATATCGGAAATCCATTCGATATCAGCCAAAAAATTGAGTATCGGATTACATCGGCCTGAATCTAAAATCTCTGATATAAGCACTCAGTATCTCTATTTAGCAGAGCTTTTATTCAGCATGCAGACATATTGATTATTAATAACTGGGTCATTTGTTGTTGATTATTGTTCTCTGTTTGAGTAATATAACTTGATCAAGCCTTTTCTGACATTCCACACAACAAAATAAGTAGTAAAAGTATGATTTGTGCTGATGTTGTGTTGAGTCGAAGGTGAAAGGTTGAATTTGGAAACACTTACCAGAGCATTGTGTCAATTTCTCCTGTTTCTGAGGTTCATCATGAGGGACTGTTACTATTACTCTGATACTATTACTCCAGGCGCCACCACTGTGCTTGTGTAAACCACAGCATAATTGAATGGAAGCAGCTGAAAGTCTCACTTTTTTTCTCACAATCACCTTGCGCTTTCACGCATTGTGGTTTAAATATAGCTGTCAAAATATGATCCATTCAAACTTTTAAATTTACAAAATTTAAATGTCCACATTTAAATTTTGTAAATCATCACGCGGTCTCATTAAGCTTTGCTCAGAATGTGATCGATGCAGAGCAGGGAGAGTAATATACTGCAATACAACCAATAAAAGACTCGTCTTCTGGAGGAAACATGAACACTGGAGTTGATCATCGAGAGTGAAATGATACAAACAGCCTGGATAGACTGGTTATTGATTTGTTCAATGAAATGATCTGGGGCACAAGAAAGCAAGGATCATTTATTCAAGTATTCTGACGAAAGAAATGAACGATTTTTGAAATTTTGTGTGTTAGTGCATTCAAGTGGTAGAAAGATTTAATACACCCTTTATAGATTAGAGATGGTCCAAGCTTCAACTGGCACCAAACCTTTAAAGCCAATCCATTTTCTGTGTACAATGTAATTAAATAAATAAATAAAAGCACTTGCATAAAATTTGAGGAAATCGTTATACTCTGCAAAGTCTTTGAGTCACCGTCATCTTTATTCATCTTCAGCCAGGCTTCTCTTTGTTGTAACGAGCAGCACTGATCCTGATCAATAGTTCTCTGGGCTTTCTAAAAGTCTTTCAGAGTTTTTCTTTGGACATTTTCTGTGCAATCGCTCATTTTCAGCCCTCTATCTGATAGTGGCAGTCCGACGTTCAGTGTGTCCTCAAGAAACTCTGAGGAAACCGGAGAAGTGGAGGGGAAAATGGGAAGTGGCAGGTCTAAAACACTATCTAAAATAGATGAATAGAAACTGTAAAGCATGTCCTTAAGAAATGCTGTGAAAAAAAAGTCCTGACAGGGTTTAAGAGATGCATCATCCTGCAGCTTATATATTGCTAAATTGCCAGCTAGCAGTTCTCTGGTGTCATCTTGTTTTTTATCTGAAGATTTTATTTTTGTGGTTCGCTTTTAATTAAGTTAGTGGTGTGAGCGCTGTTATTTTTTTACAGCAGTCACTATTAAATTAGCCTCTGGGTTTGCAAGTGAGGCTGATCACGTTGGATTTGCAAGTTTTAATAAGTCAGAAGGATTTTCGCAAAGCTGAAAAACAGATTACTGGTTTGTAGAAATATATTGTGGTACCACGGACATAAAATAACTTAAACGACATATTCATGCGCTGTGTGGCAGAATTATTTAACATTTTGTGTTTTTCGTTTTTATCCAAAACCTTCAAGTTTGGTCCCATTTCTTTCTTACACCGACAATGGCTTTCTTCTTTTCAAGATATTGAATTTCACATCATTTTGTTACAGGCTAATACATAGTTGTCTGCTTGTTTGCCTTGTCTTTTTTACTCAAATTTTACCCAGCAAAATAGGGAGCACTGAAAGTTTTACGGTGCCTTGCAAAACTAGTCATAACCCTTCATTTTTCACATTTTTACATCCACAGAGTGTTTCATACAAGGATTTTTTTTATAGTCCAAGACAAAAGTTACATATAGGGAAAGAAAGAATAAAATTGATTTTTTTAAAAGAGTTTTGTCATGATGATGTTTGTAAAGGAGTCTCTCCGGAAAACAACTGGAGAGGCTGTTTAGTAACAAAACAAGGTTAAGTTACTGAGGAAAACCATGGGGAATTGGGCATGGCAGAGGAGCAGACAGAGTAATGGAAGACTCCAGCAAAAACAACAAATATTAGAAACAGTGAGCTTATATACTGAGGCAGGGGTTGGAAAATAAAACAAAAAAAACAGATAAACTAATCAGAGGCAATGAAGAAAGAATAACAAAATGGGAGCATGAGAACAGATCTAAGAGAACCAACTTCAAATTTACAGAGAGCACGTAAACTGAGAAATTAGGCACAAAGGAATGAGCCTGTACGGCAACACCATTCTAGCAATACTAAAGAGATGTGATAAGAAACAGTAGGAAAATACTTAAAACTGTGAGACAAATGAAAACACCTGTGGACTGTAACATGTTTTTACATATAAGAACTCTTGACGTCTTTGTACTACTCTTCCATGAAGATCAGATTTGTGTGATCTACAATCAATAGTTCTTTTGACAAATGTTCCCACCTGAGCTTTGGGTCTGTGCAATTTCTCAAACTTACCTTAAGCCAACTGGTTGCTTCCCTGATTAATGTCTCCTCTCTTCCAGACGAATCGCAGTTGTGCTATTGTGCAGTTCCACTATTATCTTTCCTTTTGCAGACAATAGCTTGAATAAAGCTCTGTGAGATCTGTAGAGCTTGTATTATTTCAGAACCTTGCCCTGCACTGAAACTGCCAAAGGTGAGAAGAGCTACACACGTTACGTACACTAACCCCTAATTAGCTAAAAAAAGAATCTTTGCTTTGCTAACATTAAACCACTGCACATGTCTTTAAAAAACTTAGCGCAGGATAATGCTAAACTGCTAAGCATAAAAAAAACATCACTAAACATAAAAACATAGCTCTGCTAACGCACAAAAAGTTTGCAAAAGCTAACGCTTAGTCACTAACCTCATAAAAAGTTAGCAGACGCTAATGCCAACCATTAAGAAAACAGTTTGTGCCACACATCTCCATCTCCTTCCGGCTGATGACTTACTTTAAAATTTGAACTTAAAAATTGAAATTTTAAGTTTTCAATTCCAAGCTTAAAACTACGTTGTAAGCTTTCAGTTTTCAACTTGAAATTGTATGTTTAAGGCGTGTAACGGGACATTATCCAAGTTATGGAAATGGGTAGCATTGTATGGCAGTGACAGGTTTAAAAAGGCTCAAAAACGGCGGCCATCTTGAAACACGGCCTTCATCCTGAACTTCAAGTTGTTAATGGGAAATATGAAAACAGAAAACACAGGGGCATGAGGGTTGCAATTTTTCAAATTTGTTTTGCTTGTGACCACATTTGAAAAATTTTTACAGTAACATGCTGCAGAGTGAAAACAAAGAGTAAAAAAATAATGGAAGCCGAGATAGAAGAGTTTTCATCCGCAGCAAGGCTGTGTTATTCTTTGGAAGTGGAAAAGAAGGAGGAGGTGGGTAGAGAGCAGAGATAAGGTTCATTAGAGGAGGTACCCGGGAACAAAGCATAATCTCCGTTTTAACCTTACCTTTAGACGAAGGCCGCAGTTGCTGCTGCGATAAAGGACTAGTTCAGCCCTTAGGTATGCGCAGCATACTGATTAATCCCTTACTATTGTTATCAGGAGATGTTGGCTACTGCTGCGACAGGGAACGGCTCTTCTGCTGCCAGGGAGGACATTTTTCTCCCCCGTACCCTTTCTGTTCCTCGCGCTCTTCTTTCACCGTCTGGATCTATCCATCTCTCCTTTCACGTTGAGTGGAGAATAGCTGCCCGGGGCTTTTGATGGCGTAAAGGGGGCGTCTGTGTTTTGATAAGTATTGATATCAATCTTTTTAAATCTGAATTTAATGGCCCGATATGCCTGGACCACGGACATTTGTCTTCCCAATCCTCATATGAGGAATCGTGTTAAATAGGCTTCCCGAATTAGCGTTAACTCATTTTTGACGGGCGGTCGCTCGCAGGCGCGGCGCGTCTCGTTTTCGTCTCGGCGTCTCCCAAACGCGTGCCGTCGGAGCAGGGGGCACGTCCTTCGTGACGAAACCAGTCGAGGAAGGTGATGAAGTAAAAGCAATAAGATGAGTGAAAGACGAAGGGTTTAAAAGAGAGACAAAATACACAAAGGAAGGGGAAAAAATCCAATAGGAAGAGAAACCGAGGCTCAGCAGGAGTTCACACTAACCTCCTGTGCTCCTTCTCCTCCTCCTTCCTGTTCGCTTCCCATCAGCCTGCCTCCCTTGATGGATTGGCCCGTCGGTTAGAAATAATTAGGATGAGCTGTACTCTGGTCTTCCTGAATGCAGCGTTACAGGGGGGAAACAGGGTCGAGCTTTAAAAGTAGCACTTCCACTCCGCCTTTATATTTCTATAGGCAGAGGGGCCTCTGTGCATTAAATCACATCATTCCGTTTGCTCGTAAACATAAATATTGCAGTTAACATGGGCTGAGGATTTGGGCCTCCGCCGGCTCCCTGGAACTTGGAAAAAAAACTTGTGCATTAATTTTTGAATTCGTGTCCACTTGTTTGTGCCAAATTATAAAACCATCGGCCCTCCTCCTCCCCCCACTCTGATCTAGGGTTTAACATTCAGCTCGTCCTCCTGTCTCTGAGCTTCTGCCACACCATTGGCTGATGAGATATGTTGCTTTAACAAGCCGTCGAACAGGTGTGTAACTCCTGTCACATAGTAAATTACCGAGCCTGGGGGGCATAATCGCGTATGCGTTCTGCCCTCCCGTCCCTGGCCTCATCACCATGGAGAGAGTCGCTCGGCTCTCCGGCAGATGCTCGTGTCCACCGGAGGCCGACACTCCATTCTGCGGATCGCTGATTAAATCTATTGTCAAGCGCGCGCTGTTTATTAAAACTGCGTGTGAATGCAGAGCAGGGAGATGAAGGCAGGTGTGAGGCATCAGCAGATCTGGTTTGTTTTACAGCCACGTGACTTAAAGGAACAGCACAAACACCAATCAGGAGATTCATACCACAACTAATTGTTTTTTTTTTTTTCAGGGCTTATTGCAATAATGCATCCAACCACCAGAATAAGACCTGGTTAGACGACGGCAGGGGTCCCCACGGTCGGTCCTCGAGGGCCAGCACCCTGCATGCTTTAGTTCTCTCCCTGATTTAACGCACCTGGATCAAATCATGGCTCGTTAGAGGCCTAAGAAGAGCATTGACATTCTGAATAGGTTGTTACTACCACCAAGAAGAGAACTACAACATGCACGATGCCGGCCCTCGAGGACAGACTTTGGGGACCCCAGGACTACGGCGTCCTCTAGGGGACATGGGATTTTTTTTTTTTTTTTTCTTTTGCATAACCTCACAGTACTGTACTGATCAGTTCATGCAGCATAATTGAATACTGTAAGCCTTTTTTTTTTATGGTGGTCGTCGTACTTTCTGGTATTATGTAAAGTTTTCATGAGGTTTTTCTATGTATATCATTGTTAAATATCTGAAGTTTTACATCTTCTTCTTTAGGATAGAAAGGCACCACAAACCTATGATATGAGCAGAAGTAAGTAGGAAAGAAAGGAACTATACATCTAAACTATTTGGACTATTTCTGGGTTATTATCGCGTCATCTGTCAGTTTTGATTGCGTCTCTATTGTGTTGGTAGTCTGAATGGACTAAAGGGCCGTTTCCATCTCAATCTTACACAAACAGGCATAAACATGCAGTGAATAAATCGATTTTCAATCAGTGTTTTGCACCAAAGAGTTAAGGATAAAGACGTCTTCGCCGAGGCTCTTTAAATGTGCGTATATGTGTCATTTTAAATTGACGTTCATGACTGTATACAAAAATAGACCAGTGAATATCGCAGTAAGCATAATGTGAGGGAACACAAAACCTACTGCAAGGCAGCGCAAAAGTTTTGAGAGGGAACGAAAAAGAAAAAAAAAAAGAAAATTCCCCATGTCCCTCAGAGGACTCCGTAAGAATGCACTGCAAAAATGCAAAATTTTACCCAAAATTTAGCAAAAATCTTCGTACACTTGAAAACAAAAGTAACATTTCCGCAAGATGTCGGAGTTTCTTTTAACCCTTCCATGCATTTCATGAATTATGATCCTGTATGTCAGGATATTTTCCATTTTGTTTATTTTTCTTAAGGCATAAAAAAGGTGGGAAAACTAATTTTGTAAAAAAAATAAATTAATTAATTTTAAAAAAATTATAATTTTTTTTTTCTCGGTGATCAGTCGTAATTTTCTCCAAATACAAAGTTGCTACCTAGAAAATTATTTAGAAAATACATCACTCTGGTGTTAGTCTTTAGGGGTTACTTGATGTCACAATATTTTGTTTTGCCTGCAAAAATCCTCTAAAGTAGAAATGGGGACTGGATATTCCTACTTTTTCATTCGTCTGCCATATTGGGTTTAACAAACATTTGTTTTGCACTTGTTAGTGGATGGCCAGTAGTTGATGGTGTATTGTATGATCCGCTAGAGTCCACTTCAGTGGTCTGTGTGCACTTATTGCATAAAAATCCACAAGAAACACAAGGAAGTGCCTTTTAGATAGCTGTCATGTTTGTGACATTAGTCAGAATTATGACCTCTTTAATAGTATTTGCACATTGATTGCAATCATTTTATCTGAAAAAAAACACACAAAGCACAATGTAGAGCAAGGTTTAGTCACCCCCTGATATTTGGGTCTAATGAAGTATTTCATTAGACCACCAAAACACTTCAAACGCTTGTCGGAAAGGCCTGGATTTGCATATTTCTAATTCCTCAGACTGCTTCATTGGTAGCCATTAAGTCGTCTGAACACTTTTCACACAATGAAAGTAAAAAATAAATTAAAAAAAAAAAAAACAGAGGAAACGAAAGTAATTTCAGGTAAATGTTTTTAATGCTTTTAATGTGACTCAGACGTCGAGCGATACCGGCAAATGTGAGGTCAAGCACTGATGATGAATACTGAAAAGAACTCAAAGGCCCCGTTTGAGTTTTAAAAGTCTCACGGAGAAAAAAAAAGTTATTTTCTTGTTGTGTTGCCCAATCTGAGAGGAGTCTAACATTTACTTTGCCCTTTTTACTTTACTTTTAGCGCACAATTCATATGTGTGCAAAAATCTTTTTGGAGAAAAAAAATCTATTTTATTAAATACCAAGAATTGTGTCAAAAAAATAAAAGATGAGCAGACATCTTTACATGCCTCATATGACAGAATTTAGATTTCCTTTAATGTACGATCTTCTTCACAAGCTGTGAGCCGAACATCCCTGAACGCCTATGGACTGAAATTGAAAGAGCAGCGCGTACGAGACTGGAAGGAAAATGAAAGTCGTCTCTGAGAAGAATCAAACATGAACTGAAATGCTTTCAGCCGTTTCCAGAAACATTTTAAAAAGAGACACTAACAGAACCAATCACATGTTGGCTTCTGGCTCTTTTCCTACTTTTTTTTTTTTTTTTACATGAAAGAATGGAAATTAAAATAATCTTGCTTCCCAAATAAAGGAGAATATAGACACTGTCAGAGTTTGTGCCAGGGGAGAGAGTTTGGACAGCCCTACCTGTTTCTAATTACACCTGTCTCCAGTAGATGAGGTGTTATTGCTGTCCTGGAGTCGCCTTGACCTGCCGACTGTATATGTTGTCTGCGGCCTTCAGACAAATGTTGTCTGTTTCATTTTTTTTTTTTTTAACAGTGATGAAGTAGGAGCCTCAGGAGTGTAATCTACCCTCACAGGTAAAACCTTTTATTGTTTGGGTTTTGGCTCCAACTGGTGCCAACCCTTAACGTCAAACATTTTGATCAAAATCATGATCAGAGTTCACTGCAAATGTATTCGGTCCCCTTTTCCCCCTTACGTTCTGAAATAAAAATGAGTTAAATCTACAGTTTCAGTGAAGGCCATCCATGAATAAAAGCGTCACTTAAACCAAAGAACACAGCAGGAGGAGGGTTGAGGAATATCAAGAGGCAAAATAACAACAAAATAAAAGAAATCTATACGAATTTCATTTTGTAGTTGGTCATACGAGGGACATGGCAGAAGATGTTCTGGTCAGATAAAACTAAAATTATGTGGCAATACACCTTTCAATGCACAATCAGTTCGATTCAAAAATATTCTATTGATCCCAAAGGGAAATTAAATGTTATTGTAGATGCTGATGGGAAACACCTCCTGTAGCGGTCCGTCTTACAGTGAATTTGAGAAGGCCTCTGACTGAAGACGCTCTCACGAAGAGGATGCTCAAGGTTGTCTGTACTTATCTAAATGTTATATGTTTTTATCAGGTTGGTTCCGCACAGTGGAACATAATAGGGGCGGTATCATGCTGAGGTTTTTGTTTTTGTAGGGACAGACAGGTTGTTAGACGGAGCCGTTTGGAGCATTGATGGAGCTAAATACGCAACGAGATCTCCTTAGAAGCTTCAGGTGGAGGTTGTACTTCCAGCGGAAGTATAACCTCGTCCTTTATCTATCAAATAAAATCTCCTGAAGTTCCTGCACATAATGTGACAAACTCTGGAACCGTTCCAGGGCTATCTGCAGCATACTTCTCACTTCCTGTCATTCATTTATCCTGGGAGGAGACGAAGCATCTTTTTCAACTTCCCGTTCTGTTGTTCTTAAATGCTTCAGACTGTCGCTGACAGACAACCAAACCAACGTTCACACTCTCCGACTTGAGCTGGAGTCCGTTCCTCAGATTCATTATTCAAACACGACCTTTCTCTCTCTTCCCTGTCCTCCTTTTAAAGTGGTACCTGCACAAATTTAGTCAGATAGAAAGATTGGCCGACACCCTAAAAAAAGAAAGCAAGGTGGTGGCGCTGCCGCAGACAATCTGCTCCTGGCACTTCACACTTCTCCATTACCGAGATGAATGGGATCCATCAGAGCGGGGAAGAGATGGCTGGGAACTGCTTTGTGTTTTTTGAGCCCTTTTGGTGAAAACAATGGAGGGTGGGTGAGAGTGAGCGTGTGCAGGAAGAACACAGAAATAATAATAATAAGAAGAAGAAGAAGAAGAATAGTGATTATAAAGGGACTGTGTGGATGAGTGGCAACCTTCTCTGAGAATTTGTGTCTGTTTCTGTTTGTTTTGCTTTTCATGTTCACCGCGCGGCACCTTGTTCCCGTCAGGCTCCGCTTGCTGATCAAACTCTGAGCCTGAGTGGCTCAGCTGTCTGCAGGGGGCCAGTGCAGAAAGGCTGCACATAAAAAAAAAAAAAGAAAGACTGGTCACAGCTCTCTGGGCCGCTTTTATGTCCCTCGGTTTTTTTTGGGGGGGGGGGTTTTGCACCAGGTGCAAACTCGGAGCACTCACCAGATTTAAAACACTTACACTTGATCCGTCAACTGCCCTCTCTGCCCTCGGTTTGTCTCATCCCCCTCCAAGTGCATTCATCCAAAAGCGTGTATGCTCAGAGGACAAAGGGGAAAAGGCAACATTAAAGGATCCCTGCGCAGGAAGTGAAAACAATACGGCAACATTACGCATTCAGCCCACGCACTCTGTCTTCAGTCTCATTTAAGCTTTTTCTGGGAAAGAGATCCAGCTAATAAAGTCTCAGTTGTGTCATAAATACATAAGTACAGAAACATGTTCTGTAATAAATAAGTCTACTCCCTCCCCGTCTTTGCAGACATGGTGCATTTTACATGGACGACATGGAGAAACCTTCTCCATATCGATGATGGAAGTCGAGGAGTGAAGACAGAACTCCGTTTATTGAACTGGAGCACATTTTCAGTTTCAGAAAAACTGTCTTTCGATCCGTCTATGCGTGTGTGGACAAGGACTCTTGGATTGGAGCGACTTTGTGTTTCCGTAAACTTAAAAAGGGGATTATTCTATTGTGCCTGGTAGTAACAACAAAAGTGAAACATGGTCTGGGCTTGGAATAGGCCATTGTGACACGTGAATATGCACTGAGTTGAACCAGGAGTGACATTCCTGCCGTTGCTTACACTAATAAAGATTTGTCAAGATCCACCAATGCTATTCAAAAAGTGTCTAAAGCTTAGCAAGTGTATAAATGACTACAATATGACATTTGTTTGTTTCACTCTAAAACTTAAGAATCACAACTTGATGTCTATTATTTGGCTTTACAGAAAAAGCAAATAAAAAATGTCTGTACTTCTTTAAACAGTTTGTCAACAATTATGCAAAAGAGGGAGAAAAGATATTACAAAGCTGCCAGTTAACTTAAAAAAAAAAGGCAGGCGTCACTCTGTGGTGGAAACATGATGCAGATAAAGCACAAAATCTTTTTTTATTTTACTTTTATATGTTGAAAAACTGCTTGACTGCATATCGACTTTGACCTCATTAAGAGCAGCATGTTACACAACTCTGATCTGAACTGTTTGACCTTTGACTTTTTCTCCAGGGTCATTGTCATGTTGGAAGGATTCACCAGGATCCTGATTTGTCTTCTGCAGCCCATAGGTTTTGTTTGTTGTTGTTGTTGTTTTTTTCTTTTTCCAGGATCTAACAAGAGCATCTCCCCCACCTGCCTTCTGAAAAAAACAAAACTTAAATGGGACTCGCTATTCACAAATAAAATCCCAATAAAATTGGCTCTTGTTTCGTCTCGTTTGCCAGACGCACTGATGAGGAGAACTATCCAGACGTTTTTCTGTTATTAAGAAAAAAAGGAAAAAGAAAGATTTGCTTGAGCAATATGGGGCCAAGTGTTTTATGAAATCAGTGCCGGTGCCGAGCTGAGTGCGCTGGCATGGATTTAATGGGGGCTGATACGAGCACTGAATCACTTTTGCAGTTAAAGTAGCTACTTGATAAACTTGGCTTTTGCCGATTCCTTTGAGTCATCTGCCGGTGAGGTTAAATAAATCAAGCTCAAATAATGAGGTAATCCAACACGTCACATTCGGAGTAATAATTTGAAATGATAAATGTGGCCGTTTAATTCTCAGACAGTGCTTCCTGGAGAAAAAAAACAGGCCCTACATCAAGTTGTACACATATAAAACCAAAATGAGTTCACGCCGTAGAAAGCCCTCTAAATCTAAAGTGGATCTTCCCGACACACGTTTTTCCACTTCTATAGTTCTCCTTTTGACTAAAGCTGCTCTGCAATCACATCCCAGCTTCACAATGAGAATTTCCCCTCCAAACCCCCAAGACTTTACAGGTGAAACGCAGCCTGACACACGAGCACCGAGCGGCTCAGTCGGCCCAAAGTTCACGAAGGCAACGTTGTCTTCGATGACGGACGTTTCATGTACAAGCAGACCGAGGGCATGTTGTGTGTTTGAGCAGAGCCCTGACATCAGCCTGTCCAGGCCCCCGCAGGCGTCGTGAGACAGCCGGCGATTCGGCTCGCAGACGTGAATTTAATGTGCTTGAGAACGCCTGGCCACATGTGACCTTTGATCTGCTCGTTCTATGCCGGCCCGCCGCAAAACCGCATCTTCTTGGATTCCGACGGTGTGGCGCGGGCACGAGTTCTTTGACTTTGCTCTGACTTTCACTGTTCAACTGTTCAAGCAGAGAGTTTCCAACGGCTGTTAAATGTGGAAAGAACAGCGATGGAACGATAATAGTCAACAAAACTGCATGTTAATGTTTTGTCACTCTGCAGACTTTAAACACAGTTTCCCTCGACTCTTTTTTTTTTCTGTTTTGTCGTGCAGCAACAACAAATTTCGGTTTATTCCCACCTGGTGTTTTATGGGATATCTCATCTCAAACAGTTATGAAGGGGAACGACAACAATACATAATTTGCAGCATTTACAAATGGAATATGTAAACCATTGTGAATATTCATGTTTGCCTCCCCCCCTCTAAACAACTACTTTGTGGAAACACCTTTCACTCCAATTACAGCTGCAGAATTTTGGGGTGTATCTTTCTGCCAGATGTGGACATTGAAAGATTGGAAATTTTACTCTCTTTCTGTTGTTGTTTTGCTAAAAAGAAGAAAAAAAAAACAAAAGTAAAGTCAGATTGAATGTAGGGGGTCTGTACAAGTCTTGACATTAAATGTGAGTTAAAATAGTGTCTAGATTTGGCCACGAAACTCTGTTAAAGTAAAGTAAAGTTTGTCACTCTTATGTGTCAAAACGTGTAAAACTTCAAGAAGTGGAGCTTCCCGCTTTCATTTTATGGCGCAGTCATAATACGCTGCTGTAATTTAAAGATGACAGAGTCGACAGTGAAATGTTTGACTGTGCATGCCTTTTGTTCCATTTGCAGGAAGCCTCAGCCAGGAAGGAGCAGAAGGAAAATAAAGTGAAGGCCAACGATTCGCCGCGGAACTAAGAAGCTTTATGTCTGACAGCATTCTTGAAGGTGTGGGAGCAAGCTGTGAACGTTGCAGCCAGTGTGAAGCCTCAACGCGGCGCTTGTGGAGGTTTCATGCGGTCCTACTGCTAAACTGCAAACAGCTTGGAGTGATGTGAAGAGGCAAGAGTTTTCTGGAGAGTTTCCTCTTTTTTTTTGTCAGAGCATGTGGCTCTGAAGTCTGTCCTTTTAAGCCCAGTGAGATTTTCAGACTGGGATCGGATCCAACAGAGACTTCAAAATCCATCTTTTCTCTTTGGTTTCTAATTAGCGGTGAACAGATGACGCATCCTGAAGAGACAGACGGGAAGAGGGCATGTAGCTGTGTACAACAAAGCCTCTGGCGGCTGATATCAACCTCGCATGCCACCAAAATGTTCACTCTGTTTTAATCTTTCTAATACATTTCTTCCAGGTGGAAACTTTTTTTTTTTTAGCTTTTGCCTCGGAGAGGCCAGATTTCAGGTGATCTGAGGTAAACTTATAATAAGCCCTCATTTCGTGACATGTAGCTGAGAGATTAGATCTGACAGGCCAAGGCATTGGCTGGTGCCGAGGCTGCAGATCTGCAAGCTAAGCTCTGGATTGGAAGCCTTCCAAAGCATGGAGCAGCTCGCTGAAACCAAGAGCTCCGCTGCTGCATGATGATCGCAGGCGTGTGACTGTGAGAAATGGCACGCTTCCCTTTTCACCAGCCCACCTGCTGCTGTGACACACTTTAACCCAAGCCTTCGCTCTCCTCCCACAAGGCGCAGCTCCGGCAGGAAGAGGTGTTATAGTTTATACGAGAGAGAAACAAAGAGAGAGAGAGAGAAAAAAAAAAGCGAGAAAAATACAGAAACTTTCTTGCAGTCGGATGTTGGTGGAGTTTTCCCCCTGCTGACCCAACATACCTTGCACTCTGCAGAGCTCCCTGAGGGGGAGGGAATGCAACCTCGTCTAAGGCGTGAGCTGTCAGCTCGAGCTGTTCCAGCATATGAATCGCGCACTATAGCAAAGGACGTGTTCTTGCAGCCCTGCTTCTAGGCAGGTGAACTGAGCTTGCCATATGGCTTAGAGGGAAGCTTATTAGGCTCAGAGCAGAAAACACATTATCCACAGCGGGCCGAGGCCACTGAGGGATGATTTCCATTCAGAAAGCCTTTAATTCTGGCCATTGTGTGTTGTATAACGGTGTAACGAGTGGGGACTGATGGAAAAGCTTTCCATTTACTTGTTTGTTTGTGCATGATGTCAAGGGGGGGAAATTGAACTGATTTCTCTTAATTGAAGTTTGAGAGTACAAACTGTGTGAGCTGGTGTACCTTTTCCTTTTCTTTAACAGACTTTAGGACTCCTAATTTACAAATAATGCACTCATTGTCTTGCTTTTTTTTAGATATATATGCAAAAAATATGTTTGCAAATTCAATTAAACTAACTGAATTCCAACACTTTCAGCACATGGATGCTACCAGTGCAATAAGTCAAGTTGTGAAATATTCCACAGTCGAATGTCAGTTGTGTTATAGCCACGATGAAGGGATTTTAATTGACAGCAACAACTGTTAGGTTATCGATAATGAGAGTGTGTGTTCGGTGGACGCTGCGCAAAGGTCGGCAACTTTCTGCAGACCTACAAACTTCAGGTGACCTTCAGATTAGACCAAGAATAGTGCTAGGAGCTTCCTGAAAAGGGTTTTTATGGTCAAGTAACTTCATTAAAGCCCTAAATCACTAAGTACAATGCAGAGTATTGTACTTTGGCTATCCAAACCCGATCTTATTGCCCATACGTGACCAAAATCCCAATTTGTTTATGGCAGTCTGAATGGCCCAATTCCAATCTTTTCATTTCCCCATCAAAAAAAAAAAAAAAACGGATTTGTGCGACTTCCATATTTTGTACTAAATTATTCGGACAAATATCTGATTGTTTTCAAAGCGTCTGCAGTCAAAACGCATCTGTACGCCATTGACTTGCACCATAATTCTGCATCAAAAGAAGTCAAAATTGTTTCATAATTCTGTAATAGCTTCCAGATTGTGTGACCAAAATTTTTGTTACCATGCTGGACTAATGGGATCCACCAATTTATATTGATTTGAATTAATTTTATTTTTTCTGTTAAAATTTCACAGGGAAATAATTGATCACTTACATAGCTTTCAATGTGGCTAAATTACAATGCTGAACTAATGAGGTGCCTTTATTTCTCTGACATCAATTTGTCAGCTACTGGGCCGTTTTGTTTAACTTTTGTTGACGGTTCCTAAACCAACAAATATATTCTGGAGCTTCTTATCTGTAACAACACCTGGCATGTCAAGCCATCGCTGCCTCCAGTAAATCACAGTGAGAATGTCTGTCAATATCCAACTTAAAACTAACTTCACTACAGGAGCAAACCACTATGAAAGTAAAACCAGACATTTGTAGCAAGGAAAACAGATTATCCAATCAAAATTCTTCTACTCCACCCAATTCCTCTGTTCGCTGCCAGGACCTTCCCAGTGCTAAGGGTGGGCCAACATCATGTTAAACCCCATAGATTACAAATAGGATCCCATTACAAGTTCATATGATAAATGGCTGCTTTATCAAGTCAGAGGACTCCAAAGCTCTTCAGATTCCTACATTCAGGAATGTAATGATGATGGGAAGATGTTGTACTGACAGAAGCGAGGCTACAATGGACGACCCCCAGCAGGCAAAGCAGGAGAAGTGTCTCGTTCAAGGACACAGAAAGGTGAATACTTTTAACAATATGATGCACTGTGCATCTGGTGGCATCACCTAAAGCGGAATTATGTTGTATCTTGCCAGGCGATGGCATTTTACCTCAATAAAACACATGTAGGCAGTTAGTGAAGAGGACCAGGGAAACTAGAATGACTATATGTCAATGTCAAAGGTCATCAGCCACCATTTTGAGCAGAGTTGCTAAAAAGAAAGAAAAACATGCTATCTGTTTGACGTGAGACAGTAATTAGATTTTTACATCCCAACAATGTTTCCTGCATAACTTCTCTATTGTTCACTACTTCTGCCGTAAAAGATTGCCAGGTAGCCGGGCTTGTGATGAGCCCAATCCAGCCAGGGAGCTCCACCATGCCCTCACATGCCTAAGTGAACACAAAAGGCAAGAGGAAAGAAACCCCATCGCCTGCGAGTCAGAAAGCAAGAGGCTGTTCTGCTTCGCTAAATGGATGTTAGTTCAGATTGTATTCAGCGCCACAAATCATCCCATCTGCTTAAGGCGATACAAGTGAGATCCGGTATGTTCTCGTTTTGCGATCATTGTCCTCATCGCCGTTCGGTCCAGCTTGGCCCTTCATCATCACTTAGGGGTCATGAGATTCTAACTCTTGATCAGGTAGGAAAGGTTGAACCCCTTCCACCTCAAATGCAACAATAAGGCATCAGGATACAGGATGGAATCTGTCAAGTCACTTGTCTGCCATTTTGTTCACTAATGCCTGCATTGTGATTTCATTGACCCAGTAACACGCAAGCCAGAATTATCTGGGCTTTTTCAAGGTACTTTTTAGAAGGATAGTATTTTTGTGAAAATATTGCAATTAAAATCCATTCTTCATCACCATATATTTGTTCTCAGTGAGCAATTCCTAATGAAATAAATACACCACTCCATTGTGTCTCTGTTGCAAGTTATGGTAATTATTGTTGTCTTTTTTTTTTTTACAGCTAGTTGAATAATGATCATTGTTGCTCCAGTCAAGCCTTGTTTCAAACTCTGCATTCTCTGCAACGCCTTACCAAGAATGCGTAAACACTGACCCCTAGAGGTTTACAGTAGAAACTGCTCCTCAAATGTACCTAATGGGTTTATGTCACTCTTGTGGTTCTTTAAATGCCATAGGAAAGCCTGTTTAATCACGTTTATCTCCCACTGCATGAGTTTAAATTTGCGTAGCAAAGCACAAGTTGAGAGATGTCTCTGGAACGACGTCTATCACTTATTTGCATCAGCTGTTGACGTGAAGAGCTCTCAGCTGGAGCATTGAATTAAATCTCCCTAATTCTTGGTTGCTGAGATCATTTCAACTGTTCAACTATGCATACCAAAAAAATGTTTGTTTTGTAGTGTGCTTGAGTATCCTGTGTATCACTGGCTGAATTACACAAACGTTGCAGGTCTTAATCGGTTTACGACTAACTCAGACAGTTAAAAAAACAGCAGTCAAAACTACACTTCTTCCATTCAATTTTTAATGTTATTTTACTATGGATAGCTGGTCAAGAACTCCAAGTAGGTGTTATTTCAGAATACAATGATGAGCATGGATGGATGGACGGACGGACGCCCAGCCATCCATTTTGCATCCAGGTGTAAAATGGATGTCCCTAGTCCGTTTTGCATCTGATTAAGTACAGGTGCAAAATGGAAACAAGCAAGGAACAAAATAACAACATGTCGGTCTGATATGGATAAAAAAATAAAAAAAAAAAAAAACAATTGTGAATTGTGAGGGCTTGGCACACTTTTTTCAACAATTAAAAAACTGGCAGTAATCTATTGGTGGATTGTTTTTATATGTGACAAAAAGAGATGTAATTAAAACAGCACTCGCTACTATACTCGTAGTAACGAGTGTTGTTTTCTCATCTTACGTGCTGAGAATGTGACCATATTATTTGTGAAATTAGCCACTACAAAAAGTTCACATAGGACTGAGGCACATGCTGCCGAGGTTAAGATGTCGTTGAAATGAATGTTGCCAAGTTAGCTGAGTTTCTTGCCTGCCAGCAAAAGCATAAAGAAGCTGAAGTACATCAGTCAGTACCTCAAGCCAGAACCAGGAAGAAAATTATTTATGAAAGGGAAATAATACATTAGACAAGAATGGAAGTTCCTATCTATGCCATGAATATTTTCTAGATGTAACCACAAAGGAAAGCATCACAGAATCAGAGGGAGAAAAAAAAAAAAACCTGATACATTCAGTTGAGAGATTGGCTCTGCTAATGTCACATCATCACACTTTGCACAGTTGTAACTATTTTCCCCACAACAAAAGAGAAAAAATGAGACCTGGGAGACTTCC
Source organism: Poeciliopsis retropinna (assembly GCA_010277075.1). Lineage (NCBI taxonomy): Eukaryota > Metazoa > Chordata > Actinopteri > Cyprinodontiformes > Poeciliidae > Poeciliopsis > Poeciliopsis retropinna. The sequence goes on from VMRM01000010.1 coordinate 15,452,767, forward strand.
TATAAAGATATAATTATCCCTCTCCTCTTGCTCTCCCAGAGTCACTCTTGTTGCCTAGTAACCACCGAGGGTAAAAAAAGAAAAACTCTGCACAGCCCTGTTCTGCAGCTTGGTACAGTGTCTGCGAAACATCATCACCATCATCATAATCATCTCACTGCATTTCATGGCTACTGATAAACAGGAGGTAGCAGGAGCTGCAGCAGGGCATGTTTCCAAGCCTGATGTGTATTAGCAGTGGACTAGCGGAGCAGCAGGGCACATGTAGTGAGGCAGGATGATGCAACAAGGATGAGGCAGACATGTTCACTCTAAGAAAGATGCCAGGAGGCAGCAGGATGACAGAAAACAAGAAGCTCCAGCTGAACCCTGACTAAACGTGAAGCCTTGTGTAGAATGCAGCTTCTAAGATGAATAGAAAGACAAACAGCAGTCTTTCTATGCATCTAGGGAAAAGACTTCAAATGCAGATGAAGTGTAGATTGTTTATTTGGGAGTGGGAAATTAAACTTAAAGGGGTAGTATTATATATTTTCCAGCCACATAGTGCCACTTTATAGCATAATCAAGGAAATATATTGAGGTCAGATGTTATAAAAATACTGTATATATCAAATATAACTTTTAAAAAATGACTTTCTAATTTAACGGCTAGAAATTGGGCTTCTGTCTCTTTAAGAAACTCCTGCTCTTTATTAAAGTCCGCCTTCAGAAAGTCCTCACAACATCTCTATTAGCCCTCTGATGTTTTTACCGGCATTGCACTGAGAAGTGGCTAGGATAATGAGCTTGGCAGCTGCACAGTTTCACCAGGTGTTTGCTAATTGCTGCTGGCTAGTCTGAAGGAGCTGAGTGGGAGAGTCAACAGGGAGCTGTATTTGCTGCGCTTTGAGGACGAAGCATGGTTAGAAATCTGAAAGAGAATGACTGTAGATCGCAATTATGTTCAAATAGCCTCCAGTAAAAGCAAAACAACTCAGTGCTTTACTTAAAGGATCAACTCTATGGTACGATCAACAATGAAAGGAAAAATTTGTAAAACATCAACAGGGTTTATGCATATGTTTAACAGTAATGCCAGAATGTGCAAATCTATATGAGAGTATAGGAGAAAATCTTAGGAAAAATAACACAAACAAATGACCTGAACTTTTATTCTGAACATGTAAGTATTTAGTTTTAATTGTTGTTGGCGCTTTTGGTTGCTTCTCTTTCTAATGCTCTTCTTGCCTTTTTTCTTTCTTTATTTTTGTCAGCTTCTAAAAAAGATTGAGCGGTAATCTCTGTGAGATACCAAAGTGTTGTTGCAGAAGTCCTGCTGAAACATCTCCCTTCTGTGTTCCTTTATCCTCGTGATGTTCGTTCACTAATGTTCAAATCTCTGAGGCCTTCATAGAACATCTGTGTTTATGTCGAGATGAAATTATCCAGTGGTGAACTGGATTTACTGAACAGGTGGCTGCTGAAGGCAGCTGGTTGCGCCGGCTTTCAGAAACATCCACAGTTGTGACCATGTATTCTGACATATATTCTTTTCTCTCCTAATATTATTACATTACTAGTGCAACCTTTCTCCAGTAGGTGGCAGGGCAAACACAGAATTGTAATGTAATTCTTGAAATGTCAGATAAATTTTAATCTAGGACAATGTCATATTTTAGTAAATCATTGCACCATAAATTATGAAAAATAAAATAAAAGGTAAGATTATAAACATTTTTGCAGCCTTGGGTTGCAAACCTAACTGAGTAGACTCATCCATATATCTTATATATTTTATATGCCTAGTTTAGTTCACATTTTTATTGAACTGAATCGCAGTCACTGAGAGGTGTGTTAAACATAAACCTGTTCTGGTTTATGTGGACTCGGAGGGACAGGACCGGGAAGGCGCCCCCCGGAGTTCAGAGTTCACCGGCTCGCCTCTCAAAATGGCGGCGCCAGCAAGGGAGTGGAGCGACGAGCAGCTCAAAAGTGATGATTTGCCCAAAAAAGACGTAATAAAGTTCCTCCAGGACAATGCGGCCCACTCGGTAGGGTCACCACTTTGGCGTTGCCTCGGTTTCAGTCAGAGTAGCTTCTTTGTAATTGTCTCACATTGCTCTGCAAGCATGCTGCAGAGTTAGCATAGGGGAGGGAGCAGCATGAGAAACATGTTAGCGTCCAGAAGCACGCCACGAAGTGACGCAAAGTGTGCTGACGTTCTCCTCTGTGGTGCGTGTTGTCTTTCAGTTCCTCAATGAGCACAAACTGCTGGGAAACATTAAAAATGTGGCCAAAACTGCGAAGAAAGAGCAGCTGGTTGTTGCTTACAACCAGCTCTTCGAGAGCAAAGTAAGTGAGCTTTCCCATGTTGCTCAACCTACAATCCTCAGCTGGCTGAGTTAAAGGTTTTGCTGTGTGTGTGTGTGTGCGCGCGCGCAGAGGTTTAAAGGCTCGGACCCAGTGGAGGACGTAACCGAGCAGGTCAAAGCTGTGAAGGTGGAAGAGAAGCCCAAAGAGGCCAAAGCAGAAGTTGTGGACGAGGTGCTCAACCCATGGTTTTGTGACAATGTGTTTACTATTAAATGCCTCCTGCCTGGTTTGATGCATCTTTGAGACCTCCCTGCTTGTTTCAGGGTCCACCAAAATACACCAAAGCGGTGCTGAAGAAAGGAGACAAGACCAACTTCCCAAAGAAGGGCGACACCGTGAGCTGTTGGTACACTGGCAGCCTGGAAGACGGGACAGTCTTTGACACAAATATTCCCGCAGGTGTGCATCCACATGTAGAAGCTGACTGAGAAGCCCCATTAGTGCTTTAAAATAACCAATAAAGGATTTCAAACTGATGCTTTCGTCTTATCTGCAGGTGCAAAGAAGAAGAAGCAAGCCAAACCTCTGAGTTTTAAAGTGGGCATGGGCAAAGTCATCAGAGGGGTATGTCATTATTATTACCTTTTGTATTTATTGTTCCAAAGGGTTAAATTTACTTATCATGTTGGCAGATGCATTAATTTTGGCAACCAAGAAGAAAACAAAACACCTGCTCCAAAGGCCCAGCTGAACAAGCCAGTGAGTGAGACGATTAGCCGTACAACCTCGGTGACATTGAAGAATGTCTGGAGAAGTCTAGGTTGAGGCTTTCAGACCTACGAAGTGTGAAGCACGGTGGTGGCACCATCATGCCAAGGGGCCATTTTGCTGCTAGTACTGGTGCTTTGCAGAAATTGGAAGGGTAACGAAAACTAGTGACTTGCGCTGTTTTTTCTTTTTTCTTTTTACTTTACCTCAGAACAGTTAGATGGTACAAAAAACAAAAAAATACCAGTGATCCCACACATCAGAACTGGTTTTGTAACGAGTAAAGCTTCAGGATCAGTTCTGATCTGGTCAAATTTGGCTTCTTTGCAGCTGGAAAATCGATATTTATCCAGATAATAGTGGAAGTGTACTTATATGTTTTAGCCTGCATGTGTACCTGTGATCTCGGGTTGTTTTGGAGAACATGGACAGTTAGATGCGATTATTTCTGTTCTGACCCTAGTGGGACGAGGCCCTTCTGACAATGAGCAAGGGCGAGACGGCTCAGCTGGAGATCGAACCTGAATGGGCTTATGGAAAAAAGGGCGTTCCAGATTCCAAGTATCCTTTTCTCTTCAACTGGAAGGTGACGTGGTATTCAGGTTTTGACAGAAGAGGCTTTGTGTCGACACATTTGAGCATGAGTTTTAGCTGTTGGTGATATGCAAATATTTCCTTAATTCCTGTTCCATCAGAATTCCTCCTAATGCAAAGCTGATTTTTGAAGTGGAGTTGGTGTCCGTGGATTGAATTATCTCCCAACGTGCACGAAATGTCTGTTTCTGCCACCACCACCCTGTAAATGGGTGATTTTTCAGTGTTTAAGAGGTGGAAAGTTTTTGTTCTTTTGCATGTACATTATGAATAATAAACCTGTTTCATTGAACCCTGGTTTTTATTTCAGAGGTTGCCAAATTGTTTTCAGGTTATAAAGGACATACCTTAGTGCTCTCAAACTATTTGAGTAGCTCTGCAAAGTGTGATGTAACTTGCACCAATTGGTCTGAATTTGAAGACGCAAACCCCATCTTGGAAAAGTAAAATCAGATGATCACCCAGTTTCCAATATTTGAAAAATTAATGTGCCACACTAAAAAAAAAAAAAAGGTATCACCGTAGAAACTGTTTTGTCTATGCCAGTTGTCACTTGTTCTACGCATAATTCACTATTTCAAGTTTAACACAACTTTTTAGGGCAGTTAAAAATCCATGTTTTCTTTTAGCTCCATATGCAAATGAATTAATGGCAATATTACTTTATATTCAAGGTTTTTCCACACAAAGCTTTTTTAGTGACAAGTTTAAACCAATTTATGAAATCATACCTTTCAGGCTGAATCTCGCTCTACTCTCATCATGGATCACAGTTAGTGGACAGGGTAGCCAATGACGACATGGATTTTAATTACCTAAAGAAACAAGTCTGTTTCAAGAGTAGAATATTTGAGAATTTACAGCAAAAAGTCTTGATGCTTAGTGATTAATTCCTGCAGATGAATGTTTCACATGTAATGAAAGCCTAATTCTTCATCTAGAATATGAAATAATTCCATAAGAAAGTGAAATGAATACTCCCACTTTTAAAGTTACCATCAAGAGAAACACCTGTCAATGGAAA